>CAKLNU010000669.1:0-704054 GCA_922788865.1 Poeciliopsis turneri
TAATACATCAGAATGATTTACAGATTCTTTGTAAAAACATCAGTTCATCAGATTAGGATTTTGTGTATTTAGTTTGTAAGGACAAACTATGGTAAGTGCGGTTATAGTCCAGAGAAAATACAGACGCGAAACCATGTCAAGTAACATCAGAATATAAAACAACATGTGCTGGAAAAAGTAATACAGTCATTTGAAAAGACTTCTTTAAAGGTGTTTTGCAAATGACAAACACTCTGCAAACATCTATATTATGGAATATAGATGTTGAAGAAATACTTAAAACATAAAAGTGAGCTATGTGAAACTATTTTATGTGGCATCTCCTCCTCTGTGCTTTGAAATCCCTATTGAAGAGTTGATGAGTAGCATGTGAACGTTACACAGAGAGAGATATAAATAAAAAATAGATGGAGCCTTCTCCAAGGTACCCACACTAATTGACTCATTTTTCAGAAGAACCAGGAGAAGGACTGACACAGAGTTAATGGTTGCGTTTGCGTCGCAAGCGTTTCCCCAGGAGCGACCTGGAAGTCTGCGCCACTTTAGCAACACTTGGACTCTGTTTGTGTAGACTTCACTTGCGGTAGGATAATAGCCTCCAGATAATCCTCAGAGCCTTGAGCTTGTCATACTTAGAATGGAGAAATAAGAAAAAGCTGACCCAAAGTATTCTTTTTTCCTTCAGCCTCGCTTCCCATTATAATATGTATTTTTCCTGGAAAGGCTTTGCAGTTTAGAAAAACTCCTCCATCCCTGAAAGTAGCGAAAACAAAAACACAGTCTAAGGTTTGTTTTTGTGTGAATGTTGTCAAATGTCGGTTGCAAAGATGATGATCAGCATTTAATTGTAGGCGAGTTGTTCCTTCTTTTTCTGCATATTTTGTTTTTGAATGTTCAGTATCATATGGAAAAAAAAAAAACCTAAATAGTTACTAAGGCTAAAACGAATAAAACAACAGCGACAAAGCAATGAATACAACACCAAACCCTTAAAACTCATTTTCACTGAAACTTCAACATCTGTAATTTAGTTGACACAGTTAGTTTGGCACAAATGCTGCATACATGTCAAATTGATTTTGAAAGATAGATGTTTAATAAAAGTTTTTACAACACAGAGAAATTCAAGTAGAATACGTAAGAAAAACTTTTTAAAAAATGTCAAAATCAATAGTTTCTTGAAGATTGTTCACATTGCATGAGAGGAATAAAGATTAAGAGGCTATGATAAAAAATGGATCGTTGAGTAGTTTTTCAGACACCTCCCTGCTCTCCACTTAACATTTGATGACTAAATTTAAGGGTATAAAGTTAAATTTGTTAAACTGCTTCCCTTAAACTCTCACTTTGACTTTAAACATGTTTTCCTACAGATCTAAATGTCTTTGAAAGACAATGATGCCTTTCAGCTGCACTCACTCATCCAGCCTCAGACTGAATGTTAAGTGTGCGTGTGTGTGTGTGTGTGTGTGTGCGCGTGCTCGTGTGTGTGTGCTCATGAAAGAAAGTGTGAGAGTGTGAGTTTAAATGTAGGTGGGTGAATGTTAGCGTTTATGTATTTGAACCTGCTGGGTTTCTTTTGCACGTTTTCTGCTCATGTAAGCACTGGGAAGTGGGTGTTTGTGTGCAAGTCTCGATGATGTGTGTGTGCGTGTGAATGCATGTTTTTTTTGCCCACTCATAACCTATCTTTATCCGCGCTGTGATGTCTACAGTAACCCGTTTTCTTTGTTGAAAGGCCCGGAGAATTTTCTCTGCAGTTTCCTCTGTGTGGGATCAGTTTTCTAATATTTAAGTTAATTGTTTTTTTGGGGGTTTTTTTATGATTTGTTTCTTGTTAAAGCTGCTTTCCTTCTGCTATCAGCAGCCAGGCAGCAGCCTGAGGTAGAACCTGGACTTGCTGGGCAGATCAAGCTGTGCAGCGACTGCCTGAACAATTCGTATTGTGTCAAACTGTGACACCTTGACTCTTCTCTGGCAAAAACACCTCGTACCGCACTTTCTCTCTCCATCCCGTTTGAACTCTTTTTGTTTTGTTTTGTTTTTTTTCCCCCTTCCTCTAAACTGGGCTTTTTCATGCTGTTGTGTGAATTTTTGGCGTCGTCACATATTCCCAAACTTTTGCTTCGTAGGGTTTCTTCAGATGCCAGAAGGAATCGCTGAATCGACATGAATTAATGGCGTCGCTCAAAGATAAAAGACAGAAAATGCTGCAGCTACGTTCTGTGTAGCTGCACCTAGCGTCGCTGACGGCTCACTTAGCTTTTAAATAAAAATTATTTAAAGTATATGTGTGAGTGCTATTTGGATGATTCAGTAAAATGGAGAACTGTTTTTATTTTTGTTGCTAGTGATCACATCAGAGAACACAAATGACAAATTTTAAAAATGTGCAAAAACAATGTGTGCGTTCACTTTGGAGAAAAACACATTTTTCTCTTCCTTAAATTAGAGTATGCGTTGAGATGAGGCCCGCTTGTCGTGTTTTGAAAATAACACCTTTTAAGCCCAAATTTCTGGGTTTTGTTTTATTTTTTTGTTATTACTATATTATTGGTCTGACGCTTTATTTTAACTACCTGCAAGTGGAATGTCGTCATAGTTAACAGAAATATAAGCTTTGAAACATCTTTGTGTAATTTATACAATGTTTCTCTTTCTGATAAAGTAAAAAATTGTTTTTTCACTAATATTCAGATCTTATTAAAAGTGTCTGTACATGAAGAAACAACTATAGGGCCAAACTATATATAGCAAGAACGTTTACAAATAAGTTTTAATATGCAGTTCTGGGAAAATTAAAGAAACCACAGCAAAAAGATCAGTTTCTCTGATTTTATTTATTATAGGTTTATGCTTGAGTAAAATGAAGATTGTTCTTTTATTCTATGAATTATTAACAACATGTCTCTGAAATTCCAAGCAAAAATGTAGTACTTATTTGCAGAAAACAAGAAACGGTCAAAATAAAAAAAAAGATTTCAAATAATGGAAAGAAAACGAGTTCATATTAATTTAGAAACAGCAATACTAATGTTTTAACTCAGAAAGAGTTTAGAAATCAATATTTGGTGGAATAACCAGGAGGTTTTCAATGGGGTTCAGTGCAGTGGTCTCTTCATTTGTTCTATTCCATTTTTTTTCCTATTATTCTTAGAAGAGTTGATGTTTTTTTTGATGTGGTAAAAAAACACTAATCATTTTCCTTAACTGCCTGTTTCCACGTGGTTTGAGCGCGTGAGCATGATGGTGATCCTGCTGAACTGCGTGACCCTGGGGATGTACCAGCCCTGCGAGAACATCGACTGCTCCTCAGACCGCTGCCAGATATTACAGGTACGCAAACCGCATGTCATTTTCACAGAAATGGTGTTCAGAACTGGCCTGCGTACACCTGAATTAATTGTAATCCAATAAAAAGTGATAACTATAGGATGTGGATATTTGAACAGTTGTATATGGATATAATTTTTCTCATATTCATTGCAATACTTTTAATTTTCTAATCATTTTAAGGCTAAAGTTGATTGAAAAGTGTGATTTTAGTCATTATGTGATTATTACCACCATCATTTAACCTTGCAAGCCTTTTCCCCCATAAAACTGGACATATACATGCATATTTTGCAAATTTTTTCCTTAAATTACCCAACTCATTTCTTTCAATTTGAGTAAGCAAAACAACTGTCTAGCACTGTTTTTCTGATGTTGCACATTTGCCAGTACTGTGAAATCTTCTATTCTGTTTTTTTCTTTTGTGTGAACATGCATTCCTCCTCTTATTTTTAACTTACTGCAGGAGAAAAATAGTATTTTATATTCTGTCATGTTTTAATAAAGGGTCACCATTCATTATTAGGGAGTGGTTCTGGTATTTTTGAATTAGCCTGAGTCTCGAATAGCTTTAGTATCAAGCTGCTAAACACAGAACAGCCTTTCTTTAATGCCAGAAGTGTCTTTACTGGGTGCAACATCTGCACCCAACTGTGTGCATACATGTCTTTAGTCTTTTGCTGAAAGCCACTTCTTTAACCGACTTACTCTCCTTTTTCTCCTTTTTCTTATATTCTCAAACCATACACACACACACACACACGCACACACACATGCACACACACGTGCGGCAACAGGCACATCTTGGAAACACTGGCAGTTGATTGATTTAACTCTCTAAGGGGAACCGATTGTTGAGTTGGACCAAATAGAGTTTCCCCTCTAAGTATCTCTGGACTCTGTTTAATAGCAAAATTGATTTAGTGAGCAGCTTCACCAGAATCAGTGGAGTTCTTTCAGAACATTTGTGGTTCAATAACATATTGTTTGACGCTGAACATTCAGCTACATCTGTGAACTCTAACACAGGTCGATCTTTAGATGACGCTTTGTCTTCACTAGTAATACATTATTGGTGATTCAGTAGATCTTAGTAGATTTTACACCATTGTGCACCAAGATGAGCGGTAAGCTAAAACTAACAAATTAACGAAAAGTGAAACTGAGAAAACATTTTCCATCCATCCATTTTCGTCACCCTTCTCCCCTAATGGGGTCGGGGAGTTGCTGGTGCCTATCTCAGCTGCGTTCCGGGCGAGGCGGGGTTCACCCTGGACAGGTCGCCAGTCTGTCGCAGGGCAACACAGAGAGACAAACAGGACAAACAACCATGCACACACACACACACACCTAGGGAGAATTTGGGAAGGCCAATTAACCTGACAGTCATGTTTTTGGACTGTGGGAGGAAGCTCGGAGAACCCGGAGGAGAACCCACGCATGCACAGGGAGAACATGCAAACTCCGTGCAGAAAAGACCCGGGCAGGGAATCGAACCCAGGACCTTCTTGCTGCAGAGGCAACAGCGCTACCCACTGCGCCACTGTGCAGCCCAGAGAAAACATTTTCAGTAACTAAAATAAAGAAACTGAACCTTATTAGAATTATATAATGCCTTTATGGAACTAGCTAAGACATATGAAAATGAAGGGTATTAAGTCCTTTCATTTTCATGTTTATGTATCTATTTGTTAGACTTTTGAACTGATGTGAAGTTGATTTATTTATTTATTTATTTTACCCCACACATACAGTTTAAGTCAGGTGCCATCAAATCACACGACTCCATGCTCCTCCTGGTGGCTACGCTACGCTGATCCGCAAAATGGCGACAGCAAAAGTTGGGAGAAAACGTCAGTCAGTTGGTTGTTTAGCAACAATTGAATCAATTTTTTGAAAACACTATCTTTTGTTGAGTATTTATCACCCACTTCATATGTACATAATCACAATTCTTTGACATTTCTGAATTCTACATCTAAAAATTAACCAGATTATCAAGAAACTAAAACTATTATTAGAAATATAAACTGAACAAAACAATATTTAACTAATAAAGACTAGCACACTCTAAAAACTAAATCTAACCGAATTAGACAACTAAAACGTAACAAGAGTAAACTAAACTATAAAAAACACTGAAAACAATTATTACCCAGGTATACAAATATTTCTAATTATTCCTGTGAAAACAGAACCAGAAAACAATCGTTGCAGCTTTGCACAAAGTGCCAGAGAACAAAGTCACAAAGTTGTTGCAGCATCAACTGCTGCAGCTTCTCCACAGGCCCTCAAGTTGACCATAAATTGACTTCTGTATACTGTGAGTGGCCCAGGGTAATATCACACTCTATTGAAGTCGTCAGTCAGAAAGGTTGTAAAACATGAACCCAAGAGAAGTTGTTGCAAAACTCCAACAACAGCGGCAACTTGTCCTCTTGAGTGTGTCAGACTGTGTGCTGCATAAATCCTGATTGTTTCTTAAAAATCATACTTTTCCCTTTTTCTCCCTCAAAGCCTTCACTGAATATTAAGACTTTACAACATGATGGTTAAAGTGCAACAGCTCTGTGGATGTTATGTAGTTCTAGCATGCAGTCTGAAGGCTTTTTCATCCCAAATATTCACATTAATTACTGCAGTAAGAGATGAAACCTTATGTAAAAGACAACAGCTGTGCCACATGCAGCCCGTTTGCATGCACTTATTATGATGCATAATGAGTTGCATCTCATTACCTTTATTGGTTTGTGACTAGACTGTCTGAAAGAGCATTTCAGCTCCTCATAAATCTTTACCACGTCCGATAAATGCATATCGGACAGCCAGACTCCTGTGAATCCTTTCGTTTTTCTGCAAAAATTAAAGATTTGATTGTGTGGTCAGCAATGATCTTTATATCCCTAGATTAAAATTCAGGAATGGGTGACCTCATAAAAATGCATACCTGTGATGTTGGCGACATGAAAACAATTCACGGATCATGAATATCATGTTTCAAATTGTGCAATGAAAACCAAAAAATCATGAGTTGTATGAGAAACACAATATTGATTTATGAAGTATGCAAAACAAGCAAGTTCTGTATGTGGCGGTTTCTCTTCGCTTGTACGAAGTATAGAAAGTATCATTTCTATACTTCTGGCCATTTACTCCTGGAAGATTGCAAACTTTAGTTCTTCCTCCTTCTTAGCTGCCCAGCCTCGTGTCGCTAAAATTCCCCAGAAATCCGTAGGCAGCGGGGTGCGCTGCTCTTCAGCTGCGAGCTCGTCGCCGAACAAAGTCGGTTCAGCTGGCAATCCTGCCCCCCCCCCCTGAAAATCAAATTACAAGCAACACCGAGCGTGTCAGTTCGTCTCTAATCTCCCGTTTACACAGAAGAGAACAGTTAATCATAGCTTTGTGCTCAAAACAGCAATACCCCGTTACAAGCTGAGATCATTTTGATTTGTTTTATTTTTATTTTCACCCCCTTCTCTCTTTCTCCATTTAATTAGATGCTTGATTAAATCTGGGTGTGATATGAGGGCTGCCCATGCGAGGTTCATCTTTGATTACTTTTCAAACGAATTATTTTCTATTATCCTACCATTTAGGGGCAAAATGCTCAATTTCTATGAAAAAAATTTAAGAGGATAGAGCTGCCTTTGGGCAAGAAAAAAAAATTGAAATTCATATTTAATAGAGAGAAGATGAATGGGGCTTTGACATGGAGATAAGAAATTAGAGCAAAGATGAAACATTAACTTTGAAGAACAAGACAGAGCAAGTTTAGAGAAGAAGTTGGTATGAACTTTAATTTTAGCCATTTATTTTGTGAGTTTGCCTCGCTTACCATTCTGTTCACTGTGCAAGAACAGAATGTTATGGCCTGGTGGAAAAGTATAAGAGGAATTAACTTCTGTGTCATACTATATTTTTCAACGAGGAAAACAAAAAAGTGTTTAGCTTTTAATCTGATAAATTTATCGATTTATCGATATATATATATCGATATATATATATCGATAAATATATATATATATATATATATATATATAAACTAAAAACTTCAGTGACATTTACTTTAAAAAATTGCAACAATTGTGCCAGCAGGGATTTTGTTAGAAGTTTTTGAAAGGATGGAAATTCTATATTTTTCAAGACACATTTTATGACATAGTGAAGTAACTGTTACCTTCAGCTTTGATGAAAATACTGTATAAATTAAAAATAACTTAAAAAAAATTTGACTTTGCGTCATAGCTGCATCTGACGCCTTGAAATTGATCTCTGTCTCTTTAAGAACCTCCCACCCTTTCCAACACCCCCTCTAGTCATCACAACGACGCTCGATCATCTATGGAGCGTTGCAGTTTGTATAAAAACCTCAGCAGATGTGCAGTCCCACCAGGTGTTTGCTAATATTGCTGCTGCCACTAGTCTGGAGGAGCTGAATGGGGGAGGAGCAGGAGAGGGTCGCCCTATGGAGTGGAGGCTCGTCTGGGGACTCCAGGCTCCAAGGCGGAGCTTTGGGGAAATAGACAGGGCATCTCAGGATCAGGCAGTAAGTAAGGAACCACCTGAATGGTTGCCATGGGATATTTAAGCATTGCGCTAAATTTCATCAGCGAGATTCCATGCAACCGCAATTTTTAAAAAAAAAATGTATTTCATCTTTAGCCCAAAATAAATAAATAAAAATGTTAATTCTCAAGATTTTTCTCATCTTTAGCAGCAGTGATGTATCCAGCTCTGTTTTTGAATTTGTGGTGTGTGCTCCGACTTTGAAAATGCATGATGTAAGTCGTAACCACTTCGTAAACGAGGAGCAGACAAACATAATAACTTCCTCATATCGCTGTGTTTTCTTGACAGTAGGCGATATGGACCCATCGAGTTGGAAAAATAACATGTTTTCTGTCTTTAAAATGTCATTGTCACCATCAAGTGATGTATAAAATCCAAAGGTTTTGTTCAGCCATGTGGGAGACAAAACAACTGCAACCATCATTACAGAACACAGTCCGTTTGTTTCTCTGTATTACCTTCTCACAGAGGTCAAGCACATTTTGCCTTCTTCTCTCAAAGCTGCTTTTATCAAAGACTTTTCTTTTTATATATCTATTAGAATTGTCACCATATCATGACAGTATGTATATGAGACAGATTATCTGTGAAAAGATCCTTCTGCTGCACCTCCTCCCTGAGCTGCTGTAGGGATCTGAATAAATGTAGCGCTCCAGACCAAGAACAACCAATCAGAGTCAGGAGGAGGGTCTTAGCACTGTCAATCAACCGAGTGTACGTGTGCTAAATGTGCTAATGGCAGAGAAACAACTTACTAGTACACGAAAGCCGTCATTGGTGGCTATGCTAACTAGCTTGAGCATTCACAAAGGCTTCTGCTACATGCAGAGAGTAGGAAGGGAGATGAAAATGGGCCAAATGGAGCCTGATTGACAGCCCTAAGACCTGCCCCTGGCTTTGACTTGCTGTTTCTAGACAGCATTGGAAGCAATGCTTCCTCTGATTATCTGTCTCATGCCACACTGTCGACATAGTGACAGTTTCAACAAATATGTTGGAAAATATTTTTTATAAAAGTTGCGTACTGCAACTTTAAGGTAAAAACAAAGTATTAATTGGCCTTTTATGCAAAAAAGTACAAAAAAACCCCAAAACAAACACTTTCCCTTCTGTTATAATTTGACCCCATTAACTTTGTGTTTTTCTTCAGGCGTTTGATGCGTTCATCTACATCTTCTTTGCCATGGAGATGGTCATAAAGATGGTCGCTCTGGGAATCTTCGGACGCCGCTGCTACCTTGGAGACACGTGGAACCGGCTGGATTTCTTCATCGTCATGGCAGGGTCAGAACTTCCTGTTCCCGTTGTTTGATCCTCCTCTAGGCGGGGTGGCACGCCCTGACGGGTGGAGTGACAATTCACAAAGTGGCACAGAAACATATGCACCAAATGTAAATAAGATGCAGAATATAGAACATATAGACCAAAATATGGCTGAATAATTTAAAGTTGTGTATCTCAAACATTGAACATCACGCCGTACTGCAAACGTTCAGAATCGTAACCACAGCTTGCCAGTGCAGCGCGTTTAAATCATCCCAAAGTTCAAACGTAACCATGACTTATTGTGGCTCTATTTAAAGACTTGGCCCTTGACTCGCTTTTTTTGTCTCAAACTGCTTTGTCTTCCTGACACGCTCCTTTGCGCTCTCATGCATGGCTGATCATCCCATTGTTAAATATATATGGCAGTGTTAAATATTAATATGTTGATAGTCGCCGGCTCTCACCTGGGACAGCGCCTCTAATAACGCGGTGATGATGCGGCTAATCATGGTGAAATAATTAAATGAATCAGCTGGAACGAGCCTGTCATAAATCCTGCATCGGACTCCTGCTGCTGCTTATGAAAGGAATCTTGGACACGTCTCTTACTGCTAGAATGATGTTTTTATGAGGAGTTTTTGAACATTTCACAGTCAAATGTTTTCTGTATATCGGGATGTTTTTGCTTGATAATATTTGTTCAAAAATCTGAAACACAGTTACTGGAAAAGCAGAAGAAAACTCTGAGGGAGCGAATATTTTTTCGCAGACGAGTGAACCTTTGAGAGCTTCAGTTTTGTTCATTTTATCTGAGCTTGTGTGGATCAGAGCCAGATTTTCTAGTTTCTTCTTTTTTCTCGCTGCCTGTAAATAATGCTTAGAGCATCTGTCATCCACAGTAATTTACTTTAAGCACATCAGGCTTCTTTGATGTTTTTTTTTTTTTTTTTTTTTACTTTAGTTTTACATTATTAATAATAAGAGGATTCTGAAATTTAGCAAATGTTTGTAAAAAAAAAAAAAGAAAAAAGAAACTGATATCAAGGATCATGAAGGACTTAAATGACCCGAAATCGAATAATTGAATTCTACCATGCAGAACAACTTAGAGCTTCTGTCTTAGGCAAAAGGTCACGAGCTGTGTTTCCATTAGTAATAAGTTTGCACAAATTAGAATTATGAAAATGAATTTGCTTAATAGAAATATTCCAGTTCTGAAAAACTAAAGGTTTTCAGTGAAAAGCTGTTGCGCTACGATGAACTGTTTTTTTGTTTTGTTTTGTTTTGTTTTCCATATTTAAACACTCTTTTTGCATCACATGAGTCATGTGACCAACAGTCAGATGTTACTTCTGGCCAAAACCATGAAGAAGACAACAGGAAGTCGAAGGTGGAAGAAGTTTGATTCAATTAATTAAATTCAATTGTTTAATAGCTTTCTTGTAATATCACTAATGACAATTTTCCCCAAATTCTACGTGCGTAGCTGAAGGCGGGGCTTGTGGCTCCGACACCTGAATAAGACGCTGACGTCTCCTCTGATTGGCTGATAGATGATGAACGCAAGCACCACAGCTGAATTATGAATATATCTGATGTAACTGTTTATATCTGTACATCCATAAGTTAATTTCTTATGAATTTGTGTTTTTCTCAACATTAGCAGAATGGAGACAGTGATTTGAGAACATTTGTCATGGAAACACAGCTACTATCAAAATGTGATGCAAACTTGTGGCTAAAATTAATTTTAACTCGTGATTAATTGTTTGACTCTACAATGGAGGTTCTGGTTTTTTTTGGTTTTGTTGAGTTTGTTGGTTAGTTTATTGTAGCCCATAAATTCTCTTAAGTAGTCAAAAATAGGGAAGCACGATATGTCGACACTGACATCAGTATCGACCATATTGGTTTGGGTCCAATTGATAAAACTGGGCCAGTAGGTAAACATTTATTCTATGTGTGGAATATCTGTAAAAATCAGCCATATTATCAATATTAATATTGAGTACCGATATTGGCCCTAATTTTCATATGGGCATTGCGAGTAAAAATGGTTCCCATCATTATTTGCTGGATTCAAAGTAAACGTAAGGAAACTGATCATAAAGACTTACCAAAGAATGCTGGGACTGTAGATTTCTAACACCTCACTTTCTACATATTGCACACTAAACATTGTAGTGAGTTGAACTTATTCAGAGTAACTGGAGATATTAAATGACCTGTCTTTATGAATCCCAATAAATTATGTTCAGACATGTTGGAAGTTACCTGTGAGCTTCTGCCAAAGGCATTCGTCCAGTCCATTTAACCACGGGACCATTTCTATCCTGTCTTGTGAGGAGGGAGAACATCAGGGTGTGGAAACCCTGAGGCTGTCCAGTTACAGGTCATTAAACGTCCTGACTCCTGCTCAGGTCACATGTTCTGTCAAAAAACTCTGCGATTTGGTGTCAAGCTTTTGTTCCATCGGTGGACATCGCAGACAGTCTTAGCGGACAGTCTTTGTCCTTCTCGGGTTTATTTCCGTTAATATATTCATAGAATAATTTCAAAGAAAGACAAAAGGAGGCTCAACTTCTAATCTCAGTCCTGTGGAATGCTAAAATTCATTCCTAAAAGCTGAAGTTTGATGTGTTCTTTCATTATTTATGTTTCTGCAGAAACATGACTTTGCTCTTTACCAGGATCTATTTTTACAAGTAAATACCACTCATGTCTTATCAGGTGACAAACTCACACTCTGAAGCAGAAACATCTTGTTTAAAAATGTCAAAACATGAGGGAGTGGCATGAGTTGAGGGAGAAGCAAAAAAAGATTTTTGACAGAGTTAAAAGATTCTCTGAAGTCTGAAGAAATCATGACACTTTACGCCAAACAGACTAACATCTAGTCTTTAAGGCTCAGCAATAATTTATTTATTTTTTTATGAAGGCTAGATTTAAAGATTGCAAACAGAGGTAGATGAACACACTGACAAGATCAAGTTTTATTGATCTTAAAACTAATCTGGTTTCAAGATCAATTTCATCTCTAACGCTTTTCTGATCTGAACTCGAGAGCTTGTTTGAAAAGGTGAAAGGGCAAACTTCTGTGTCTGTAGAGACAAAAGCTCAAACTCTCAGCCGTCTCTGCAGTGGAAGATGATTTTTTTTTTTTTTTTTTGAACAAAAAGGCAATAGAAAATGTCTTTTTAACATAAAATGTAAAGAAAATACATTGAAGTTGTGGCTGTAACAAGACATCCGGGATGTGTTTATTACATTTTTCCTGGTTTTCCTTTTTCCTCTGAATCTTTTTATTTCCCCATCTCTTCTTTTTCTCTCAAAATCGAGGTACGTTTTTTTTCCACCACTGTCATTAACATGGTTTTCTCTAAATTTTCTGGCTTTTATCTCTCAGAGGCACAAAGTTTCAGCCTTAAGGCCTGAGGGGCTTTTGCATAATGTTTGATCTAATCCCTTTTTCCCTCTGATTCCAAACATTTTCAGCTCTAATATCTGTCCTCATTCTCTTGCTCCTTTTCTCTCTCTTGCTCTCTTTCCCATCTCTTAAGTAAAGTGGAGACCTTTTCCCTCATCTTTGAGCCAAATCCCAAAGCTTAGCGTATGCACTGCAGAGGGATCCCACTGCCATTCCCCGATTACGCTCTAATATCACACCAGGCTAGTGTGTGATAAATGTCTAATATCAAAATGAAATCTGAGGGTTTTTAGAACTTGGCTGAGACTGGAGGAGGCGGCTGGCCAACCGGAAACCAAACGCTTCCTTTCGTACAGCATCTTTCCGAAGACTACGGTATACAAGATACATCATGACTGACATGTTTCCAAAGGGTGAACACAGACATACTTGGTTGTTGTTGTTTAAGTGCAGTAGGGCTGCAACTATTTAGTAAACGATTATTCTGTCAGTTATTCGAATTTTGTGAAATTCAGTAAATTTTTCATTCAATCACTTTAGTGTTTCTATGTACTTTTATGCAGGTGAACAAATGATTCAGTTCTTTTGTTAAACAGGGAAATATAAATATTTTATAGCCTAAAATGCTACAACCCGACACAGTGAATATGAACCAAGTGAAGTTATCTAAAGATCACTAAAGATGTGTTTATTGTGAATCCAACCTATATGTGTATTTCTGAACAGTTTTGGTTTAGACACTGCTCTGAATATGTCGTACATTTTTAGCGAAGTGTCTTTTTTTGAGTTCATGTCGTCCAGTCGATCACTAACTTAGTTGACAATTATTTCTATAATCGATTAATTGCAATTAATCTGGTTAATCCGATTATTCATTTCAGCCTTATTGTGTAGATTAGATTATCATTCAAAAATGATTTGATTGAAGATATTACGCAGCAACTTACTTTGAATTACTTAAAAGTGATTCTGTTTGTATGGAGTATTTATACGCAGAGAGATCAATTTAAATGGCTAAAGTAAAATTCACTTTTTTTTTCTTTCATTTTTTTATTTTTATTTTTACAAAATAGGACCTGGCCATATCTAGATGTTATTTATCTGTAAGACATTTTTCCCTAAAATACAGAAAAACGTCCATCTGCATCAACCAACTTGCCAGATTTCGCCACCCAGAACCCTTCAGAGGGGCACAAATTGCCCCCTGACCGCACTTTGAACACCCCGGTGCAAATCGCTTCTCGTTACACCCCCGTGTGCTACGCCATGCTCGACACAGTGCTAGTCTGACACTCGTGCTGGAAAACTGGCTGAAAATGAACCAAAAATAGCCCAGTGCAAGCAAGGCCAGACGGAGATGAAGTGATAAGGCTGCGTCCTGTTAGAGACGCCGAGCTAATCTGTTGACGATCAAACCTCTGCACCAAAGTTTGCCTGTGGCGGGCTGCAAGAAAAAACAGTTTCTTGTCACAAAACCCACTCTGGACGTTTAAAAAAAAAGAGCACAAGACTGTGAATTCTGCTTCAGTTAGCCATAACTAGCATGCCTTCCACCTCTGCTTGCTGTCAGCATTGTTTTCCCCAAAGTGACTCCGACTCGCCTTTAAAGAGATTAATTTCTACATTTTCTGCAAAGCAACTCGGAGGCAAGCAATTCTGTGTCTCTGACACACTTCCTGTGTCTATGTGTAGCTGCAGGAATGCGCGTATTCTTTATATTTAGAGGTGTGTGTATTCTTTTGTCAGCCTGTCTGGTGGGATGTGGTTGGGTTAGGCTATCGGCATGTGCAGAAGAAGCTCCTGAGGCTGCAGAGCTCCTTCAGACCCGTCTGACCTGCTCTATCTGTCTGCAGCACTTAGCAGAAGCAGCACAGCAGAGAAAATATTCCATTTGATCACACTGCGAGTGGAGGATTTGTGTAATTTAGTCCCCGTCCCCCTAAAAAAAGTGTCAAAGTATAATGCCAGAGTTTGTAATTTTGTGAATTTCTCCCCTTTTTTTTTGCAACCCTAACATGAATCAGAGCCAAGAATTATCCATCTAATATGGATTGTATTAAAGATGTAGCTGTTTCCATGTAAACCTGCCAAACTGAGATACTCGTGGTCCACTTTATGCATGCCCACACGCAACATCAGCCGACTCATTCTCCCAGTTCATATCTGCCATAACTCCTGGCTAATTCAGCTAAAATTTACCCTCACAAAGCAATTACATTTTCACTTGGCATTAAAAAAAACTAAATAATAAGAAAAAGAAAGTTCTCTGAGGGAACTGGACCTCAGTTTGCCGCCTTATATGCAAATAAACGCGTAGGTGTTGAAACAGTGGGCTGTTAGGTAAGCAGACATAACCGTCTGCTGGTGTATCTGTAACATCACAGTTTATGTCTTTGATCACTTGGACCCTTGTTCTAATTCAAACACGAGGTGTAAACTTTGCTGTTACTGTGGCTACAAGCTCTTGATGAGGTTAATTAAAGGGGAATTGAACTTTACAAAGGTGTACAGGTAAGCTCCAGATGACCTTAACACGGATTTATTGTTGTTTTTCTGAAACCAAGAACTGTACTGTGTTTGTTTTATGATTCAAAATGACTTTTACCAAAAGATAATAAGACAACGTACAAGGAGGTTCTAGAGACACAACAAAAACGGCAAAAACATAAAATCTTAATGCACTTGTCATAAGACAAAACTAACTTACAAGAAACATTTCAGTGACATATAAAAGCTTGCTTTAATATTAAGTAGTCCCTTAATATTGATGAAAAAGTACTACTTCCATTGGCAGGTTATTTCACTTATAACATGGAAAAACTGTCTTGTTATAAGAGTTAATTGACAATAATAAATGTTCACAACAAAGAAGATTTGGAGTTTGTTTTGCAACCATTCCTGCGGATGATTTAAGTGAATACAGCATCAGTATTGCGATACCTTTGTCTTAAGTCTCTTTCTTCACCTACTTTCCTGTATGAGCACTTTCAAATAAAGACCACCAGAGCCCCCCAAAACAGGACAGAATAAACAGAAACAATAATAATAATACTAATAAAGAACTAAACTGAATGTTTGAGATCAGTCAGAATTGTTTTTTTTTAGTGTATAATAAAAAAATCCATCTAAGTTACCGAGCTAACTCAAACAGAATCTAGCAGTGACGTTTAACTTCCTGTCTGTTCACACATCCACGCTGCCCTACCTGTTTGTGAACACCAGCTTGTTCCTGTAGAACGTTTGCGCTGCGTAAATGTCATATCCATGAATCAAACAGATGCTGGGAGGATTACACATTTTAACAGCTTCACTCACTTTGTGAACTGTCAAACCTTTCACGACTAAGAACAGCAGACGGAAGGGCATCCCTGATGGAGATCTGCACCGACTGAACATCACAGCTTTTATGAAGGTGGGACTTCTTGCAAGGTTGCTGTTTAGATTAAACTGCAGCAAGTGAACCCCATCAAATGGCAGCTGTGTTTCTGCGTGTGTGTTTACTACAGTCGGTTTTCTGAGCCATTACTCACACTGATGGAACTCTGGTGTCATCTTGTGAAAGGGCAGATTAAGAGTGCATCGCGACACAATAACAAAGACGGTTGCCACACATTTAAATAATAATAAAGTGACCTTCCCCGAACACACACCGGACCTTCCGTACGGCAGCGTACGCATTGCTTATTCATGAGTAAACAGCTGCAGTGACAACTCCACTGTTAGCTGTTGTATGTTGTTGCTCTGACAAGTCCAAAATGTGAAAAGACAATTTACATGTATATACCAACAGATTAATATTCATCACAGAGCGGTATTCCATACCCCAGCCATGCCCCTTTAAGCGAAGACTACAAAGACTATAAAGTAGGGATGCACAATATTGGATTTTTTGTCGATATCCGATATGCCGATACACTAAAACTCATTTGGCCGTTAACCGATTCCAATACTGATATTTTTTGCCTAGACCTACTTATTGAAAGTATATGGCTTTATCTACTGTGGAATTAAAATACTGCATTATGTTCTGACAGTTTAGCCTGCTACCAAATGCAAATACGAAATAAGAAGATGAAAGTGCAACACTTTCAACTAGCATTATGTTTAAATTTATTCATAACATTTGCTCTCTTTAAGACTGAAACTTGCAAATTTGACGTGCTACCGGCATTATTGTCTCTGGTTTGTTAGATAAAAACATTACATTTTCTATCAGTTATTTTGACAGAACGGCCGATGTCCGATTTTAAGCTTTACAGCTAATATCGGCTGATACCAACACCATGCCGATAACATTGTGCATTCCTGCTATTATAAAATACCTACTAGTATAAATGCAGAATGCAAGATGTAAAGCATTCTCTGTTAGTCGAAACAAATGTAGTAACATTTGAGAAGAGCTTTTTGCTTAGCCCCATTACATGGCTCAAAACTAATGGACAGTAGATTGAAATAATGCATTTCATTTTTAGTAATAGCTGTTGTATTGGAAGAAATTTGGGTAGAAACACAAAATAAAATGTCTCAGATAAACAAGGTGCCAAATTACAAATAAATCAAATAAAATTACAAACTCATAAAACATAGTCAACGATTGAAACTTTACATTTTGCCATCATTACACATCAGCTTGTTGATTAATGTTTTATTGATTATGTTTCCAAAGGAACTCCAAACAGGTGGGTTTTTAGTCGAGATCAGAGGGACCCAAAGTGGGTCCTGGTGGGCCGGCATCCTGCATGTTTTAGTTCTCTTCCTGGTAGTAGTATTTGATTTCAAAAAGAGAACAATCATTGTAATTAACTTTACATACTTATGCCTAGAGTTCAAATGACATTGATTGTTTATGTCTTGATTTCACCTACATTAGTGGGAATGTTTATGTCTAAATAGACATAAAGTGAATGTTTTCTAAGTTAGGAAGAAGAATATCATTAGTATGAAATTTTGTACAAGTATTTATGGAAATGTATTCCGGATTTCTTTAGGATTTCTTGTTTTTTTTCCACTTGACACGTTTTATGCTTCTTAAGTCAATCTCCTCTCAGGAGTTACGAAGGGGAAAAAAAGGCACGTCAAATTTAGTGTCTTTTCAGTAAAGAGACAAACTGTTGCCTCGTGCTTGCTGAAAAAGCAGATGTGAGATCTTAAGAACTGTGTCTTACATGAATAATCAGCTCTTATTAAAATGTATTTTTGGGAAAACGCTGGGGATTACGCGCTGTCTCCCCGAGTTAATTTTTCTCTTACGTCTACTTAAATGCACCGACTGTCGCTTGTTTCTTTGATGACAGATGCATGTTGAGTGAGCCGCATAGACAACCAGAGACAACCTGGTGAATTTACCACAGTTATTTAAGCAGCTTATTTATTTTCCTTTTTATAGTAAAATGACTTAAAATGACGTCGATAGCCAGGCGCTGTGGAGACCGTGTCATTTGTAGCAAAGATTTTTCCGGCCGCTCAACATTTGTATTTTACTCTGAATGCACCGTGAAGGCGAAGGAAAGAAATAAAAATGATGAAGTAAGAAAAGAGAAGACAGGAGTGTATCCTCCATAACCAACCTGCTTGATATGTTAGTGGTTTGTTACAGGTAATATCCACGCTGCGGCCGCCAGAGAATATGTAATATATGAGAATATGCTACAAAATATGTAAAGAAACATTGCATGTTACCATTTATTTTTCTCACTATTCAATAATCATTCCATTCATTTAACATTATAACATTCCTCATGCCTTCTGACTTTAGTCTGTGGTGGAAAATTGATATCAGGTAACATGTTCTGACTTTATTAATCTGATGTTGATGTCATTCCAGTAAAAACAAAAAAAAATCCACCACTATCCTGTCTTTTGATAAGAGAATACTTAATATTTTTATATTAATCCTATCAAATTTTATTTAGTCTCCACACTTTGCTGGAAACAGGATTCAAACATGAACAAAAAGGTCCAGAGGATTCGTCACTCAACCCAGATCAGAGATTAGAGTAAACTTGGATTCCAGAGAAACTCCTATTAGTTTATCTAAAGAAACTACTTATGACCTTCGATGGTCAACATTTAGCATTAAACTTTTAATAGGAGCAAGACCTAGAGAAACTAATTTTATCAGAACAAGAATCCAGAGAAACACCTACTAGTTTATAAATTACAGACTACCCATTCATAAACATGGGGAAGCAATTTATGGGCTTATGCTTTTTCGTTGTCTTTTTTTCTCTCCTTTTTGCTCTTTAGTTTATTGTTTGTCAACAATATTATCGTTTATCGCGATAACGTCTGGAACAATTTATTGTATAGCAAAATTTGCTATTGTGACAGACCTAATCATAATGATTGAAAAAGAGATTATGATTTAATCACATTTCTTTTTATCATCTTCTCTACAGCTTTCTGAGCCCTCCTGTTTGAGATGTGTTGTACTGTTAGGTTGGAAATAATGCGACAAAAGAAAAGCACAGCAGGAGTGAAGAGTCAGAGCGTATTAACGGGAGAGTTGGAGTTGGAGAGCAGGAGACTAATGAAAGATCTTGTGAGGTGAAAAGTTGGTGGGTAAAATACGAGACCCGGGTTGATGGTCGCACATCCGCGAGCTCCGCCTCACTCCTGTAGCTTCTCTCTCTGACTTTATAACCACTTCTGGGAGACAAAAATGTACCGCGCTCATTAATCTAATTTTAATAATTGATGCTGTCTTCTCCAGGAGGAGTTTAGTCTGGACTGCAAGCATAAAACGAGACGTTTAGAGCTCTGTGGTAATTGCCACGATAGTATATTCCTCTCCATTAGGCCGGTGTTCGGCTGGTTCTTACAATATTTATTTAGCTCTAATATTTTTCTGACCAAACCCATCGACACAGAGACTCCTCAGCCGAACCTTTCTGACTGCCTATTACCATACTTGGCTGTAGTCAGGCGCCTAGCCTTAATTAGATAGCTGTGGTCATACAAGTTTAGGTCATTGGAGAACAGCTCTTTTTGGCCGCTAATTAGCATTAGCAACTGCTTTCAAATGTCTTATTCTTAAATAAAACCCAAACCTTGGTGTTGCAACCCAGATTAGAGCAGCACTGAACTTCTTTAGCCTCCTTTTATTCTATTTTCTCCATACAGAACCATACTTAGACATCCACATGCAGTCTGAAAAAGATGACCGTTGGGTTAATTGGTTTCTGTAAATTGCTCTCAGTGGAGTTTGTGCATGAATGAGGTTTTTTTGTCCTGTGTGTGCGTGCGTGTGTGTGGGTGCGTGTGTGTGGGTGCGTGTGCGTGCGTGTGTGTGTGTGTTGCCCTGTGATGGACTAGCAACCTGTACAAGGGTGCCTCTCGCTCAATGACTGCCAAAGATAATATTTCTATTCTGTGTAACAATTTCTACTGCAGTTTTTGTTGTTGTTTTTCATTCTTTGACTTTGAACACAAAAGTTTGGTAAGTAATCAGTCTATATCAAGGTTACAATAGTTTAGGGTTTTTCATTATAGCTTAGTGTATTGCTAATTAAGGCAAGGCGCCTGACTATGGCCAAGTATGGTAATAGGCAGCCAGAAAGGTTCGGCCGAGGAGCCTGTGTGTGTGAATAAAACACGACCAACAGGCCAACTTTGTGTCACTAAAGGAAAATGCCGTGAACTCTGACCTGGCCTTCTGTCTGTGTGTGCTATTAGCACATTTTTGTCTGAAGAAGAAGCAGTAGAAAGAGAGGCTAGCTTCCTCTCGTCATGATAAGGATTGAGACATAGTCCTGCCAGCAGCAGTGATTTCATACTTCATGGGCCAGCAGCTGGACCCACACAGCTGCTCACAGGCCTCCCTATTGAAGCCTGGGTTAGCAAGACCCAGAACCTCACTACACCAAAAATGTTCAGGTCCGCTGGTTGGACTGAAAGGCAAATAACTCGTTCTCTATTGCCTGTGACAGCAGCTGTGTTTCTATTGAGCAAATGGACATTTAAAAAATTTATTTGCTTAATGAAAATATGAAAATAAAAAAACAACTAGTTTTTTGATAAAGTTTTGGAACTAGGATGATGTGTTCTTTTTTTTAAAATCTAAATTGGTTTACTTCACAAAACTGCAATGGAAACACTCGTTTGGCATCGCACGAGCCCCACAAGCAACAAACGGATGTTACTACTGGCGGAAACCATGAGGCAGATGACAGGAAGTAGTTGAACAATGGTTTTTAATGACTTATCACATGAGCAAACTTATTCACGTGATTTTATTTGCGTTTCCTATTAATGAAAACACTGCAATTGCGAAATTGTGTTTTTTCAACATGAGTGGAGGACTGACAAAAGTTTTGCGTGAATTCATAACGGAAGCCCAGCTGGCGAGTTCTTTTCTCTCTTAGGATTTCATTTAACTATTAAAAAAAAGTCTGATACAATGACGAATCATTTTTCCCAAGAAAGATCAGAACAACCTTGAATCATTGAAATTAAGTACTTTGTTTTATTTCCTCAGAGGGCAACTTTGTTTGCAGCAGATTCTACCAAATCTGAAAACATCTGAACAGAATCTAAACATTTACAAAATGGTACCGAGACTCCTGGCACCACTTGGTACCATGAATAATTTAAAGCTCCAAATGCTACAGAAATAAAAGAGCTCAAGGACAGGTTTGATCTTAGCCTTTAGGCATCAGTAAACCTCCTTAATGAAGAAGTCTGAACTCTGTGAACAAAGAATGCCAAGAGTCTTGCATAATTTATTTTTGCCCTCTTAGTGGCTCTTTTGTTTTGAAGGTCTGATTGAGGTCTCTCAAAGCAACGTGAAGTAGTGCATTCAGTACAAGAAAGGAAATATGAGAAATTAAGAAATTGAGCAGACTGTCCAATGTTCTAACTGGTGGAATTTATCCTTTCCCATGTTTCTTTTCTGACATCAAACTTTTTTAATTTTACTAGTTTACGACAGAATTATTTTTCTTGATTTATTTTGGGGCTGGCAAAACCCCCCCAAAGAAAACAACAAAACATTACGTATGCATTACCGCCACCTATTGGTACGGAATGTGGCCCAAAATGTCTGCTTTATTGTAGATGCTTTACTGATGGTCTCATTTTGTTAATGAGCTTTGTGTTTTCGTAAAACCTTATCAAAAGTCGAATACTCACAACTTTCTCAATCTCCTTGCATATTTATTAAATGTTTCCTTATTTTTTCTAAATTCCTCGTTCTCCCAGTCTTTTTTGAATGTTGTTCTGTCATTGTCATTTCTTTCCTTTATTCCATTCTTCTTGCCACTTTTTCCCGTCAGTTCTTGTTTGCTTGTGCTTCTTGCCCCTGATCTATGTGTGGTTGCTCTAAAGTTGCCTCCTCTTATTGTTACCTTTTTTTTTTTGCCACTCCATCCACTTTCTCGTTTTTCATTTCCCATCAACCCCAATATGTGCAGGTAAAGTAAAACTTCCAATCCCACCATTTTAATTCCGAACAACAATTGTTTAGTATCTAATGAAATGCCTGTCTGGCTTTCTGAATGCTACGCTGCTGTGAACTGATAAGTATTGAACTATAGAATCTAAACACATTGTTGTTCTTAATGGTTTAATTTCTTCTACCCGCTGAAGTGCTAATGATATTGCTAACATGTCTTTCTACAGAATTGGAAACTCACCTGCATTTCTTTAGTCTGTATAATTAAGAAAAAGATAAAACCAACCAACCAAACAAACAAACAAAAAAAAAAAACCCTGAATAAAAAGGAATAAGTTTGTAAATCTAATTTAGAAACTCATCTACACAATTAAATTGTTTGCCAGCTAAAACAGTTGACTCAAAAGGTTACTTTGAAGAGAATAAGCAATGCAATACAATACAAAAAAGAGAACTGTCCATTGGGTGGGCCCAGTGATGTAATCAGTGACGTCATATGGGAAGTGCTGGGCCGGCCGCTCCCACAAACCTGCCCCGGCTGTGGGAACTAACTGGACAAGCAGTGGTGGTGAGTGTAAAAGAAACAGAAATGATTTATCAGAAACTCACCTTGTGACAGAAGAAATGTGTCCAGTTTGGAAAAACATGAGCTGGTTCTCTGGTTTTTATCATTTATTCTTGTTATTTGGATTTTTTCAGCATTAAATGACTGTTTACAATCAAAAGTCCACAAAAAAGGAAGATGTGCTCATCAGTTACAATGTCCATTAAAGCCTAAAAAAGGTTGAAAATAATCCATTCAATAATCAGCTGCTATTCATCACCTTCCTGCTAATTGTAAACATGATATGCTCCTTCTAACAAATACAAACGCCACAGAACATAGCAGGTTTTTATTCTATTTTACTTTAGGAAACCTTTTCCTTTTCCACTCTACCATTTAATTTAATAGACGTAGGAATTACGTTTGTGACATATAGATATTATATATATATTATTCTTTTCTTGATCTGCCTCTAAAATCAAGTAAGTTTCTTTCCAAGTCATCGTTAATTTCCTGACAATTCCTAAAAGACGATTCCTCCAGGTCATAGGTCAAGTGTTTGAAAGTGAATAATTCTCCAGGGCTTTTTAATCCCCTGCAAAAAAAAAATAATAAAAAATTTCACATTCTCTCATGGAAATCTGCTTAATACGAAGAGTTGGAATATTTTAGTAAAAGTAGAACATTTGTGTCAAATACCTGAAACTTTCCTCCGTTTCTCATACTTTTCGTTTGCACCTCTTGACAACAGTCTGCCCTCTCACTTCCCCAGCGCTTTTTTTTTTTTATTAATTTTTTGTATTTTTTATTTAAATCTTCATGCAGCTGTTTTATTTCTGTTCAGGGAGGTTTAAATATATATATATATATATATATATATATATATATATATATAGGTCTATTGTTCTCTTCTCTCTGTCTGTCTGTTCCTAAAGTTGTAATTATCTCCAACACTTGATAAAAGCCTCAGGCTCTCTCCGGCTCTCCCTCTCAATCTGACTTTATTGCCTTCATTATATTGCACTTAATCAACGCTCGGCGCTTTTTCAGCTCCGTTTCTGATCTCTTCCCTCCTCCCGCCCGGTCTTGTGCTTCTTCTCCATCTCCCGTAGTATTTGTTTTCTCCTCTGATTTCACGGCAGCCTCGCCTCGTATTTCCCGCTCTCTCCAGCTGTCTTCCGTACCGCGGGCGAAGTATATTGCCAGTGTAATGAATTGTCAAAAATGGGTCAAATAGCAAAACGCGTTCTCTTTGCCTTCCCCTCTCGTTTTCCATTATCCCATGCTGGTCTTGGGTTTTACCTGACGCCGGGGTTTCTCCTCCTCCGCCTCCCGTTTTCGCCGCCTTTCGTTACTCTCCGCTTTCATGTCGGATGGCTCCACATTCAATCTCGGGGCCTCTCGCTCGCTCTCTCTCTCTCTCTCTCTCTCTCTCTCTCTCTCTCTCTCTCTCTCTCTCTCTCTCTGCTCGCAGATGCCTCCGGACCGACAGGGCTCACTTTGATGCTTCGCTCCGTGTGCTAAAAGGCAGCAGAGCCACTTTGCAAGAGCCCAGGAGGATCCACTGCACTTATTCAAGTGCAGTTTGACATTCTTTTTCTTTTTTTTTTTTCTCTTTTTCTTCTTTTTTTCACCTGGATCCAAATGCGATGCCTCATGGTCAGCGAACAATTAAAAAAAAATAATAATAATAATAAAAGTGATAAAAAAAATCAGCTTGTTTGCAGAGATATCCCTCGAAGTTTATTTGAGTAAGTTGAATTAAAAAGTCCATTTATTCAAGCACATTATTCATATTACTCCCAGCACAGCAGGACCCAGGCTGAGTGGGGATGTGTGTGTAGGTGTGTGTGTGTTTCTGTCTCTGCTTTCTAATGGGAACAAATCTGGACGGATGAAATGGATAATGAATCATCTGAGGGTGCAACTAAAGATGAAATTACCACTAAATCATAACGCGATGTTAATTATTATCCTCTGCTTTTTGTGTTTTCCAGGATGGTTGAATATTCCCTGGATTTGCAGAACATCAACTTCACAGCCATCAGGACGGTGAGGGTGCTGCGGCCTCTCAAGGCCATCAACAGGGTGCCAAGTGAGTGGCCAAATCTCTTCAGACTTAATTTTCTTTTATGTTCTGAGTTTTTAAAAAATCATTTTTATTTAATCTGCTGTTTATCTGAACATATTGTCACTCTGTTCTTTGGCAGTTTAGTTGTTGATCTGGGTTGTGTCTGCTGCAGGACATTTTGTAATAACAGCTTGACGATACAAACCCCTTTTTTTTTGTTCCTGCTTTGATAACTGAGGAATAAAGTGATTTTTTTCTTATCTACTACTTTATTTTTGTGACTTTATCACTTTCTAACTTTAATTTAGAAAGTTTATTCGAAAATATCTGTTTTTATTTCTTGTTTTAGTCATATAGAGTCGACTGGCTGTGTATAAAGGCATAATATATAGTCTAGTCTGTATATAATAATATTTACTTAAACATGTATACATGTGAACATTTTCATGGTTCTTCGTCTCCGTCATCTATTAGAAATGGTTTAATTCCAGGTTTGACAGGTTTGGAAGCAGGTTAGGTGGAAATAATAAGAATTTTTAAAACTGCAACGTGAACATTCAGTTGGTCATATTATTATCAGTGACGTGTGGTGAGATGCAAAGCTGGTGAAGTACTGACTTAATCATAATCAGACATAGAAATGGTATTGTTTGCATAATTAAATTTCGCCCATGCGGACAACGCTGGAGGGCAAAGGTTATGGTTTTTGCCATTATTAATAAGTGATTGCTGTGGTAAGAGGAGAAAACTATAAATATATCGCTGCACTTGACTTTACTGTATAGCTAGCTCGCTGATACTGTGTCTTACTCTGCGGTTGTGGAGTCAGAATGTCTGGGATCATGAGCGCCCCCTGCCTGCCTCTTCTCGAATCGGTTCTCTGTCGTTTCTGATTGCTCCTCAGCACACGAAACATGTTACACCCTCAGTTGGTGACAAAAAACACTGTACATTATATACATAAGCTAAATGATGGAAAATCTGTTCATATATTAAATGTTTTTTAACCTTATTATTGGTGATGGACAGACATGTCATGCTCTCATTGAATGGCAGCCAGTGCAGTTAGCCAGAGGTTGATCAATCAAAGGTGAGGCTCAGCTCCCTGCTGCCTCACCAGCTTCGCGTCCAAGCATTTGAATGGGAAAATTAGAAAATTCAGCGATTTTGAAGATAAAATAATCAGAGTTGGTTAAGCTAAATAAAAAATAAATACATTAGAGCACAAAGCACAGGGTGAAAATAGCAATATAAATGATTTTATCATTATATTTTTCCATTACGACAGGTGAGGCTCTTCCTCACTCGCCTCCCCTGGTTGTCACTGATTGCTATACAGTACTTACATGTAAATTTATACAACAAGCTCCATTGCAGGAGAACATTCTGCAAAATACATCCCAAAGGCCTTTCTGTTAAGTTATTTTGGATGTGTAGCTGTTGCAGGCCTTTTTGAGCTACTCTGTGCAACTAAACCAACCAGGAAGTTCATGCTTCAAGATTTTGAATCAAAATCTTGAAAATGAACGGCCTCCGAAGAAAACTGTCAATCCAGAGGGGGAAAAAAAAAGGGAAAACGCTTCCAACAGTCAAAAGCGTCAATGAAATGACGCCTTTGAAGCCGGTCACATCAATTCCACGAGTGTTTTCTAAAGTTGATGTCCTTTTGATGAGAACTGTCTGAGCGTTTTTGCTCGGTACATTTTTTCCTTCTTTTTTTTTCCCGTGTTGATATGACTAAATTGTGCTTAGCAGGCAATCACTCTAAGTGGCTATGAGTACTCTCTAAGTTGGAGGCTGGTGCTTGAAGTTAATGTTTTGCTTCCTTTGTAATTGCTTGCTGCGCACCACCCACTGCTCATACATCTGCAGCGCAAACAAAGGTCTTTGTCTTCCTGCGTCTATAAAAGTGAGGGAAGCCAATATGGCTGGTGAAAAGGAAATGCGGTTTTATTCGTATTTGTTTTGTCACAAATCATGTTGTGAAACATCAATTCATCCTTTTTTGATCCTTTATTTTATCATTATGTTCTAAATTCTCTTTAATTTAAAATTTATTTGACCAAAATTCCATGTGCTTGTTTTTTTATGTCATTCTTACATCCTTACTTTACCATAACAATTCTTTTTTTTTTTTTTGTGTATTGATCCACTTTTTTACTTTTTTACTTTTTTATGTGAGTTTCTGGCATGATTTGAGTGTATGAGTCAGTGTTGTTACACAAAGTGTTCGAAAAGTGTGTGATGGTGCGGAGGGAGAGATGCGACCGGGTCAGTCCAGTGTCGGAAAATGATCAAATGAGACCGGCCGGGACAGTTAACATAATTGATGATGGCCCAGAGTATTCTGTTCAGCTCTGCCGAGAGATCAACGAACTGCACTCATTCTGTTAATACACAACATCATTCATGAATTTTATACTGCCGTTTAAAGGGGCAGTGTTATGTAAATTTGACTCTGAGCTTACGTCATGCTATTCTCACCTCAAAACTGCCTTGATTCTTTCATGCATGTTTAAGAAATCCTTTCATTTCCATGGAAACCATTCAGCTGTGCAGAACGCCTGGTCGGATTTAGCCCCGAGTTTCCAAGCTTCTGAGCTTCTGCCTAAAAGAGCAGCCCTCCCGACTCGGCTCCTTCAGACTAGCCAGATGCAACTAGCAAACACCTGGTGGAACAGTACATCTAAACTCATATAAGCTACTTGTCAGTAGGCTTGTCACAACAAGCAATAAATCAGTTATTCGCATGATAAATTCGGATCGTAAGCAGGCTCAAACATTTCTATTTGCGTGATTTATAATTTTTCTCTTTTCTCTCTTTCCACCAAAAACTGGACAATAAAAGTTGTCAATCTAGTTCTTTTCGTCTCAACTGGCTCTTTTTTGATGTTCAATTTTGTTAACAGAGGCTTCATAATTCATGTCATCTATTTGTTTATTTTGGATATTTGAAACGTCCCCCTGTTCCAGTATTAAATGTTCCTTTTTATGTTTTATAGATTATTAATATTTGAGAATGTGTTTGCATTAATACCATTACATTAATTGAAAGTTGTCTCAAAACACCAATAATATCACTTATTGCAATAACTTCTGGGACAACTTATCACCCAGCACAATTTGTCATCATGACAGGCCTACTTGTCAGTGGTAAAAACTTTGCAAAAGGGTTAATAGAGGACAGTAGGCAGAGACAAAGCGACAAAGGCCCAATTTCAAGCTGTCAAATTACAAAGCCACATTTCTTTTCAGTCATATTTGATATATATGCCTTTCTTTTAAAGATGACTGGAAGGTGACATAGTGACCTGATTGTGCTACAAAATGTCACTTTGAGGCTGTAAAATGCATAATGCTGCCCCTCTAGGAGAGTCAATCTCAGTAGAAAGTAGTTTCTAAATGTTTTGGTGTGGCATAGCTTTCAAACCTTTATTATTTTTTTCCCTGTCTTGTTTGCGTGCCGATTTATTTTGCTTCCGAGACATCGAGGGCAAAATGTTAATTTGGCGTCCCCTAAACCACAACAGTGTCATGGCGTCCTGAAGAAGAGATGATCAGCCTTATGCATTTGATTTCACCTCTCTTGGTTGGTAATGTTAGTCATAATGTCAGTCTCCTTCCACCTGGTCTGACTCTAGCTTTCTTCACTGTCTTCTCCTACATCATTTACATCATTTCATCTCATCTATCTCTCCACGGTAAAGGCACTAGTCATCCACTGGGAGTAATTTGTTCCACAGGGAGAGAGAATAAAAGGAAGGGGAAAATAACCTATGATCTTGTCCTTTGAATTGTGAATTGTGGAGTCAGGAAGGCCAAGCTGATCAGCAGGGATAGCAGGACCATAACCTGACATTCCCACCAGATATTTATGTTTTTATACACAAATCCAATGGAAATATGGTTTTAATGTTGGGTTTACGCTGCTGAACTAACGGGATGCTCTCATGTAATGAACTGCAAGGACACACATCTGTTGTCAAATTCATAGCAAAGCAATTAATAATAATGCAGAACTTCCTCTTTGACATAGGCAATTAAGAAACAAACGCATGATCAGCAGCTAATGGATTGAAGAGTAATTAGTAAAATCCTGTGTAGAACGCTACAGCATAGTTGATTAAAAATGTCATCACTGAAAGCAAATATTAATCAGCATCATATCGTTATTTTACATAAAATAAATCAATAAGAAGATAGTGAGCATTAAAGCTGAGCTGGTAAACATGAAAATACACAGTTGTTAAGCAGAATCCAGCATTTTCAATGAGGACATGGAATTTGGGTTGGTGAAACTTTTGCACTAAGGAAAAATTAGAAGGTGATGGGATTGTGGGGGTTAAGCGAAAGAGATAAATGGAGTTGGGAAGATGGGATTATCCAGCCTTACGAGGGACGGGTGGAGATGGAGCGGAGGGAGGGAGCGATGACGAGAGGAGAGATGCTGGGGAACCCACATGAACAGGTCATTACAATGATAGATGGATGCAAAGAAGTGCAGGGGACAGAGGGAGGGAGTCATCTGTTGAATAGAGATAAAGCAAGTGAGGGACAAAAAGGACGAGAGGAGTGGCGTGAGGGGAATGAAGGATTATGAATGATAAAAAGAACGCGTAATCAGAGCAATGGCGATTTTTATTTCAGTGGATTTGTTAGCGTTGTGGTCACCGCATTCTGTGAAAGAGAAAAAAATTGTAATTCAGGTGTAACAGAGAGATTGCTGATTAATTTACAAGTTTGAGTGTTTACGGTTTCAGTCAGATCTCGAACTGATGAAAGACACAAAATATGGCCAGAAGTAGAACGTTTATACCCCGATCTGTAGGCAATGTGGGGTAAAGTGCCTTGCCCAGCGGCACATCGACGTGTGGCAGGAGGAATCTGGAATCAAACCTTCAACCTTCCAATTGCAAGACAATTACTCTACCCACACAGCCACAGTCGCCTGCGTTAGAGTATGCATTCAAACTAAGCTAATATCACATATTTTAAAAATTCATTAAACACAAGCATATTAAATATCTTAAGTTTAGTGATTCTTTGCATTTTGTGAACCCAGAACAAATATATATAGTTTTTAAATTTGACCAAAAATTACATTATTTTCAATCATGTTTCTGAGGGTCACCTTGAAATATGGAGCAAATTTTCAGAAGGTTAAGCAGATGCTAATAAAATAATAATAATAATAATAATAATAATAATAATAATAATAATAATAATAATAATAATAATAATAATAATTAATGCCAACTGAATCTGAGTTTGAAAAGCTTGTTTTGTGATCTAAAATGATTTTTTTTTTCCCCTCATGGAAATCTGCTGCTTTTACTTTACCAACAGCCAGCTCATCAGAGAGTTCATTTTATTGACTCTCACTGTTTAGTGAGGTCTGTAAAAGTGTGTGTGGAAGAGAGCGGGAGGAGTGCGACTGGCCTGAAAATGAAGTGGCTGGATGGAGTTCAGCCATTAGCTGCTCTGACACGTCAAAATGCCTCCTGGAAAAATCAATAGCTGGAGTCCTTCCATGGGAATCCAACTCTGGGACGACGTTGTCGGGCTCGAATTATGCAGAAAAGCAGAAGATCATAACTGCTGATTTGTAAAGATTATTACTGTGAACTACTCTCATCATCCTCCATCAGCTCCGCATGTAAGTGTTTATCTGTTTAAAGCTGCATCCCTGAGGGGATCCTGCCATCTTTCTTGATTTTTAAATGAATGTCACTTTCATGATTTATCAGCTATTGGCAAGAAAATGATCAGCATAGATTGGAAGTGTCACATATGATGCACTACTATTATTATTATTATTATTATTATTATTATACCCGCAGTCGTACCTGCAGTTATTTAGCTCCAGGCTCTTTATTTGTAGCATGGATAGGGAAGCAAATCTTAGCTATAATAAAAACAAATTACCACAGAGCTCATCTCAGAGTGCAGTGCTAGTACAGCGTCAAACACACACGCATGCATGTATGCGCTAACACCTGTTGGCAGAAGATGACTGACTGATTGCGCTCGTATTCTCGGTGGAGGATCTGTGTGGTGCGAGTCAATTAATTGGACTAATGGAAGTTCTCCGTGTCTGGCTCCCAGCGGCCGCGGCTTAAAAGCCTCGGTCTGTTGTCTGCATTACCCACAGTTCCCACGGGAGGCGCCGCATTAGCAGCCAAGGTAACGACCATCAGCAGATTCCCACTCTGTCCGTTTGTGTCCATCTGCTCCCAATGCGCCTCGCCTTTAATCTGGCCTCACCCTGGTTCTCACATCGGCTCTAGCGTTTCCTTCTGCTCACCGTGTCCACAGCTGGTCAGAGTTAAAGACATCATCTATTATATTTGGTATTATTAAATCAATTGTACGAGCTAATTGAATACTTGTTTTATGCCCTATTGCTGCTAATAAAAGATTTTACACCCTGAAGACGAAACAATTGGAGCTATTAAATCCTAACCTAGAGGAATCCTTTTACACTGCACATTATAACTTGAAGAACTGATCGTCTTTCCTTCATGAATTGCCCGTAAATGGCTGCATATTTCAGTCTTTTTTTAAAATTAAAGACTAGTTTGATAGTGCTGCGCTTTAAGCTGCTGCTGACTTCAAACGGACCTAATCAATGGGAGACGTCCGTTTCATCTTTCTCAAAGGAAATCCCGGCCTGTGATATTTATTACCCGACAGAAACAAAGTCAAGGTTAAACTTCGCCTTTGCTGCATTTTCACCTTTACGGAATCCAGTTACGATCGTCAGCCGATTTAATTTCACTGCTGCTTTCAGATGATCTGATGGAAGCATGTTCTGGTGTTTTCCAGAGAGCATTTCACACTGTCTGTAGGACATGTTCACCCACTGGATGTTTTACCCCTTTTTTTTTATTGCTTTTGCAAGTCAATCATGATCAATAAAATTAGGTTTTTGTTACAGGAAAAGTTATAAAACTTCAATGTCAAAGTGAAAACTGATTTCTGTAAAAACAGATTTATGCATAACATATTTCACACAAAATGACTGCATACATACTCACCCCCTTTTAAAACAGGTTTTAATGTCAATTTTATAAAATAATATGTTTTACTTAATGTTTTTTTTTTTTTTTTAAATAGCTGCAATCCCTTTTGGCCCCAATTAGCTAAATACTCCATCCATCTTCAGTCTACTTTACATGCAGCTTTAACCACTGGGCTAATTTCCTTCTTGAGATCTTTACTGAAGTAAAGGCTGTTTGACTATTATTACTGGGGAGTTTGATGATTTATTCATTACAATATTGCAATTAATGGATTGGAAATTTCATAATACGCCAATAATTTCAGGGTGAGCAATTCAATGAAAGTGCTGATGTGGAATAATGGATATTTGCGTGCAAAATAAAACTACAGCAGTCGGTTGAAGGACTTTGCTTCTTGTTTCTCATGTTTACGCTCATCTGGAACAGCGACGTTTGTCTAGAACACAATTTTTATTGAAAGCATTAAATGTTACATAAAGCAGAATATTACGGGCATTCTAGAATGCACTAAAGTACCATCAACATTTTTTTTATTGAACTTATAGAAAAACGTGTAAATTTCTGAGTTTGAAAAGTCGTAAATTTGCAATAGAAACTTCAGAAATTTTAATATTAATCTCAAAACAATCAAATTGATTTTTGTGTTTTGTTTTCTTTTTTCTGTTTTCAAGAAAATTTCTTGAGTTTTGTTAGTGGAAATATACTACTTTTTTTCCCCCTTCAAATCTACAGTTGCCGTTTTAATTATGAGATACAATCATAAAACTCTCAACTATATTTTTCAGTGTTAAGTACGTCATCTTTAACATCTCTCTCTGCTGAGCTGGACATTGCTGAGCAGCGTCTCGTTCATGTCAGTTTGATATTCACCACCCGGCTGTCAGAGTGAGGACCTGGAGAGGCATAGCAGACAGCAATGACATGGCCTCCAAAGCACTTACCTTCCAACTTTATTAAAGTGTGATCCACACAGGCCCAACTTTAGAGCCCTGAGGCCCAAACCGATCCACCAAACAGTTCTACTATCAGAACTGCATTTGGTCGTATTGAGTGTCTCCATCCATGAGTGACGAGTCTAAAGCTTTGTTGTTGATTGACATTTGAGTATTTTCTCTGGATTCAGAAGTTTCCTTGCAGTAGCATCCAGAAGAAAGTGCTTGTAGTTATTTCCTGTTTTTAGTATTTCTGTTTTCAAAAGTTGAATGAATTTTTGTTCAATCATCTTGTGCTCTGGAGCAAAAAATATCATTATTGCTTATATCTTAGTAATCACTGGGGCACGTGTAGCACCTCATTATAGGTCAAGACGAGTTGAAAACTACCAAGAAAATCTTTTACTGCAGACGCATGATCTCAAACTTTAAGTTGAGAAAAATGTTTGTGTGTTATTGGAAGACATTATTTGCGATACCTAAACATCAACTCTGAAAGGGAAACAAAAATAATAATAATAATCTGAATTGAACAATTCTCAGCCTGGTGGCCTGCCAAGCTTATGAAACCCTGCAGGATACTTTTTACACATGTATACTGTGCTCCGTGTCAGTGTACTCACCGCATATCTGTATAAAGGCCAATCTGCCTGCTTTTAAATACTGCACTTAGCATGTTCGAGCTGTGCTTTCACTCGTCTGTGTGTCACTGCAGGCATGCGCATCCTGGTGAACCTGCTGCTCGACACGCTGCCCATGCTGGGTAACGTGCTCCTCCTCTGCTTCTTCGTTTTCTTCATCTTCGGCATCATCGGGGTGCAGCTGTGGGCGGGGCTGCTCAGGAACCGCTGCTACCCAGAGGAGAACTTCACATTGTGAGTCTAAGTCTGGTTTTGTGCGTTAGCCTGTGAAAACGGGCGTAAGAAACCCCGGTGCACTTCTGTCTCCATGGAAACGTGACTGTAACAACATGCCCTAATTTTATTTTGTACGCAAAATAAAAAATGCAGAAAGCTTGCATGAATTAGAAAATACATTGTAGCTCCACATGTGAGTGAAGTTTGCCGTGTAAGTGTCTCCCAGCTCTCCTCTCATCACCTGATCTGAACCGATGAGAAGAATAATAACATCATCCACTCAATTTACTTTTATCACTGCAGAAAAAAAAACAAAAGAGATGAAGAGCCTCTCCGGCTCTCAGACTCTCGAGTCCTAACATAATGAGGCTAACCTCATCGTGCACGGCAAAATGTGCGCAAAGCAAATATCATTATCTCGGAATCAAGTTTGGCACTTCATTAAAAGTTGAAACGTGTTTGTGGTTTTCTGTTGTCTTTTTACCTTTTACATTACATGAAACCTCTGCTTATGGTATCAGATGATAATTCATCATTAGTCCAGTGGAGATGCACCAAGCCATGGGCGAAACTTGAAGGTAATTTTAATCATGTTTAGATCCATAGAAAAATGATTTTAAACATTGAAGGTGTGATGCAGCAGTTTTTACCTATTTTCGCTCAAGATTCTGAGTTTAATTCCTCTGTTTTACCACCAATTAAATATGAAAGGGAGTACTTGTTAAAGAATTTTAAAATTAAAATTTGAAAAAGCAGTTCACTGCTAAATATAGCCAAATATCTTAATCTATAGCCAGTCGCATTCTGTCAACGGATTGCTAATCTGAAATATTTTAAACCTATCTGTTTGCGATTGAGAATTAAATCGTTGTGATGAATTGTCACATTGAAAATGAACTGAATTGAAAATGTAAAACCATTTTCAATTTAATTGACCTTTACTGTAATACACTCCATGCACTGATTAAAAATAAAAAAAATCCATCTAAATTTCGGTTAATTTTTTTTATCTGGCTTTGACAGAATGTTTATAGGCTAAGGGACTTCCTTCAGCCAAAGCGCTGCTGTGTAGCGCGTGTATCGAAACTACAAATGAGCCGTTTGAAGTGCCAGAATCAAACTAATTCTTTAGAGAAAACTATGCTCAGCACACAGTTTGTTTGAAGATGGAATGAATCTGTCAGCTAGACTAATGTTCCTCAGAAAATTCAGGGAAAAAGAGAGTGTTGTTGTAATAATGCTATATATGACATATGACTTAAAAGAAATTTTACTTTGTAGTATAACTCCTTGAAATCGGGCCTCTGTCTCTTTAAGAAACCCCAGCTCCTTCTGAAACTCCGCCTTCAGGACGTCATCACAACATGGCTCCTCTATGATCCCTTTACCAACATTTTTATCAGAAGTAGCTTGTACAACGAGCTCTGCAGATGTTCGGTTCCACCAGGTGTTTGCTAATTGCTGCTGGCTAGTCAGAAGGAGCTGAATTGGTAATTTGAATGAAGGGGGGGGGGGGAGGCGGGCTGCTTGATGAGGCAGAAGAATGGAGCTTCGAAGCAGTAGTTTGGAGCTAGGTCCAAGCAGGCGTTTTGCACAGCTGGATGGTTGCCATGGGAGACGAAAGGATTTCTCAAACATGCATGAAAGAATCAAAGCAACACTCCAGGTATGTTTTTGATGAGGGAATAACATTAACATGATGTAAAAGCTCAAAAATGTCACATTTTGCACAAAATTTAGTTACTAATAGTGTTTTTAAAAGAAAAATAAATACCTTCTTTACAAGTTTATGTGAAGTTTATTGTGAAAGATTTAAATGAAGCGGCACGTTGGTGATCCCAAGTCAAAACTGTGTTTTGGGTTTTATTTGTTATTCGTTCACTTAAATAAGAAGCAGGTGCTGATTTGTGTTTATGACTTTTAAATGTGGTTAAAAAAAAATAAAGGGTGAACTCTAATTGCAGTGTTCATCCATTCAATTAAAACAATCATTTTAATGTTCCCCAGCAGCATCAGGAGCAAATCAAAGTTCAAAGCCGGGATATTTAACAGGTGATGTTTGTTTTTCCAACCGGTCCATTAAGAGTAAAGCCAATGCGACTGTAATCGCGGCGTGTGACTGCCTGGGGAGACCGAACTCTCAGCCAAGCGCTTGATTAGCCTGCTTTAGCGGCATGGAGGAATGGGTTTGACAGGCGTTCGCACTGCCAAGCCTAGTGAGAAAATAATTATCTGATAAGAAGCTTTGGGGTAGGTCATCACCATGGCAACCATGTCATAAATGAAATGGAGACTTGGAAAAAGGGAACGCGATTATGGGATGTCCCACCTCTGAACTGAACTGATGCCGAGTTAATTTTGGTAATGTCGTCCAAAGAAAGTCAACTGTTTTTGTCTTGTTGACCGTTTAATGTTTTTTTTTTTCTTTTCCTATAATTGCTGAAGGACAAGAAAATAAAAATGCAACATTAAATCTTCGCTCAGGTGTCAGTCATTTCCTCAGGTACAAAACGATAAAAAGCCTGTCATCCGGTGAAGTTAATCATCTCCATACACAGAGGCACATCTCCAGTAGTCGGTGTAATAATGAGACGGGCTGCTGCTACTGCATGCGGGGCTTAGTCACACACAGCAGTGGCGGAAAAGTAAAGTAGAGAAGGTGGGCGGGTGGGTTACCTCATTTATTTCTGGTGGCTTCTCGCCGCTCCCGGAGCCTGTGGTCGGCAACGAAGGCAAAAACACAACGGCAGAAGTCGCAGGTGGCCCACAGGAAATCATTTCTGGACAGACCCGCCGATGCTTTCTGAACGCACGCGTGAATATGAGCTCATATGGAAATTGCCATAGAAACGAGAGCTTTGCTGTGAAGATCCATGAAATGAAAGTGCTAAGAAGTTGCAGAAGAATAGTAAGATTTTTATTTATTGTTTTTAGCTACGAGAAAGTTAGAAAACCCAATATAGGGTCAGCTGTGCTCCCCTCCTCTCTAACAATGACCGCTGGAGACAGGCAAACAATCCTGCAAGGATAAGGGGGTTCAGCCGCTGGATGGGTGGGAGAAATAAGGATTTATGTCCATAGATAGTTATTTACAAACATAAATAGGTTGGCCACGTGAAAACAATTTTTTTTTGGTGAACCAACATTTGGTTCAGCAAATGCTGGGGCCAAATCAGTAGCTTCAGACCTCCAAACTTCATGAATTGGCTCAAAAACTGTGAGTATAGAACAGACTTTGATGGAATGGGTTTTCATCCAAGCCCTATTTCACTATAATGTAAAGCAGTGCATGCAGCGGTGTAAAGCACACTGCACTTGGGCTTTGTGGTGGTAGACATGTATTCTCTGTACTGAAGGATCATGCCTCTTTCGATGGAAGAGTTTGAGTTCTAGTTGCCAGGACAACAGCATTTCCCTGGATGCATTGTGTCAAGTGTAAAAGCCACTGCGGATAGGATTATGGCGTTTGGCTGGTTTTGAGGAGGCAGCCTCTTAGTTTCAGTGGGGGGGGGGGATATGAATCACTTTGTTTCATTCCCAGGAAATAGAATCAACAATAAAACTTAACAGGCATATTTAAGCTCTTACTGTAATTTGAAAATTAGAGGGAAAGAAACCACCCAAAAATAGGTGAAATTCGTGAATCCTTGGTTTGAGCAGTTGGTCGGACAGCTCTGTGTGAGACTGATCTGTCACCAATGTTAAATCAGTCAATTTAACTGCAAGCAAAAGTGCAAAGTACACCATGCAAGGGTTGGCACACAGAGAAACCACATAAAATGGTCAACCGTGGGGACAGACGGCGCTGAGTTTGAAGTGTGTGTGTTTCTGTGTAGTGGCATCTTTCTGCCTGTCCCCGTCTGATCTCATTTTGTTCAATTTTACCATTACACATATAATGACCTCCCTCTGTCTCCCCATCCTTTCATCCACTCATCTCCATCTCAGAGAAAATTCTGCTCTATGTTCCAGTCTCAAACTGCAGAGCTGCATGAGAGGACTATGAAGGGCATGCAGTTTTGCTCACTTAGAAAACATAAACAATACCCAAGGCTGAGTGTCCCCTTCATGATACATAAAAGCACTTTTGTCCTCACCCATATGTCTCTGTTACGACTCTGTGGACTATCTAATCTGAATGTCAAAATTGGACCTAACAGAACCTTAACCTGAATGTGATTTCAAACCTTTTGAAAAACGGTAATAGCCAAAATGATTATTCGAGACTCTGCGTAGAAAACATGAACCCCAGTCTCCACATGAAGGTTTTGATTTAGTTGTGCCTGTAGCAACAAAACTTACAGTTTAAATTACACTTGTTATTTTTTTTTTAATAAGTCACTGTCTAAATCTAGAAAAATAACACTGAGAATTGTATTAGCATGACTTGTTGTTGCTCTTTGAATCTTACACTTGTTTATTTTTAATGATGACTCAATTATGTTGTTTTTTTTCTTTGGACAGAGACTGAGTCCTCGTCTGATACTTCATTAAAATCAGTACAATGGTGGCTATTTGCAGCAAAATAGTGCAATCTACTGAGTCAGTGTTGCATGAGCTATATCAGTATTGTGACCGAGGGGCATTTAACTCGCTCTGCCAGGACGTTCCAGATACGACAGTCTCTCCAATCACCTTTTCCTGACAGCAACATATTATTTCTGGATGGTTTGGAAGCGTAGCCTCAATATACTACTCCAGCTTGACTAGAAAGCTCCTCTAATGTGCTTAAGACATCTATATTGCTTATTGTCACATTAAGATCTTGAATCGTCAGCTATGATTAGAATGTTAAAATAATATTCAACAGTTTGGTAAACATAGTTTTCAGTGGGTTTGGTTTCCACACCAACTGAAAGTGGAACAAATGTTGCCATTTTTTGTCGACCAGACTATCGGGTGTGAAAACCTTCTACTTACAGACTGTGAATACATTTGTTTTTGGTTGACCTGATTTAACCCAACGCATGATTGTGGCTTTTTAATTGGTCCGCAAAAAATATCTGTTCACGTTTATAACATGACATCCTTTCAACACTTCCAGGACCACAGGTATTGGTCTCCCCCGACCTTACTACATGGCCGATGAAGATGACGAGCGGCCCTTCATCTGCTCCTTACCCGTCGACAACGGCATCATGTCCTGCTCAGACGTCCCAGCCCGCCGTGAAGGAGGCCGGGCCTGTTGTTTGGACAAAGAGGACGTCGTCTACCGTCAGTCCATTGGACTGAGTCCTGAACCTTTGACCAATAACAGCGTCAGTGTAGCTGGCCTGTGCGTCAACTGGAACCAGTACTACACCAGATGTCATACTGGAAGCAGCAACCCACACAAAGGTGCCATCAATTTTGATAACATTGCCTATGCCTGGATTGTCATCTTTCAGGTGGGTGAAAAGTTCCACCAGAGTTTTAATTGTTTTGTTTTGTTTTATATGGCTTTGGTTTGAAATCGTGTTTAGCCTAATGGATTATGTCCTGTCGTTCCAAAGTTCATGACAAGGCATTATTCTGGTTTGAATATTTAAGTGGGCTCAAGGATTTGATGAGCCAATTCAAGCACTTCAAGTGGCTTCATGGATTAAGAGCTTTGCACAAAACCGCCTGTGAATCACCGGCAACAGAAAACAAGAGTGGGTCAGGATTAAAACTGTGCCAGCAGAAAAACAACTTCACGTTATGAATGCGGACCAGACTGTTAGAAAACATAGTTTATTTCAATTAAGTTGTGCAGCCTGAAATGTTTTGCACTGGCATTCACTATTGAGTGTTATTTTGAATCCCTGATAATTCAAAATAACACTCAATTATTAGTGAGTGTACACAGCATATTGTAGTGTTCAATATGCTGCTTTCTTTTTGCTTCTTTTTCTACCATTGATAAATAAAAAGTGCCCTTTGTTTCAATGATCTACAAAACCTCAAGTGTGGCTAGTTTTAGTTTCTGCACAGTTTTTGTCTTTAGCCTGTTCAGACGTTTTCCTCTCAGCACATTTTGCTCTCAATTTTTTTATTACATTTTTTGGGACATACAGAGCCATCTGTTACTTAATATTAAGTAACAGATTAAGTTACAATCCTTGATTGAACCGTTTACTGAATAAAATCTCCGTGGCCCTGAATTTATTGTGTCTTCTTTACTTTAGGTGATCACTCTGGAGGGCTGGGTGGAGATTATGTACTATGTAATGGATGCTCACTCTTTCTACAACTTTATCTACTTCATCCTCTTAATAATAGTAAGTGTCGTCTTCACTTTTGTTTAAATCAAAAATATTGAACACATTACACTGACTGAGTAACTGCTTAATATAAATGTGGTGAATTTGAATAGGTTAAAAAGAAAATCACATGTACAGTTTAGTAGAGTTCTCATGAGACATTTGGTTACATTACTAATCTGGACACATTTGATATGAATTATGAATTATAAGTTTATAATCATAAGGTTGGTTGAGTTCAATTTGTCAGTAGACATGTATTGTTTCTGTCTTCTGTGTCTTACCTGTACGCTTAGCTAGGCGTGCTCTCTCACAAATCCCCACACACACACACACACGCATGCACACGCCTACACACACATGCTGAGTGCACAAATCTCTAAAGAATCCTCCCTTTTGTTTCCAGAAAACACTTTTTAATTCCAGTCCTTTAACTTCTCTATGTGTGCCAGAGTACGCCTTTGTGTGTGAGCGTCGATGCGTGGCTTTCTCGGTATATTTCTATTTTAGCTTGTCGGGGAGTACTTAGAAGTGTGTGTGGAAGTGTTATCATAATGCAGCGTGACTGCTAGCTCCAGCTCCTCTGCTACCCAGGGGCTGTCTTGTCTTTTTTATTAGACTTTTAATTGCCTCGCCTTCTGAGGCAGACACAAGGTTTTTTGCTCTCTTCCCTCTCTTCATTTGTTAATGTGTCACTTCTCCTAGTATCACTCTATCCTTGAATCTGTCAATCTCTGCTCCCTGCACTTTCACGCCCGCAACACATTCCCCTCCGTCTCTGCTTTCGCTCTTTCTCTCCCCAAGTCCATCTTTGCCATACGCCATTCCCCTTCCACTATTTTTTGTTTTTTGACAGCCTTATATTTCTCTTCTGCTGCCTTCTTTTCATCTCTGTGTTCTCAGTTGGCTGTATTAGCGGTTTTCACTCATGTAACTGGATGCATTTCAGATGTGCGCAAAAACATTGTCAATATTTGGCTAATGTAAAAAAACAACAACACAACTTTGGTGTTTTGTTTAAATAAGAAGCACAATTAAAATCACATGCAATTACATTTGTTCACTTGACAAGTCAAAAACATCCAACTATTTCCTGTAGACTTCTTCATTGCTTAGCTCCGGTTATTGACGGTGCCACTTGTGTGATTTGACAAAAGTGTTTCCATTGCAGTTTTGCCAAATAAACCAGTTTTGATACGGTCAAAGAACAAAACACCTCATCCTAACGCCAAAACATTTAATCATAAAGAATTGGCATATTTCCATTAAGCAAATTTATTTTCAAAATTCCAAATTGTGCAACTATATGGTCATTGGAAATGCTGGTGCAGTGTGTCTACAATCTATTCTGAGACACATACTGTCACAAACAGTAAAACATTCAAAGTTATTTTCTCTCACACACACGCCGAGGCACGAAGACAAATTCTCACGGTCTGGCTCTGATTTGCTGTTGGACACTATCCAACACATCAAACCGCCGACGTTGGCTTCCTACTGCCGATTTGTGAAATAATGGCCGCCTTTTGATGTGGATGCGTCGTTTACCAAAGGATGAAAAGAGGAGGAAGGAGCGAAGAGTAATAACTGAAGGCAGGAGTGAGGATTTGTGGAAATTAAAAGAAAGATGATGAAATGTGTGTGAAAAAATACAGATAGGGGGAAGAATGGCCAGATATGCAGCGAGGGATACGCGAGGGAGAATCGTAAGATAACGAGTGGGCTTAAGAGAGCCTGTGATGAACGGGGGATAAAACGGGAATGACTGACATACGTGAAGAGGAAAAACCGGGAGGTGATGGTGACGGACCGGAGCGTCGGCATGAAATCCGGGAGGGGATTGGACGGTGAGCGAGCGAGGCGATGCAAGCGCTGTCTTTGATGTCAAGTGAAATGTCCTTAATTAGAGTGAGTCTCTCAGCATGTCCTCTTATGGCTCCTGTGCGCAGGGCAGATACCCTGATCACAGGATCGGGGTAACAAGCGTGTCATGCAGTAAGATACATGCCAAGCCCTTCAAATTAAGCCAGTGTAATGCTACATTAAGGCAGGTACATATAAAGTATGTCCTAAAACATCAAAATTTGAATCCTGGATTTAGAAATATTGCAAGATTCAACACATCTGATCACCCATTTATGGGCTGGAGCAGGACCCATTTTTAACTCGCCACCTCTCACAAGCTCCTCTTCCAGCAAACCAGCTTCACTGTTAAACTGGTGCCAGTGGTTATTTTGTACCAATTCCTATTGGTTTCATTACTTCTTCTGGCTCCAAAATTAATAAAGTAGTTCTTACATAGCACCAAAACTGACCAGAGAAAGAAACTGCTTTGGTGGCTGCAGGCAACTGAGACCAGCAACCGATCTAAACATTGAGCGCCACCGTTAAAAATCTGGAGTTAGCTTTGTTTCCAATCTGCATAGTTTAACTCAAAAATGTAAATGCACCACACTCTAAAGTGTGGTGCATTTACGTTCAATTAGGCTTTCATTGAAGCCTAGTGTGGCTTCAGTGAAAAAGCCACATTCGCGTTTGCAACTGTTAACGCAAATTCAGTCATCGTTCACCACTTTTTGCGCAGGCTTGCGATTTTCACCTGTCATTGTGATGTTTGTCAGATGTTATAAAAGCCAATGTTACTATTTTAGAGCAGTGTTGTATAGTAACGAAGTAAAAATACTTCACTACTTTACTTAAGTATATTTTGGAGTACTTCATACTTTGCTCGAGTAAGAAAATTTTTGATAACTTTCACTTTTACTTCACTACATTTCCGAACTTAATTGCATACTTTTACTCCGATACATTTTCAATGTGTGGTTTAGTTACTCGTTACAAAAAAGCGAGAGAGAAACATAAGTATTTTGATCCACCTACTGATTGACTGCAACAAAGCCTGCTTGCCTGGGCTTGTTCATCACCACCAATAGGATGCACAGGTTTCGCACCTCCCCAACTACTTCAAAAAGTCCAGCAAACAGTCTGATTGGTTAGTGCTCCGTTTGTGTAGGTTTGTGCCATTGAAATTTTCGTTTGTGCAACTTTGGTTTCCGAGATATTAAAAATTATTTTTTAGGCCATCAAGGCTTCACCATCCCCCCATTTTGCTCCAAAACAAACCAAAGTGGGCTGATTCGTTACTGCTCCGCTTGTGCAGGTTTGTGCCGTTAAAACAAACGCAGCAAAGTTGTTTTCAGTTTGGATTTTGGCTCTTCCAATATCCGGTATGAGCGGCGTCTAGCTCAAGGTTGATCCGATTCATTAACGCTAATTTCGGCCAGCCATTCTCTAGGTCTCCCCCTTCCTCAATCGCTCGGAGTTTCACTCAGGGAGAGTCAACAAATTTTACATCCAAACTCTCCTGAGAAACTAATGTAAATAGATTTCTTGCCTTGTGACCAACTGACACAAAATTCACACTGTTACACGAGACACGCTGTTCTCTACTGAATTTTTAGTCATACTCAATATTTTCAGTAATTGTAATCTTAAAAAGTATATATTTTGGATGGCCTAAAAAATAATTTTTAATATCTCGGAAACCAAAGCTGCACAAACAGAGCACTAATAAATCAGACTATTTGCTGGATTATTTGAGTAGGTGGGTGTCAGCTTGACGGAGGTCTGTTACCTTTTTCCCATTAAGTTAACAAAAAAGCTCTCCCTCTTCAGATGCCAAATAAGCTGCATTTCCCTCCCAATTTTTTTTCTTTTGCATATTTTGGAGCGGTACCGATACTTTTACTTGACTCCGAGATTTCAGTACTTTATACAACACTGTTTTAGAGGCCAAAGAATTGAGAACAGTTGTACCAACCACTGTGCAGAATTTGTCGACATGGACTTTCTGAATTAAAAGATGCAAAAAGTAAAAAAGATCAAATCCAAGCATACAATTGTGCTTCAGCAATAAAATACTTTTTTTTTTTACTATGGGGCATTTTATATCTCTTTACCACTTCTGGTTTTCCACAAATTGTCAAGTTGTTTCGTTATTGTAATTTGTACATTAAAACCAAAAAATGAAGCAACATATTTATTTCTCTTTCACTTTCTATATCCCAATTTGACATTTCCTCCTCTATTTGTCAAACCTTTGTCGGCTCTGTTGCATCACACTTCAGCGACTCTCTCCCAAACAAATATGGTGGAGTTAAGTGATTGGAGCACTTTACAAGTCTGACATACTCAGCTCTGTTTGTACTCCCGCTTGTCATCGTCAAACTTGCGGACAGACGGAGAGACTTTTATTAATGTTCAACAGACTTTCCAACACGGAGTACAAAGCCACCGAGCAACAGCGGACTGAACGTATGGAGTGAAAAGAAAGTATGAAGAGTGTGAGAGAGAGAGAGCGGGAGGGAGAGGGGTTTAAACGGTTCTGCGGTTTCGCTCTGATGCGGATAAAATGAGGTAAATCAAACTGAGAGATGGCGTGGGATACGGAGAAGATGATAGGAGATACGGCTTGAGGGGAACTAGATGACAAGAGACGGCATCAGATGGAGAGACAGATGAAACAAGTCGGATCAAGCTCCTCGGAGTGATTATCATCGTCGAGAGTTTGAACAAGAAACCCAGCAGAGTCGGAGCATTATTTGGAAAACAGCTTGACTGTTTAATTAAGATTTAGCATCCTCAAACAACATCCTCAACATTATTTGTTTTCAAAGTCTGCCTGATAAAGCCTTCTGCTCTGACATGCGACTGTGACTCAAAACAGTTGAACGCATCTCTACAATTTGACAATGTTGATCAGCGGCGGAAATCTCTAAGCACATGCCTTAAACCAACAGGAATGACTAATCATGCTTGTCGGCTCTGTTTAACTGCAAATCTGGGATTTTATTGTCTGCATCAGTTTGCACATCATGCATAAAGTGTCTGTCAAAAGTCTCTACAACCACATTTAGATGTTTTGTTGTTGTAAAAAAAAATTGCAGCCATGATAAATCCTTTACACTAATATAATGTCTGAATCAGCTGAAAAATTGAGAAATCTGTCAGAAATAAAAACGTACAAAGCAAGGAAAGTTTCAAAAACCTGGTTTTATATGCCTTCACATTCCTCAACTAATACTATGTTGAACTTTTTTGACTCTGTTTCAGAACTTTGTCTTCTGGAGTTTTACACCTGAAGTTCATTATAGTGAATTTGAAAGTTTATCTCTTCTCTGGACTGTAAAATTCTTTCTTAATCAGTATAACAGCTTTGCTAACTTCTCTTTTGCTGGCTTTGGTAGCCTCTAAGCTACCATGGTGGGCTAGCTTGTTTGTACCCACGATGCGGTCTTTGTTTTCACACGAGGAGAAAACATCCTCTTCGGGTTCTGCTGAGCATTTCTCCTCTTTGCTTATCTCCTTATATTTAACTTGAACAACTTTCTAATATCTACATATAGTTTTTTGCCTCTCCATGGTAGCGGAGGTCGGTTTGCTGCTGACTTGTGACGCAGTAGCAGCTTTTTGTAGCAGCTGTGCTACGCTAGCTTTGATTTGTTTATTTTTTAAGAGCTGACTATAGTAAGATAAATTTATGTCTGTCCTGTCAGTGTACCAAGAGAGTGTGAGTATAAATATTTCAAGGGGGAAGTGAATGTGCTGAATGGATTCTGGGATCCATTATCGCACTTTCTGTCCACAAGTCTTGTAAAATCATCGAAAAAGCAGCGAGTCTGATGAAAACTCAATACTTTGAATCGATGATGAGGAGCTTTACCCATGGAGCACTTTCCACAGCGCCCTATATAGACACATTCATAAATCTGCTCTCACCTGAAGGTATTGACGCAGCAAAGGGAGAGAACAGAATCGGCTGATCGGGGTTATTGATCACTACCTTCAGAGATGTATATTGTTTCCCTGGCTTGATGAGTTTCTTCTCGCACTGTTTTTCAAAATAAACCCTGCAAGTTGGGATGACCTTGATGTTGGTTTTTTTCTTCCCACTCTCTTTCTGTAGCAAAACTAGATGTTTAAGTTCAGTGTACACAATTCTAAAAATGATACTTTTTAAAATCTTTTTCTGACGATCTGCCATTAAATCACCCAATAAACTTGGGTGATTTAATGTCTCCATATCCGTTGCGAATAAGTAAATTAAATAAATTCCAGTAGTCTTTTTGTATTTATAAGTTGGAGCCTTAATGTGTGAAAGTAAGTTTTGATGAGGTTGTAAAGCCCAAGAATCAGTTTTGCGCTTTTCCTCAAGCTTGATGGAGATGCTAAAGAAACCGAGGCTACTGGTCCTTGATGCAGCCAATCAGATTTGATTTCTGACCTTGGTGCCTTTGCTAGCTGTCACTTGCTTCACTCAATCAGTCAGTCAAATGTTATTTGTATAGCACATTGGAGCAACAAGGCATTTCAAAGTACTTTACTTCATAAAAACACAAAACAAAGTAATGCAACATAGAATCAACAATTGACACATTGCATTTAGACAAGTGACATCGTTAATTTCTCAACCGGTTTTGCTTTAAAGGTGACTCTAAACAGGTGAGTTTTTAGTTTAGATTTAAAGGAACTCAGTGTTACTGCAGTTTTGTATTTTCTAGAAATTTTCTCCAGATTTGTGGTGCGTAGAAGGTGAATACTGCTTCTCCTCGTTTGGTCTCAAGCCTCTCCTGTGAAACTTACTTGTTCAACCAAACTTTCTGCACACCTATCACCCTCTCAGGTCGGTTCCTTCTTCATGATCAACCTGTGCCTTGTGGTCATCGCAACCCAGTTTTCAGAGACCAAGCAGCGGGAGCACCAGCTAATGCAGGAGCAGCGAGCTCGGTGCTCGTCCTCTTCGACGTTGGCCAGCGAGCCTGGAGATTGCTATGAAGAACTCTTCCAGCTGGTCTGTCACTGCCTCCGCAAGGCCAGGAGGCAAACTATTGCCTTTTTTAACAGTTTGCGAGGTAAACCCCGTGGGTTTCGGGGCGTTGGGCGAGGAAGACGAGGAGGGGACGAGAGGGAGAAGAAGGCCAATGGAAGGCGAGAACTTGAGAGGAGACTTGTGTCCAGGCCTGGTAGGTGCCTGAGAACATGATAAAGGCAGCAGTAGTTATAATGCACACGATATGCACTGACATCCAAATGTTTTCTGTTCCCAGGTCATCCTTGCCCTCATCATCATAAACCAGTCCACGTCTCGTCAGCTGAGCCCGTAGCCCTGACCGCCGCCTCGAAAGTAGATGGTTGTCCTCAGTGTGCTGCAGCACTGGAACTTAAAGACGGAGTGGGAACTGTCTGTGTCGCTGGCGATGACACAGAGGAGGAAGCCGTGGACAAAACCGATAATGAGGATAAGCAAAAACAAGGAACCAAAGACGAGGACAAAACCCCCCCGAAAAGTGCAGAGAACCAAATAGGATGTAGTCCAAAGAAACGATGCAAAGAACTTTGGCAGGACACGAGGAAGAAGCTGTGGGGCATCGTAGAGAGCAAGTACTTTAACCGAGGCATCATGATCGCCATCCTTATCAACACCATCAGCATGGGGATTGAGCACCACGAGCAGGTAATACGAGCATTAGTTGATAACACACCTAAGTCAGCATTTTAAAAAATCTACTTTTTGAGCCTTTATTCAAATTCATTTTAAAACCAATTTATAATTAATCTCAAGGGATATAAAACGACAAAATGCAATGAAATGGAGATATTCGCTTGTTCCACATTTGGTTTATTCCAAAATAAATTTCAACCCTCATTTTCCTCACTGCTATAACTTATTACTAAAAGTATAGCGACAAACTTTGGATTGAACCTTATATTGAAGTTAAATGGAAACAAATTATCTTACTTCTGACTCACTCTCAAGGTAGCTGTGTTATTGCAAGAGCACTTCTTGCTGAAAATGTTCAAATAAACTTATTTCCTGTTGCAAAGTTTTTGGGGTTTTCTACCTGCACACTTTTGCTATTCAGAATAGAAAACAAATGTTTTAAGTGTGGATTTAGAAAACATTTTCCAATGCCAATTAAAATGTCTTCAACTTGGAGTAAAGAGAAGAAAACCTAAAAAGTGAATATGGGAATAAAGTGGTGTGTTGTCACTTTGTCAGCTTGGAGCAATGTTTGTAGAAGTTTTGAGAAGGAAGTAAATTTGTAGGGATCCAGGCAAAATGTAGAAAGTGACTCACTGATTATTTCCAAAATCTAAAGGACATGACTTTACCAAGATTAATAAACAAACAAAAAAAATGTTTACGTTCACCAACACAGTAATAAAAGCAATGCTGTGGCATGTTTTCTAGCTTTTTCTTCCCCCTCTGGTTTCTATGTTTTATTGTCGCTGAGCTTTTTTGAACTCTTTGTATTTCTATCAATATTTCTCTCTCTCTCTCTTTCTCTCTCTCTCTCCCTCTCTCGCTATACCATCGCCCACTCATGCCTGCCACCGCCGCAGTGGTAGGTCGTCTCTCATCCCAGCTGCAGCTAAATATAGCGAGACAGAAGGGAAGTGACAGAGAGACTTTGCTGTGTTAATGGGGAGGAAATACAAATCTGGGTTTGCCTGTCTAGCTGCCTGGGAAGGAAACTAGAGTGTTTCTTCACGACATGGTTAAACACCAGAATCACAGACGGTGTCTGTTGTTGTGACTGTGATCTCGTTCTCACCTGTTCTGTTCTGGAGGGGGATAAAAACACACGTGGTTCTCCAAAGTCCTGTGACTAAGGCCACAGCCGCTTGGGGAAGAAAGGCTGCATAATTTACAGCACGTATACCATTAGACGAGGTTTTCTGGTTGCACTTTATTATTTATGAGACACCGCGGTGAAAGTGCTCAGAGCTGTTGCCCAACAGCAACAAGTTACCGAGTTTAAATCCAGGCTTTAACAGCTTCTGATTCAGAGCTTGTTTTCTTATATATTCTCGGGTTTCTCCCAAGTATTCTGGTTTGTCCCTCACTTTGAATACATGCAAGGTGCGTTAACTTGAGATAATAGGTTGTTATTGGGTGTGAGGGAGTGATTGTATGCTGTTTATCACTTTGGATAGATTTGTATTTCGCCATTATTTTTCCCCAACAGTTTTTGTGGAGGTTGATTGGTGAGGAAGAGTCTGGAAGCTTTTCTGTTTTTGTTTTGGTTTGTTTTTCAAGCATGTGCACAGTTCAGTATAACCACTGAGAAACAGTCACTGCTAAATCTTGCTAAACTTGTAAAAAAAAGAAGTTGAGGAGTTACACTTGTTAGCCCAGACTTTGCAGTTAGAGTTGCTTTAGGAACTATCTTTTTCCTTACGTTCTTCTGCTGCTGCCAACTGTTGAATCCAAGCTGATTTTATGAAGTGCCATCATCTCAACTGCTATGCAAAGACACTAAGATGGTTGATGATGAATGAAACGCCAAAGGAGAAAACGTAGAGCCTCTCGCCTGAAATGCCCCCGACTGTCCTCACCAGGGACAAGGGTTTGAGAAGATGGATAAATTTAATTTAAATTTTCGGATCATCTGCCGGGGCTGACCAATCATGGTGGACTTCAAATGCTTGGGTGAAGTTTCTGCCCAGGCCCAGGACTAGCACCAGGTGTGGATTCATAGATAGTGTTCTGCAAACTTTGGCTGCAAAAAGTGACTATTTGACCTACTTTTGCCTTTCTATAATTTCAAGCCACGTTTCATATATTCCTCTGTCGTTAACGTAGCTTTTTCATCCACAGAACTGCTGCTCTTTTTTTTTTTTTCAGTCCACAGAAGTGGTACCTGGAGTCGCTTCCTACTGCTCTGCAAACCAAGAGTTGGTTTTGCATAAAATTTGCAGGAAATCACCAGTTGCTGAGAAACTCAGACCAGCCAGCAAAAACACGCATACACACATGCTGCATGATATTACAAACAGGTGCACATGTAGAGTCAAGAATGTTCCTACAGAAGTAAAATAAAAGTGTTCTTTATCTTCTCATAGTGGGGAATTGTCTGTGCAACAGCAGCGAAGTGACAGGCAATAACAGCAAATAGACTCACACAAGCATAGGATATATAAAAACAGCGTAAAGAATAAAATACTGTACAATAAGGGCAAAATATGGTGAGTTTGACACAATAAGGAGCTTAAAATTTTATGCCAGCTGTAAGCAAGCTGCTGTTGATATAAAATAATGAATTATGACAAATAGTCTCATATAGTTAGTCTAACATTCCTACAGCTACAAGAGTTTCATTTAACATATTTCATTGCAGTCTCAATTGATGCAGTTTGCTGCAAGACACTTCCCTGGTACTTTCTCTACTTCTTTTATCTTTCTTTTGCTTTAATCCTCCTCTCTCTGTTTTTATCTATTTATTTGTTTCTTTTCGAATTTCTGATTTTGCGTCCGCTGGCGGTCAGCCGGAGCAGCTCACCAACGTGCTGGAGATCTGCAACATTGTTTTCACCAGCATGTTCTCCATGGAGATGATCCTGAAGCTCACTGCTTTCGGCTCCTTCAACTACTTGAGGAACCCCTACAACGTGTTTGACGGCATCATTGTCATCATAAGGTACAAACAAAACAACCTTGGACCTCAAACTTACGTTCAGCAACGACAGGCTGAGGTTCTTAAAGGGCAGGCGTGTCATAACTGCCCTTTAAGAACCTGTGTTGACATTGTGTGAGTTTAGTTCAAATTTGTTACAAGCAGGAGCAAGTGCAGTTAAAGTATGTTTCTTACTGTCTTTCTGTGTTTACAACTTTCTGTCTTTGACTTTTCCTCTGTCCTTATTTTTTTCTTTTCTCTATTCTGTCTCTTTCATTTTTTCTTTCCTTCTTTTTCTTTCTGACTTTCTTTTTGTTTCTTCTTTCTCTCTTTCTCTTTCTGTCTGTCATTATGTCGGTCTGTCCTTTCCTTCCGTCTTTGTCTTTTGTTTCATCTTTCTTCTTCCTTTCTTTCTGCCTCTGTGTTCTGGTTACTCAGTAGAGGTGATTCTATTAAATTACCCCAGTTTTGTCAAGGTGTCAAACACATGCTGCCCGGTACAAATGCACCACCTGTACGGATCGCGATGCCAACGTGTCAGCCGGCAACAGGAACATGTTTTGTCTTTTGTTGTGTGTGCCTGGAGCTTTCTGTGAATGGCTGTGGCTTTGATCTGCTTGTGCGGTTTTTTTTTTTTTTTTTCCCCCCCTAGTTCATATGGTTAGAAGTCTTTGTCTGTGATCCCCATTAGAAACCTCAGATCAAATACACATCAAAGCATGTAAAACTGAAAAAAGATCAAATGTGCAAACCCATCACAGAAAGATGCAGGTTGATTGAACGTTTCTGCGTTTTCTTCTAATCCCATGCTTCTCGGCCTGTTTCTTTTTTTTTTTTTTTTCTTCCCGTCTTCATCTTCCTGAATGTCCTCAGCCATTGAGGAAAAAGCCACTCTACGGAAGTGCCTCCATTGAGTCCTCAGCGGTTCAGGGGAAATAGGATTTTGATGTGCTTAGTGGACCCTTTGATAGCTGGTTGGTTCAGTCCAAGAGAAAAACTCTCAGTCAACATAAAGAATATCCAAACATGCATAAACACCAGAAGTCCAAGTTACGTAACACACCCAGTGTTTGAAACATATAAAAATATAATGAATACTGGAGAAAAATAAATCTTTGGAGAATAAATGAGTTGTTTTCTAATTAACCCCTTAGCTGCCATGGTGCCACCAGTGTCCTTACATTGTCCTACATATAAGGGTTTTCAGGGTGACTATTAAGGATTTCAAACAAACTCTCTGCTTTAAACTGAAACATGAGCCTGCATTTTGTTTCTCTGACTTGTCCGTCACCCTCCTGCTTCCTGCGTCTCGCTGCAGCGTTTGTGAGATTGTGGGCCAGTCAGACGGCGGCCTGTCGGTGCTCAGGACGTTCCGGCTGCTGCGCGTGCTGAAGCTGGTCAGATTTATGCCGGCTCTCAGGAGGCAGCTGGTTGTCCTCATGAAGACCATGGACAACGTGGCCACCTTCTGCATGCTGCTCATGCTCTTTATCTTCATCTTTAGGTAAGGCGATGCTCTGCAACCCAGAGCCGATTGTTTGTTTTTATTATTATTATTATTATTTTTTAAGGTTTTGGCGTCACAAACTTGAAACACATCCTCATAAAAATATGTTCTGTTTCAGAAGACTTTGAATTTGATGGTGATGCATTCACATGGTTCTGATTACCATGTGAATGCTTGCATCTTCAAATATTTGTAGTACAATAAAAACCAGTGTTTAAATAGTTTTGCACATTATGCCATCCACTTGATTCTTTTTAACCGCTCAGTGAGTTTGCTTGGGAAAAAAAAACGGAGCTTTTTAGGAATTAATGGTATCCACGATTTTGCATTCAACCTTCTAATCAATGTGAATGAAGAAAAAAACTAAAATTTGTATTTAAAAAATGAAAAAATGACATGCTCTGCATACTATAAATAAAGAAGCTTGCGGATATTTTCATTTTGATTGCCTGTGTGGCTCTTTTTGTGTTGCAGTATCCTCGGGATGCACATCTTTGGCTGTAAATTTAGTCTGAAGACAGAAACTGGGGATACAGTCCCAGACAGGAAGAACTTTGACTCCCTGCTCTGGGCCATCGTCACCGTTTTCCAGGTAGTCGACATGTCAAATTTTCTGATCTAAATTATTAGAACAAAGGAGCCAATCTGTTTTTTTGATAACAATCTACACATTTTGATGGAAATATGTTTAGCTTTAATTATTGGTAGAATGGGATAGAATTATCTTTTATCTTCCAACAGTGGGGAAATTCAGGTGTAACAGCAGGATCAAGGTATATAAGTTCACACAAAGATCATTAAGTCTTGAAACTATGTAAAAAAAAAATAAAAAATGAGAATAATTTTCTGTACTTTATGGACAAGATTATAACAGAAATACTCTGCAGTTATCAAAAATAGTGATCCAAAATAGTGAGTGAAATAAAAAAACCAATTTTTAAAAAGACAAAGCAGAATGATTGCAGCACATGAGAATTAAAAACTGTGGAAATAACCAAAATACCAGAAGGGATGAAAACACTTGTTTTCATCCCAGCTCTCACACTCCCAGGGATGGGAGTGTGAGAGCTGCTGGGGGGAAGGATCTGCTGTAACGCTGCTTTGTGCTCCCAGGATGCAGCAGTCAGTCACCTAAGAAGCTCTCTAGTTCAACACGTTCATGCATGGGGTGGGCGCAGCTGGTGGGAGTTATCATGCTCATTAATATCCATCTTAGTGATTGGTGAACAGCGACCAACAGTATGTGTCCAAAGCTTCTGTTAAATTTCGATTCGGTTTCCTTTGCGTCTCTCTAAGATTCTGACCCAGGAGGATTGGAACGCCGTGTTGTACAACGGCATGGCAGCCACCTCTCCGATCGCTGCTCTTTACTTCGTGGCACTCATGACCTTTGGAAACTACGTCCTCTTCAATCTGCTGGTGGCCATTTTGGTTGAAGGGTTTCAGGCGGAGGCAAGTCATGATCATAAGCTGTTTTAAAGGAAAAAAACCCCACAAAATATTATGTTGGGGCTTTGATTTATTTGAACTGTATTTTGTATCCTCAGGTTTCACTGACCGGTGCACCACACAAATTAGGGGGAAATATTAGTGCCTCCAAGTGATCAAACAAGCAGCTAGATGTGTAAAATGTGGACACAATAACAGCAGGACAATGAATATGAACATAGACTGAAACTGCTAATGAATAATGCTGCCTAACAAAAAGCAAGCTGGCTGTCCCCAACTTCAGCCAGAAATATGTCACAAGTTTCTTCATAACAGTAAAAAATAATAAGTGGTTTTCTCTGGAACTTGCCAAATTTTATTGTGTGGATAAATGAAAAAAGAAACCAGACACAACCACACAAACACCTAATGACATGCATAAAAAACTACTGGAGTTATTTATTTTTGCTTGTCTCAACTGTTTTGTTATAATTTCTGTTTTCAGTCGCGTAACACACTCCATGTCTTTTTTGCCCATCTTGCAATACATGTACAAAACAACATGAATTAATAAATATGTGGATAAAGATATAATTCTTTATAAAATGCGACAACCCAAAGCAATTTACTGCGGAGCAAAACCTACAAACTTGTATTGTTTGTCCATGTTTCAGCCCCTCCGTCCTTGCATCCTCAGCATGCTCTCCTCTCCAGTTGGAAGCTGACGTCCGTCTGTCTGCGTGGGTCGAGGGCGTTTATACTGTGACCTCTGGGAGGGACATTTAGAGCTAAATTAAGCTCAGCATGTGTGATGTACATGACGCCACATTTGAGGAGGCAGATCCAATTCAAATGCAGTCGATGCAGCTGTCCAAACAGGCTGCGTACGTCACACATCAACTACTAACGCGTTTACATTAACAAGGCTGCATCTGAAATACAGCTCAGCACTTTTTAATCTGCAGGTTTGGTGTAAAAATGAAAACTACATGGATAATGTGTCATTTTTCTGGTTGCCACTAAGATGTGTACCATATCCAGCTTTCAATTAGAAATGAGAAAAGTACAGACAACACACAGCAGCCTCTGGCATAATTAATATATATATATAAAATAAATAAATAAATAAAATTGAAAAGGAAAATAAACACACTAAATAACATGATTTTGATATGACCTGTATTTTGCAAATTCAGGTGCATCTTCATTCATCAGAACATGAAAACTTGAACAATTCATTCCAGTGATTCACTTAAGCATTTAAGTCATGTAATATGTAGACTTATTACACACAGTGTAGTTTCTATTCATTTTAATGATCAACGCATAAGTCTTATCAAAACCAAAAATATAATTCTTCAAAAAATAAAACGTATTCATTTGACCAATTACAGAAAACGAAAACATCTTTGCATCCATGTTCAATTTAGTGTTACTGTGACAAATTGTCCCAGAAGTTATTATGATTAACAATATATTGTTGTTTTGAGACAATTTTCAAGTAATCTTAACGGTGATGGCATAATAACTCTTTGTCTATTATTTAGGTAGGTTTTAGTTAGTTTTGTAAAACGCACAATTTACTTCCAGTTAGTTATAGTTTCTCTCTTGTTAATTATTTCAGTGAACAAAAAGCTTTTCTCCCTGTCAGTTTTTATGTCATTAGTTTTAGTTAACTTGGTTAGCAGATGTTCAGACAGTATTTTGCTGCTTTAGCATTCCTCTCACTTGGTAAACAATGCTGCTATTAACCGTCAAGCTAACGTCAAAAATGATTTAATTCAGAAAGATGAGTTTAATAACTCAGTCAGCTTTTCAAACGTTGATGAGTGAATTACTGTATCCACTGTATAAGGCTGTGAACGTGCTGACACACGTCAACAGCAGCCGTCAGTCTTCCGGGATGTTCCTCTCCTCTATTTGACATCCAGCTCCCGCTCAGACTCTCTCACCTTCAACGCCTTCATCCGCTCCGAAGCTGCTGCCGCCACACACACACACACACGCACACACACCAGGGACTATTGAGACAATTTACTGTTGTAACAGCTGTAGGAAAAATCCCTGCAGATCTTAAGCAAAGCTGTGAAGGTCTCTTGAATGGTGTGTAAGAGGTTTTAAGTATTTACTGATTTGAGCTCCAGAAAGAACTTCATATTGAGCCTCTTGGATTATCGCCCTTGACCTGCAGGGATTTTTCTGCTTTTATTGTAAATCTGCAATGACTGAAATACAGATGACATTCGGAAACACAAAAAATATGTGGGTTTTTTTTGTGCTTTTTAAAACACTAAAATGTGAAGGTAGAACTTCTAAAAAGGATATTTTTAAAAAGAAAAGATGCGGCATGTGTTGGTGTCGTTGAAGAGCGCCCTGTGAGCCTAATGTTTCACGCTCCTGGTTTGTTTCTCCGCTGCAGGGTGATGCGAATCGCTCCTACTCCGACGACGACCGCTCGTCCTCCAACTATGACGAGAGTGAGAAACGAGACTCCATTAAACTGTCTGGTGAGTTCACTCGCCTCGCAACTCAAGCACTGCTTCGTTTCTGCTGCAGATATTTTGTTCCTTGTTATTCTTTGGGTCAGTAATCTCAGGTTCAAGCCAAAAAAATAAATAAATAAATATCTAAGACAAAATCAAATAAAATGGATGGATTTTGATATATTTCAAGATGTTTCACTTTTTTTTTTCAACTCCTATATTGATATCTGAGGTTTCGTATCGGCTTATACTGATCTGATACAGAAAAACAGAGCTGAATTGGCTTAAAATGTTTTTATTTATTTATTTATTTTTTTTTTTTCAACACAGACACAAATGTACCGAATAACACATTCATTTCTTAACTCTGCACCAGGACAGCACACTTGAATACACTAATAGCATCACAATCTTGGTCAAAACATGTAAAATAAACCTTTGCAAGTGCAATCAAAAATTCTAAAAAAATGTAAAATAAATAATAAATCATGATATCATTCACAGCACAAAGCATAGAATTAGACTGAATAGATCTGAATAAATATTTAAAAATTCAGATTTTTGGCCTGTCCAAATTTCTGTTGCCTGAAACGTTGCTAAATATAGCAAGAAAGTTGCTGATTTAGTAATAGTGAGGTGACTTTGGCTAACCGAAATGTTTGCAGACATGACCTCTGCTCTGATGGTCTCCTCATGCGGCCAGAGGGGGCCGGTTTGCTGCGGCAGAAAAGATCAGCTTAATATTTAAGTATTGGCCAGTCACCAGTCTCCCAAAATTAAGGAAATCGCCACCGATAAATCGGTGCACCACATAGCAAATGTTTTGATTTTGATCCCTGATCGAACCTAAACCACTTGACCATCAGGCGTGGAAAACACCCTTAATCAAAATCTGTAGCTCAAAAATTAAAACAAAGCTTTACTTTTATTTGCTTCTTCTCTCCTCATTCATCTCTAGATCCAAGGATTTGTACTCTGACACCAAACGGTCACCTGGAGCTCGGGGCCCTGTCGGGCTCCAGGGGGTCCTACTCCTCGGAGAAGGAGTCGAGGAAGAGCAGCTTGATGAGCCTCGGGCGGAGCAGCCTGGAGAGACGCTCCCTTTCTCTGGTACTTCATCGCCCTGTCATCCCCACAGAGTCAGACTGAATGTCACATTAGCTGTTTTTAAACTCCGTGTCATAATTTCACTGAGGCGTGTTTGCTGTTGCTATGACACCGCTGCGAACATGAAATACTGGAGGAGGAATTTGTTGCTATATCAGCACACAAAAATCCCTGATTTTGTAACAGGTGCACATTGTTGTGTGATTAATTTTCTAACACTGCCATCTATGACTGTGTGGGAGGGATTTTAGATGTGATCGAGTGAATCGAGTTTGATGCGCTTTGATGTATATTCTATTCATTACAGCTCTGGTACGGTTTCGGTCTCATTAAAATCACATTATTGCCTCGGGTAAGCTGCACGCACCCAGTGCTTAATGTACATGCACAAAATACATTCTTTTTTTTTTTTTTTTTTTGTCTTTTGTAAACTGAACTGAAGCCTTATGAAATATATACACATATATAAATATATGATAGCAACTCCAGGAGGGAAATGTAGAGCAGTGAAAACAAAGTAATCGGTGAGATAATGAAATGCGGCGGCGCTCGTACCTCGGAGGTTATGATGCTAAAACTCAATGTGTGTGCGATTCTCCTCACTTTGAAACCTTTGAGTTTTTTTTCTGTAACAAGGGACCATTTGTAGAACCTGGTGCTGAAAATAATCGGATGACAGGCATTCAAGAGACGTTTTCATGAAGAACTTTTATTTCTTGTTCCGGCTGAAGTTTTGTCAGCGCTCATTTAGTCAGCACTTTGATGGTAACACACTCCAGGGTGTGTGAATCAGATCCGTTTAGTGGTGCTTTGCTCTGCTTTGCTTTGTGGTTGTGGTGCTACTTATCAGTTTGGGTGTTGATAGGACTGGATTTAATGCAGCGCTGTGATATGATCGGTGTCACTCTTTTTAACGTGTTGCTTCTGTGTTTGATAGATCCTGAATCAAAATGATTGTTTTGTTGTGGTTTGTTTGATAGTGAACTGAAATCTGGTGCAAATTGGAGGTTGAAATACCTTGACTTACTATTCAAGATTACAGAAAATGCTATCAAATGTTGATTAGATGTACATGAAATGTGATACTTTATGCTGAAGTACTAAACTTTGAACCTTAGGCTTTGTGTTTGTATTTGCCCTCGTCTTTATTTTTTGTTTCAGCTTCATTTTTTCTTGCTTCGGATCATCGAACAAATGGTAACATAACACAAGTAAATTAAAAAAGCAGTTTTTAATTTGTGATTTTATTTAGTTAGGTGAAAAAAATATCTAATATTTGTAAAATAACTGTTATTTATTAAATGATGGTTGATGTTAGCGCATCGTGCCATTTACTGAACAGTGTGTAGCGGACAAAACAGGCTCCGTAATGCAGTGTTAAAACTTAACATTAACTTGTTACAGTTTTGCTGCGCTAACTTATCAAGCTAACTCAGTCAATCAATCAATTATGTATTGCAATTACTTAAAAGCCACCGAAAGCTTAATTAACCCCTAACCCTTAACCTATTTAAATCGAGTGCTTAGTACAGCCAAAGCAACATAAGTCAAGTCCAATTAACTTATTTAATTAAAGTCAACACTGTAATTCAATATACACTCATGGACTTGATCAAAGTCAAGTTATATTGACAATTTTTTTCAATTATGTACAATGTTGTAATTTACAGCAGACCTCCTTAGCAAAACTTTCACTCTGTTTAGATAACTGTACTTTTTACTATTTGTGTTTACGTTTCAGCGCCATGGTCGCAGTTCCAACTACCACAACTGGGGGCGACCTTTTCCTCCACAGTCTGGATGGAGTCGCAGGTTGTCAATTCTTAGCTGTTTATTTAACATTTTGGCCTAATAAATTCTTAATATGAAACCTGAACTGTCCATTTCGTGATTCATATCTCTGCTATCATTTTTGCATTAACCACTTCTGCAGCAAATTTCTTTTACATTAACATTTCATAACTTGGCCATGAATTCTTGTTGGTTTTTATTTCTGCTTTCCATCTTCTGCTCTTCAGGTCCAGCTCCAACAGCCTTGGTAGGAGGACCTACGGTTTCAGTGGGGCGCCCCCTGTTGGCGGCAGCCTGCGTGTGCGCAGCACCCGCTCCCCATACTCCTACCACCACGCTTCGGAGCAGGAGTCCCTTCTATCGCACCCTCTACACTCGCATCACTCCCATCATCCCCTGCCGCCCCCGATGTTCCTCTCCAGACATTTCAGAGGAAGACGGGATCGGCGGGCTCTTTCCCTTGAACTCCCAGAATTGCTTAGGATAGGCGGACAAGCTCCAGCACCTCCGCCCATTCAGATCCCCGACCATGGGAGAAAGAGCGGGTCCGGGGTGGCGGGCTCACTCACCGGGGGCTCGGGAGCCGGCAGCGGTCTGGGGGCGGACCACCGTGACTGCAACGGCAAGGCGTCGGGTCACCACAACCATCTGATGACCGATGTCTTCCCTCAGGTCAATGCACGCAAGGAAAGAGCAGATCTAGACGAAGAAACAGACTATGTGAGTAATGGACAAGCTCCATTATTACATTCTTAACCGTGCAATTACCTTTTACATTGGCACCTGAATGTGAATTTTACATTGTCTACGTGTAAATAACTAAACGGTAATGTGAATTTTACATTGTCTACGTGTAAATAACTAAACGGTACATAAAACAATACAATGTTGTTGTTTTTATTTTATTTGCTTTCAGGAAACTTGAAACTTTGCACACCGTTTATTTCTATCATTAAACCAGATTCTTATTAACTCCTGTCTCTGTTTTCGTTAAAGAGTTGGTGCTTCCGTATCCAGAAGATGATGGAGGTTTACAAGCCAGACTGGTGTGAGACTAGAGAGAACTGGTCTGTCTACATGTTCTCTCCTCAAAACAAGTGAGAACAAACAATCATTTATCTTATTAAATTAAAAAATGATTTGGGTAAAATACATAATTTCTTTAAAATGTTGTTGGTGAAGTCTAAACACAAAAAGTTATCAGAAAGAATGCAGTTTTATAAATCCACAACATGTAAATCAACTGTAAAGTTTAAGACATCATTGGAGTGAATGAGACAAAATATTTTGGCTTTTTGTAAAAGTATATGCATGGCAAAGTATTAGGACCGGTGCAAACCAAAAAAAAAAAGGAACAATTTCCATTACAGAAAAAATAATAACCCCAGAAACTTTCTATAAAAGTTGAAAATGTGCAAAGAACTTAGAAATTTTAGATTAATCTCAAAATGTTTCTCGAAAAAAAATTCAAAAATGTTTCAAACATCATAAATGTTCAACTTTTGGAAAATTTTTCCAAAGTAAAAAATGTTAAACTTCAAAAGCTCAGAAAATTTCCAAGTTTTTTTATTCCTAGAAATGAAAAAAAAATACATTTATGAATATATATCAAATATTAAATATTTCATTTTGTAGTCAATTGTGTTCATTTATTATTAAACAAAGCTTAAACACAGAAATGCCAAGTGAGACTCGCATTGAGAGGAAAACAGACCAGAGATAAACACAGGAAATCAATCTCCAAAGCAATCTTCGCAGGCAGGGCTTAATTAAAGGCCAAATCTAGAATGGAGACGTAATCATCAGTGTTTGGGGTTTGGGAAATGAAAATAAATTATGACAAACTTGCTGCACCGGTGGGTGAAGTTGTTGGCAGAACAACTATTACTTCAGAACTGCATGAATAACACTAAACATAACCTCCAATAGAACATCCCAACAAACAAAACTGAAGTTATGTTTGGTCTAGAATCAGTACAAGTCTTCAGCTAAAAGAGCAATAAATTAGTGATCAGGTTTGAAATCTGGGCCTAGTGATGGACCTGAACCTTCAGAGCCACCTAAAGACGGTTGCAAAGTCGGCCTTCTTTCACCTGAAGAAACATTTCCAGGACTAAAGGACTAATGTCTCAGCAAGATCTGGAGAAACTCATCCATGAGTTTACCTTTAGTAGCACTGATTACTGCAGCAGCGTCTTCACATCCAGAACGCTGCTGCTCGTGTTCTCACTTAGACAACATCACACCAGTTATAATGTCACTACACCTCAGAAAATAGACTTTAAAATAACATCATTGTTTTTTTCAGTCCCAAATTTGAATCGATTGGGATGTTTTTCCAATAACTGTGATTAAAACAAAAAACAACATCTGCTGACCTTTATTCAAGCCAGTTCATTGGCAGTGACTTGAGCTTGGGATGTAAATGCCACAGATGTAACTTGTCAGAGAGGAGAACATGTGTCCTCATTGTGTTGAGGAGAGCTTTGGCAAAACGGTTCGGCTAATTCTCTGTGTTTAGTGCTCCAGTGCAAAGAAAGGCAGTTTTCTCAGTAAGACTTAAAGAGCCTTAAAGCTGCAGTGTGAAACTTTTATAAGTCATGTTTTTTTTTGTTTTTTGTTTTTAAGATATTTCTTAAAATTGTCACCATGTCGTAATTGTTTGTGATAATGGCAACAGCCTGAGCTACTATTGCCATCTGAAGAATCCGCTCCTGACCAAAAACAACAAATCAGAGCCAGGGGGAGGGGCTTATCTCTTTCAGTTAAGCTCATGTATTCGCTGCTACATGTGCATATAGTGGAGAAACCATTACAGGAAAACCTTTATCATGCCTTTTTCACCAGTTATGCTAACTAGCCCGAGAATTCAAAAGAGGTGATTAACAGCAGTAAGACCCGCCTCTTGGCTCTGATTGGTTGTTTCTAGTTAGCACTGGAAGAAGACAGTGCTAACTAGCACTTCATTTTTCACAGATTTTCTGTCTCATGACTTACTGTAACTTATAAAACATAAGTTTTATGCTTTCAAAAAGCACAAAAAGGTTTGGAAATGTTTCAGGCTTTACTGGAATATTGAGGAACGAGCAAGCAGTCAATTTTCAAATAATTTCAGTTCCAAAAGAGAAAATGGCTTTCTGGTTCCACAAATGCCTTAAGAAAAAATAATGCAGCACATTTCTTTAGTGGCTGAGCTGTTGCTTTTCCAGAGGCTGCAGAAAACACTGCAAGAAAGAAAAATCACTGTCCTCCACTCTCTCACTCATTCACCCGACTCCCAGCATGCTGATGGCCACTTAAGGGAAGCCAGGCCCCAGGACGGTGTGTTGGCACGCCGGCAGGTGCCATCTGTCAAGCATCCATTTTCTGTTTCGCGCTCGTGTTCAGCCACATCTCTGGTAATATCTTGCTGCCTGTTGATACGTGTGTTCCGCATATGCGCGTGTGGGAGTGTGTGAGCATATGAAGACTTTGCCTTGTTGATGCCTCATTCCACTTTGCACGCTTGGGTTTGTGTATGTAATAATTTGCGTATGTTTGTGTTAAAAGTCGAGCTGAAAACAGGGAAAGAAGAGAAACTTGTGGTGGTTTCACATCGGTCGACTGGGGACTAATCTTGCGACATTCGCTTAGATTTTCAGCTGCTGCGGTTCGCTTTCACACTGCACTGTCAAACAAACCAAACTGTTTGGAAAACCTTTCCACCTCCGCACCTGTGGTGGTGCTGCTTCAAAAACCACTGAAGAAGACGACATGAAAAACCTACACGCAACTTCCTTCTTTGCAAAATGTAAAGAACTAAATGGAGTGGCATTTGATTTTGGCGATTGTAGGATTTGTTTTTTATTTTTGACAAACCACCACGAGCCATTTCTCTCTTTAGCATTAGACTCACAGATTTTCTGTGCCCTGCACTGTGGTTCACTTCCTATATTTGGAGAGGTCTCCGGTCCGATCCATTCAAAACTTGTTCACTTTGGGGATTTTTGTTTGTTCATGTTTTGTTTTGTTTTGTTTGTTTGTTTGTTTGTTTGTTTTGGGCATGCCAGTCCACACTGCACTGCAGTAGGTGGCGGTAATGCACATCAATACGTTTCTTTTCAACCGTCATACAAAAAGAAGAGGAGTTCACGCCAAGTGAGCCGGACTTCACGGGCAAACCTGCTAAAGTTTGGTTAAACAGACTGAACAGGACTGGTGTGAATCCATCCTAACGGAGGAATGAGCCACCCAGGTGGTTGTATGGTTGTTATCAGTGCCGTTGGCGACAGGGTAGCCTCATTCAAGTCGATAGATAAACAGACAGCGTATCCTGGTCTGCAGGAAAGGCAGCCAGATTAGCTAATCGGTTTCCTCAGCCGAAGCGCAGCAGCAGCAGGTATCGCGAGGTTCCTTAAGTCGTTTGCCGTTTATGTCCTCAAAGCACCACTCCAGGATTTCTCGTGGTGCATGAAGTTAATATAGTTCTCAGCTTATACTTACTGTGGGCACGAACCGTGTCTAATTTTCTAGAAAAAGAGAACAGTGCTTTGTTTTTTGTTTTTATACTCCTAAGATTTTCCCTTCCTTTCAAAAACTTTTGCCTTTTATTTTATGTAATTTTTTTTACCCAAAAGATCAAATTAATTGCTCGGAATAAAATGAAGCCAAGCTTGCCAAAGCAATACTTTGTACAGTAATTGGACAGATGCTTGGTAATTTTCTATACTCTTGAGCTGTTTATGGATTCTGAAGAAAAAAAAAGAAAAATAACTGAGATAATTACTTTTTAAGATCTATAAAATGGATAAAGTAGAACAAAACTACACAATTAAGAAGTAAAGGTTTTTCTTAGTTTTTCTACAAATATAATTTGAAAGAATTTACTGGTATTTAACCTACACCATTCCTATATTTCTTATAAAAACCCAGTGCAGTCAATTTGGGCGTGTGTTTTCAATGTAAAATGCAGGCAAGATGCAGAATAGATCCAAAATGAAGAGATTTAATGATAGACTTAACTTTTAGTAAAACTAGAAGTGGAAGTCGGAACATGAAGCCAACAAAAGACCAAGAAAAGCAGGAGAGATGATTGTTGTGACGAGGCACAGACACGAGACTGAATAGTGGTGCAGAAGCAGCTGAGTCAGAAATCTGAGAGCAAAAAGTCCAATGCAGGGGTCAGCAACTCCAGTTGTCTGAGTGCCACTGTTGTGCTTCTTTTGTTTGCAACCCTGCTCCAACACGCCTGAATCAAATAAATAGGTGATAATCAGGCTTTTCCGAAAACTGCTGACAATACCAAGGAGGTAATTCAGGACTGGAGTTACAGACCGCTGATGTAATGGAAGGAAAGTTTGAACAGAAACTACGCACACACAGGAAACATAACACAACTCAACATGAGTGACCCAAAGACCATATAATACAATGTATCATGATGAGATGTTTTGGAAAAACTTAGACTGTAACATAGCCATGTGTTGGAATTTGAGAAGTATTTTCAAAATCTATGTGAAGCACTAATATACTATTATTGTATCTCTGTCCTCTCAGATTCAGGCTTCTCTGTCAGTCCATCATTGCCCATAAGCTCTTTGATTACGTGGTCCTGGTTTTTATCTTCCTCAACTGCATCACCGTGGCTCTGGAGAGGCCTAAGATACTTCAAGGAAGCCTGGTAAGAACAATAATCGTCACTGTTACTTATTATTCTCCAGATGCAGTAAATTTTGCAGCGTTAAATATGCAGTGTCACATTTTATTGACTCTTTCAGAGCTGAACAACAGATTGATTTCAGCAATACCATTAAATTAATACCAGTCTGATAAAAATTTACTTTTTAAGGAAAAACTAGCTATTTCCTCACTCTTCACAAACTAGCACAGTAAAGGCACAAATTAGCCGATTAGTTTAGCTAGCAGGCCAGCTAGCTAAACTAACTATGAGGTAGCTAAACTAAACTAGCCTGCTAGCTAGTTTAGCTAGTTTAGTTTGTGCATTTGCTAGCTGTGCACAAATTTAGAAGGAAAGTTGGGTAGACTTTCATTCTACAAAACAGCATTACTCTTGATATGTTGATTGAACTTTAAAATCACTTCTATTTTAACAGCTTTTAAAAACAGCTTTTAAAAACAGCTTTTAAAAGTAGCTACTTTTAAATACAAGTAGCTACTAGATACATGAGCAGCAATAGAAGCTATGAGATACAGTAGCTGTTAGCAACAGGAGCTTCTAGCTACAAATAGCTACTTCTATTCTAAAGTTTTTAAAATACAAGTGATTTTGAAGTTAAGACTTAATAAAAGTTTCAATAGTAAAAGTTAGAATTGCTATTGTGTAGACTCTAGAAAATACAAAATTATTGTTTCAACCCTTTAACACAACATATATCCAAAATATGGACTATTTTATTATAGTATTTTTTAATAACCACTGGTTTCAGCCCTTGACTGGAGTTGTGTTTTTGCTCCTGATCCTGACGTAATCCAGTTTCATTGACCTTATAAACACTAATCTAATTCATGAATGCTCTTTAAGAGAGTTCCTTAACAATCCTACATTTTTCAACAGTTTATGATGTTCTGACATCTGGGTGTATTTTGATTTGAAGCTAAGCAGTTCTTTCAAGCAAGTGATGCAATTAAATTGACTCTGAACACTTCTGGCAAGTTTGAGATCCAAATCGCTGTTATCTGACAAGTCCTGTCAGTGAGGCTTCAGAGCACAGCAGAGGGTTAACGTTCACAGTGTAGATTGAATACTTTTTGCTTTGAACCTTCTAGGTGGGTCAAACAATTACTAAACTGTATCAAACAATTAGAGTAAAAATGATTTTCAATTTTTTTTCTATATCCATCAAACTATTTCTATTGTCTATTTGCACTGTAGGAAAGACTGTTACTCACCCTTTCAAACTACATCTTTACGGCCATCTTTGTCGCAGAGATGACGGTCAAGGTAAAATGCTTCCAACTCTTTTTGTCTTATTTTGTTTTTGCTGTTGTTTTTGTCACTTCTTAACACATTATCTTAGATTCATTAGACATTTCCTTTTGTCTTAAATAACAATAGTTGCATTTCTATGGAATATAGAAATGCTCGAATTTAATTATGAAAATACATTTGCTTAACGGAAACAGAATTTTGAAGAAGAAACACTCACGTTTTCCAATTAAAGGTTTTTGTGGTTTGTTTTGCGAAACTGCAATTGAAACACTCTTTTTTGCATCACACGAGTAACACGAGTTGTTACTGCCAGCAGTAACAACAGCATGTTACTGCTGGCAAAAACAACAAAGAAGAAAACAACAGGAAGAAGAATTACCATATTTTTGTTTTAGTTTTTTTACAGACAATCTGCACCTGCCCCCACCAGAGTTCTCACAGCATCACACAGTTCACTCCTTATGTCATTCAAAAATGTTGAATCTGCAGCTTTTCTGCAAAATGACTGACTACAATTTCCCCAAAACACCATATATGTAGCTGCTCCCCTCTATAAGGGGCTTGTTGTGCCAACGCCTGAAAAAGATGCTGACATCCTCTCTGACTGGCTGATAGATAATGAGCGCCACGGCTGAGTTATGACTACATCTCATGTTACTGTTTTCATCTATCGCCGCCATGACCTTTATTGACTTATCGCATGAACAAACTTATTCACACGTGATTTTAATTTCATCGAAACACCGCAATTGCAAAATTGTGTTTTTTCCACATTGGCTGAATGTAGACAAATACTCACGCACATTGGAACCTTAACTAATGTTACCTTTTTATTTTCGCACTGGATCTTGGATGTTCTGGGCATTCTTTCACTGCATCATCTGATTGCCAACACTTTTTTTTTTCCTTCCATCTATCCAGCCACTGAGGATAGGTGGATCCTTCCCTAACTGTTTATCCTCTGGCTTCCTATTTAGCTCCTCCTGTCGGTTTTACTGATAACTCTCCACCTTGGTGTTTTAAACAGTTGCACTTGTATCATTACTGATGGGCAACTTGATAATGAATTTAATTAGAAGATTATCATTCTTCAGTGGGCCTTCAGCCACTCTTGAACCTCCCATCAAAAATACACATTATTTCTGCTTTATCCATTTTGCCTTGTAGAAGACATTAAACCATCCTATATTAAGATCTTTGAGTCTTCAGGCCTTTTCTGCACCAGTAGAAATCTTTCAATGTTTTTTTTTAATGATTATGGATAATGAAGGCATGTGTAGCAGATTGTTACCTGGATTGTGACAGTGTTTGGTTCATTGGTACTGCTGGATGGAGTTGGTTGCAGTCTTGTATCCCTTTCTTATAACTTCCCCTTCCTTTATTTTCCCAATTTATAATTTAATCAAAGTCGCCCCATTATTATCTTTCAATTTGCTGCTTCATTTGCACTCTCAGATCTGGTTTCGAGTCTCTTTCTACTGCTTTTCTTGCATCGTACGTATACATTGCTCTGCCAACTTGTGACCTTCTTCAGATTCAGTTTAATTCAGTTTAGTTTTGTCTTAAAGAAAACTGATCCAATTCAATGGATTGTACAAAAATGCCCCAAAAATGAAAATCACAATGACACAAAATGAAAAGCTTTAATACAAGACAGACACATTTTATTTATTATGATAATTGCTTTATGTAAAAAACGCCCAACTGGTAGCATTCAATTATTGATTTCCCCGCAATACCTGCGGTGGACCAAGCAGGTGGTGACGGTGCAAAGAAATGACTTCCATGTCACATCAAAACCCTCCAGCATAACGAGGTTCAGTGCGACTCCTGATTGGAAGTTTGAAAAAACAGTAGTGAAAGAAAATCTGAGTACGTAGAATTAAAGTCAGTAGCTGCTCACTTAGTGGCTTGGTCTAAGCAAAGAAAATAGTTAAACCAGGATAGAGAAATAATTATTGTGGTAGCTGTATCCTCTGTGCATAAGTGACATTTGGCTGTGACTTATGCAATGTACCAGACTGATGCTATGAAGCTTACCGGAAACTACTTATGCTGCAAATAACCGTCTTCTAATGCGAAGAGAGAAAACGCCGAGCCGAACAAGATGGCTGTTAATAGTAATTCAGCATTTGGAGGCGTGGCCAACACGGACTGAATGGCTTTGTTCACTTCCTGTGCTGTCTTTGCCAAAACCACGGCAGACTACAACTCTAAAACAGTGCAGAAGATTGCCATTTCCCAAAGAGCTCTTCAGAAACTTCATTTTAATGTCATTCCAGTTCACCCTTAACAAGTACTGGTTTTAAATTCAGTTCAGCCTGGTTCAAATGAATAAATTCATCATAATAGTGAGAAAATCTCCAGTTCTAACTTGAGCAATCCATCCATCCATTGTCAAAAGCTGATTGTCCTTGTAGGGTGGCAGATGATGATGGAGGTGCTGGGGGGCTCTGGCTCTATCAAGGGTGTGTGTGTGTGTGTGTGTGTGTGTGTGTGTGTGTGTGTGTGTGTGTGTGTGTGTGTGTGTGTGTGTGTGTTGACAGTACGTACAATTTAAGGTTTGCTTTATATTCAAACCACCTCTGAAATGTCAATAGGCAATCTGTAAAATTATGCGCCGTTCTCATCAGTAAAATCATCTTGAAGTCACCGTTCAGCATCGCAGACACAAATAATCCCATTTTAAACTGAAAAAAACACTTAAAGAGCAAGTCCAACAATAGCAGGGATGACTGAAATATCAGACTATCAATGGAGTTTGACTGCAATTTAAAAGTGAATTTATTGTGACACACTCTGCATGTCACACCGCTGACAGAGTAAGAAAAGCGCGAAGTAACCTTTGTCACTGTTGGCATTGAAGTGCCAGATGTCCAATGAATTATGTTGCCAGGGTGATTTTTAATCTGCTTTATTTATATCCAGAGGCCTTCCAAGAGTAGCAGTGGAATCTCAGTATAACCAGGCTGCTATTAATAACAGAACTCCATATGTACGCTGTCAAAACATGAGTAAAAATCTGACTTATGGGATATGGCTTGGACGTACTTCTGTACAGTTTGGATCAGTGTGGAAAGATTAAGATTTTTTTATTTTTTTTTGGAAGACATTTTTTAGATTACTTTGGAGGGCTCTTAACAAGACCTATCTTGTTGAACCCTATGTTCTATTATGGATGGATCCATTTTGAGATCCATTTTTGAGACATCGTACGTATACATTGGTTTGTTTCTTAATTTCTGCCTGAAAATTATTTGACAAGGAAGCTTCTCTTTCAAGGCTGTTGATACATATAATATACTTATAATTATATTAACACATTAATATTATTTAGTTTTTATAAATGATTTACAAATGTTACTGCTCTTTGTCATTCTATTCCACTGAGATTTTTGTTGGGACATAAAAATGTTACAAAAACACCCCAGAAAAAGTTGCATTTCACATGTTTCTGATGACATCTTCTATTTTTGGTCTTGGATCTGCCATTCCTTTCACTCCATCTTTGACTTTTATTCTATGTACCTTTGTTCACCATACCTGACTTCTGCCTTTCGATTCACTGACTGATAGCTGTCTCACACTTTCCTCAGAGTAGCGTCTTTCTGTTTTTCTATGAAGAATTTGCACTGCAATGTTTTTTTTTCTTCTTTCAGTCCCTGCTGGAGTAAGAGTGTGTTATGTTAAATCAAAGACTTTCTTAAAGAGACAGAGGCCCAATTTCAAGGCATTAAATTATGAAATCAGATAATTTTCAAGTCATATTTGATATGAACAGCATTTTTTTAACAACTGAAGGTTATCATAGTCACTTGACTGTGCTATAAAATGACGCTGTGACAGAAAAACACATAATGTTTCCCCTTTAAGAAGATTTTGTAAACAAAATCTGAATAGTGTCCTGAATAGTTGACTGCGATTTTTTCTGCAGTTCAACAGAAAAAATGGCTTAAATTTAACTGAGCTTTACAATAAAATAAAATAAAATAGATTGCAGTTAATTTAAGATTTCACAAACTAAATTACTTTTTCTCACAGGCGCAAGTTGGTATAAATAACTTCTTTTCATCAGTTCATTAAAGTTAGTTAATGCTTTTAAGAACAATTTCATTTTACCTTGTTAGCCAACAGTTTCTGGCCAACACAAATTTTTAGCCAGAAACACTACTTTTCTGCATTTGCTTTAGTTATCTTTATGTGGCATGGAACTGTGCCAAAACCAAAAACAGAATAAATCTGTAGATTAGCTCATACTGTACATTTTTACAACTCATTAAACACCAAAGATCACGTGTGTCTGATGAGTCGTCTACTCATGTGGGTCATGTCTCCATTCATTTTTCTCCCAGGTTGTGTCCATGGGCCTGTACCTGGGAGAGAAGGCGTATCTGAGGAGCAGCTGGAACATCCTGGACGGTTTCCTGGTCTTTGTGTCTCTGATTGATATTGTCGTGTCAATGGCAGGAGGCGCTAAGATCCTGGGAGTCCTGCGTGTTCTCCGGTTGCTCAGGACGCTACGACCTCTCAGGTTAGTGACAAATGGACAGAATTTAGCCCATCACCATCATCAGATCCTTTCTTTATTTCTTTCTTTCTTTTTCTTGCACTGATATCGATGGAAATGTATTATTTCCCCTGGCAGATTATTTCTCCTGTGACATCAGGAAAATGTCTTGTAAGTTTATCTGCCAATGGAACGAGTACGTTTTCATCATTAATAAGAAATTATTTACTTAAAACAATCTCCAGTGGCTATAGTTTTGTCTTATTTCAAGTGTAAGAAGGTATTCACACTAGAAAAAAAAGACTAAAAAAACTGACATTTGGTGTTTTTGCTGTCCAATATAAGCTTGTTATTGCCTAAATACCACAAAGCTGTCGAAAGTCTTACCTAGAAAAAATGCATTGTAAAGAAAAATAGCAACTCATCTCTGAGTAGTTGCCAGGCAACATGCTGGGAACCCCCACAGCCCCCTCGCCCACCACCACCACCACCTCCAACTACCGTTCCCAGCCAAGCAAAAAATAGTCTGCCACCCGACCCGTCTGCCAGACATGGCGCTATCTGTCCATCCATCTATTATCTTTACTCGGTTAATCCTCTCCGGGGTCATGGAGGGCCTGGAGACTGACGGGCTGACACTAGACAAGAGTCAGGGTTCAATCTGGACAGTCCATCACAGGTCCAACATAGAGAGCGCGGTCTGACTCGGAGCGGGCAAAAGTCAGTGAGTTAACTGCTTTCTCCTCCCCTTCACTACTTCTTTGTTACTGAGCTCAAAGTCTCCTTTGTAGTGCAAGTTTATTTTTATTTTTATTTTATCGTCTTTCTAGGTCTGTCACACTCTTATTCTGTGTACAATCATGTAAATAAAAAGGAAAATGCCATCACAGCACTGGTTTCAATTTATGAGCTACAACTGACGATCAAACAAACAGACTAATAAAATAGAAATATTGCTCTAAGAGTAAAATAACCTAAGTCTTGGAGACTTTGTGGCTCTCAAGATCCCACTCTTTGTTTTGACCTCTCTAATTATGACTCTGGAGCTTATCTTACTGTCCTTACTGTCCTTCTCATCGTCCATGGTGGAAAAATAAACTTGGTACGTCATTCAGGCTTGTTCCCCAGTTGTTTTCTTTTTTTTTTCTTTTTTAATTATTGCTCCGACTCTTCAGACTAACATCCATTTTCTTGGAGCTATTTGCTAACGATTAAACATACCGTCTTAGAAACATACCTTATGTATTTTCTTTTAATTTTGAAGCAAAAAGCACCTTTTTGTCACGCTACATTTGTACTCCATAGAAACAAGAAGTCCTGGGTTCCTATTTGAAGGTTTTAAGACACTTTAATCAATCTCAAGATGTCTACTTTAAATGCTTTCGTGACTTCAGTTTACAGTCGATGCTTTGAGTGCCCAAAAACAAAATATTTCATAGCAGATAGTTGTTGTTTTTTTACCAGTAGAAAATTACTTTCAGACGAAATGTTGGATTTTTCTACCTATTAAATGTCACTGCAGCTTCTCTTTCTTTTTTTTTTTTTTTATCTTTACGAGGTGCTTTATTTTGTCATAAACACCAATTAAAAAGATCTAAGTCAATCCATCTATGACCAATTTAATATACATCTGTTCTTCGTATAATACAGTGAAGACACAAGCTTTTTCATTGCTACTTTGATGATAATGACACGGCAAACTCAGTTCCTATTTAACAGTTTTACATTGAAAGTCAGCTTTCTTGCTCTCTGTCTTTCTCTCTATATGTGAGTCTTTTTCTCACTAGTTTTCTCTCTGCCTGCCTTCACGTGGGTCACAGGGTTATCAGCAGGGCTCCAGGACTGAAGCTGGTGGTAGAGACGCTAATTACTTCCCTCAAACCCATTGGAAACATTGTCCTCATCTGCTGTGCCTTTTTCATCATCTTTGGCATTCTCGGAGTTCAGGTACATGAAAGATTCTTCAGAAAAGTACCTTCCCTTTCGCCAAATAATTGCACCGATTGCACTCTTCTGGCTGATCACCAATCTTCGAAAAGCCTGACTTGCCCATTAAGTTGGCAACAGTCGGGTGATAATTGTTGACCGATGGATAAGAATAGTTTCTGATTTAAGTGTTGGCCCATGGTCGAGCTTCCAAAATTTAGAAAATCGGAGTAGACGATTATAATTCTGTTTTTTGGTTGTGTCAACTAGTGACAGCAACTCTAGACAAGGACGAATCATCTGAACTAATCGAGGAAACTTGAATGAATGAGAACCTGCAGTCCTAAGTCCCAAGTTGCTATTGGCTCCCATACCGTCATGTCTCGTTCCTCCCCAAAGCTCAGCTGTTATTAATTTCAATATCCTCCGCCTGCATACAATGCTTTCCACACTCTCCATCTATGACGTGTTTGATAGGAACGAGGCATGACGGTTCACCTGACCGTTGCCATCAAGTTGCATTTTGAAGCTTTATTTGAGAACCAAACGCTTTACAGACGCTAAATGTGAGGTTACTTCAAAAGCTGTGTAAAAGGCGACGTCTGTCTGTGCTTACTAGTGTTATCATGCCGTCGTCAGAATGTGTCTTTGTTCGCTTCATTCGCTCATCTCTCCCTCTCCGTTTGCGTTTTTTGCCTCAAAAGCTCTTTAAAGGCAAGTTTTACTACTGCGTGGGTTCAGACGTGAAGAACATCACGAATAAAACGGACTGCATCAGAGCCGGTTACCGATGGGTTCACCACAAGTACAACTTTGACAACCTTGGACAGGTACGGGACAAAAACATTACCAAAATAAAGATATTCCCTTTTGTCATGTCTATATTATTTTTGAACCTGTAAATGTAGACCTGTCCACAGAAGGTCGTTCTCAAAACCTGGGAGTTAATTCGGAAAGTATTTTGGGAGGGAACGCCAAAGTTAAAAAAACAACAAATAAGTAATATGTGTGTTTTGCCTGTGTTCCTATAGGCTCTTATGTCGCTGTTTGTTCTAGCATCAAAAGACGGCTGGGTTAACATCATGTACCACGGACTGGACGCAGTGGGGATCGACCAGCAGGTAAACGCACGCGGCGTTCACTGACCCATTTTTCACGCTCAGTCTAACCGTTCTTAACTCCTCTGTGTTGCAATCCATTGGGTTTACTCAGAGTGTATCACCAGATTTCAGCCTGAACCGATTATCTTCTGTCAAGCTGTGACATACTGTCTTTTTAGTTGGACGGTATGAATGCAATCCTTCTGGTCCTGTGATTCCTCAGCCAGTTGGAGCTCCCTAATATTCCCTAATGTGCTACAACAGCGAGGCACACTTGGAGGCATCGTTATAAAAACTGCTACCAAACTTCAAACAGCTCCAGTTGATCTGAATGTTTTAAAACTCCAACTTTCACCCGAAAAAACTTTTTCAGATGGTCTTTGGAACTGAGCTGGAGGAGGACGAGTTCCAGTCATCTACAGTCTAATTGACTCCAGCTTTATGTTGTCGATACTACAGACAACATCTTTCTTTGTGAAATTATTTTATGTTTGCCTTTGTGGGGAAAAAATATAAACAAAGCTGAGGGGAAAACCATCAAATAACGATGCACTCCTAATCATTTCCCCATTTTTCTGAGTTGATATGACAAATAATAAATATAATATGCAAGCCTTTTACATTTATTAAATCCATCCTTCCATTGTCCAACATCCTTGTCCCTACTGGGGTCAGGAGGGGTGCTGGTGCCTATGTCCAGCTAGCATTCCGGGCAAGAGGCGGGGTTCACCTTGGACAGGTCGCCAGTCTGTCACAGGGCAACACTACGGTGGCCCTGAGGTGCAAACCACTTCAGCAAATTGAAAGCATAATTACAAATGATAAAAGTGCTACAACATGAACAAAGAACATAAAGGATGGCATCTTTGAATACCCTTCGGACACGAAAAGCTGACTTAAATCCACCATGTTCCTCGAGATATTTTGTTGCTCTTCTGCACAACTATCATGTTGGTCATTGAAAGATGGGTCTTCCCCTGGTGCCCATAAATTATAAAGTCAGAAATCTGAGATTAAAGTCAGAACTGTCTTTATTTTTTCCCCAGTGGCTCTAATCTTCTTCCGTGAAAAACGTGACTGAGGTCCTTGTTTTCGAATGTCAGTCTTCTTGTAGCCTGAATTGACCTAAAGTGTTTCATGTGTATTTTAATCCATCATCAACTGAACAATCCCACCACTTCCCTCAGAGGCAGTGTTGGGTAGCGTAGCTCATGCAAGATCAGCAAAAAGAAAGAAGAAAAAGACTTAAGATTCCAGACCTGTCAGAACTTCTCAGTTCACATTCTGCAACGCATTTAATGAACTACTGCGGTGCCTGTTTTCATTTCTCTGAGACCTCACTCTATCAAGATCCCCTCCACCGTCGCCATGTTTGTCGCCGTCTGAGACGCTCCTCTAAATTTGGAAGCTAATTGAAAAACCCCCTCTAGTGACTCAGTTGCCCATCAACCGTGGCAACTTAATAAACGGCTTTTAAGGTCGAGGGGAGTAACGCTTGACAACGAGGTTATTTACATGCATAAACGGAGCATAAATGGGGTCTTAATAGAGCACGTCCAGTGGGCGGAGGGAAAGTTAAAATACTCAGACGGCATCTTCAAACAAAATGTCCTCTCTGTTATTCGGCTTTGGCAAAATAACAATGCTGCTGTAGCTAATTATTGCAGGTAGACGTGCAGGAGGGACGTTTGTAGAACGTGGTTAGACAGATCCAATGATATCAGTGTATATATATATAAAAACAGACAACACTTAAAGGGGCAGTATTTTGTGTTTTCCAGGCACATTGTCCCAATTTATTGCATAATTAAATAAGTTTGTGACCTTCAGAATGCTGTAAATATCAAATATGACTTCAAAGAAGTTTTACTTTGTAATTTAATACCTTGAAATTGGGCCTCCATCTCTTTAAAAGAGACAGTGTTTCTTTCTGAGACTTCGCCTTCTGGAAGCAATCACAACACGGCTCCTCTATTAATATTTTAACAATGTTTTAGCAGAGAAGAAGCTCCTATAATGAGCTCAGCAGATCCACAGTTCCACCAGGTGTTTCTAATTGCTGCTTGCTAGTCTGAAGGAGCCGAGTGGGGAAGGGTTCCTCTGTGAGGTGGAAGCTCTGAAGCTTGGAAGCTGCAGCTCTGAGGAGGAGCTTCGTCGTTAAAGGCGGGACTATGTCCACCCAGGCGTTTTACATAGCTGAATGTTTGCCATGGGAGATTGAATAATTTCTCAAACATGCATGAAAGAATCAAATCAACACTCCAGATATGTTTTTGATGAGAGAATAATATTATAACATGCTGTGAATCTGAAAGAAGTAAATTTTTACCTTGTATCTTTAAAAAGTGAAAAAGAAAGTAAAAGAAAGCATTCTCTTCTCCGGGAAACTTAATCTTTGCAAACACTGCCCCCGGTCGCCTCTGCAGTCTGACTCTTCTCTCACTGCCGGAGCGCTCTTTAGTAACCGTGGCATCAGAGCTGTTGTCCTTTCCACCTCAGCTTTGGGTTAGAAGTGTTTACAGTGCAGTGTTTTCCACAGGAGTGACCATAAAGCTGGAGGATATAGTGCAAATGAATCATCTCTGGTGGCCGTGTCTTAAAAAACGACTCCATCAGTAAGAGCGGGCATCATGCTGGATGAGTCAGTCTGCACATCAGGGAATACCTCACCGCTCTCCCAACTTTGCACAGCCTGACTAATTTCATTTACACTCCATGCTGAGCTTTCAGCACTTAGATTGAAAACGTGTCTCTCGTCTCTGACTTTATTGCACCTGAAACAGATTTTTTTTTTGTTTCCTGATGATTATCTCCTCTTCTCTAAATCACTCCAGTTTTTTTTTCTTCCTCCTTTCCACATTGTCTCCTTGCTTCTATCCTCTGCCTCAATTTTTGTCTCTCTTTTGTGTTTAGAGGCTTGGCGACCAGTGGAGTGGTCGTTTATGTGGTCGAGGCTTGGTAACATCGCCGACTTATATGAACAAGAGCTTATTTTATCTGTCAGGAGTCGCCTATAGAAACTCTGAGTCACAAACATGCTGACCTGTGGAGAACCAGAAGGCTGTAATTAAGCACAGGCAGAGCTTGTTTCTTCTAGATTTAGCCCAAGACTCCAATATATTAACAAGTGCAAATAGTTTAAGGAAGCTTCTTAAGGTCTCTCGCCGGAGCACAGCTTTGGGTTCGGATCTGATAAAAGTCTACTGAGGATTTTTTTGTTTCCTTTCTATGCATTTAGTTTTTCAAATTCAGATTCCTAACTTGTGCAAATGATGCCTAAGTATGAATACCTGTTACTTTGCAAAAACACAAAATCTTACCAAGTAGTTTGGGTTTAGTTTCTTGTGGAAATATCTTCATACACTTGAAAACTAGCTTACAAGTTACTTTTCAGCTGCATACAGAAGCTTGTTTTAAGTCAATAATTCCTTAATGGTAATTAAAAATAAATGAATAAACAAACAAAAATACTTGGAAAGATTTTGTGTTTTTCCCAGTATGTATGTGGTTTTGATATTCACATCTATACGCAGATGATCCTCCGGTTTTATTTTTCTGTTTTTTTGCATCAGTGGTGTGGAACTGTTATCTTGTCATTTTTCAATTAACTAAAAAGCTCATTTTCTTATTTCACAATTCAGTAATTTTCATTTATTACAGGTTATTTTATTTTCAGTTACACTTCAGCTACACTGCGTCTGTTTCACTTTTTGTTTTGTTTTTTAAATTCCAATTTGTCCATGCTCGTGGTTTCTTATTCAATACGAATCACTTTTTTTCCCCTCCGAGTCATTTATCATTTCATTTGTTTCTCTCCAGCCGTTGACCAACAACAATCCGTGGATGCTGCTGTACTTCATCTCGTTCCTCCTGATCGTCAGCTTCTTCGTCCTCAATATGTTCGTGGGCGTGGTGGTGGAGAACTTCCACAAGTGTCGGCAGCACCAGGAAGTGGAGGAGGCGAGGCGCAGGGAGGAAAAGCGCCAGCGTCGCATGGAAAAGAAGAGGAGAAGTAAGAAAGAGAACATTGTGGATTGACAAGTAGAGGTAGTAAATTAGGTGACATTTCAAGAAGTGATGAGTTTATGAATCGGGGAAGGTGAAGATATGACGGGTACAATAGTCTTCTAAGGTAACCAAATTAAAATTACATGAAATGGAGCACAGAAAAAGCTAAAACCAGACAAACATCAGTTTAAGAATTGATAATATATATATATATATATATATATATGTATATATATATATGTATATATATATATATATATATATATACATATATATATATATACATATATATATATATATATATGTGGAGCTTAATATTTTCAAGACAGTTTTAGTGATGGGATTGTTGAGCAGTCTGATGGCCGGTAGGAACACCAAAAGAATTGGTGTACTTTTGTTTCTGTTTTTAAATGTCTCAAAACCACGTCTTTCCATTTTATTTATTTTTTAAAATCCTTAATCTGATTTTTGCCATTGTGTTGTGCAGAAGCCCAGAAACTGCCTTATTATTCTTCCTACGGCCGTACCCGGCTGGCCATCCATGCTCTGTGTACTAGCCACTACCTGGACCTCGTGATCACCTTTATCATCTGCATTAACGTCATCACCATGTCCCTGGAGCACTACAGCCAGCCACAGGTGAACACACATCTTGATTCAGAGGGATTTTGTCGACTCGTTTAGGGCGTCAGGACGTCTGGTGATGATTGGCTGTTGGGTCCCTTGGCAACGCCCACTGCTGATTTCTGCCTGCTGTTTGTTTTTGATTATTTTTTGTTATCTCAATAGAGTTTTCTGCTCTTTCATACCAAACGACTGTGATATAAGCAGACTACTCGTAAATCTGTATGAGATTTTTACTGTTCAGTAATTAGAACTTTATCACATCCAATACGATACCGATATTGCAGCTTTGAGTATTGGCTGATACCGATACTGACCCGATATGATACCAGCACAAATAATACAGACTTTGATTACTTATGGGGAATGTTAGAAGATATCTGATATGTGATATTACTCAGAGAACAATAGTCAATAGCAATAGGTATGAGAACAACCTACCCATTTATTATTGTCCAATGAGTTTGCATGCAGGTTCCAACTGCTGCTGAACGGAAATGCTGGGGCAGACTAAATGCTGGAGAGGACTGCTTCTGTTGGCGTTCTTATATCGGAGATTTTAGACAGGGCCTAATTTAATCCAATACTCTTTTTTTTTTTCTTTTGCTAATATCCAACCGATATCTAATATCATATCAGGGTAATACTGATAGTAATCTTGAACAAAAACATCACAGTCTTACATAGAATCATGAAATTATTTTTATTCTTAAAACAAACAAACAAAAAAAATTCATATTTCTGCTAAACTGATGGAACATATTGATTATTACAATATTACTAGGAGTAAACCTGGAGCATTCATGGACGTTAGAGCACGAAATCCCCTGTGAATACTTGAAACGTATGGATAGATTTTAATATTCATTGATAAACATGGACAATGGATAGTACCGTGTTTATTACCTGAATGTAGCTAGCATTCAAGATTATCTTCATATCTGTCCTTATTAGTGATGCACATTTGTATTTTTAAGTTCCCAAGCTGTTTTGGCCTGTAACTGATTTATTACTAGCATATAAATCAGTCAATATGCTAGAAAGCTCCACAGAAAAATTAGCAAGTATGTGAATTCACAAATGCTGAACTACAAAGAAGCAGCGGTTCACTGTATGGCGTTTCTATTAGTTTACATGATGACTAGCAAGGAGCTCACTACTCCTTTATTATATCTCATGAGCTGAAATTGTTTGTAGGATATGATAGAAATTACTGAAGCTTCTTTCGCGTGTGCTTCTCCTCTCCATTTACATGCAAATAAGATTTAATCATCAATACCTCATTAATTGCAGAGCAGTAGCTAAAAACAAACAAAAAACAAATGCTGCGTATTTCCTCTCCAGAGTGGCATATAATTTACTTGTCTGTCTCAATTAAACTCGCCTCTGTGAAGAGAGATTTGTTGGCGAGATCATTTGCTCCCTCTGTCAAAACACACTCACTGATCAACAATCCTCATAACCAGAAGAGATTATGTTCTTCTGACTTCTCAAATTAAAGTGATAAATAAATGAGCAGCAGAATCAAATGAAACGAACAAAAAAAAAAGTCCAGATAGAAGACATATTATAGTTTGCATTCCTGATGCCGTTTTTGCTTTCAAACGTCCATTTTTTTCTCTTTGACCTTTTCTGCTTTCAGTCTCTTGAGACCGCCCTGAAGTACTGCAACTACTTCTTCACCTCCACCTTTGTCATCGAAGCGTCTCTCAAGCTGGTGGCCTTCGGCTTCCGCCGCTTCTTCAAGGACAGGTAAACCTCCGGCTTTTTAACAGATGCCTGCTTTCTCATTTCAACTTTATTGTTCATTAATGTGCTTTTTTAAGGGTGTTCTGCTTTGAAATGTTTTTATACTGGACAGATCTTGTGGAAATGACAGTTCAGCCTAGTTTTTTGTTGTTGTTGTTGTTTTTTTTACCGCTGGCAGATTTAAGTGTAAAGTCATTCTCTAATTTTACCAGCATGTTGAATGCTAAAGTTTTTACAGTTCTCAGCCAGTAGCCAGAAATGATACTCTAGTAGATGTAGCACTAATTCAACATATTTCTACTCGTCTCCATGTAAAAGTAAAAGTAAAAGTAAAAGGTCTCCATCCAAGAAATTGCTTAAGTAAGAGTAAAAAAAGTATTTGGCAAAACGTCTACTGAAGTACTGAGTAAAATTTTAAAAATATGTAATCAGATAGACCAAAATATAAAGTTAAATGGAAATCTGACAATAATCCTTGTATGTAACAAAAAAATTACTAAATCGGGCAAAATAAAGTTTTTCCAAATCAGCGTCTTTCAATAAAAGAACTGATGAATCTTTAACAAAAACTGCAGGTGTGTGTCTGTGTCTGGTGAATTTTTGGTTAAAACATGTTTCTTCATTCAGTGGGTAGTGAATCTAGAAATATTACTCAAGAGTAGAAATACTTCATAATAAAATTACTCAAAGTACAGCGAAGTAAAAAATACTCCTAAAAGTAAGTCTTTTCAAAAATGTTACTCAAGTAAATGTAACTAGTTACGACCCAAAGTGATCATAGACTGGTGGGCAGATTCTTAATGTGTTGATTTTTGTGTCTTTTTGTCTCATTATGACCAGCAGCCTGATGCCAAATCCTAAATTTAATTTCTTGTCTTTAGTCTTTCAGCAGCAGAAAAGCCCCAAAGTTACGATGCTGCCAGCCTTCACAGTTGGAATAATATTCTTGGGCTTGTGCAAGCTTCTCCATTTCTTCTCCAAATGTACAAATGGTCATGAGGAAATATTTCCCAGATCTGAGATCTTTGTCCCTGAGAGGATTTGTCAATTGTAATCTGGCTTCTTATCCATGCATGGCGAACCAAGTGCAATTTTCTATTTTTCTGTAGCAAATATTACGGATTCAGATTACCGGTAACATTATTTCTTTAAATACTGCTCCCATCTGTACCCTGGTTTCTTTGCAAATATATCTCAGAAGTTGACAACCTTTATGCACAGGCGAGATCAATTTCTTTTTCTCAGTCTCCTGCCAAGGTGTGACCCAACTCATACTCACTCATGTGTGAAAAAGATGTCTCATGCTCCCTGAACTACTCTTTCACAATTTGAGCCTGATGAATCCTGGCATTGTCATCGTGGAATATGCCCGATCCATTTGGGAAGAAAAAATCCATTGATGGAATAACCTGGTCATTCAGTATATTCAGGTAGTCAGCTGACCTCATTCTTTGGGCACACAATGTTGCAGAACCGAGACCTGACCAACTGCAGCAACCCCAGATCATAGCACTGCCGCCACAGGCTTGTACAGTAGGCACTAGGCATGATGGGTGCATCACTTCACCTGCCTCTCTTCTTACCCTGATGCGCCCATCACTCTGGAACAGGGTAAATCTGGACTCATCAGACCCTGCCCTCTTCCCCATTCCTCCAGAGTCCAATCTTTATGCTCCCTAGCAAACTGAACATGCCAATGATTTGACCCTTCTTGAACAGACTAACGTCTTTTCCACGACCACAGGATGTGTCTTTTGCCATGGTTGTTTAAGAAATGAGGAGTTACTCATTGCATCAGCTGGGGTTAAATAACTTGTTGCCAGCTGAAAGATAATCGCCTATGCAGGAATTATCCAATAGGAGGCTTGTACCTATTTGCTTAGTTAAATCCAGGTGGCGACTTTTATTTTGGCCAGGAAGTGTATATAGATATATATATATCTATATAGATATATAGATATATATATATATATGTCTATATATCTATCTATATATATATATATATATATATATATATATATATATATATATATATATATATATATATATCTTAAGAAAATATCTTAAGAAAATGCAAATAAGGTGAAGTAAAGTTGGGGTCAAATTATTTGAGACTATACTTTCAATTAGCTATTAGCATCTCCGTTCCATTATTGTTATTAATATTAATGACAGCACCAGCCTTTCAAGTTATGGCCAAATGGTAGCAATTCATCTGCCAGGTTGGAAAGTCAAGCAAATTGCACACCGAGTTCATACAAAGCATTAATATTCATTGCAAAATTAGTATAATTTAGGCTTTTTGTATGTGAATTCCTAAATTCCAGAGCTACACACTTAATTAGGCAAATCTCAGCTCCTTTTTGCCTGATTAATGTCTAATTTAACATCTCAGATGATAGAGATCTTGTTGTGTGTGTGCAGGTGGAATCAGCTGGATTTGGCTATAGTTCTGCTGTCGGTGATGGGCATCACTCTGGAGGAGATCGAGATCAACGCCTCCCTTCCCATCAACCCCACCATCATCAGGATCATGAGGGTGCTCCGGATAGCCCGAGGTAATTCTCCCTACAGTCGATGCAACAACAACAAAAAAAAAAGCACAGAGACAACAAACAGAGACTTCATACCTCAAGCTGCTGCATCACTTGTATAGCTGCCTTTATTGCTGCTAAATAAAGCCAATTGATTAGCGATTTTAAATGTCTCCTGTTTGGCACCTTTGCTTCCTCATATTTAGAGGAAATTAAAGCAGACACCCGACGGGGCTTACAGTGTACTTTAACTTCACACTGAAGAGGATGAAGTCTAATTACATCAATCTTGTATAATCCTCACCCGTTTATGTTCACCCTTTGCCCTCCGCTGCGTTGCTGAGGGACTGCTGAGAGGACCCTCGGGTAATATGCTAATTACTTTGCAACAGTTAGCTGTAATTTGGAAGCAAGAGGGGCTTTTGACCGTGCGAGGACTACTAGTGACTTTCAGTCTTTTTTTATGCTCTAGTTACACTTGTCACATTGTTTGAACTCTGGAAAAACTTTCCTTGACTTCTGAAAGCAACACAGAAAATATTTAAAGTTGATGCTATTTTCTGTATTATGACTCAACTGTTATTATTCTGTCATTTACCTCCTTTTTGTGCTTCTGCCTGTTCATGGAAAGTGTAAATGTTACACATTTTGTTGAAGGAAATGTATTTGAAAATGCATCTGAAAATGCACTCCACAAGGTAAAAAATCTATAAGAACTATTAGAAATTGATACCTGGGTGTCTTTTGAACTTTACAGACGTATTCAAACCAGTCCTGTGTAGTCTTTTTTAATCAAATTCTAGTTTGTTTGCTTGGAAAGTCTAGTTTGTTAGAGGAGGTGAGAATGCGCAATCAAACTCCAATAAGGACAAGAGATTTATCTCTTGTCTGACTCTGTTCAGGTAAAATGAACTCCTGTGCATTTCAAATCCATATGTGACCAGAGATCGCTCCAAAAGCAGGAAGTGGACTGTAGCACAAGGTATTCTGGGTAAATACAACCAAAACAAACATGCTAGACTAGCACTGGTGGGAGAAATGTCTTCTTACAAAAGTAAAATCCTATAACCGCTAAAATATGATGCCACTCCACTTTTGTCTACATTTTGTGACGGAGAAAGATGCACTCATGTCCACTTCAGAGGTTTTCATGTTGGTTTCTTCAGTGGTTCTGATGCAGCGCCACCACAGGCAATGAGGGGAACAGGTTGCTCACAGGGCACGGTTCGTTGGATGCATTGCGTTGTGAAAGCAAACCACAGCCGCTGAAAACGCAACAAAATATGTTTGGTCCCCAATCGAATTGAGTCTACCGGGTGTGAAAGCACCTGGTGACAATAAAAAAAAAAAACTATTTTGCAAAATATTTTTTCTTTCTGTGAATTATTAATTCTGGCATTATTTTTCCATGTAGTTTTTGCTACAGTGGTTCAGTTTTTTTTTCTGTCTCTGGACTCATGAAACATCACAATCATCTCACACAGTTTTGTCTTATGTAAACAGAGCACAGCTGACTAAAGCTCCCATATTTCTGGCCGTCGAGCACACAGCCAAACAAATACAGAGCCCTGACATTATATCTCTGCCAAGCCCAGCCGCCCCTGCCAGGGACCCAAGACTAATATTGAAGTCATCATTTACAGACCTAATATTGAAATCCTCTGCAGCAAGCCGTTCACACTGGCTCCACCGATCTGAGAGCAAACACAAAACTTCAGATTTGGAATCCCTTCTTTGGGATAGAGCCAGTGATGTTTGGATTTTAGGATTTGAGCTGCTTACATGAAGGTCTTACATGGACTGGCAGCAGCATTTTTGATCTGATCACCACAATACGAGCCAAGATATTTTATGTAAATGTGATGATACTTTTGCAGTTTCTCCTCTGTCTGAGATGTAAACGTTTTAATATGCACATCATTTAGACTAAAGCTTAATCTTTCCTTCAGGGCTTTTAACTGAAGATTACTATGGGGTAATAATAAAATAAAATGTATATTACTGCACGCCAATAACAATTAAACTGACTTTAATTGTTATTTACTGTTATCGAGTGGGATATTGACCTTTAGCTTGTAAGTATTAACCACTATTGGGTTTTTTTACTGACCAAATTCTGCCGTGAATATTTTTCAGTACCCAACTACTGTACTTCCTTCAAATAAACGCCGACATTATTATATTATTACATATTAAATCTGATCAGAATCTTGTTAAATGCCTTTTGTAGGAGTAGTGCAAAGAAAATGGTTTTTGTGTTGTAATAACTAGGCCTGTCGCGATAAACGATAAGTCAATTAATCGAACGATAAATTAAAACTATCGACCTCATTTTAATTATCGGCTATATCGTTTCTTCCTGTCTCTTTCTCTTACTGTTGATGACACTGAATTAAAAAAGGCTCAACTCCGGTGCTCTCCATTAACCCTCCCTTCCTTATTTCCTTAGTGTAATGCGCAGCGCACGCTGCACGATCTTATGTCGCGGATTGTCGGCCCATTATCAAAACCTGAGAGACACATTAGCCGACAGAAATCCTAGCTATAACGGTTCCATCGAAACCGTGTTGTGTCCAACAATGGACACAAAATAATAAGTCCAGTTCACTAATTTTGAAACCAGGCATTAATCAATTCCTTACTACAATCTACCTGCAATGCATGTAGCTAGTGTCAGTCTGACTGAATGAAAATTATTATAACTATTTATGTCATGTTAACGAAGAACAGCTGAAAAGTTACCGGGTTTTCTGGTTGTAATTTCGCTCCAACTCCTCCCCTAGTTATTTATATTTTCTTTGCACGAACTGTTGAATAAACATTCATGTTGTTTCCGATATCTGCTGGACTTCGGGTTGCACCGTGTCAGCTGTTCGGGATTCCCTTCGTGTTTCCCCTCAGAAAGCAGGAGGAGAATCCGCGCTTTCTGATTGGCTCCCGGTCACATTCAACAGGTTGCGTCACGCTCCCAGTCTGGGCAAATCCTTGATTTAGATCGGAGCGGCACAACGATCTACCGTAACACACAACACTAGTGACAATCTCAGAACGAAGAACGTTCTAAGATTGTCGTTCATGTAGTTTGAACTATTGCATCAGACAGTCGGATGTCTTCTCTATTTAAATCTAATTATTACTGAAGGCCAATATACTATACAGACTTCATAATCTGCACTCTTTTGGTTGAATGCAGTCTTTATTTCCACTTTGGCTTTATGTTGTTTAGTTTTTAATTCAAGTACATTTATTGTTAATGGAGACTAAGAATCTATTTTATTTTTGGTTTTGGTTGTTTTATTTATTTTGTGTATCAGTCCCAGTATTAAGTGTTCTTTTGAAAGTAAAGTGTATCTATCTTTGGCAGGAAATCGCATGTATTATTACGTAATTTCCATTAAATCGATGTAAAAAGGTCTTCAAACAATATTATCGTTTATCGCAATAATTTTTTGAGACAATTTATTGCCCAGCAAAATCTGTTATCGTGACAGGCCTAGTAATAACATAAAAAGTGTAATTTATTCAAACATTTTGATACACCAAACTATTTTAGTGTCACAAATTGACGGTGCTGCGGGTTAATATTTATCCAAAGAACAGTTAGTATTGAATCTCCAGATATTTACCACACACATGTTGCCCCATAGATAATTTTTTAAGTGCGTTTGGGTCTATTTGCATTTTGGAAAATGTCTTTTAATGTCGACAGGTCTGCTATTGAGCTGGATTTCTCCATTGACATCTAGTGCTGATACGTTTCACGTTGAAGTAATTAATTTGGAAAATTATCTATTCCTTTTTTCATTGAGTAATTTGTGTTTAATGAATGCTTATGCTACATAGCGGCTGTTTAATGGATGTAAATGGTGCCGTGTACATCTATTATTTTTGTTTGTTAGTTCCAAGGAGCAGCATGAACTGTTTTGTAAAATATTTTAGAATACTGCATTTCATGACTACAGTCTTTGTAAAAAGATATTCAGCGTATTTTTAAACAAATAAAAAAAAAAAAATGTTTTTATGTTCGAATTAGAATCATAAAACAATTTCCATTTCTTTAAAAACTTTAGCTATTTATTTGTCTTTGTAAACACACATCCATATTCCTGATACCTGTGAAGCAGTACACATCCCCAGTGGTACATGTGGATATCTGTGTTCCTTCAGAAATTGGACGCCTGGGAACAGCGGAGGGTCTCCTGCGTGGCGCCCAGAAACACATCCCCCTCTATTGATCGCTTCTCTCGCTCTCTCTCGTGTTCCCTGTCTATCTCTAATGTATCTTGATTACTCACCTCTATCTGAGGCAGGACTTTTTTTTTTCTAGTTTTCTGTTTCACCATCTTTTTTTTTCTCCTTCCTTTCGATACCTGAACGGCATTGCCTCTCAAGCTTGTCTGAAGCGTTTCGAAAATCTACTAAAATTGGATGGTTTGTCCTGCGGCCAAACTTCTCTTATCGTCTGCCATCTCTTCCCAGTGCTGAAATTACTGAAAATGGCAACCGGCATGAGGGCCCTGCTGGACACAGTGGTCCAGGCTCTTCCTCAGGTATGTCTCATCACACACACACACACCTCTCGCAGTATCTTCCCTTAGCTTATTGCGAGGCCACCTTGGAGTTAATTAACATTTGCTTAAATCATAAACGACCAGAAACTGTGACTGGTCCCAGAGAATTACTGACTTTCAGGAAGTCAGGAAATGGCAAAGTTCTTCTCCCTAATGCCATGAAAATCTGTCTCAAGCCTTTTTATCTGAATTTTTGTGAAATAAAGGAACTTGAGTCGCACAATTAAGGTTTTATTCCCACAGCTATTAATGAGACAAGAGCAGCTGAAGATTTCTTGCTCCTTCAGTACACAAAGACTCGGCACTCAAGCATTTCCTTCATTTTCATGTGCCGTTAAGTATGAAAGTATGTGAACAATAGCAGGATTTTAGTTCTGTTAGCTTCACTGAGACGTGTAAGGTTAGAATTTTGTTGAACATTGGTTTCCAGTGCTGACTTTCAGCTTCTACAATGGGGTGTTCACATAAAATATGAAAAAAGGTGGAAGAATCATAGAACCACAGCTGGTGACAGAGTAAACATATCTGCTTAAAGGGGCAGCGTCATGCTAAATTGACCTTTACGTCATTGCTGTCTTCTTGAAAATGCAGCTCCAGCTCCTTCAGACTAGCCAGCAGCAATCAGCAAACGCTGAACTCATTATACAAGCTACTGTTCTGTGCAGCACTGGCTAAAAAGTTGTTAGAGGGTTAATAGAGGAGCCATGTTGTGAAGGTGGAGTGGTAGAAAGAGCAAGACTTTCTTAAAGAGACAGAGGCCTAATTTCAATGCGTTAATTTACAAAGTCAAATTTCTTTGAAGTGATATCTTGATTGAAATACAGCATTTTTATAACAACTTAAGGCAACATAGTTACTTGGTTGTGCTACAAAGTGATTCTGTGTGGCTGAAAACACAATGATGTCCCTTTAAATAGGTTATTTAAAAAAGTGATCTAAAATCTTTTTCACCAGATCTTCCTTTTTTATTTATTTGAATCATTTAATCTTTTTCATTTGCATTAATCCTTCACACCATCTGTGTTCTCTGCTGTCTCTAGGACGTTTCTCTGTGTATCGGGAAAAGCTTCATTCCATTTCCAAATCATCACCGATTTATGAAGCACTCTTAGCTTTATCGCCTCTTACAACAGATTAAGTAATAACAGAGTGGCGAGCTCACTATTACCTCTAATAGTGAGAAAGCACCCTGGATTCAGCTGTATGTGTTTATCGAGTATCGTCAAATGTAATGGTGCGTACAGAAATGTGCGTGTGAAGGATTGCTTCCTCCCTGCTTAATATGTCAGTGTTTTTGGGGAAGGGATCTGAATATTTGGTTGATTAAAGAAACAAAAACTGCACATGATGTATATTTTAGAAATTCCAAATTCTTCCCAAAATTTTCAATGACCTAGAAGTGTGTTTCTGACAGGAAATTATACACGCATCTCTCAAAAGATAATCAATGTAAACTTTGCAGGTTTAGAACCTCTAAATGTTCGTAATACAACATGAAACATGTTGGTACAATGAAGTTTATGTTAAACCTATATTTGCTATTATCTGCAAATAATTAAAAAAAGTGAAAAAAACAAAACAATAGTATAACAATATGTGACACTATGCCACTCCACTTTACAATCAAACAAAATGATAGATATCAAGAGTTTTGATTATCAGTAGAAAATAAGAGATTCAGAGTTATTATCTGCCTTCGAAACTTGCACTACTTTTATTTGAATGCAAGTACTTTTGTAATGAGATCTTGCCTGGATGTGGTGATAATTAGGAAAAACAGATGCCTATTTATTAAAATTACTTCCCCAGAAGTGCCACTAATACCCTTGGAGTGTAGAAGGTGATGAAGACAAGAAACAGCAGGTGCTTCATCACAGCTGCCAATCAAAATGTTATTTTTTTTCTTCGTGGTAATGAGGGACTAGTGATGTTAAAAAGATGCATGCGGAGATAAATTACATCAAACTTTCAAAATGGGAATATAAACTCCCCAAACTAAATGTTTAAAGAAACAAATAGAAGGCAAAATGGGAGGACATGTCATTATTCTTTCTCTGTATCTCTCTGAAGTCCATCCATCCATCCATCCATTTTCCGTCACCCTTCTCCCTAACGGGGTCGGGAGTTGCTGGTGCCTATCTCCAGCTGCGTTCCGGGCGAGAGGCGGGGTTCACCCTGGACAGGTCGCCAGTCTGTCGCAGTCTCTCTGAAGTGTGATCAGCTTTTCTGCAGATAACATAAAACTTACATTTGGTCCTTTGTCTCCTTTCTCAGACATTGTGGATCCATCTATTTATGCTTTTTTTCTGTTTTGTTTTTGAAACCATTAAAAATGCCTAATGGAACTGGAGTTGTTTATCCTTAAAACAGCTCTTTATGGAAGATGCCACTAATGGACTCAGGCGTTCACCAAATTTTCTCTTTCAAAGTTTTTTTTCTTCTTCTTGTTATTAGTATATCATTTTAACGGCAGCCTTTCTCTGATGTATTAAGATAAATTTCCCCAAAAATACCTTTTGTCCAACGTGTTAGCTTGCTCTCCTTTCATTATGTTCCTCATTTTGTGTGACAGAAGATTGAACCAAAAGGAATTACAAACACAGGGCATCGCAAAAATTTTAAATTAAAGTAAAAAAAAAAAATACATTACAGAGATTTATCTTTAATAGAGCTGACCTATCAACTGAAATTAAGTATGATAAAAGAAGCCATGTCACCAATATTCATTTAAAGTCAGTTAGTCCAGTATTCTTCAAAAAGGATAAATTACATGTTCCCATTATTTTCCTTAAAAACATCTGCCAGTATCTTGCATCCTGCTGTTATGTGCTGGACTGTCTCAGGGGCCTCCTTGCACAACCTACACCTTGGGTCTTGTCTGGTGTGGTAGATCTGGGCCTCTATTGCTCTGGTGTTTAGGGCCTGTTCCTGGGCGGCCATGATGAGGGCCTCTGTGCTGTCCTTGAGCCCAGCTTTTTCCAGCCATTGGTAGGATAAACAGCTATGCCCTGACAGTAATCAGATATATATATATACTGAAAATATTTATTATTTCTGTTTTAGAAATGTTACTGATATGATGTAGTAATCTAATCTTAAAGTTGCGCTTTCATCGCCTGTAAACAAAGAGATATAATATTTAACAGAAATAAAGGCTGGAAAGCCTCAATCTGTGTCTAATTAATCTACATAATGTTTCACTCAGTAAATTGAGTTGCTGAAATAAACAAACATCAACATTAAAATGTATTAATTGTGATTATATAACATAACCTTATTGTTTGTATTTCTTATCAAAAAGCATCAGAACTGATGATTATCAGTTCTGAAATCTATTACCTGTATTTTGATTGACCTGATCAGAAAAACACACTAACTTTAGTTGTAGTTTTAAAGAGGTGGTACCGTGTATTTTTCAGGTATTTATAATCTGGCATTTGTGAGATGCCAGATTATGTGATACTTTTGTAATATCTATCAAACAGACTTAAACTTTTAACTGAGTGCCATAGAAAATCGACGACTTTGTAGCTGTTAATACATTTTTTTCCCCCAATTTTAAAGAAAATTTTAGCTGGAAACATAATAATGTGTAAAACCGTGTTCCCATTATAAATTGCAAGAGTCTTATTTTTGTTTTGCTTAGATTTCTATGCAGTTGGAACACTGTAACCACATAATTAAAAAAGTATGCTCATAGAAAAAGCTGACCAGTGCAGGTGTGCTAGCAACAGAAACCAGCTGTTTGCTTTTGTACCTTAATCTAGTCACTCACTAGCTTTTATGCATTACCGCTGTTGAGCAGTTTTACAGCACTGTGGTTTGTTGCTATTCTCTTCCCAAATGAAGAGACATTGGTTTGAGTTACTCGCCTCAAACTGCTAAGGGCTTTCCGTGTTTACCTCTCCCAGTAGCTTAGCACTACTTTCATCTTCTCTTCCTGCCACGGTTCTCTTTCATCCTTTCCTTGAGTGACGACGGTACATGTTATTGTTTCCTCATCGACAATCACTTTATTTTTCTGCCTCAAAGATTAGCACAGTTACATATTATTCAGAAGCTCCCCACAGGCTTCTCTGTGAAGCGACTTAGCTAATGGTGTGCTGCTAGCACCCACTATCGCACCCCAGGGGGGGTTCCTTATCCATTTTCTTTGCATATCTCCCCTTGGAAGTGCTAAGTAACCTTACAAGGATGAATTTTCAGGCAATTTATTTCCCTGTGAAGTAAAGTGATTTGCCCTTACACACCACAGTGTGACTGACTACATAATAAGCCTGTGCTTAGATTGTTAGCATTTACTTTGGATCTTATGAAATATGCTTACCTATTTATTTTTTTTAAATTCAGGAGTATGGTAATAAGCTTAATAGTGAATAAATGTAAGCAAATAAAGTTTAGTTTGTCTATATATCCAGTGCCGGTGCTTTACTCATGTGGATGAAAAAATATTTATGATTATAGTAATTATAATAATGACTTAAAAGCATGTAAAGAGTGTTAAAGAGGCAGTATTATGTAAAAATGACTTTTTTAACTTTATGTTGTGTTATGATGTTATTCCCTCGTCAAAAACAATGTTAAAGGGCTAATAGAGGAGCCATGTTGTGATGACTTCCAAAGGCGCAGTTTCAGAATATGCAGGAGTTTCTTAAAGAGACAGGGGCCCAATTACAAGGCATTCAATTACAAAGTCAAATTTGTTTTAAGTCATATCTAACATATGCAGCATTCTGATGGTAACATAGTTACATGATTGTACTATAAAATAATAGCATGTGACTGAAAAGTGCAGCCCTTTTAGTGTTTGCACTTTATTTCATTGCAAACACTGAAATAAAGTAAGATGTTTCTGTATGACTGGTAAGAAAATACATATTTCTAGATGTAAGGATCATGCATATCAGACTTTGGCATTCACAGTCTATTATTTAAAGTTCAGCCTGGTTTAGCTGAGATGACAATGATATGTGATACATTTTGTGCTTCAGGTGGGAAATCTAGGCTTGCTCTTCATGTTGCTGTTTTTCATCTACGCTGCTCTTGGAGTGGAACTTTTTGGCGAGCTCGGTATGTGCTTGAGTTAATATTTCTGCACAAAATGCAAAAAAATGACTTTTTATGTTGACGTTCTCTGTGATCTTACTCCACATGATCTTATGAGAGCCCCAACCAAGCTTCTGATCTTTTCTTTTTTTCTTCTCATCATGTCCCTCTTCTAGTGTGTAACGCCGACTACCCTTGTGAGGGAATGAGCCGCCACGCCACATTTGAAAACTTTGGAATGGCTTTTCTTACACTCTTCCAAGTATCAACAGGTGACAACTGGAATGGCATCATGAAGGTAAAAGTTTAGTTAAAACCTCAAAATTTTAACAAAAAGATAAGTGGAATTCTGAATAAACAGGCAGTTTTATGTAAAATCTACTTTTTTGAGCTTTATGTCATGTTATAATCTTATTCCCTCAACAAAAACAAACCTGGTGTGTTGCTTTGATTGTTACATGCATTTATGGGGAATCCCTTAATATCGTCCTCTCAGTTCCTTCAGACTAGTCAGCAGCAATTAGCAAAGACCTGGTGGAACTGAGCTTTTTATATGAACTACTTCTCAATCAAACATGAAAAATGTTAAACATTAATAGAAGAATATTGTGATGATGCACTGAAGTGTCAGAAAGAGCAAAAGCTTCTTAAAGAGACAGAGGCCCAATTTCACAGCCTTAAGTTGCAAAGTCAATTTTTAAAAAATCATATTAGACGTAATTGGAATTTTATTATAAGTGAAGGTAGCATGGTTGCTTAATTATGATGAAAATGGCTCTATGTGGTTGGAATCTATATAATACAGCTCCTTTAAGAAGCATTTTGTGAGGCAGAAGCAAGTAGAACTAAAATTACCAACTGAAAATACTGAAAATTTATATAAAATCTTAAAATCTTTCCTAAGTTTTAGGTATTTCCAATTCTGCTGTCATTTTTTGTAAATGATTAGGTGTCTAATCATTTATTGGCTTCTTCATGTCTCTGTCGTTGTTAGGACACTCTGAGGGAGTGCCCACAACATCTCCCAGGCACCGACTACGGCTGCCACGCCGGGCTGCAGTTCATCTCCCCGCTGTACTTCGTGTCGTTTGTGCTCACGGCTCAGTTTGTCCTGATAAACGTGGTCGTCGCCGTGCTCATGAAGCACTTGGACGACTCCAACAAGGAGGCGCAGGAGGACGCGGAGATGGACGCAGAAATCGAACTGGAGCTGGCTCAGGGGGGCCTCTGCTGCATGATGGGAAACATCGGCGCCATCGCCGGGGCGACAGGCGGGGCCGCAGCCGCGGCAGGCATGGGCGGAGTGGCGGCAGGGACGGTCGGGGGTCTGGGCGGCGGAGTAACGGCGCCACTTCAAGACGGAGCAGGAGGAAGCGGCAGCGGCTCGGCTCACGACGGACACGCCCACCCGCGATGTCGGCTCTACTCGCCGTCTCAAGTAAGTGGAATATCAGGCAATCAAGAAAACGATCGCTACACTTTTGCTTGAAACATGCTGATTGGAGCTCTTTAAGGAGAAGCTCCGCTTAAGCACTTTGCAATCATGCAGTTCAGAATACATTAACTTTGATCACATATCTCAAATTAACATTAACATCTGCATTCAGATGATCAGAGGAAAACATATGGAACTTTTTCAGTTTTTATTCAAGATGTGGCTCATAGAATCCGTCCAGATGTGTTTGTGTTCTGTTTTTATGGAATAGGTGGTCATGATCGTAATAAAGTTGCATTTTTGTTACATTTTAATAGAATCCTTCATAGGATACAATGGAACAAATTGTGTTTCTGGTTGGTGTAGTAGTGCTTAAACCTGCCATATGTTACTTTTATTAAAAAAAAAAAAAATATATATATATATATATATATATATATATATAGGAGGGTCATAGCACTGTCAATCATCGTAGTGCATGCACTGCTCACAACCTTCCCTTACGCTACAGCTGATTCACCACAGCAAAGTCTGACACGAATGCTAACGCTAGTTAGCATGTTTACTGCTGACTGTAGATAAACAGTTTTTCCGGTTTGGTCATTTGCCCCTTTTGCACATTTAGCAGCCCATACACGACCATGATTGGTAGCGCTGAGCCACTCCTCCTTGCTCTGATTGGTCGTTTTTGGTGGGGAGCACTGTCGTTCTTCAGATGGCAACAGGGAGGAGGATTGAGCTTTTCACAAATTATCCGACTCAAAGCGTACCGTCACGACATGGTAACAGTTTGAACAAATATGTAAAATAAACATATTTTGTAAAAGTTACATACTGCAGCTTTATACAGGTTATTAACTGTGCAATTTCTGATTGGATTATTCTTTTTCCATGATGATTTCTAGACTTTATTAACTTCCCCCACAACAGAAGTTGTTGCCCAACCGGACAGGCTTTTATGTAGTAATGCAGCCAGAGTTGTGTATATTGATATGAAACACATATGACCTGCTTGAGCAAATACAATATGCAGACACAAGGTGATGCAGGAAGCCACACTGAGGACCCGTGCTCACAAATTTACCATGATATTAAATAGCGGCTGTCTCAGTTTTTCTAAAAATATCACCAGCGGCCGCTCCGCCTATCTTGACGTTCATTCCTCAGCAGCCTGATTCGTGCTATCATAATCACACTAATGTAAATTTATAAGCCCTCTGGAAAGTGGAAGAAGGTTGTGAGCAAATTTGAAATAAAGGAAGTAAATGAACCGAAAAAGTCAATGTGAAAATAAACAGAAAGGAGTGAAAACAGGAGAAAGAAAGAAGCAACATTGGGAAGGAAGCAATGCTTTGCATTTGAGGGGGAAAAAGGGGGCGATGAAGGGATTGTTGAAGTGGATGAATGAGCAGGAAAAGAAAAGAGTGCATAAAGGCTCTGAATGTACCAAAAGAGATATGTGCTTTAAAACCATCTATTTCAGTTTTTGTTGAATATAAAGTCTCTATAAGAGCTTTATTATAGGAAGATAAAAAGTAAGCATTGGTTTTTTTTTCCAGCCTTATTTCTGTGATAGATCAGAATTAATTATGGAGGAGGTTTCTCTCCAGGTGTGAGAGAAAACTGTGTTTTTATTATAAAGAGACAATGTTGGTGTGTCCTGAAAGTCAAATAAGTGGCAATGAATTTTTGAACACCTCCCCGATAATAAAAATAAATCATTGTGTCTCCACTTAGTAACAGCGTCAACACTGAAAAGTGTTGTTACCACAAGCTGATAGTTCTCATGTATGGTGCGTTCACTAGCTGAAGAGAGGCTAGATTTTGATTTTGGGATTGCTCACTCAGAGCTCACCAAGCTGTGAACTGTCAGATTTCAATTCCTGACTAATTTCCTCCCACATTTCTAAACAAATAAACAGGAATCAGCCTCCGCTTCTAATTCCTACAGTGACATTTTTGTCAGCTGTTCAGATCAAAGTTCAGAATCGAGGGGAAAGTTCTCTGGTTCCACTCATTTGCCGTTTTCTCAGTTCTTCTGTAATCAACAAGGATCCAATTATTTCATGGTTGTATTAAGTAACCAATCATTTGAAGTGACATTGAAATATGAACTGATGTCTTTGTGCATCTTGTTATTTAAGTGCCAGCTATGATTTGATGAACTCACATTGAAAATGATAATTAAAAAAAAAAAAAAAAATGTAACTTCTTTTTCAAAAGTACTTTTGTACTAAAACTAAATCTCGCAAGAACTTTAATTTCGTCACCACATTGTCTGGATGAAACGCTTTAACTGCTGGCTGCTCCTATCTTTTGTTTGATTGTCTTATTTGATGATGGACAGGAACAGAACAATGACTCTGGCATTTTTTTTTTTTTTTTTTTGTTAAAACCAGCAGGTGAAGATTATTTTAATAAGAGCTGTCAAAGTGAATAAAAGATGCTGAAAAAAAATTTTAATGAACAAAGTCAGAGATCTGTGACATCAACTTCAGAGGTTGGGATTCGTTTTATGGCTTCACAGCAGAGTTTGACTTTATCTATTTAATTATGTAGAAATGCTCGTCCTGCCTGCTTTAAATAATCCTGGCTCAGATGTTTTAACCTACTGAACTGGACAGAGTCACTGCCCAGCATATTGTTCTGTTTTCCTGTGTTGTTCCATTTTCTATCTATTATGCTTTTCTTTTCTTTTTTTTTTAAGTACTTGTCTTGTTCCCAACTTGAAAAGACACAACGTCCTCTTCATATCATCTTCACAGCAACTCTGACTAGACTCTTTTTGGGGACCCTGTCAGCAAAAATGCTCTGTGACCTTTCATAGCATTGTTCACTAGCAAGAAATGACCTTTGCCACCCATCAGATGGAATAGCATTGAATCAATGGCGGAGTGGGAAGGGAAGAGAAAACGGCAATAGATGCTCTCAGAGGAGGGAAAACAGTGAGCTGTGAGTGGGCGGCAGGCTCTCCCACAGGCTCATTGTGTTTAGAGCTCTTTGTCAGCTCACTGATATCTTTAACTTTGCAAGACTGAAAAGAGAATGGAACTGGAAAAGGAGAGGGAAGGGAAGGGAAGACCTCTCTTTGTGCATCTTTTTTTTTTTTTAAAGAATTTGTTTATTTCAAGAAATATTCTGATTGGTCAGAAAACAGCCATTTCAGATATACAACTTGTATATTCCTTTATGCTGATAGTAGGAGGTTTTTCAGAACAAGGGGTTCCCAATTACATTTTGCTGAACTGAATCTACCGAACTATTAATTACATGATCAAAATAAGAATTCCCACCTTGTCTTTGCTGTCAGAATAAAGACTTGAGATCTGACATGTGGAATCCTGTCAGATCTAAATCTGGCCTTGAAACAACATCATAGTCCACCATTGCAATAACTTATTTCCAAACAAAACACAAACAGAAGCCAGAACAATATTATTTTAATATGCCTGTTAAATAATTCATGTAATCTGAATAACTTCACTTGCTAATGACCCCAGCATGAGGAATCTGTGACGGGGTTGTTTCAAAGAAATATCCGAAAAAGAGCAAACAAAAGAACAGTGACCAATTACCACTAAATAGACACAGTGTGAATTAAGATTTGTAAAACCTTGAAAAGTGAAAACAAGCAACACCAATGCATTGATATGTTAATAAGAACTCCCTTGCCACCTTTATTTGTGTGATTAAAATGTTTTCCAGTCTCTCTCTCTTTCTTACACAGTCCTGCACTAAGAGAAACAGAAACGGAGGGAAAAGTGAAACTCATAAAGGGCTAGTACACAAAATATAATAGTTTATTGGCCAAAGAAATGGTAAGCAGATTAATGGGCCGCTTCAGAAATTCTTTTCAAAAAGTGAAACTGCTGTTATGTAGATTTATTACACACAGTAACGTATTTTAAGCATTTATTCCTAATAATTTAGATTATAAATGAGCAATAAAAACCCCAAACCCAAATTTTCTGAAAAATTGAACAATAAGTACAATAGAGCTAAATGTTTTTAATAACAGCATCAATGCTATTACTGATGGTAGTTTGTCAACTATCACTGTTTGTGTTGGAGTTGTCTCTTTAGTTTACACCTTGCTCCAAATTATTATGCAAATGATATTTTCTCAGATTTTCTTAAATGGTCAATGCAAATGGTGGTCAGTATAATTTTCAAGTCATGAACTATTACAGTATAAATCAAATTTTACTGAACAAAGCTCCCTGTGACAACAGTATTTTTTTCAAAAATAAAAGCCTCAAATGCACTGTTCCAAATTATTATGCGCAACAGATTTTCTAAAAATTTTATGGATTATAAACAACTGCAAACGGTCATGAATGTGCAGCATCAAGTGGTCACATGTACTAAACTCAGAAGCTATTTCCATCAAAACATCTTAACAATCAGAGTTACATGTTAACATGGGACCTTCTTTGATATCACCTGCACAATTCTTGCATCCATTGAACTTGTGAGTTTGTTGAAAGTTTCTGCTTGAATTTCTTAGCAGGATGTCAGAAAACCTTCCCAGAGCTGCTGTTTTGATATGAACTGCCTTCAAGCCTCAGATCTTCTGCTTGAGGAAACGCCAAAGGTTCTCAATAGGGTCAGAGGTCAGCGGAGGATGGTGACCACACCATGAGTTTCTTCCCTTTCATATCCGTAGCAGCCAATGACACAGAAACCTTCCTCATTTTGCCTTTATCTGCACAAAATGTTTGGTCTGAATCAGCCACAAATCTTTTACCATAACATTTCAGTTTTTGTTAAATGGCTAATGTTTCTATCTGATGATTTTCGTCAGCAGAGAGATCCTTTCTCTTTCCCATATTGCTTGAAACCTGTGGCCTGCTTAATAATGTGGAACATCCTTCTTGGAGCCTCAGAAAGTTGGAGAGAAGATGAAGAAAAAACATGAGGGAAAAATATGTAATTTCATGAAAATTTTTGAATCTTAAATTTACATTTTTTCATCAGAACTTTGGCTTTCCAATTATCTTTAATAAAATATAAGTTAAAATAATTGAATTAAATGTTTTTTTCTGAAACTCAGTTAAATTTATGAAGCTGCTTTTCTCCTCTAACTATCGTAGCAAGCAAGAAATGGAAACGTTTCTGACGAGAGAAATATTGAAGGTCTTTTAAAAAAAAAAAAAACATACAAGAACTGTGAGAACACAATCAATCATTCATAAACATATTCACACACTAATTATGGTAAGCTATATTGTAGCCGCAACTGCTCTGGGGAAGATTGACAGAAGTGAGGCCGCCTTTCAATCTGCGCCGCGGGACCCTTTGACCAACACTATCCGTCAAGGCGGGTCAAGCGTCTCGGCCAAGGACACATCGACGGAAACATCTAGAGACATCTAGAGACGAGCTCCTAACATCTGAAACTCAGTCCCTGCGTGTCGTTTTCCCTAAATGCACCCAAGCACTACCTTCATTGTGACAGTTTCACTGGAGAAGCGCAAAGCCTCATAAGTATTTGAGCCACACGGCACGTCTCTTCTGAATGTTTTGAAGGAATATAACGCGTATATTGAGGAAGATGGGCGTATTGCACAATAGGGGCTTCAGAGTGTGAAGAATCCAGATAGCAGTGAATCAAACGGGGTCATGGGCACAGTTTACCACACTCTCTGCCCAGCACAATCAATCAATCAAGCTGCCTCGCCCCCCCACTGTGCACCTTGCCAGCATGTGAAGCAATGTGTACGCTCAGTGAATACTTGGGTGCTGCCAAGGACTTTCTATTGTCTGTTGCCCTCTTCACCTTCCACCCTTTAGCAAGTCTTTTTAATGGTATCTGGATGGGAAAGGAAAAAAAAAACAAGAGGAAAGGGTAACCACTGGAGGAACAAGCATAACAACTTTAGCAAGAGATGAAGAGGGAGAAAAGAGCAAGTAAGAAAAAAAAAAAAAAAAAAAAACCTGTTAATTAAATGTCCAGTGGTTTAGAAAGAGCTTTGTAACCAAACTGCTCCATATAGATAACAAGATACCAGGAGGCAAACTCTTAGGAGATGAATAGATTTTGACTAGGTGACAGAGACAAGATGGAAAAAAGAAAAATCGCAATTAAACTTGCAGGGTTGACATTTGTCTCCGACTCCGGCCCCGTTGGAAAGAGGTACGAGTGCAAGAGTCAGTGATAACCGTCGTGCAGCTGCCAGTCAGAGCTGAAAATAACATCGGCTCCAACGGATTGCGCTTAATTAAACAGCACGTCCCGCGATGCACTCGGCATGTTCTACAGAGGAGGCAATAATGAAAGAGAAACCATAAAGGAATGAAAGGAGAACAGCGGAAAAGGATAGCTGACCCTTTAGTTTCTTCAAGTCTGAGCTGCAAACGGCATCGGAGAAACGCGACACAGTTGATCAGATGTTGGCTAAGTTGACTTTTATTGACATCTAGAGAATAGGGATTTGATTTTCTTTTTGCTGCTTCTGAAAATGAAAGCTACATTCACTCTTCATCTTATGAGGACACAGTAGCACCGAGGTACCGTGTTTTTGTTCATGTTCCCAGTGAGGTAAACGGCGTGTTTGTTGATGTGTGCTGCAGGAGAGCCAGTGGCTGGACAGTGTGTCTCTGCTGATTAAGGACTCATTGGAAGGGGACATGATTGACAACCTCTCTGGGTCCGTTTTTCACCACTACTGCTCTTCTCCCGTCTGCAAGAACTGCAAGAGTCACCCGCAAGAGGTGAGTGTGGGAAACGCAGACACACACATTCCCTCCCTGTCTGTTACAAACTAATTCATTTTGCTGACCCTGAGGAAGACGGGGACAGTAGATTTATTATCTTATTAACTAGATGTCAATGTGTTGCTTTTTTTTGACGTTGTAAAGTACAGTATTGAAAAAATATATTGATGACATTGACATTTTTGAAGCTTCTGAGATCTTTGTGTTGGTCGTTGTGAATTTTTGTCGTCAATTACCCTAAAAGAAACATATTTACTGAGAAAGATGGTGACCTGTTCAATGTACATTTTCTAAGCTGCGTATAAATGTAACCTACTAATGTTTGCCGTTTTATTTCCCATTTTGCCGTCTGCGCACTGCAAAATGTGTGTTTTTTTTTGCTTCATGAACAGATGAGCTAACACCACCCCATCAACATTCTCATTTGAATAACGTGGATCTTTGTAAGCCAGATGTAAACAATATAGACCACCAACGCTTTAGAGTCACTTTGAGTGTCAGGGTTATTAGCGTATCTCGTCCCCCTGAGACACATCTGTACCTGCAGGTCAACACAAGACCAAACATCACTGTTGGTCCACCACCTTTTTTCTTTTCTAAAGGCTACGTCCAAGTGCGTATATTCTCTAAAAAATATCAGTGATTCATGAATAGATGAAGCAAGACAGAGAACAACAAAAGTGTTGAATATTTGTATAATCAGATGCTATGTTGGTACAAGCATGCGTGGGTTCTCTCCGGGTTCTCCGGCTTCCTCCCACAGTCCAAAAACATGACTGTCAGGTTAATTGGCCTTCCCAAATTCTCCCTAGGTGTGAGTGTGTGTGTGCATGGTTGTTTGTCCTGTGTTGCCCTGCGACAGACTGGCGACCTGTCCAGGGTGAACCCCGCCTCTCGCCCGGAACGCAGCTGGAGATAGGCACCAGCAACTCCCGACCCCATTAGGGAGAAGGGTGACGGAAAATGGATGGATGTTGGTACAAAGTGGTTATGCAAGGACATTTAGGTCTGGTTATATTCAAGGGACATTTACAAGAGAATACCTTCAGCACACCTCACTCTACCACCAGCATGAACTGATGAATTAATACTGTCTTGTTTGCATGTTTAAGCAAATAAAAAATAAAATAAACTGTTTACACTAATAAGTCAAAATCTTGTCCTATTTTAGTTAGAAAAATACTCATTAAAATACTTAAGCTTTTACACCCTCCTTCACTTCCAGTCAGTTGGCGTTCCTAACCTACACGTCACACTTTGTTTCCTGATTTCTGACTGACTGTTGTGTGTTTGCCATGCAGATCCGACTGGCAGAGGTGGAGCAGGCATCACTGATGTCAGAACAGCTGTCAGACAAATCCTCATCTCCAGCGTTACCCGATGACCTCAGCCTGGATGAACACAGCAGCTACCAGCTGCTTGTCAGAGACAGTCAGGTGTGTGTTGTGACTCGCTCGCTGATGCTTAACAAGACCTCTCCAACTCACTTGTCACACTCGTGTTGTTTCACTCTGGTTACCCCTAATTCTCTCCATGGTCGAGATATTGTTATATCGAATTTCACGCTTTTCTTAAAAACAATTTATAGCATCGAAGGACCTTTTTTTGACGCCAAACTTTAATGAATAGAATAATAATTGAAAAACCATTCATACTTCTTGAATATTTCCACTTTTTCATGCTAAAGAAGCAAAGCTGAGAGTATTTTAGGAGGTTTTTATGCGGTAGATCAACACAATGCGGTACGTAAATGTGAATGGGGAGGAAGATGATTTATAATTTTCATGTTTCAGACAAAAGAAAAATCTAAAAAGTGAGTGTTGCATTTGTTTAAACTCCCTGGGTCAATACTCTGGAGAAGCACATATTTACAAATATTTAGGAACACTCTTTTATAAGCTTTGTCATTTAGGCACTGAACAGCACCGTCAATCAAGGATGCTCAAAGTCCTGATGGTGGAGAAACAACTTGATGTTACAGGAAAACCGATTCTCAGCCATCATCTGTGTTCATGCTAACTAGCTTGAGCTAGCACAACATGCTATGCTAGCTGCAGCTTATCGGAGAATAAGACAAAGTGAGGATGAGCCTCACAGGATTGTGATTGTCAGCGCTAAGATCCGCCTTCTGGTTCTGATTGGTTATTTTTGGGGCAGAAGTCACGACATAGTGATAGTTTCACTAAATGTGTAAAAATAAATTTATTTATCAAAGTTACATACTGCAGCTTTAAATATCTTTGTAGTTTTATGCCCAGCTGGTCTGGTGTAGTTTGGTTTTCATCTGTTTGTTTACTGACATCCTTTAACAAACCTCTGAAAATCTGCATTTTACTCACATGTAATTACACTCAGGTTGACCACTTACTTCTCCTAACAGCGACTGGGCGCTCTTCATTTACAGGTTTCAGTATAAAGGTTATTGAATACAAATCCATGCCACACTCTTCAGAGTTTTTCCTATGGAAACAAGTGAAACTATGTATCCTACACCGTTTTGCATTGTTCTTCCACTCCAGTTCCCAAGAAAACATCTGTACATTTGCTGATGTAATGACACAAAGAAAATAAACAGATAAAAAATGGAAAAATTCAAGAGGTGTGAAAACTGCATAGTTTGGTAAGACTTCAAAAGATACTGTCATTTGGGCTTTAAGAGCTACAAATCATCCTGACAGGCTAACTTGCTAATCACTTTTAATTACCATTTATGCTTTGGCGAGTGACTAAAACATGTCTCCCACTGTGTTTTGATGTGGTTGAGCTGTAGTGTAGTGTGTGCGTGTAGGTGTGTGTGTGTGTGTGTGTTCGGCGTTAGGCCGAATGTGTCTTTCATATTTCCATGTTCAGACTTACTTTTTGCTTCCAGCCCACCTGGCCTGTTTCATCTCTGCTCAGTTCATTTGATCCTGCGGTGCAGTCGACAACAACAGCAACGACGACGGCGACAACTAAGCAATTTGACGCTTTGAAGGCGGTTGTTGTTATATATCTGTTGGCGCTAGAAATTTCAAATCAGACTTGCATGAATGCATGATGAGCAAGCGTTTTGAAAGTGGAAACAAATTGATTTTTGTGACGGCGCGAGGAAATGAAAGGCTTCAGTGAAATTCCAGTGCACTTTGGGCGTAGCGCCAACTCTCTGCATAGTTTTCCTTCTCGACTGATCTGGCTTTTTACGAATATCTCCTGTTTTTCTTCCAGAGGGGCAGCAGTGACTCCCACAGCTCAGAGGAGCTGCTCATGCAGGGAGGCTGCAGGAGACCTTACCCCTCTAGTTCAGGAAGCGAAGAGTTCCTCCATCCACCTCTTAATCCTCCTTCTCTGGAGCAGCACGCCTCAGCACATGAAAAAGGTACTGCAGGGGATTTATTTAAAAAAAAACAAAAAAAGCTTCTTTTTTAAAATGTTCTTTTTTCTTGTTGTGGAAAAGAATTCAGTTCCAAACACTGATGTAATCACTCAATCAGGTTTATTTATACATTGTACACAATACAGAGAGCTTGTAAGACAGTGAATGATGAAGAAGTTCTGACTGAAAAGCTCCTCCAGGCAGAGTCAACACATGAGTTGTATATCAAGGACAAGAATCCAAAACATGAGAGACAGCCTGGGTCCCATGCAGCTGCAGGAAAACAACTTCCAGCGTTGCGTGTGTGTGTGTGTGTGTGTGTGCGTGTGTGTGTGTGTGTAGCTCAAGCAGGTTCTTTTGGTGAGAGTTCACAAGCATTTGATATGACATGATCAGCAGATGTTCACTTGTAATCATTTTCCCACCACATTTCCTTAAGTAACTTTTTCTGGAGAAACGTTTATCTGCCGTTAACGGTGGCCATGCTAGCTCGCCTTAGCGTTTGTGGCTAGCTATGTTGTGGGGAATTAGCTGTAGCATAGAAGGGTAAGAACGGCGCATAAACGAGAGTGATTGACAGCGCTTAGGCCCTCCTCCTGGCTCTGATTGGTCGTTTCTGACTGGTGTATTTCTGCGGTCAGTACTGGGAGCACTGGGAGAAGGTAGCAGATAGATTTTCTGTCTCATAGACTATACTGTCACAAAAGAATGATAATTTTAACAAATATGTGAAGATTATATATATATATATATATATATATATATATATATATATATATATATATATATATATATATATATATATATATATTTATTTATTTATTTATTTATAAAAGTTCTGTAGTGCAGCTTTAAGAAAAATGCCAGAAAGGAGAACAAATATGATTGTTAGAAGTGATGCAGATAGGAATCTGATTCCTCCTGATTTCTCCTTGTCTCTTGAGGTTAAATGCTTACTTTACATAAATGATGACCCGTCTGATGACACTTATTGGCAGTACGGTATGATGTATGCACACGCTAAAATGCTGATCATGAAATTCGTCTGAGTGCTCAAGTTGTGTGAAAATAGCCCTTTTTAAAGCCTTTCAAAAACGGCCCATCTGTGGCGACGGCGGCGCACAGGAAGCAGCATGCTGAAACTTTACCCGCCGCACATTAATGGTACGAGGCTACAACTCGACGTGCCACATGGAGTAATGCCAGCCATCTGTTTGTAGATGTTTTTGTTCCCCCATGCCCTGCAGTGCTCAGGAAGCTCATGTGTAGATCGTCTCTCATTGCGATTTTGAAACGCATCAACGTCGATCTCTTTTTATGTTGATTTTTCTTTTTTTTTTTTTTTTTTACCTCTTTGCACTTCAGACCCTTTGCTGCATCCAGAATAAAGATCGTCCGATTCAGTTTGACGTGTTCACAAAAGCCGATCTTCACTAAAAGTGTCGCCTTCCTTCCGCAGAAGGCGATGAAAACAATGGGGCTGCTGATGTGGCTTCACCCATGTTTCAGCTCCCAGCAGACTTTTTCCACCCAGCCGCCGCAGCGCGTCCAGACGGTCACGGGGACAGCATGAGGCCGAGGGACACGGACCCGTCCCGGCTGGCGTCCCCCGCCTCCTGGGCCTCTCTACGGTCTCCCGGAGCCAACAGCAGGCCTCTCAGCTCTCGGGTAAAAACACAACGCTTTTCTCTTTCAAACATGGATAACCCATCCAGTTATGTTTTCCATGTGTCTAGTTTAGAGAGAGTCTCGACGTTTTAGTATCCTTGAATCCAGTGATATTAAATCTCAGGTTTTTTTGGACTTCCAGTAACTGGAATCTGTTGCTTTTGCCTTTAAATCAACACTAAACTGAATGAAGTGAGAGTTTTCAAGCAGCCTGGCCTTTCTTTCAGATAATGACTGCGGTTTTTTTTTTTGTTTTCTGCAGCTGAACATTTCTTGACACTGTTTAATGAGAATCCGACTCCACAGTGAAACGAACACACCGCTTTTTGTTGGCTTCTGCATGAAACAACCCAGAATAAAAAAGAAAGAGGAGCTTTTTTTAGTTCTTGCTCTTTTTGTAACCATGGAAACAGACCTCCCCCCCCCCCCGCTCTTCTCGTGTACCTGCTCAGTTTGTTTAGCTCGTGCCTGAGCGGCTCTGTGATCCTCAGCTACAGTAATGCTCTGGGGCGCTCGGCTAATTAGCCTAGCCAGCCCAGAGCCTGATGCTGACGCGCTGCTCGCCGTTTTCCCCCCTGGCTCTGCTTCCTCACCGTCTCCCATGTTGCCTTTTTTCTTCTTCTGTTTCCTGCATTTCTCCCTCCTTGGTGCTCTATCTCTTCGCGTGTCCCTTATGAGCCTTATTAGTCTTTTGGAGGCACTCATGTCAGTCTCACTTTGGTTCAAAATACAGACATGAGAGACAGATAAAAGGAAGATGGATAGCCAGCTGTACTTTAATTAATATGCCATTATTATTGTAGTTATTCAAAACAGACCCAAAATGACAATATTATCATTCATAGCAATAATTTCTTTATTAACTCTTCATTTTTCCTTTTTTTTTTTTTTTTTTTCAGTATTGAGATTGCCATAACTTTGGGGTTTTCAGTGGCTGCACAATTAAAATAGAAAAATATCACTGTGTGTAATGACATGCATTATCTTTTCAACAACTCAGTAATCATTCTCTCTGTGCAGCATTCAGCGCACAGCGACTCGTCCTTGGCCACAGGCAGTTCAGATGGCAGCCTGCAGGCCGCGCCAGATGAAGGGCTCGGCTTTGGCGCGTGCCCACCTCGACATCTGGATCTCCCCGTGCCCGTCCTCCGCCCGGTCCCCGCCGTCGCGTTGCGCCCTAATGAGCAGCCCTCAGGGGGCCGGGGGCAGCCACCGCCGAGCGGACGGAGTTCTGCCACTCGGAGGAAACAGAGGAGCCACAGCAGCGGCGGCGGCGGAAAGCGGCCCCGGCTGCCCCCAACAGGACCCTTCAGATGAAGAGGCGGGCACAGGCACGGGAAGGGACGGCTGCCACCAGGCCCTCGGCAGCGAACACTTCTCAGAAACGCTCAATAGTCTGTCCCTCACATCACTGCTCGCCCCGGGCTCTCTGGCACCCACGGCGATGAAGAAATGCAACAGCATGGGATCGATAGACCGCTCAAACCCGTCCGCCCGGGGTAAAGACGGCCGACACGCGCGCGCCGTAGATCCCCCTGGATTCTCGTCCGCTCCTTGGATTGAGGGGAGGGGAGAAGCGCCGCCGGAGGACAGTAACGCGACGAAGAGCGGCGCTCCGCACATCAACACAAGCGGCAGGAAAAAAAGATGAAACGCATGTTGGTCTTCTGCCGCCGAACAGTGAAATCCTCTGCATTTCTGGTGTTTGAACGTAGCAGGAGGAGACTCCTCAACGCGTGTCCTTCGTTCAGTGCTCTGTTGTACTCTGTTGGGATCAGTCAGTTCTTTAAAAGATGCCTAATTCTTTCCTTTTTGCACAGGAAATGGTTACTTTTTGACAGGTTTTAGCAGTAATTACAAGTTGATTCACTTTTCTGTCTTTTTTTTGTTTGTTTGTTTTGTTTTGGCATAGCCAGGACTTGGCTTTGAACTCTGTCAGTCTCGGGGTTTTCATGGAAGAAGCATTTAGAGAGCACAGGCCTGAAGTTTGCAGTGATTACTATGATGACATTCAATTACAGGAGACGGGGCTCCTTTGACCCCGTGTGCCCACAGCCTTTGTGCAAAAACAAAACAGTCTTACGGGACTGCAGACGACCTCTGGAGCTGCTTTTTGAGGAAACACTGAACTTTGTACAGCTAGTCTTTCAGTTTTGTTTTTTTTTATATCCACCGATAACAGTAGCATCCCCTTTTTTCCAAACTTTGGTGAATTTCGTAGAGTAAGACAGACTGTGTATTTTTATTTTTTAGACTATTACTATTATTTGTTCATGTATTAATTTTGAAGACGCACCGACCGGCCTCCGTTTGTGGGACAGAAATACAAAGGAGTCTCTGACTTGAAGACGGGACTCTTGTTGAAAAGAATCCATGAATGCTGCTGAGATTTAAAGTGAGGAGTAGTGGGGCATTGTTCACTTTAACAGAGGGAACCATTTTTACTTTTCAAGTGCATATGAAGGGCTATAATGTACTGAGGGCAAACCTGGGCTAAATACCATGGTTATTATTCAGTTTTACCAGAAGATATTATCAAGGCTCCTCCATTGACCTGAAAGACCTCACCACTTTAGACATGGAAAATGTTGGCAGTAGTGGTTTCCATACTAAATGTTTTAAACCTCCAAAATATATTTAAAAAATAGATTTAAAAAGAGTATATTTATCTCACGTAACCATAGAAGTGAGATAATCATTTTATATCAGGACAATGAATACTTTCGCCATCCCTGCAACGAGACAGTAGGTCCTTGTCAGCCGTCTTTGACTAGGCTTAAGGGGATCTGGTTTAATCCGGTCTGACCAGCTGAGCTGAAGCACAGCCTTCATTAACACCGTTTTCTTTGTTTTGGGGGATTTTCTCCCTGGTTTCTCATGTGAGTCTTAAATGGCAGGGTGCTCAACAGTCTGGACCTTTGCTCTTTCGTTATTTTGCAGTCCGGTTTGTTTTGTGCGTCGCTTTGGACGCGTTGTTGGTACCCGACTGTCCGTCGAGTCATAGCAGCTTTAAGGAATTTTCATACCCGCATCGGTAAGAAGGGAGTCCAGATCATTTTTGTTAACTCATCGTCTACTGCAAAGAAAAGAAGTTGTGTGATTTCAGCTGAGAGAACGAATTGCCATAGAGGCAAAGTGATCCAAAGTTTTTTTGTGGTTTGTCTTTTTTTTTAGCAGGGCTAATATCGAGCTCATTGGCTTGGAAACGCTGTCGATTCTTTGAGTTGCAAAGACACATATCTAACAAAAATGAGTGCTGAAACGGTCGTCCTAAAGTCCTATACTACTGATCCGATCCAAACAGAACATAAAGAGGCCTCTGACACAAGACTTAAACTTGCAGCATGTAACGTTTACAAAAATGTCACCATGTCATCACATTATGGTATGAGGCATGCCTGGCTCATAAAAAAAAAATAAAAAATTGAGCTGTCACTCACCCTCGTCCACACGCCGCTCGTGCACTTTCCGTCGCAGGCGTGGTCACTTCACAGTAACTCTTTTCTCTGCTGTCAGCACATTTAGCAGCTTGCAAATGAGGATGACTGACGGCACTAAGACCCTCCCCTTCACTCTGATTGGTTGTTTTTGACCGGGAGCGGCACGCTTCTTCAAACGGTGACAGTAGTTCAGGGACGAGGCGGAGGAGCTCCATTTTGTCACACATTATCTGCCTGAACCTTACAGTGACAACATGGTGAAGGTGTTCATAAATTTATATTTTTTTAAAAACACAAGTTTGGATCCTTTTGACGAAGACTGCAGCTTCTTCACGCAGTCGAGTCAGTTTTTCAAAAGCGAGCCCAAAAGTTATTTGACCCAGGTCTGCTTGAGTGTAGCACGTCTTTAGAAAACAGCATAGCAAGCAATGTTGGTTAAATTGATGTTGTATGTTTATATTTGAGCACTTGTGTCGACTAAAAGTGATTACAAATCGTTTAATACACGTCACAGTCCATGAGTATCCAACCAGATAGACCTCAGGTGGACAAATGCACACAAAAGATATCATACATTCACACCATCGCAAATATCAAACACCTTCATACCAAGATGTTGATGTCGACACTATGCAGGATTTCTTTGTGCTTGTTTCAGATGAGAGAGAGGAATCCTCGGTGTTTATGATCGCTGCTTTGTCTTCATCCCCTTCGTTAAGCTAAACCCAATCGCATTACCTCCCTTCTGCGAGGAAGTCGGCGTATTAAACGACGAGCCCACCTCTACTTCAGATATGCAATATAAGCCGCGATGTGATGATGTACAGCTCGACGTGCGAGACTCATAGAGACAGGCAATATGAAGAGAGGAGATTGTAATTTATGAATTTATGTATTGGAATAAAATGTCACCATCATTCAAAAAGGTCACCGAAAGGAAGATTGTGTGTTAATGTATTCTGAATTGTGTGTGTTGCCTTTCGCCGCCATCTCGACCCAGTTTTAGTTGACCAAAATGCATGTTTTGTTTTTTGTTTTGGTTCCCCCCCCCTCCCCCCCCCCTTTTCCTTTTTCTTTTAGTTTTCTTAAATGTCAAACTTGTGTCATAAAAAAGAAAAATGAAATAGCTTTTCAACCGTGTTTGACTCTTGATGTTCTTTCGTAATGTTGCTTTAGTGAGTCGGTGAGTAAATCTCTGGAGATGAACTTATTCGTGTGGGGCGTAAAGACGCATGAGTTCTGTCTGCGCTCTGAACCAGTTTTGCTCAGATGCGTGTGGAGTTCATTACGGTAATACAGATGGGACAAAAAAGATTGAAGAAAATATTTGATTTTAGGAGACGAATCAATGGAGCTCAATTTGGCATCATTACTCATACATACTGGATCAAAACAGATACTTGATATGAATTTCAAAGCATAAAACTTAAGTCAAAAGGTTTCTAACAGAAGATTTAGATAAAAACGCCAAGAGGCCTCAGGTTCTCCTTTAGCTTTAGTTATTTTATTTTTGCGGCACAAACAAATTGAATAGTTTCTTTCTCTACTTACGTGAAGAAATGTGTCAGCCTTCAGTTGAACGCTTGACATTTCACTAAAATGTGCTGTTTTGAGACCTCATTAGGAAGACGAGGAATCTACAAGCGGAAATCAACTGCATAACAGACGCATCCTTAAAAGAGACGACAGCAGAGCAGAAGCAGCAATGGGCGCCGACATCTAATTGTAAATTCTGCTGGAATGCTTGAAATAAAAACCTGGAGACCTGGAAAGCTCTGAAACGGCTCCACAACAAAAACGAGAGGTTTACTGTGTTCTTAAAGGAGCAGACTGGAGAATCGCAGCTGAACAGGAAGACTGAAAAAGATACCAAGTAACACAACACCGCAAAGGAACATAGACAATGGTTAGCTGAAAAAAATGGCACTAAGCATAACAATAGTGTAAAACTGTATAATATTATCCACTGACATAGTGTGTTAACTCACTGATGGACACATTCTGTGTTACATGTTTAAAAATGCTAACATTTCAGAAGCACATGGTGAACATCAGTGGTGCAGTTGGTAGCACTGTCGCCTTGCAGCAAGAAGGTCTTGGGTTTGATTCCCAGCCTGGGTTTTGCATGTTCTCTCTGGGTGCTCTGGCTTCCTCCCACAGACCGAAAACATGACTGTTATGTTAATTGTATACATAATTATATATAGTGACTCCATAATATAATTTGTCACAATGTCTGGGATCATGAGAGTTAATCCCAACTGTCTGTACATTTTTTAGTTTTCACTTTTCCCTTCATTCATTCATTCCAGCGGGTCACAGCATCTTTGCAAAACTCATCGCTTCGGATGCAGAACAGACACAACCTGAGAGCTCATTTTGTAAAACCGTTCTCCGCTTTACTTCCATCCACCCATCCATCCATCCATTTTCCGTCACCCTTCTCCCTAACGGGGTCGGGAGTTGCTGGTGCCTATCTCCAGCTGCGTTCCGGGCGAGAGGCGGGGTTCACCCTGGACAGGTCGCCAGTCTGTCGCAGGGCAACACAAAGACAAACAGGACAAACAACCATGCACACACACACTCACACCTAGGGAGAATTTGGGAAGGCCAATTAACCTGACAGTCATGTTTTTGGACTGTGGGAGGAAGCCGGAGAACCCGGAGAGAACCCACGCACGCACAGGGAGAACATGCAAACTCCGTGCAGAAAGACCCCGGGCCGGGAATCGAACCCAGGACCTTCTTGCTGCAAGGCAACAGCGCTACCCACTGCGCCACTGTGCAGCCCGCTTTACTTCCATTCACGCGGAAAGCAAACTTCCCAGATTCACAGGCGTGCCATTGTTTGTTTGTTTTTTTTCCCCCTAAATCGTCTCACTTCTCAGAGCTGCATGCCTGCACAGAATTGGCACTGGGCAGATTTCAGAGCCGAGGTCCCCTCTAGAGCCGACACCTGGTTACCTCTTGTGGTAACGACGCTTCATCAAAGCTGGTATGTAAACGAACAGCTGGCTCACAGGTAATCCAGCCTAATTTAGCAACCTGTAATGAGGACCAGATCAAGTGAAGAGGCTGCAGAGCAGAAGGCGTGTAGACTTGTGTTTTTTTGTTTTGTTTTTTTTTAGTGTTTGTGGTAAAATGGATCTTTAAGAAGGACTGTGTGATTTAAAATTGTGTTTCCCATTTAATGGAAACACAGCAGTTGCAAAATTGTGGGTTTTTTTTTCAACATTAGATGACCACCAATAAAGTTTATGAAATTTAAAGGGAACAGAACGATCCCTCTGACATCTGAAGGACTTTGAACCCTGCAGCCCAACATGGCGGTGCAGGCTGAGCAGCAGCAGTCGCGCTGCCTCGTTCAGAGCCAATGCTGAGTCGGCATAGTGAGCGCGCGGCAGACAACAGCCATGTCCTCATTAACTGGACAAATGTTAGCAGTGAGAGCACGAGGCGCTCGTTAGAACTGAGTCCCTGTCTCTCAATTCCTCTTTTAAAACTTTGGAAAAACAGTTCAGCTTTGCATTTTATTTGCGGAATAAAAATAAATACATTTCAGCTCTTTGCCGAGCGCTCTTGCGTCGACGTAGCTTTGTGGCTTTTGTTCAGGCACTAATTGGGCGTAATAATTTGCCAGAACCTCTCGGCTTCTGGCAGCAAACCAGCAGGTGGGTTTCCCCGGCTCTGTCCCCTGAGGACCCGGCACCTCAGAGACCTTCTACTGCCACAAACCCGGAGACGGCGGAGAGTTTGGTGGCATCCAAATTTCAACCTCTACATATGCTGTGTCAGCTTGTTAATTAACAGGGAGCATCTGCCGGAGCAGCATAGAGAAGGCTGTGGAGCTGCTGAGCCAAAGAATGAGCAGACTGACCCAGAACTCTGCCCCGCAACCCCCCATCATCCTCCGACCAGCAGACAGATGGGCCAAAAGTTTCTCTCTGTGCTCCAACCGTATCCGGCGTAGAAGCTCAACCCCGATGCTTCGTCACCCGGTTTGTGGAATCCAACATGTCCAAGCATCGCTTTTTTTTTTTTTCTCAAATTGTTGCTCTGTCTCAGGAACGCCATCGGAAGACAGGCCCAACAACAAAATACTCCTTTTTCTTTCACGATGGCTTCTATTACAAATGTCTGCAAATTTTAGTCCATATTCTACCGACGTCGGAAAAACACGTTTTCACAATTGCGGTGTTGCCGTTGAACAAGAAACGCACTTACAGTCACACATCAATAAGTCACTAAAAATGATGGATGTAAACGGTTGCTACGCTAATCGTCCGTCTGCCAATCAGAGGAAGCGTTGGCGTCTTCTTCATTGTTTCCATTGCAAGTTTTGCTAAGTTTCAACACGGCCGGAGAAACTCCTCGTGCTTGTGCAAAACCTTTCGTCGAAAAACATAAGCTTTTTTGAAAACTGGGCTGTTTTCATTAACGAAAACAATGGTTGATGAAGACGGAAGAAAACTGTGGAACATAGAGCTTCTGCAGCTTAAACTACAGAGGTCATGACTCAACGTCGCCACGGTGAACACAAAGCACCGCGTCCCTGAAGCTGAAGAACACATTTATTTGATGTTTTTCCTGCATGAGGTTGAAATGGAATCTGTTGTTTGTTTTCTCTCTCTCCCATTTTTTTTTATCTTGTTTTGCAGCTGTTATAAAAACTGGTTTTCTCGTCTCACAGAGTCACAACCAGTTTCTACCGAGTCATTCGCGCGGCAGTGGCATCAACAGTGTTTCAGATGATGCTCTGATGCTGAATGAGCTCATCACTCTGACAGAGGCTGAACTTGTTTCTGTCACTGGCTGCCAACAGCCAATCAGATTTTGTCAGTTCTCTTCTTTCACAGCTCCTGTCATTTCATGGACTCGCTTGGCAAATGGGAAAATGGGAAATGCGGTTTACAGGGACTCTCCGAAATGTTTCCTCCTGCTGAAGGCAAAAACAACGTGGAATGTGTTTTTCCCCCATTTAATTTTGTCTGTGCATATTTAGAAAACCACACCACGCCAAGTTTAGTTATAAAACGATACAAAAATGCCATGAAACTAAGATCTCACTGTGGCTTGGATCGGTTGGTTTGTTTTAAATGTTTGAATCTGTTATTTTGAGGAAAATTAGCCCATTTTCTTTAGAAGAACCAGCATCAGAATTACATCCAGTCTTCATATTGTGTTTCAAACCCAAACTGTTCATTTTGTTGTGAAGCTGCTCCTTGATTTCACACTAAACGTCGCTACAAAACTGACAAGTATCTTTAGATTTAAGGTTTTCTGGCTGCAATTCTTCCTTAAATCAGACACAATTAGTTTTTCTCAAAGTTCACCTGCAAATCTCCGTCTCAGTTCGGTGGAAGTGAACTCCGGTGCGGTTTGAGTGCATACGACGATGCAAGTGGACCAAATGCAGGAAGTGGACTTTAGCGCAGGGCATTCTGGGTAAATACAACCAAAATAAACACTGGAGTCTAATGCTAGCAGGAGAAACTGCTTGTGTGTTCAACGGCTAAAATCTGATGCTACTCTATTTTCGTTTCCATTTTGCGAAGGAGGAAGTTTTGCTCAACGTCTTCTTCTGAGGTTTTTCAGTGCTTGTTGTCGCAGCGCCGCCACAGGCGATGAGGGGAACAGGTTTTTCAACTACAAACCGCACCAGTTGAAAATGCAACAAATGTTACAGCTTTGGTTCTCAATCCAACCGAGTCTGCTGGACCATCAGGCATTAAAAAAACACCCTAAATCCATTGTTATTCTCTCTCGATTTAATAGATTAAAAAAAAAAAAAATTATTTTAAGTTAGCATATTTTACTTTTGTAAACTGTCGTGTCTGTTATTGTAAATCTGAGCTTCAGCAGCTGGAAGGAAACATATAAAAATGTACTGGATGAGCGTCAATGGACGCTCGCTGTCTTTGGTCCTGCTGTCGCCATCCTGGACGGAGAGAGAAAAAGGCCTGATTAGAAACCCGATGGAGACGGAGTGGAGACAGAGTGGAGACAGAGTGGAGGACACGGTGGCATTAGGAGAGCGAGACGCCTGCCCTCTCTCGGCGCTCACTGGCCTTTTCTTTCTCTCTGCACCTTCTAATAAAATCTGAGCCGGTAATTTTTGCACAATTGCGACAATCAGTGCAGGCAATTAGGAAATAATAAGCTTGGAACTGCGCTTTTTTCACACAGGGAGGAAACGAGACGGTCTGCTTCGCCTTCACCTGCAGCCAAATGATTCTGTGTTCCTGTTTCACTCCACCAGGACTTTATTGCTTTTTGTTTGGTTGGATGAAAAAAACATGTTGCAGATGCCCAAATATTATTTGTTCTTAAAATGTTTTTCTTTTCAGGGGGCTGGTCTTTGGAAAAGTTCTTTAATGATTTCACAGCAAAAACAACAACTTTTTAAAACATATGTCCAACCAGTGATGCAAACATAATTAAACAAAGAGATTATGTAAGCACTGTTTGTTTACGTTTCAGTCCAACAGTGAGGTTAGCTGCACAGCTTCATAATGATAAAAACGCAATTAGCTTTCATTTATGTCATTTATACAGACATAATTCTGTAACTTTCTTTCCTTTCTTGGGTTCTTTGTTTTCTTTCATCCATGTAACGCTGACACGTCTTTCAGGATGTTGTGAGGGGATGGATCGCTCGGCCTCGCCGTCGTTTCTTTACCGTCGTCTTCTGAAGATTTCGTCTCTGATGTCCTCGGCCCTCGTCAGGCACCAGGTCTCAGCTGATTGCTTTTTCACTTTAATACATTTTTCATTAGAGCGGCGCCATCAAGGCTTTCGTCGCTTTTCCTTTTTGTTCCTCCTGGATCTTGTTGACGTCTGACCGCTTGATGTCTGCTCACCTGCCTGTGTGTGTGTGTGTGTGTGTGTGTGTGTGTGTGTGTGTGTGTGTGTGTGTGTGTGTGTGTGTGTGTGTGTGCGTGTTCGTGTGTGTGTGTGTTTTTTGTTGTTGTTGTTGTTGTTGGTTTTTCTTTCCAATTTGTCCAATATTCTAACTACTGTTTTATGGAATCCGATGACATGAATTATAATGACAAAGAAATAATTCTTGGCACCAGCCCATTTGATTAATGAAATGGAAAATATACAGGAATTGTGTTCATTTCACCAAGTTACAGACACATAATAAACACAGACAAACTGAAGTAAACTGAAGTCTCATGAATGCATCATGTTGCTCGTAGCTAATTTGTAGCGCTTGTCGCTAAATGGGCTTTTCTTTTATTTTCCCATAACCAGCAAGGAAGTGAAACAGTAATAATGCAAAAATAGTAAAATACGACAGTGTGCAAAATCATACATATAAAACAAAGAAATCCAAAACATGATAATAAGCAGAAACATCAGGTGTTTCCCAACACGATGCTGTTTCTGATGTCATTTTATTTGTTTATTGATGATATAACAACTAAAAGTAATCTTTAGTGATTGCACATTTAATGTAGAGGATGTTTCTGTCATCTCCGCTTGCGACAGGATCTGCTCTCTGCTCCTTGTTTCTGGACTCAAATCAGTGTTAGTTGACCTGGGTCTTGTCTCGTCAGTGACTTTTGCTGTGACCTCTGACCCTGCGAGACTGATGCGGATGTGGCGTTCGCCTCATTCGGCTAAACTCCCCAAACAATAAAAATCTTCAAAGCTGCTGCTGCTGGATTCCTTCCTCCTCCCACTCGACAGTAAAAGTGTTGCCAGAGTTTCGCTCTGACAGTCGACAGAAACATTCTGCCTCTAAATCTGCCGCTGGAAAAACGAGCTAAGATCCCGCTGCATCTCTTTTTTTCTTTTTTTTTTGGGGGGGAGAGGGGGGTTGCTCAGCAACTAGCACCAAACTCAAAACACGTTCAATATTTTTTATTTTTTTTTGCCTTATTTCCTTTCATTTTAAACCATTTTAGGACCAACTCTACCTTTTTAAACTGGGACTTTTGTTTTGGCCTCTTTTGTTCTTAATTTGAGATAAAACACAACATGCAGGTGCAGAGCCTCAGCCAATCAGGACCTGACAATCTGAAACCCTCCAGCTGTCGGCAGCAGGATTCGTTTCAAATCGATTTATGAAGCCTATCATTTTTATATCTCTGTTTAATTACCTTACCTGCTTATTATAAACTTATTTCCACACATATTTACTAAGTCGTTAACTTTCGGGTGACTTAGCATAGATATTTACTCACCTAAATACTTTTTTTTTTACTTATTCATTTCTAATTTACCTATTATTAACTCACCTAAATATTAATTGTCCCTTTTACTCGTCTTTTGACTCATTAACAAACCTGTTTGTTTATTTTTTAGACATTTACTTGCCTACTTACTTTTCTCTTTCTTAATTTCGTTATTTGTTTGCTCTTTATTTAATTTTTTATTTTTTTTATGGTTGTAATTATTGACTCTTATCAGACAGAAAAAGCCTTTGTCAATCGTGCACTTTCACTGTTATCCATTTACTTATTTAGCTTAAAATATGTTCTTAGGTTAGATAAGTATACTTGTCTTTGTTTTGGTTTTCTTCCCTTGTCAATTTATTTGATGCTTTTTTTTTTTAATTAATTTATTTGGTTCCCTTTTTGCCTTCTTACCTCTTTAATTATCTGTACACCAAGATATTTTTACTTTCCTGGCTTGCTTTTTGTTTTTTTCAACATCGATTTTTTTACTTATATTTCAAAATGCAATTTCCCAAGACTTGTGCTTCCATATTTTTAGTGTAGGATCACAATTGTAATGGCAGAAACTCAAGGACGCTCACATGTACAGTAGCGTATATCACACTCACGCCCGCAGGCCAGTCGGCCATATTTCTTTTTTTCCTCCTGCGTAATTTTCCGCGTGTCATGCAGAAAGCTGAACGCCCAGCCAAACGTCACATTTGACTCCAGTCCTCATCTCAGAAAACCCACATTGGCGTAAATGACAGCTTCTGACTGGGACAAAAAAAAAAAGAAGAAAAAAGATGCTGGTCGTCTCCGCGTCCCATCCAGTCATGTTGACGGGGAATAATTTTTCCTCCACGTCATATAAGTCGGAAACGTTTTAACGCCGCCATGGCTCTCAATGTGAAAAGCGCTCCTCTGCTCCTCACCAGTGGAAAGTTGCTGAAACTGTGTGAAAGGGTCAAATTGCACCGCGAAGGTTACATTTCATGCGACATCTCAACACAAAGCAGTGCATTCACATGAATTACTAAAGAAAAATAAATGGCAATCGACATTTTGAACAAATATAATTGTTAAGTATTATGCATTATCCAGGCACATAGAGCCATTTTATGATCCAACCAAGTTACTGTTACCTTGAGATGTTCAAACAATGCTGCATGTTTTTAACATGACTGGAAAAGAAATTTAACTTCCCAATTTGACGCCTTGAAGTTCAGCCTTCGTCTTCTTAAAGAGACGGCCGAAGGTAACATAGTTAATTTATTGTGCTATAAAATGGCACCGAGTGCCTGAGAGATGTAAAATAGCCTCTTTAAGTTTTATTGCGTGGAAGAACAGGCAAATATTTCAGTCTGTAGACAAATCCTGAAAGACTCCTGGGGAGTATTGATCCAGAGTAACCCCACTTAAATGGTTTTGTTTGTTTGTTTGTTTGTTTTGTTAAAAAAAAAAAAATTCTAATTATCTCTTATGTTTAACCTACCAGTTCACAAACATGCCCAGCTTTGTTTATTCATAACCAGCAAACATTTTCACATTTTCTCGTCTTAAACTCACAAACGTCATGAAAATTTTGACAAGCAGCATTTCCTCAGTAACTAATCACACCAGGTCAGTTTGGTCTGGTCTCCGTCATTAATAATGATCGCCGTCGCAGACGCAGTGAAAGCCATGCCGATGAAGAGCGAGGTGGAAGGAAGCGAGGGCCTCGCGATGATGGATGCGCCAACGGCCAACGGCGACGCAATCATCTCGCCGATGTTACAGGCAGGACTCCGGTGGGATTGTCTTACCAAAAAACACGAAACGGAGAGAGGGCCAGGAGAATTCGAGCTCAATTAAAAATCCCGATACTGAACTGAACTGTTTGAAACACAGGAAGAAGAAATGCCGAATCAGTTTCAGCAACCTGACGACACAAAAATCTCTTGGTCACTATTAGGGTAATGATCTGCAGCTCTGTGACCTGAGCCCAATTATCAAATCCTTCTTGAATCCTCTTAATCATTTATGCTCTTGTTAACCTCACTGATGAGGTGTCACATTGAAACGTCTAATAGGTGAAGTAAATTCTGTTGCTCCTCAGATAAATGCGACGCCTTGCTGCCGAGCCTCTGTATGGATGTTTTCCCAAGTTATTGCTGAACTCCTCAGCAATAACTCAGAGAAAATAGTCAGGACCCAGGCTATTGACTTCATTTCCAGTTTATCTTTGATCTGGAGGCCCAGTCTGAGACGCATTAAAGTCTGTTGGCAGTCAGTCTTTGGTTGCTCTCATCTGCAAGGACACAACTGACGTCCTGTATTGTATTTGTCAAAAGATCACAACCTATTTCTTCCTCTGGTACTTTAGAGTGTTTTTTCACTCCTGACAGCCCGGTAGACTCAGTCTGACTGGGGATCAGGGTTGCAACAGTTGTTACATTTTTAACTGATGTGTTTCTCTTTCACACCGTCTAGTCAAACGGTCCACACCGTTTGAAAAACTTATTTCCCCCTCCTGGCCTGTGGGGGCGCTGCACAAAGAACCACTGAAGGAAACGAAAAAAGACACAGAAGAAAACTTCCTGCCTCATAAAATGCAGGCATTTTATGTTTAGCGTCAGATTTTAGCAGCTGCAGAAAATTTCTCCAGCTGGACTTGCATTTTAGTTTTGTTTGTATTTACCCAGAATGCCCTGTTCTGTGGTCTACGTCCTGCTCTCAGAGGAAGCGTTCGACATTCAGACTGTTCTCTAGAAACCTATAAAACTATTGCTGAAAGAAACCTGAAACTCCCATTTAATGTTTTACTTGTTTTGCATGGACTAGAGGCCTTTAAATGTCCCCAACTAAACAATGAACTAAGATAACGTGCATATCTGGTTTTCGATGTTTAAAACGTGCGACGTTGACCATTTTAACAGTTTGTTCTCATGCAGAGAATCTTCTGAATGCAACACTTGAACCCTTGGCTTTAATAAAAATAACAGATCTCAGCAGCGTACGTCTGCGGTGATTTTATCTGGTGTAACAAAGGCATCCATGATTACTCGCGCGCAGAGCAGTGTATAATAGCAGTGATATAAATAAGAGCCTTCTGCAGGAAAGGTCAGGAGAAATTGTTACAAATTGCTTAGCAACACCTCTCCTTTGGAAGGTATTGTATTCTCCTCTCCCAGTATTTTTTTTGGCCAAAACAATATATTTATTTATTTTCCTTGAAATAGATTCATATCTGGATACAAACACATCCACATTGTGAGGCAGAGAGACGACCTTTGCTGACCTTAAGGCCTCTGGCTGTCCGGTAAAAGTGATATTTAACAGCCTGGAAAAACTCTGTATATAGAGCGAGGTAAATTACATTTCTCCCGTTTTACACGTCTGTAATTTGTTTTTGGTTGTTGTTGTTTTTTTTTATTGTTATTTTTGTACACAACATGTAATCCATCCCACTGTTTCTATAGTTGTCACACAGTCGCAGGAAGGCGTGTGGCACCAGAAGCAGCGTTACGGGAAGCGGGGAACGATCCGAACCACACGCGACACCAGAAGAGCACAACGCAAGACCATATGAGAGAATCCCATTTCAAAACATATAGAAGAAGTGTTGCAAATATTTCTTTTTTATTATTATTATTATTTCTTAGATTTAATGAAACCCATCGTTAGAAAGAACATCTCAAAATTCAACTGGAGGCAAAATGTGTATTTCTCTTCTTCCATTTACTTTGTGCTTATTACAAAAAAATAAATAAATTGACATATTGTCTTCATCTAACAAATTTACTTTATTAACAAAATTTAAGAATCCATCATTTCATATTCCTGAGACATTGTGTTTCACAACACAATGTCCGGCGGAAGACATTGTGTTGTGAAATGCAACGAACCTTAATGAACATTGATTATTGATTAGGGACGTCTTCCCCTTCGCCGGTGATGGAGGTCGCCTCCCGGAGATTCAGGACTGTGGAGATGGAGAAGGGATGGAGGTGAGTTTTTCTGAAAAAAACAAACAAACAAACAAAAAAGCTGAAATTTGGGTTTTTATCAGCTGAAAACCATAATCACAAAAATGACCAGAAATAACTGCTTAAAATGTATGTGTGAAAAAAAAAGCTTAATTGGCAGAATTAAATATATATAGAAATTTTGCCACTTTTCTCCTGATATCAACACACAAATGAATTATGCGTGCAGTCACATCCACCCTTCTCAAACTGCTGCTAAAGAAACATCGCAGCGTCTTCAGTATTCTTGTTGCATCACTTCCTCTCTTCTGTTTTCCACCCAGGAACCTCTGAAGTATTTATCGTCGCGCATCAGGAGAGGAGAATCAGACCAAGTTCACGTATTCCAGTAACGACCTCCGTTCCTCCTGTATCACATATAAAAACCACTTTTACATTCAGTGTTTGGTTGTAGAGAAATGAATCTGTTGTTTAACCCGTGACTTACAGTCACAGTTTAACCTTGACTATCGTCGTCTCTGCGGGAATATGGCCTGTGCATTTAATGAAGTTGCCTCAACACAGTGTGAAATTAATGCAATTCATGAATCATTTCAAATTAAAAGTGTCAGGAAATGCTTGATGTGATTTTGATGCAACTCAAAAAACATTTGAGATCAGAATATTACATCAGGCAAACTTTTTTAAAAACGTTTGTGACAGAAATATGGGCTTATTGATTTTTATCATTATTATTTTTAGAGGATATAGTCAGTCTACTCTATTCTTATCATTAATAGCTTTGATCTTGGCACATCAAGGAGAAGCCTGCAAGTTGACCGCAGTGCTCTTCATCATGTGTTGATATTGAGGCGATCGTGTGGACAGGACGGCACTGGAGCACTTTGAAACTTTAAAAGTGAGCAATAAAATGTTCAAACCAATACGATGACCGACAGGAAGCCAATAAAGAGATTTTAAGACTGGAGTTATGTCTTCATGCTTCTTCGTCTCAGTTGAAACATGAGCTGTAGCGTCCTGTACTATTTGTACAGGGATGATTGATCGAGCGCGACGCATAAAGAATTACAACTGTCCAGCAGAGAGGCGATAAAAGTGTGAATAACCTTCTCAAAAAAAAAAAGAAAGAGATGCAATGCTTCAGCATTGAGCTTCAAACTAGATTTACTACTGGTAATTTAAGTTATCTCCTAAAAATAACCTTTTGTCAGCCATCAGGAAACGTTGTTCTGCGAGTTCAGTAAATGTTATCTGGCATCACGAGGTCATTCGGTTATTTCGGTTTGACAGGTGTTGGGGTCTCTGGCCTGCACTGTCTTCCTCTGCCAGCTTTTCTTTTGTTTCTGTGTTTTTCCATCTGCTATTGCCGATTCGGTTGCTGATTGGCTCATTCTCCAGGCCACACCCGACACAAAACGGAGCAATAACACAACATGTCAGAAAAGTCATATCCCGGACAAACCCCCACTTTAGTTTGTTTCAAGCTTATCGTATCGTTTTGGAAATGACCAAACAAACATTTAAAATGAGTTGCGATTTATTTTCAGCGTAAGAGAACAAAATAAACAACAACAAAAGAACAGAAATACTAAAATGAAAGCTTCCCTCTTTAACAGCAATGCAACACAAAGTAGACTCACCGAAATTGTGATCAGGATCATTAATAGCAAAAAGATGTCATATGAAGTATTAAGAACATTTTATCCCACTAAATTAAATAGGAGGTTTGAGCAATTTAATGTTATTTCCTCTCCATAATTTGTCAAAATACAGAATTATCTTTATTCTTGGGTTATTTATTCAATATGTAACAGTAACATTTCAGCTGAGGTAAAGAAGATGATGTTTTAGATTAGACTGCATGGAATACATATTTAACCAAAAGGCAAGGAGACAGGGACCAGGCTCTGGCTGACAAGTTGTCCTGCAGAGGAAGAGGAAGATGAGGCCCCTGAAGGGAGGCAGAGCAGGGAGTTAATGATCTTTCTGCATGCAAGGTTCATGGTCCAGGAGGCAGTGAGACGAAAGAAAGTGGCAAAACCCCATTAACTCCTCGGCAGAGTCTGCCACAAGTAGTAAGCTTTATTTGTTCTTTTTCCTGCTTTGGGTGTTTGTCACTTAGCTGCCTCCCATCATCCCTCACTCCTCCTTCGCATTCCAATCCTTTTAGATCTTTTTATTCATGCATAGCTGTTTTCCTTCTGAATTAATCTTTTTCTTTTTTGTCTTTATCTCCCCCATTTATGTTTCTCTTCTACCGTACCTCTTACTATTTTCCAATCTGATTTCTGCTGAAGTTTTTGTTTTGTTAACTTATTGCTGTCCAACGTCTGCAAATACAATTTATTTCTTACATTTTCAAAGCGCGCTTATATTACAATGTACATGTCAAACTTAATCTCAGTTGTTTTCATGACGATTTGAGCAGATAGCAGTGAGGTAACAATAAAGTCTGCCAGTGTTGGATTCCATCTCGATAGAGTCTTTTTAAGCTCATGAAATGCTTTAATGTGGACATTTCGTATGCCTCTGGTGTCCAGCCTGCAGGGTTGATTTAAACTTTGCTGGAGAGATGTTGCTGCTTTGTTTACAGCCACATATCACAGAACGGACAAAGAGCCCAGCCTCACAGGCAGGACCAAACACAAGGAATGATATGTCAGAAGCAGCCGGCAAGACACATAACAATGGACTGCACCAGCTGTCATTTACTCCCTCAAAATGCCACCAACTGTGTGCCGACAAATCATCAGATGAAAAGACAGAAAATAAATACCATGTGCTGTTTGATCGTCAAAGATCAGGATGATTGAGCATATCTGCCTACAGTCGTCTTTCTTTGATTAAATATTAAATGTGACGCAATTTAGCCTCGTCACTGAGTGGCAGACTCCAGCAGTTGTGTTTCCGTTTACCATAAAATGGGAATTCACTTAATGGAAACAACAACAACAAAAATAAATCTTGTTTTTTGATCAAAAGTTTTTTGATCAAAAATTTTTTTGATTGATTTTCACAAAGCTTCAATGGAAACACTTATTTTGCGTCACAGGAGTCACGTGATCAACAACTGGATGTTTCTACTGGTGGAAACGTCGAAGAACATGACAGGAAGTGGCAGGAGGAATTTGGTGTGACATGTCTTTCAACACAGAGTGTTTCCATCACAAATGTGTTTCCAGCCCCCAAATGATTATGAGAACGACTAATTGAGGACTAACAGAAACCTAATTCAACATGAACTAATAAACAGCAAAGTTAAATGTTTAAATCGAATATTAATGACACGGGGCTTTTGGTAACAGTCAGAAACTGAGATGGAGAAAACACAAACTAACTAATAACCAGAAAGGAACAATTACGACCCAAAAGGAAAAATGTAATCCTTGGGCTCTGAAGATTTGAAATATTATTAAACTAATTAAGGATTTAACACTAAGCATTTTCTGAGTCTCCCATGAACCTCAGAAAGGGATTTTGGGGCCCATATTTTATTCTAATCTGCAGATCAAACTAACAGAGGAAATAAAAAGAGAGGATAAACCGAATGTCTTTGGCTGATGGAGGTAGATTAGAATTGAATTGAATTGAAGCAGATTTAGTGCAATGCGCAATGGAAACAATGAATAGCATCCAATAAGAATAAATGTTATTTGCACAAACCACATAATTTAGACGAAGGAAAAACCACCACAAAGATGTAAACAAGTTATCTCCTGAGCCATAACTTATACCTGAGAAACCTTTCTTATCACTGTTGTTCTACAACATGCAGGGCCGGAATGATTAATCAGATCAATCATGATGAATCAATCAATGAAATATCCGTCACCTAATTTAGTGACGGATTAACTGTTAATTGGAGGAAAAGGACTCAAAACAAAAGGCCATTTGCTGAAAAAACAACACATTCAAAACAGGAAATGAGCCAAAGCTGTGAAAAATATGTGGCCAACGATTAGCATTTAACATTACAGACAAGAAATCTTTGTCAATATTTCCTCACAAAAACTCCTCAAGTGGCAAAGTTTCAAATTCCTGCAAAAATAAGTAAATCTCCAATGTTATCCAATTATTATTAGCTAAAGGAATGTTATTTAAAGAATGTAATGTGCGTACTTGCATCTTTTACAGCACTCCCAATACTGTAAAAAGTAAGCTTAAGAGGTCAAATGACGAATCTGCAGATTTTTTATCTTTATTGTGCATCTGATTAATCCTCAGAATAACTGACAGAATAATTGATCACTACACTCACCGTTTGTTCCAGCCCTAAAAACATGCCCTTATTCCACTGGACATAAAAAGGTTTACATTCAAGGACGGATCATTTCCGTGCTTTTTACTCCAGCAGAATTTGCTCAGATTAATCAAGACTTTTTGTGAGCAGAGCAACGGTGGAGAACACGACCCATGCGGAATAAGAGCAGGCTTTTTGCCCAAACTAACAAAGTGATGCAGTTTTGTATTTTAAAAGCAAGCAAACAAGCAAAACAGTCAAGCTACTACATTCACATACGTCACATGTTAAGTGTACAAACACGCCGAGCTTCCAGCTGCAAAACTCCCATGAAAACCTGAAGATTCAGGGCCTGCTCTGAAAGCCAACGGATCACAGGCTGCCATGTTGGTTCTAACAAATGAGCTCAGTGACGGGGCATCAGCCTTTTGCCGTCACACGGGGGAAAAAATTGTATTGCACAATGACATCAAACCCTCGCTGACAGCCGGATTGCCCTATCTGTCTCACTTAAGTAACCCAGCTGGAGTAGTGAATGATCAGCTGAGGAATCGTTCCTCAAAGGCGAAGTCATTTTGCTTCTTGGGAGCATATCAGCCTCTTTCTTGTGGGAACACCGGCGTTACAGTCACCGATACAATCAAACGTCCTTCACACTCGACTTGACGTTTCTTTGGGGTTTTCTACCCAGAGAGCTGAAAGAGCAAAGCTGCTGCAGCCATGGACAAGATCCTAGAGTGCATGTAGGAGCAGGAACATTGTTGAACTGCTGCCACCTGCTGGCCAAATATGGCAGTTTGAGGTTTTGCTGGAAGGCACTGGGTTAACTGGTAAAAAAATCTCTGCTTTAATTTATTCACATGCAGATGTTTTATGCACTTGCTTTTCACTTTCAATCACTTTTTTAGGCTTGTTTGCATTTCTTATACCTTTTTGTTTCTGTTACTTTCCTCTCTATATTATTTTAAGCAACCCTCTGCATTAAAAAGGAATTTTAATACATTATACTAACATGATCAACAGGTGATTGAATGGTTCATTTTGTTTTAAAAAAGAAAAGTGACATTTTTCTCCATTTCCACGCTGCAGATTAATATTAATATGAAGATAATTGTACAATAATTGTATAATTTGGAACGAAGGTTTTTAACAATTTCCTTGTTTTGATTCAAACTCTTATACATAGATGCAGACTGGAACAGTGTGTGGTTTTATTAATCAGTTTTTATAAATTATGGGAGACATGAGTAATGAAACAGGACAGAGCACCAAACAGGGCTTCTGCTTTTGTGGGAAAACAACAAGGATATTATTATTTTACAAAAAGTGTTCAGCTGAATATACCTCCTGCTGTGTGTCATCAGGAATCTGCTGTTTGAGTCCATAACACAAAACATTTTGCATCATTTCTATGGGAATTGTTACAAATACTGAAGTGAAGATCTGCTTTTTTTTTGTTGTTGTTTTTTTTTTAGCCCTTTCCAGTTTTAAGTTGTGATTAATTGGTGCTTTAACTAAAGTACTTTCCTTTTTATCATGTATTTTTGCAAATTAATATACACACCCGTTAGAGAAATTGGAGTATTATTGAAAAGGCATTTGTTTCAGTAACTCTATCACCGTTGTACGGATTAATTACACAGAGTCTGATGTGTTAACGCCTTTATTTCTCTCAGTAGTGATGATTTCAACAGTTAATGGAAACATGACATTTAAAATGAAAATATTACATCAGACCAATTTCAAATATTTAAAAAACAGGAATATGAGTTTGGTGAAAAGCTTGTTTAATACCTCCTGAAAGATTGTTATTAAGCTAATTAATTTAATCTGACGAACCAGACTCACCAGACTCATTCTGATTTATGCGCAGAAATGATTTATTCTCTGAAAATGACCAAAAAATCTTCTCTTTCTCTCTCTCTCTCTCTCTCTCTCTCTCTCTCTCTCTCTCTTTTTTTTTCCATCAATGCGCAAGCTCACGAGTTTGAGAACAGGGCATTTGCATAGATTCCACGCAGCGGGAGTGATGTGCGCTCTAACCGCATAATATGCGGAACAGCCGCGTGTTGGAACGACCTTCACTTCCTACTGCGGCGCCTGACTCTCCGCTCAACACGCGCAGTCCGGCCGGAGGCAGAAGCGCAACCTGTCCGCCGCTCTCACCGCGGACTGGGTTTGGGTTCACTGGGTTACGGGAGAGGTGTGCGACTCTCCTGTTAGGATTTGAGAAAGTTTGGATTAGGTTCCGCTTTTTCGCCGTGTGACCGGACGGAGAAGCTTTGATTTGCCTTCCCTGCACCTGGAGGCCCGCACGCCGGGCCTACCTGCGCAGACTTGTCCGCACCTGAAGGAGGGAGGACCAGTAGGCAGACCTCTCTCTCTATCTCTCTCTCTCTCTTCCTTCCTTTTTGCTCTGCTGCACCCTTTCTCTCTCTCTTTGCAAGCCGGCGGATAAGGAATCTGAACGCCGAAATGTCGACAAACGAAAGGGCAATCCGAGCTCTTAAAGAGATCCTGCAAAAGCCGGGAAATGACGTCTGCGCGGACTGCGGCGCGCTGGGTAGGTTGAAGAAAATCCTGTTCCAGTTGAGTGTTTGATGAGTGCCCAGGACGCATAGGAAGGTTCACAACTGCCACTAGTTTGGTTTGAAATCTTGCTGACTTGACTTGAAAATATGTGACAAAGAATGCTGGGAATTCAGGAGAAGGGGCTTTAACTAGACCCCAGGTGAAGCTGCGGTGGCCTCGTTCGTTCTGCTTGGTGTGCGCAACGTGGGACATCCAGAAAAAGAAAAAAATCCATGCGAGTTGAACAAGACTTCACATGCTTGAGTGTAGGGGAGTGCATGACTTGCACAGAACACACCCTTTTTTTTTTTCTTTTTTTCAGCCAAGCCCAAAAAAACTACAATCTGCCTTTTATTTATTTACTCCAGTTAAAATCCACTGGAGAAATACAAGTTCACTAATCAAACTGGTCAACAGGCTGAAAATATTGTCTGTGGTTTTCAGGGTCATTTTGGTGAATTGAATCCAAAAATCACTTTGGTACTGCATCAAACCAAAAGTGCAGATGATGAAATCTTTATACTATTTTGCCCTTCAGTAATCAATAGATTTAAATAGAGGAGATGGGCTCAACCGACTACCTCATCCAATATTTCATGATACACAATTTTTTGCCCCGATTTCCCCCTTAACGACAATCTTAGAACTTTGGGTGTTCTAAGATTGTCGCTTGCCATTTCGTAACCGATCATCCTGCAGTGTGTGGTGTGTTACGGTAGATCGTCAAGGGTTTTCTCAGGCTGGGAGCGAAAACTCAGCCTGTTGAATGTAACAGGTAGCCAATCAGAAAGCGCGGATTCCCCTCCCTACTTTCTGAGGGTAAATTACGGAGAGGAATCCCAAACAGCTGACAAGGCGCAACCCGAAGCCCAGTGGACATTGGAGATGAAATGTGGAAACAACATTAATGTTTATTCAACATTCCGTGCAAAGAATATAGAAATGACAAGAGGAGGAGTTGATAAACCGGGTAACTTTTCAGCTGTTCTTTGTTAACGTGACATAAGTAGGTTATAATGATTTTCATTCAGCCTGGACTGACACTAACCACATGCAATGCAGGTAGATTGTAATAAAGCATCGATTAATGCCTGTTTTTAAATTTAGTTTACTCGATTTGTAGCCATTATTTTGTGACCATTGTGGGCACCACACAGCATGATTGAACCCAATCAATGAGTTATACCTAGGATTTCTGTCGGCTAATGTGTGGTCTCTCAGGTTTTGAAAATGGGTCGGCAATCTGCCAACAACTCCAAGATGGTGTGGTGTGCGCTGGACATCACACTAAGGAAATCAGGAAGCGAGGGTCAGCGGAGAGCACCGGAGTTGAGCCTTTTTTCATTCAGTGTCATCAACAGAAAGAGAAAAAGGCCGGAAGAAACACATTAATTGGGTAGTTTTAATTTATCATGCGATCGCGACAGGCCTAATTTGAAGTAAGTTATAGATTTCTCTGAAATACAGAGAAATCTGATGGAATATGATCACTACAAATATTCCTAATTCAGCAAAAAAAGAACCTTAATGTAATAAATGCACTCAGTACTTGGTTGGGGCTCCTTTTGCATGAATTGGTGCATCGTAGCATCGAGGCATGCTCATCCTGCTAATGTGTTAGACAGCATCCTTCTTCAGTCATTCCCTGTTATTCTACAAAGCATTTTCCTTCCACTCAACTTTCCATAAATTTGTTTGGATGCTCGGTTGGGTGATCAGCCAGCTTGTTTTGCAAAGCTGTAACCGTCCACTGGACGACAGTAAAATGTCACGTTTCTGTATTTAAAAATTCTTGATTTTCTTTTGGTCTTTATTTCTCGATAACCTGGATCTTTGAGCCGATGTTGGGTGAAATCAGTAAACGTCAGTTTCTTCAAGATCCTGTTTATTTGCCATGGTTCAGGCCGTTTTTAGCCCTCGAGCTTAAAAACAGCTCTAAGAAGGAGATCTAAAATAACCAGTATCACACATATGGACACGTACTATTCTGTCAAACACGGCCAATATTTTAAGGTGCCAACATAGAGATAACTGTAAACATACAATATAAAAACATCTCACTCTCGGTGTGTAGCGCCAGCGTGTTGTAAACAAGGATAAACATAAACTGGATAAATAACCCTTTTGAGTCACTTTTGGTTCAAAACGTGGAGAAACGAGTTGTGCTTTTAGAATTGGAATAATGAAATGAAATAGTTGATGTTTTATCTATCCCTTTGAGGAATCTTATGGAAGAGTAAAGGTGTCGGCTGGTCTGAGGTATCTTAACGGCGTTCCAGTTGAGCTTCAGCTCGCGTCCTTCCTTCTTGTTTGACCTTGAGTAACTGAAGATGGTCACTCTGTGTCCTTTTTGGGAGCATTCAGAAGCTTTGATCGGGTCGGTGTTGACCAGCCGGCCACATCCAAACTCAAATCTGCTGGTGACTCACATGGAAACTTCAAAGAATGTTCTTCCTGCTCAGACATCAACAGTTTCTCCTGATAAGGTCCAAGCGGTCTTTCACACACAAGAGTTTACTGGCAAGCTGTCAAGATGGTTTTTTTTTTTTTTGGGGGGGAGGAAGACAAAGCGATGAAACGATAACTCTCTAAATCTTTTAGCTTAGAGGAACAGAAAAGACAAATGAACCTGGAAGGTTTCCTGTTTTGTGTGGCATTGTTCAGGGTGAGCCTTATGGTTAGATTTAAAGGGTTTATTGAGTTTAAGTATTTTATCCTCACCTAGCAACGACTTTGATTTGCTGTCTGGCCAGGCACGTCGTTCCAAAATGTTTTTAAAGCGATAACACGGTAGATCAGGACTCATGTTCCAATAACAACTTTTAGAAATTGTGGAGTACTTATTTTATTCTTGTTGTCCAGCAGCCCAGATTAGGAATAAAACCTTTAAGCTAGAACAAAAAGACCCAGAGAAGCACCTATTAGCTTGTAAATTGTGAATTACTCTTGTTGTTATTTATTTTGTTTTGTTTGTATTTCCTTTAATTCATGTAAAGCACTTTGAAATGACTTGTTGCTGAAAATCTGCTATGTAAAATTACCCTACCGAAATAGATTTCTTTTTTTCCTTTTCCAAGTAAATTAATTCATATTGAGTTCATGTGATTCTTCATGAACTCAATATGAATTAAATTTGTTTGCACATTAAATTTGGTGCAATGCTCTCACTACATCTCGATTTTCTCTCATTTCTCTCTCACTGGATTAAGCTCAATTGAATGAAAACATATCTAAAACATCAAACACTGATTATCTGGAAAAGTACACATAAACAAAAGGCTGTAATTATTGCCAAAGGTTGCTCAACGAACTTTAAGCAAAGATTGTAAGTATTTACCCAAATGTGTTTTTCTTTTAAGGTTTTATTGGCTCTAGTGACCTTTATTTGGTTATTTTTGTTTTCTCTTTTTAACCAGTTTGCAAATTGCTCCAGATTTTTTTTTCTTAGATTGTCATGGGGTATTAGTGTTGAGAATTTTGAGGAAATAGATTAACAGAATTTGAATTGAGGCTATAACATTACAAAAAATGTGAAAAAACATGACGAACATTGAGTACTTTTCAGACGTACCGTATCTCTTTCCCATATCATTTAGCGACGGTAACACTTACATCTCACACTTTGAATTTTAATATCCAGGATTTTGTACGTACGGCACAGGGAATCCATTCTGGTCTTTCAGTTTTGAGCTTTTCTTTTTTCTTTTTTTTTTTCTTTTTTTTTGACTTTCCAACCTGCGGCAGATCCGGGTTGGGGCTCCTGCTCCCTTGGTGTGTTCATCTGTCTGGACTGCTCTGGAATCCATCGCAACATCCCCGAAATCTGCAAAGTCAAGTCCCTGAGGCTGTCCCACTGGGAGGACCAGGAGGTTCAGGTGAGAGGTGAAAGCCGGCAACTGCCACAATCTCATCCGTTACAATGTAGTTTTGCTTTGTTTTTTTTTAGAGGAGATTAAGTGTATCAACGTTGCCTTAGCTGAACAATGTACATACTAGCCAGACAGACTCGAGTTTTAGCTGATTTCAGACATTTGAGATGCTAGCATCCGTTGAATAAAATAGATTATTAAAAGGCAGTGTAACTTTGGTATAGCAACATGTATTTGATACATACAGCATATTTTAAACTAAAGGTAACCGATAAAAAATGGTGACATACGGTCAGAAAACGCATAACACTGCCCTTTTAAAATCAGTTTCTAAGAAAATATATGTTGAAATTTTAAAAGGCATATTCTATGCTTGTAGAATTGCACATTAAGATGGAATATATTCCAAAACGTCAGAATGTATTTTTGCCTAATGTGTCCTGTTATTGTTCTCTTCATTCATGTGTTGTTGCATCATTCGTACTTTAATTCGTGTCTTTTCTTTGTATGTGTGTGCGTGTGTGTGAGATAGTTCATGGCTGAAAATGGAAATGAGCTAATGAAGGCAAAATATGAGGCGGACGTTCCTGTCTACTACTACAAACCAACCCACAAGGACTGTCAGTGAGTAGCCACAGCTCCACATGCCAACTATCAGAGCTTCAGTAATGTTACACAAAATGGATGTGATCTTATCACACATTTGCACATGTTTGTGAGTTTTGCTGAGAGGTCGACTTGACCTCAAAAAGACCTCTGATGACCTCAATATGACAAGGAAAGCATTACATAACCTCAGTCCATTTACCGTTTTATCAATTAGCTTTCTTAAGTGTCTTTCCATGTTGTTCGTGTTTGCTCAGAGTGCTGAGAGAGCAGTGGATCAGAGCGAAGTACGAGAGGAAAGAGTTCTCGAAACCTGGGAAGAGCTTGACGTACCAAACAGGTGAGCGTGCACAAACCCTCACATGAACTGTAAAAAAAGAAGAAAAAAAAAGAAAATAAAGAAAAGCCTTCGCCCTTGAATGATCGCGTTTGCTTGCATCCTCCAGAAACCAGAGAGGGCACGTTGATGAAAAGGGGGCGGGACAACGGGCAGTTTCTGAGCAGGCGATTCGTCCTTTCTGAAAGAGAGGGCAGCCTGAAGTACTACACCAAATATGACGTAAGCAGCAGCACTTGAGAATCCAGTTTTGGTAAAATGACGGGAAACCTTAAAGCACATTCCTCTCTGGTCTACACCCACTATACAAACACCCCTAAATATAAAAGATTTTAAAGATAAGAAGTATGCTCGCAAATGATTTCTGTAGGATTTAGGGTTTGGTCTCTCATATTTACATAGTCAGTTCAACTGGCTAACTGAACTGAACTAATGGCAAAGACAGCAAAATGAGTATTTTCCTTCTCCGTTGTGTTTGTGCAAGTTCAGACAAGTTTACTGAGGAGTCTGTCTGAACTGTTCACCATCCAAAATAATTATTCTCAGAAGCTGGGAACAAATACTGCATATAAACGACACAAAAACTAAAAAAACAGCTATTGTTTCCATAACAATAAGGACTTTGTGTGCTCCGGATTATGATATATAGATATCTGATATCTGTTATTACAAACAGCCTTTTATGATTTGAATATTTGACAAACTGATGTCACTGTATTGATGGCTGTAATCAATCAAATGTCATAGAGTGAAAAACTTTGATGCTCTGCACACATATACAATTTTAATTGTTAAGGACATCAATGTGGCCAATTTCTGTGTTTGCACAGAAATGGGCTGTTTACAAAAACATAAAAATTGTAAAGACTTAAAAAGTAGAACAATGGCGGCCTCTGATTTTCTAAAGCAGTGGCTGTAAAACTTTTGAAGTAACTGGGTAAGTGAATTATAAGTTTTCCAAGTGTCACCATAGTGCCAAGAATTTGGACACAGTTTTTTAACATGACTTGTAGTTTTTCAGTTTGCTGAAAAAGGCAAAAAACAAAACAAAACAACAACAACAACAACAAAAATCCAAGGAACTGGGTTATTGGTTGAAGAATACAGTTTAATTTTGCTCCTTTTTACTTAGAATAGGTCGAATGGACAAATGTTAGACATGCATTGTGTTTAACTCGTCTGTTTAATAGCACTGAGTAGATCAGTAAGGAAATCTCACTGGTTTTCAAAATGGGATTTGAAATCGGCGTATTTCGCAAAACTGAAATGAAAACACTTTTTTCCACATCACACGAGTCACAACCCCGGATGTTACTACTGCTGGAAAAGACAAAGAGGTCAACAGGAAGTTTCTCCTAAGGAGGAGGATTTTTTTTTTAAAATGACTTATGTGAACAAACTTATTTATGTTTGATTTTGATTGAGTTTGTTTTTTAAAGGAAGCAACAATACTGCAAAATTGTGTTATTATTTTTTTACATTAGCGTAATAGCAAAAAAGCTTTTGCGCAGTTGTAAAGGAAACGCAGGTATTGACACGCAAGTTTGTTTGGGAAGTTCTCAAAGTTTTGTCAGAAAAGCAACAATGCTTTAAAACTTTTTTTTTTTTTTTTTTTTTTGGCTTGTTACCAAATAGTTCAGCTCCATAGTTGACAGATCTATATTTAGCTTGAGCTGGGTCTGGTCCGGGTGCCACAGCTGGGCGCCATGGCGGGAGACAAGAGGGATTAGAGTAATTATATGATGGTCAGTTTGTAGCGACTTTAGTCTGCCGCTTGCAACCAGCTAAGTACGCTTCGACTTAACCTCCACTTTCACTGCCTTCTGCCTCTCGCTTAGTCACTTTTAAATAAAGCAACAGTCAGCAAACTGTACTTAGAGTTTTAATGACCCCCTCCTGATTGTTTAGGCTAAGGAGCCCAAAGCAGTGATTAAGGTGGACACTATCAATGCGACGTTCCAGCCAGAAAAGATCGGAAATCCCAACGGCCTGCAGATCACCTACCTCAAAGACTACAGCACCCGGAATATCTTTGTGTATCATGAAAGTGGCAAGGTGAGAGTCGCGCACACTGTCACTGTTTTTCTGTTCAGTAACGGCTGTAAAACAAACGAATCTTTCAGTGTCCAGCAGTTTGATTCAGAAACAATGTTTAACTCTGAAACCAGTTTTTTCTATTCAGATGAGATTCAGATTAAATCATGTGACTGACAAGAGGAAAAGACAATGTAAAAAAAAAAAAGATACATATAAGATTTATTTTTTAAGGAATTTTACACTGGTCCATACCGTTTCAAAATCTTATTTTTCTTTATATTTAGGGAAAAATAGGTTTGTGTGTAACATTCTGTAGCTTAAATGATCAGCATTAAGTTAGCTTTGCTGCCCAGATTTTTCTGAAACAAGCAAAAAAATTAAAAGATTTATACAAAATGTAATTAAAAAAAAAAAAGGGGAAAAAAAAAGCTTTTGAGCATTTGAGTCGATTCAGAAATGCCAGGACTAGGAATCGTGGTTCTCCGTGGAATCAATATTTCTTTTCCTCCACCACTATTGAACAATGTAAAGTATCATTTAAATTCTTTGTTATCTGTCTAGATAGACGTGATTAATACGCTTTCTAACTATCTCGCCGGTACTGTTGAGGAAGAGCCGACCGTTTGTGCCAGTCTTTGCTTCCCGGTGGAATCCATTATCAGATGACATTCAAGCATCACATCTATCATTCTCTGTCATCCAGAAACACAGTGGAATATACTGAGCAGTCCCGTGTTTCTATGTGATTTGTTTGCCGCCGTCTGTCACCGGGGACTGAGGAGTTTGCAGTAAAATCAGATGAGTGTCATTGCATTAGCAGTGATCTGCAGAGATGTTTAGCTGATTTTCTACTTCGGGGAGGATTATAGTGGAATAAAGTGGCACGCCAAGCTTTCCTTTAACCCTTTTTCCCCCCTTTTTTAATCTGTGCGGGTGTGAGTTTATGACAGCTTCAGTTGTAATTGCAGTTTCAAGTATCAAAACCACTTAAGCTTGTCTGAAACGTTTATATATATATTAGTTCTAATTAATTTTAATCAACTTGCACTGATTACGCTAACCAGACTTTTTTGTGCTTGTTGTCTTTGTTAAAATACAGTTGGGAGTGTCACCATAAATTTTGCTCTACGATAAATTGCCCCATAAGTTATCACGATGAACGATAATATTGTTGTTTTGAGATCATTTTCAAGTAATGTAGTGGCGATGGCAAAGTAATGCAGGAGCACATTCTTAAATATAAACAAGCGTTAAGTGCTGATGAACATTTGACAAGGGAACTGCAGATGTTTGAAATGTGCAAAATAAACAAGCAAAACAGAAACGACAAAGAAATTGAATCACAAAGTCTCTGTGAACAAAATAGTCAAAAAAAGTACTAGTTGAGACCAAAGCAGCAGACTGAAGGTAGGTTTTGGTAAGAAGAGAAAAAACAGAAGAATGATAAATTATGTAATTCCTTGTCTCTTATATCAGAGATATAAGAGACAATCTATTAAGAAATAAAATCCAAATTTGTTGGCAAATTCACCCTGTAATATGGGTCCACATTCTCCATGAAAAAATGCCAAAATATTTAGTAACATAATGTTGAAGGTGAGTTCAAATTAGCAGCGCATCATTAAATTTCTAGTGAATAAATCGCCCTGTTCCCTTAATTGCATGAAAACCCAATCTTCTCTACCTCCACAAATGCGTGGTGCTGCAAAGTGTCCACAAAAAATTCTCACATTTTGCTACAATTACAATAATAAAATGTATTTCGTTGGAATTTACGTCATACACCGATATGAAGTAGTGCACAACTGTAAAGTCAAGGGGGGGAAATGAGTTTTAGTTTTTCAAACTTCCCTTTTTGAATTTGACACCTGGTGTAGTTGTATAGTGTGAATGCCTTAAAATGTATATCCTTATTTATGTTTTCACTTCTCTGTTTGTTGTTGTTGTTTTTTTTTTTCCAGGAAATTGTTGACTGGTTTAATTCGATCCGATCCGTTCAGCTTCAGTACCTCAGAGTGGCCTTTCCCGGCGCAACTGATGTTGAGGTAGACTTATGAACCTTTCCTGAAAAAAATAGTTTCTCATTGTTGACCACGCTGAAGGAAACGTCGCGATTCTTTTTCAGCTCATACCCAAACTCACTCGGAACTTTGTCAAAGAAGGATACATGGAAAAAACCGGCCCCAGGGTAGGTAAATCCACTGCTGCTTGCCTGTACATGTGCACAGCTGTAACTCCTCCACCGTGACTTATTTCTCTTATTTCACTGATTTACCCAGCACAACAAAAGCCTCTTACTATTTCCACCCGCAAAACTAAAAATCGATTTTCCTCATTTTATTTTCTCAAATTTTTATTTTTTTCCTCTAAATTTTTCCATGATTCTTTTGTCAATTATAGAAAGCAGCCTCTTCTATACTCCACAAGCAATCGGCATTCATTTTTATTCTTATTTGTGGTCTATTTCTTATCTCTTTTTCTGCAAGTAAACTGGAGGGTTCAGTTAAATTGTGTCCAATTTGTTATGCAGGCTCAGGGTGTCAGACTGATCCTGTCTTCCTTTAGGATCAGCATTTAACAAGATAAACGCATGTCTATGTCTCACTTTTATTCCAGCTCGCGGTCTCCAGTCCCTAATTGGAAAAAACCTCCCAAACAAATAAAAAAACAAAAAAACATGTCTGAAAGGTTAACTCAGCTGTCAATGTGACTGATTTTTACCTGTCTGACTGGATGGTAGACGGCTGAGCAAACCTGCCGTATCAACTTTCCTCTGTCTGCGGAAATGAAGGGCTTCCTTGTGAGAACTCGCTTAAATCTCATCTGAAACGCGGAAGGCAGACGCGCACCATGCAAATAAACAAAGAGTCATTTGTAAGGATTTGTGTAAACATGTACCAGCACCGGCGCATGTCCACGTTGGTGAAATCAGCCCAAACGTCTCGTGTTTTAGTTTAGTCAGAATTGCCAAAATTCTTTCCATGAATGCCGCAGTAATACGTCAGCGATTTATTTGTTAATATCTGCTAAATCAGTTGGCTTCAGTTCAGTTTGTACATTTCGGGTCAAAACTCACTCAGAATGGTGGCCGGACATTTCCCATCATGTCTACACTCGTATATAATTGTACAAACAAAGGAACGCAGCAACTTCTAGAAATTGTTCCAAAGGATGAATCAGACTTTCGCACCTCTACAATTCTCTTCCTGATGTCTTGACTTTCCCATAATGTCAAAGAAAAAGGAATAAAAAGAAAAAAAAGAAAAGAATGCAGTGCGTCTTAAGGTGTGGCCTTGAAATACAATCACCGGTGTGACTCCAGTTAACCTATCAGAAATTTCCAAAGTCATTTTTCCTCATTGTTTAAATACATAGAAATCATTGTTGTGTATATGAACTTTTGCACTTTCAGACATTAATAAATGAACATCTGAAATATTTTCTCTTATTATTGTAGCAGATAGAAATCATTTTGGTAACTTAAACTGGTAGAAAACAAGAGGTTTGGTCTGATTTAGCTCCGGACAGTCAGGAAAAATAAATATATTTTTATTCTGTGGATGTTTGCGATGTGGGCAGATGAAATGACTCGCCAACCTGCTGCTTTTTGAGTTGATTTAGTTACATTTGATGTGTTTTGGCTCAAGCCAAAATGTGAGGAGAACCATCAATTTCTCAATATTTAGAAATGTTCTCAGAAAGAACTCCAGAGGAAAGCCTTTACCGATACCACCAATCATCGACTGACGGTTTGACAGAGAGATTTTAGAGTTCTGGGACTCTTCTTTTCTCTTTTCTAAACCAGCCAGCACATTCTGGAAGCGAACCACAGCGCGACATGCTTCGGTTTAAAAGAGTGATATCGATGAGAGCACAATGCCTTACTGATTCTATTTCTGGTTTTGTTTCCCCGGTCATCTACGTAGCAAACAGAAGGCTTCAAGAAGCGCTGGTTCACACTGGATCAGAGACGGCTGATGTACTTCAAAGACCCACTGGTATGAGAGTCTGTTCACACACACGCCGACTCATCTGCAGCCAGACAAAGTCGTAAAAAGTGACTGGCTTCAATCTTTGAATTTTTTTCATCTAGCAAGAGTCATTTCGGACGATTCTTTTATGTCTTATAACAGGGCTTTAAGAACAACCATCCAAAATTTTGAATATACCGAGTAGAGGGTGTTTTTTTTTGTTGCAGTGTGGTCGACCAGTGGCTAGAAAACGGGATTTGATGATTCCATGATTTGAACCTGTTTCTGTAGTTTTCACAAGACTGAGTCAAAATCAATTAAAATTAAAATTTAATTCGGTTTTTGGAAAAATGTTCAGGAACCTGTAGTCAAAACTATGAGTTTGACTTGCGATTAAAGTTTTATCACTACATTTTGCTGAGATATTGTGGTAATGATAAAAGTGAAAATAAGAACTGTTTCCTACATCTTTTTTTTAGGTAACTGCGACTGTGTGTCACAGCAAGCATAGACAAAATGTCTTCTATAACCTTTGCCCCCTTCTTCTACTTTGCCTGTGTTTGAAGGACGCCTTCGCTAAAGGTGAGGTATTCCTGGGGAACTATGACAACCATTACGGGGTTTCTGCCGGCTTACCGCCAGGCACCCACTGCAATGGCGCTTGGCAATATGGCATCACTATAGAAACCCCTGAACGCTCCTTCCTGTTTACGTGCGAGACGGAGAGCGACCAACAGGATTGGCTGAAGCACTTCGACAATGTCATGAAAGCTCAGATGTCTCCTCAGGATTTCACAAGTAAGGATTCAGACTTGTTTAATGCCTTTTAAAAGTGACTATATTAGCTCCAAGGAGGTTTATGTTAACTTTGGATTTGTGTTTGTGTTCAAAGTGGAGGCCTTGTTAAAGCACCGACACTGACAGACCGGAGGCCGTTTCTCCCCTCAACACCCACCCTGCTGCTCACAAGCTGGAGCACGACGCATTATCCCAAAAATGTGGACTTCTGGGTTAAAAGTGAGAGCAAATTGACCAAAGCATTGACTGATAGGAGGTTAACTGTGCTCAAATTCTGATACCACTTCTTTTTTTGTTGACCCTTGTGTCATGAAAGCTTCTTACCACAGAACAAAGTTAGTTACCTGTCCAGAATGAGTCACAAGAGCATGTTTTCTATCTTTTTTTCTTGTGGCTTATGGCTAATGGTGAGTAACATAATAATAATAACACGCAACAATAAACTGTTGTGTGAAATTTTTGACACTAGTAATTAATTTAATTCGTATAACATATTCTATCTAGCTATCTCTCTCTATCCATCTGCCTATCTAGTTACAAAGCAAGCTAGTTATTTTTGTAGCTGACTAGCTAAAAAACAACCTTTTTTTAGCTAGCTAGCTGACTATTTTTCTAGCTGGCTAGCTTAAATTATGCAATGGTAAAAGATGCTTTTTTCCTATTATGCCAGCTATTTCTGCCCAAGTATTTATGTTTTGACTTTGTAGTTTCTTTTTTACCTCTCGTAAAGTTTGAGGTACATGCACAGTTAGGGAAACACTATGGTCAAAGCTTTATGGATTCCTAAATGTTGGAGCTTTTTTAGCTGCTATGGTTACAAGGCTTGGTATTCAGTAAATTACCGAAAATATTTCTTTTTTGCAATGTTCCTATGGGTCGAAATTTTGTCATTTATCAGAGAAGAAAAAAAAGAACAGTCATATTATTAGCAGAATTTCAATTTTCTAGTTGTAACATATACCTATATTTTTTTTTATTGCATCACCAAAAGATCAGATTTTCTGTTACTTTTTTTTTTTTATTCAATAAGACAAATGCGTACTTTTTATAGTATTCTTTACAAAAAAAGTACTTTTGGAAACCAATTTAAAAATGTATTTTGAGCAAAGTGCTGAAAACAATTCCAGCAGTTGGGTGACTTAGCAGCACCTCCATGTGGGACAAAACTTTTATTAAAAATAAAAATGTTTACAAATTTACTTATGTAGCACCTGCGGTCGTGCTAAAATGAAACCCCACCCTCTATTAATTTCAGGATTTTATTTTATGATTGATCTGTTGTTTTAAATTAAAAAAAAACATTTGAAGCCCAATCTCAAGTTTACAAAATATATACAACTCTAGAAATTGATGAGGTTGTACTATCTTTTTACCCTGGCTGTTACTGTTGCCTTTTCATTTTGTGATTTCTCTGTATTTTCAAAATGTACTCATCTCAATTTAGTTTCCATTAGAAGTATTTTCTTGACTCACAATTGCTGACTTGCGAAAAATTTTGACTAATAAAAATCTGATTTCTGAAAAAAAAAAAAAAAAAAGAATTCTGTGTATAATCTGTGCTTTTAAATTTACAAAAAACCTATTCAAGATTTAAAAAGTAACTGAACACCAAATGAACTTTTTTGCAGATAAACTGAATGAATTTTGCCACTATTGTTTTAACTGATGATGACAATTTGGTTTAGCTGACTGAAACTTTAACACAAATGTGTGTCCTAACATGTCAAAGACACCAACCAACCCTGACTTTAAACCTACTGAAATTATTTGAGCAATATTAATCCACACAAGTTGAGCCCTTGCAAGAAATCAGCCAGTTTAAATAGCCTCTTCTATATCTGTCGAGGATATTGGTCAAATGTGCTTCAGAAATGTCATGCTTTTCTCCGCAACTTGCTAAAAGACCTCAAATTTAATGAGTGCAGATGTGCAAATCTGAATTTGTGTGGATTAGAGAGAATTGAACACTGAATTCAAACTTCAGCGCTTCATTAAAAGCCCCCAAACATGACACCTTTTCAATTTTACAGACACTTCGATGGGAGTATATAAACTCTGGCATTATATAGTAGTTGCTGACAGTTGCCCCTGCCAGCAGTTTGTGGTGTCTAAATCCACACCTTGGTGTTTTTGAGACATTAGGCTGAGGCCAGGGAGGAATGTCACATAAATCAATCGGCTTGTGCCAGTTTTTCACTCTGGTGAGAAAAAGGGAGGACGGATTTGAAAAGGGAGACAAGAGAACTGCAACCAAGAAAACTTCAAAGGGGAAACTGGATTTTCGGAGCCGAGGAGAAACGGATGGTTCGTCTTCCACCACAGGAAACCAAGTGGATAAACAAGACCAGCAGGAAATCATCATGGCGTCTGTGGAAATGAAGGATTTTTACCATGATGTCTCGAACGTCAACATCGACAAAGAAGCCTAGAGAGACAAGGAGATAAGTTTTGACTCTGACTGGATGCACGACAATTGCTTGTATAACCTAACTTAGTGCCTTCGAGACAAGTGAAACGAGTGGGAGTCATTAGAATTAAAAATTATGTAAAAGTGGAGAAGGGATCTTTTTTCTCCTCTCTGTTGTAGAAATTGCTCCCGAGATGTTAGCAACTGGAATCCTCTCAAAAGCAGCTCAATACTCGCCATCAAAGACTTGAAGCACAGTTTGTCCATTTGACGGGCTGAGACTTCCCTACTGCTCACAAAAATCTCATGTTGGTTCTACTTTAACCCAGACTCAGCAGGAGAAATCCCTGCTGTCTGGCAGTGAGAACATTGCTTTTTACTTTGAGGTGTCTTTGAAATCCCACGATTGCGAGCATAAATTAATTGGAAGAAATTGGCCAGCAAACACTGGGAGGAGCCAGCAGTTTTCAGGCTCAGTTTGTGTGAGTATTGAATTTAAATCTTCTCTGCACAGTAATACCTTTTCCGTAACACTTATTGTCATTATTTTCTGTTTGGTCAGGTTCAACTGGTCTCAAACAGCCTAAGCTGTCAAGAATGTTTGATTTTCATTTGGATTGATTAGATGTCCTCATAAAGTCAGACAGAGAGCCTGTCTGCTTTAATTCCTGATCCATACATCTGCAATGAATTACACCCTCAATGCCACCATCACTTCTGAGACGGGTCCTGGTCTTACCCCGGGGGCTGAAGATGGAACCTCTCTGTTTGGTGGTAGTCCTGCTGGAGCCAGTGGAGGTCTGTGGGTGACGTGCCTACTCGGTGCCATGCTTTTGGTCATGTGCACTGTAGGACTGGCGGGCAACATTTACACGCTCGTCATAACGCGGTCAGCCGCTTTGTGCCGGATGGGTTCCATGTACGTCTACATTGTCAACTTGGCCCTGGCCGACCTCCTCTACCTCTCCACCATCCCCTTTGTTGTCTGCACCTATTTTGCCCACGACTGGCTGTTCGGCGAGGCTGGCTGCCGCATCCTCCTGAGTCTCGATCTCCTCACCATGCACGCCAGCGTCTTCATTTTGGTTGCGATGAGCTTAGAACGTTACCGTGCCGTTGCCAAGCCCTTCAGTGCCCACAGATCCTCGTCTCGGAACCGACGACTCACCGCAGGAGTTATTTGGGGGTTGGCGTTCACTCTAACGCTTCCCATGATGGTGATGATACAGCTCAGGGACGCCAAGCCTAGTGCATATGGCCTTGTGAAGAGAATCTGCTACCCCACCTGGACGCCAGAAGCTTTTAAGGCTTACCTTACAGTACTGTTTTTCACAAGTGTCTTAGTCCCTGGACTGATAATCGTTGGACTGTATGCTGGGCTAGCAAGGCGCTACTGGACAGTGCAGGCTAGCTTAGGGGGTAGAAGCCGCTCAGCCCGCAGGAAAGGACTCAAACAAAAAGTGCTAACTATGATATTAAGTATCATAGTAGCCTATTGGGCGTGTTTCCTACCGTTTTGGGGATGGCAACTAGCTAAACTTTTCTCCCCGGATTCCCTCAAAGCTTTGTCTGCAGCTGCTCACAAATACATCAATTTCTTTGTCACGTGTCTTACCTATGGAAACAGCTGTGTCAATCCCTTTCTTTACACTCTCTTGACCCGAAACTACAAAGATTATTTGGCTCAGAAAGGTCCGTCTGGGGGATCTAGCAAGGCTGATCTTGGGACGGCTGTGACAACACCTCTTCAGGAACTCTAATGGATCACCGTACATTCAGGCAACGGAACGTCCTCGACTCATCAGCCCTGATCCAACGATATGGAGCTGGACAGAGACATTGTTCAACTGCACATAGACACTTTGAAGGCGTGTTTACTCTCCATTGCTCCAGTTGGAGTTACCCAAGTAATTTCAGTCACCAACTCAGTTTTTGCAATTGTCCAAGACAAAAAAACTGGTGTGAAGTATGTGAAGAAGTCTGACTCTTACGGAGCCCCCTTAAAAGATATGGAGGATTTTTGGGGGGCTTCTCATCCCTTCTAAAGACATAAACAGAAACTTTAAGTATGAAGAAAGGAAGGGGGTATGGGAGGATATATCCACACTATTTGGACTATTTTTGAGTTATTTTCACAGGGTAATAAAGTCATCTGAGAGTTTTAATTATTTTTCTTTTATTGTTGGTAGTCTAAATGGTTAATAAAGGGTCATTTTCATGTGCAGTCCTATCTCAACCTTACTCAAGCAAAAAAATGAACCCGGTGTAATAGATCATTTTAATGTTTTTTTGCACCAAAGAGTTAAGAATATATAAACATGTTTTCATTGAGGCTCTTTAAATATGTAATTTTAAATTGTAATTTGTTACTGTATATAAAAAGTACCAGGATGTATTTGCTAATTTATTGTGAGGGAACACTGTATTTATTGCAAGGAAATGCGATACTTTTGTGTGGTAATTTCCCATTTGTTTGATGCAGAGATTTTAGTCCTGCTTTGATTCTCATCAGAGGATTACAAATTGTCCCTTTTCATGTCTCTAAGTTAGTTGAAGCTGTGCTGAACAAAGTTCTTGACTTGTAAATGAGGTTTCCTGTCCTCACAGCGAATGTGGTTCAATCGTGTCACATTCCTCAGCTTCTCTACAGCGCTTTTTTTGAGTCGTGCTGCAAATTGTTTCTGACAGAGTGCCTCATCTAACACTTGTCCCTTCTTTCACATTATCAGGTTTCACACCACCCCGTGAGTAATTTCCCCAAATTATGTTTGTTCACAAAATGAAACAGAGCTCGATTCTCAATTTTCTGCTTTTTCTTACAAATTAGGGTTTTTTTTATGTCGACACCCAAAGCTGGCAGCTGTCTAATCAATATCAGCAAAGATTATACTAAGGAGCAGGGTTTTTATTACGCATTTCTTTCAGGGTTGCCAGCACATTTATCTGCCTATACCTTGTAAGTGTATCAGATATCCTTTGAATTTTGTGTACAATAGTGATTAGATGAGCTGTAACATTTATTTTTTTTAAATTATAAGTGTATATTTAAATTTTAGTGAAGCAAAAAGAGAATCAAACTTTTCCCTTTTCAGCTTTAATTGAAGAGATCAGGCGATAAGAGCAAAAGTGGTGACATAAGATATGATCTGGCGCCATCTGCAGACCTTTTCTCGTCATTGCAACACAGTTGTGTCTCAGCAAGCAGTCGGAACAGTGGCCGGGTTCAGCGACTCTGAAACGGACCATTTCTCCATCCGGCAGATCAGAAGATGTTGAGGGGAGTTCACCCCCTACTTGATCTTTATCCCCACGATCCTTGCGCCGCCAGTGACGTCGAAGAACTTGTACTTGACATCTCCCAGACGGTTGGGGAAGTTCATCATGCTGCCGTCGGGAAGCTTGATGTAAAACTGCTCCATGTTGAAGTTAATGTAAAACTGCCAAACGTAAGAAAAGAAGGGAAGCACATGCATTAAGTACTCAGATGAAAATCTGACTTGTACAGCAGAAACACTAAAGAACAAGAACATGTGTTAAAGAACAACTGAAGCAGCATTTTCAACAGAATTATTGTCCAATAATAATGGAGATTGTGAGTTTTATGGCCCCATATTCTCCTTTATGATTACCTACAAAGCAGTGCTCCAAACTACACCTTACACCCACTTGTAAAAATGTGCAAAAATAATTAGAATGATTGGAACAGATTTTTCCAATTATTTATTAATTGGGTAAACTGAGATTCATGAATAGTTTTGGGTCATCACACCAACAAAAAAAAAATTCTTAATGTTCTTAATTATGCCTAAAGACTAATTTGTTTTAATTTGTTTAAGGACTTTTTTTTCTCCTTTGTTTCATTCAGTAGTCTGTTATCCCATAAATTATTACATCAGGGTCTATTGTAGCTGATGAGGCTGAGACTTCATAAATGTTGACCCGTATCGACGCAACAACAGGAATCTGCTTTTGGATATGCTCTGGAATTACAATTTAAACAAATCGGTTCACTAAGTATTCAATAGTATAGAATAAACAATGTTCTGTTTAAATGTAAAAGTTTCTTTTTTCAACTTCATATGGTCTCCGAATTAACATGTGGTCTTTGAGTTGTGTTGATGACTAGAAATTTTACCTTTTGTTCTAGAAACTAGATCAATAATACTTGGCAAGATTTTGCGTTTTTTGCAGTTTGTGTGCGTCTAAGTCCAATGGCTCACTTTGGAAAGAAAAACTTGTATTGCCATATCTTTTGCAAAAAACGATTCCACAAACACACCTTGCATTCCTCCCCCCGCGCAAAGGGGAAGTTCATGTCTCGTTCCTCTTCACCCCAGTTGCCCCCAGACCTGGAATTGCAGACGATGAGGTTCTGCTCGAAGCGGGGGTTGAAGTGCATCGCGATGTTCTCGGGATCGTGACCGATGTTGAGTGCAAAGCTGCGGCAGAAGCAGGAACAGGTAAGAAGAGAGCAAAGAAACGGGAAGAAGCTTGTATTCCACCGCGCTACTTCCTCTTGGTGAAAATTTGACTGAAACCTCCATTTCAAACCAGATAAAGACATTGTTGTGCTTAAAAAAAAAAGAAGCATTTGCATACCCATCGCAGTCATCGTTGGGTCTGACTCTGACTTTAAACTCCTGCCCTTCCTTGAATGACATGTCCTGGACTTTCTGTTAAAAGATTGTGTGAATATGGTTTACTAGGGAAAACAGTGAATTCATACTTAACACAGATAAAAAAAAAACCCCGAAAAAGTCATTAAAAAAAATTATATCTAAGGAAAAATTTTATTCTTTACACAAAAAAGTTGCTTTGCTTCTCTACTTTGCCAAGAAGTAGATGCATTCATGAGCAGTACCATGTCACAACCAGGTAAATGATGAAATGATGATAGTTTGTATAGCATTTAATGTTTGTGTGTGTGTGCATGCGTACGTGTGTGAGAGAGAAAGTCACGTTGTTAAATTCAGAATCAGTAATGAGAAGCTTTTCTTATCTCAGCAGTTGATGATCAACCAGTATTAAAACAATGCACGGTTGTAAAAGCGAGTCAAAAGAGGAAGGTGCTCTATGTATTCAAAGACATGTGGACATCATGTTGATGAAGCAAAATCATATCAGAACCCCCCCAGACCTCTCTCTCACACACACACACGCGCACACACACACACACCTAACAACTCACCAAAATGCTGCAATCTGCAGCCCATGTTGCAGATATATCAGTAAATTCATATATTCTGCCTCTGTGTATTTGTGTACAAGGACAGAAAATGGAAATGTATATATTTTTTTGTTTGTTTTTTTTATGTATTTATTTAAAAGCAAATGAGCTGTTTCTTATTCCAGGCTTGTGCTTGAGAAAGTCACTCTGACTTTCCAGGGATTTTCCTTCATTTCTGCGAAGTTCTTTATCTTGCCAATATAACTATAGATCCCATTGACGTTTGTGCTTCCTATCTATGTGCTGAGCATATAGTTAAAACATAAACTTCACCATTCTGCCCCCCTTATATCTATGTCGCCACACCCATAGTCGCCTCACTTTTATACAACCCCCAAACTCCCAGGCAGATAAGTTTGGTTTATCATTGACTTGACACAGAAGGTGGACTGGATTTTATTGATCCCTGTGAGGAAGTTAATTATTTAGATCTCCTACAAGATTACACGTCTTTCCCTCCATGGACACATTTTAAGTTATAACTTGTAAAAGTTGCAACGTGCTGCACTTTACCGACGATATTACGATATTATCGTCATCAAGAACTAGAAGCTGACCCTCGCTGAGAAGCTATTGGTCAGTCCTCGTTAAATTTAATATATGATAAAAAATAAAAAAAGACAATTGAGTCTTCCTGTGTATTTTAGAGAAGTCAAACATCTGCTGTTCCTCTGTCAGAATTTCACCTGCCTATTAATAAAAATACTTAAATCATTCGCACCACAAATTAAAGACTAATTTCATGTAAATCAACCTTTTAATATATCATAAAAACAATGTTGAGTATTCAGTCAGCCATTCAAAGTTTTTGCCATGGTCAGAATATTTTCCTCTTTGCTGTTTTTTATTTTTATTTTTTTTCTTTCAACGTTGCATGAATAAATTTGTCCTCAGTCATTTTGACAGATTACAGACACCTGCATATATAAATATATTTAATTTAATTGATTTTTTTCTCTCTTTTTTTGCCAACCTCTCATCAATTTAATCACTTCCGAGAAAAAGTTACATTTACTCGGTTTGACGATAACACGATGTGGAGTATCTGTTCAGCTCGTTAAATATTGATTTAAACAAAACGAAACGCAAATAAATATAGTTCCTTTAAAAAATGGTGGGAAAAAAACAAATCATGAGAGATTTTTGTTTGTTTGTTTGTTTTTTTTCCCGACCAGGTTAGTCAAAATGACGGACAACGAAAAGGCCCTGAGTCACTTTTGACTTTTGGCCACGGACGACGCCGTTCTTCACACTACTCACCATGTTGGCGGTCTTCTCGGGCTTGTCCCTCGAGTGAGAACGTCCTGCTCGCTGGTTAATGCTTTATTTCATCCTCGTGACGTCGGGGGGGACGGAAGGAGCCAATCGGATGTGGAGCAGTAGCAGCAGTTTACCATTAACGTGCAAGTTCAAAGAGTATCAATGTTTCAGGCAAGTGAGGTCTTCATGAGACGCGCTGGGATGCATTCTCCCAGGGTTACCAACTCTTTCTTTACATCTCACTCGCTCTGCCCAGATAAACGTCACTAAAAATAGTCAAAGTGCCTGGACTTAAAAACGAGAACACACTTTCTCCCCTGGCTTTCTTTCCCCCCCCCCTCAACATTTTATTTTGTTGAAAGGAAGCTATAGATGTATTTTCTTTTGTAAGTACCAAAATGCATTGTTTGCCTGTGTTTTGCTGAGATCTACAATTTACAGCTATTTTGCCAAAGCAATGTTTTATATGAGTCTGAGCAAAATGATCATCTCAGAAGCAAGATGGCTCCTGCTTCTGGTTGGTGATTATTACTTCCCATATGAGCTAAGAAGACCTCTGATACTATATATATTTATTATATTTGTTTGTGATGTGGGCGCCTCTCGCCCGGAACGCAGCTGGAGATAGGCACCAGCAACTCCCGACCCCGTTAGGGAGAAGGGTGACGGAAAATGGATGGATGTTTGTGAATATTGTTTGTTTTCATAATTTATTATTCTCATCATAAATGATAGATTATGAAAATAATACATTTCTCATCATGCTGATTTTGTTCATATTTCAGGGACCGTCAATAAAAGAAATATGTCAATATACGTCATGTCATCAGGGTGCAATAACCCATATGACACACAATGCTTTTATGACTTGCACCATCTGGACCCTGGTCTCGCTCCAAGCTACACCTGAAAGTTGACAACCCTGACTGGCCTTAGAACAATTTCAGTGGCAATAAAAAGATAATAAAATGTCATATTGTATTGTCAGCGCCATGCATTTGAATTGCACTGAAACCGAATTGTCCTTTACCACGGACAACAAGCACGATAATTGACATGATTTAACTGATTTAGTTATCGTTTATTGTCAGCACGGTGCATCGTTGTGCCGTATTGCACCATGTAAAGCTGTCTACGTGTCATGGACTTGAGTTTTAGGGATATATAATTTTAGTTTCGAGGTGACGCCCACTCAAGTGGGTGCGGTTTGTGTCTCACGATGCATTCATTTGCAATGACAGATTTCACACATCATTTTCTAGACACTGAATGATTAATGTTCCCAAAACGAAACATTTTTAAAAGATATTTCCTCGCCTAGTTATTTGTTTTTCTCAAGGAGATGTTGTGGCATTTTTAACGTAACGCATGCTCACTTTATTTGAAGAATCTTCAATTTTGAATTAAGTTGGAAGTTGCGTTTGTTGATAGTTATTTCAATATCAAGACCATATATTTAGTCTCTAATTGATTTGACAATAATTAATGCAATAGCTTCAAGTGGGAATTAAATTGGGATTCATATCACAAGGCGATTATTCGTAGATATAAGCACATGTTCATAGGTTTACCTTTTATAAAAGAAGTGCAGGAGAAAAAATCTTCTTTCCGTGTTCCTCGAATGCAACATCGTCTACTTGTTTTATGACGTAACGTTACACAGCCAATCGCTTGCCTCTGCTTTCGTTGTGGGCGGGACAAACATTGTGAGCCCAGAAATCGAAGCCAAATAGAGTAAACAACAAAGTTAGCCGATCTGCTAGCTTTTATTTACTGGTATGTTGTCAACTCATTGCCACATCAACGACCTATTGTTGTAAATGCAGAATCAAAAGTATAAGAGCACTGACATGTGAAGGTTTACGTTCGTCTGTTTTGATCAAGTATAGAGTTTGTTTTCTCACTTCCAAGTTCGGCTTTTGGTTAGCGTTAGCTAGGTCTATATGGTATTCAGCCGAACTTTTGTGTTCACTATTTGCTAACTTCTACTATTCATCTCCAGTCAGGAACAGCCGCGGAACAGCGTGAGATGATTTAGTTCCGACTCTCTTAACGCTGTTTGCTTTTAGATATGGCATCAGCGGCGACATGTCCGGGCTCAGCACCTCCAGAGTCTATAGTACCAGCTTGTATGTTCGCACCGGACCGGGGATGTGCTGATGATGCATCCCGTGGAGAAGACTTTGAGGACGGCGAAGGGACAAATGGGCAGTCCGTGGATTACCTCGACTTGAGCAAAAAGGTGAGACCCGCTATAATCCTCTGATGGCTTCAAGCAGTGATCATGAATCTTCAGAGTGTGGATGCAGTGCAGACTCTCCAGACATCCCTTCACAGTTGACATTGAATGAAATCATGAGGGAGCGAGGGAAGTTTTGAACTTCTGGGATGAAATGTTTAACGTGGTCTGTTGATGACATGTTTCTGCCTCTCGTTTTTCAGCTGGTTCTCGTGAGCCCGACAGGAGAGCAGTACGATTCATTACTGCGGCAGCTGAGGGAGAGAATAGAAGAGGGATGTGGAGAGACCATCTATGTGGTCGGGATGGGCTCAGGTAGGATGGACGATCTGATCAATTTTGTGCTCAAGCAAATAAGTTTCCTAACATATATTCCTATCTGTTAGAGCAAACTGATTCAGCTGGTATCAGTCAATAAAAACAAAAGCACATTTTTCTGTTGGTTATTGTAATTTTTTTTGTTCCTTTTCTTTCAACATTTTCTCTGCGGACTTTGGTTGCATTTTGACCTATTTAGTGTCCAGCTCATCGTTAGCTGACTCTAGGTGGTGTATTTTAACACATTTGACCAAATCACTTTTTGAAAAGAGTTTAAAATGTGCTTTTGATCAACTCTCCATTAAGAAATGACAAGAAAAGGTGAACAGATGGAATGATTCGAGACCCGGAATCGAACCTAGGACGACCCAGTTAAGGACTATAGCCGGCGCACACGGTGTGTGTTCTCTACCAACTGAGCCGCCCAGCGTCCCATTTTTATCAAATAAAAAAAAAAACAATTGACTCTAGTTAAAACTGCAGGTTTAATCATTTATGGATTAAAAGTGGTATTCAATGTGTAGGTTGAGACAAAATAAAATCAGATTTTTTGGCAGCTGACCTCCCAGTCACCAATCAAGAGTCCATGAATGTAAAATTCTCTAATATCTGGTGGTTGTAATTGGGGCATCACTACTACTTTTCTCAAATGTGAGCGTAAAATGCAGAACATGTTGTCTGGATTTACATAAAGCCGCAAGTAAAAGTTATATATGCAAACATAGCAAAACCAACCCTACATGGTTAATCCTATCTGTTTGTTGTATGGCTTTCACGCTAAAACTGCCTCTGTTCCACACACACACACACGCACACACACACGCACACGCGCGCACACACATCTACACACACACAGAAACACGAGAGCCTTTTATATGCAGCCAGACTTCTTTTTGCCCGTTACAGCAGCATGCCTGACCTATGTGGCATTCTGGTCGGGGTGTGTGGTTTGTGGGCGGGGCTTGCAGTGCGTATGTAAAAGGGTGTGTTTTGTCAGTGCTTTTCAGCGCGACTGCCACTCGTTCAGAAAAGCACATGTCGATGTTCACTGCTCTTATTCTGCCCAGGTTACCAGCCGACCTGAGTGAATGTCTTCATTTCTCAGGGTGACGCAGCTTTTCTTGTCTGTAGTTGGACAGTAGTACGTCGCAGCTGCATAAAGCACGATGGAAGTTGATCCGACTGTTTCTTGGAAAAGTAGCTTTACAGTTAGATTTGGGAGTTTGGTTTAAGCAAACAATTTCTTAATATTGATAAAAAATGTAATGGTTGCTCTGAAAGATTATTTCACTTATGACAAGACTTTTTCCCCTTGTACTTTTCCATAAATGTTAAGAAATTATTGACTTACAACAAGCTCCTGTCATTCTGAAGAGTTACTTGTAAGTTATTTGTGACTTGTTAAAGTGTACTGAGATATTGTCACAAGAAAGTAGACTAAAAATACTTGGTAGTATTTTGTTTTTGCAGTGTTTAAAAAAACTACCGTATGGTTTTCTTTGTCTGTTTGCAGGTAATAGGCTGTAATTAAGTCGTTTCAGGGGGTAGTTTGGGGTCGCGGTAATTGAAGTTTTCAAATTTCTATGCTGACATCCACATAAATCTTTCGTTCCACCATTTTGTAGGTTTTACGTCTTTCAGTCGGGCTTTGCCCTCTCTCACAGGACTGTCACCGCTTCAGTCCCACTGTCCAGTAAGCGCTGACTCATCGCTTTCTGTGCAGATGGAGGCGACTACGGTCTGGATGAGAAGGACATGGAGGCGTCGGTGGCCACGGTGCGGTCGCTGTGTGAGCAGATCGAGGCTGACCTGATCCTGCTGCGGGAGAGGACGGAAAGCGTTGGAAAGATTCGAGACTACCTCATCCGCCGGCGAGTCGGGGAGCAGGATTTCCTGGAAGTGAGGTGTGAATTATTCTGGATTCTAGGAACGGGCCTCAGAATGTAAATCGGTGATGGAAGTCGAGGAAGATTTGTCCAGACATTGTAAAGTTTTGAATGTGTCACTTTTTCTCATCTGCTGCTGCAGATGAAAAGCGTTTGTGAAATATTTATGACTTTGACACAGTTTCCTTCTTGGCCGGAGCATTTTTGTGCTCAGTTTGGATGTTCTCTGTGTGCTTTTCAGAGTTTTTGATGGGTTTCAGTGTATCTGTGGCAGACCAGAGGCATTTAAACCATGTCGAGGAGGGTGCTGGGGCATCTGTGTGGAGTAGCAGTTGGGAGGGGTGGAGTCATTTCATCTCAAAAGCAAAATGTTGTTCAACTCAAACTAATGAACCGGTATGACGACGTTCGTTCAACCGAATATGAGACAGTTAGGTTGTTACTGCTTTATTTTTTCAAGCCACATAAAAGAAAATAATACATATCATACCACTTGGCAGCTTAAAAAAAGGAATACTTATACACAAATAAATACAGTAATATATTTTATTTATATATTAAATACCGAAGAATGTATTGAGTTTGAAAAGGAGTGGGAAGAAGTCAAACTTACTCACCCCCATGTTGACATTAGGGTTGAAAAACATAATGTCAACATAAGTGTTTCACATCAGTCTTTACCAAAAGTTATTGATTAGTTATTTTTGTTTTTAAATATCTAAAATGTCACCAAACTGGTTGTGTGACCTGTCCTGTTTTATCCACAGCTTCCCCTCAACCTGCTGTCCTCCATCACCTTCCTTCCTTCTATACCATTGTTTTTGTTTTGAACCAGCAAAACCTGAAACCGCTGCTGCGCAACTTTACCTGATAGGCTGTTGCTAGGTAACCAACCTGTCGGGTAGCCACCAGCCTTGCTTAGCTCAAGGTTGAGCACCTAAAGTCTTTCCTCTGCCAACATCCCCCAGAATTCTGTGCGGCTCTGAGTCGGAATTCAGTGAATTGCTTGAACATTCTATCAGATGTACAATCTGTTGATGTTGATCATGTCTTTATTGTGATATATATTGATATTTATATATTGTCCAGCCTTAATTCACATTATTGTGTTTGTAATAATAGGAATATTATGTCATTTTGCACTGACTACTGCTGTCACTGAGCTGATGGAATACTCTACTAGATTTATTTTCAGATTTGTTTAGTCTCTTTCCTAAATGCCCACAATCAGCTAATAACTCTTCCCTTAGATTGGCTGCTATTTGAACATCGAAAAGTATAATAACTTTATTTTTATTTATTTGTTATATGATTATAGTGTGAGCACATTTCCACCGCAGTTAAACCAGCACATAAAACCTCTAACGGTAAACGCGATGACGCTAACAGATGAGGTTATTACAGCACAAAGCCTGTTAGTAATGTACAGTATGTCAGTCTGGCGTACCTGGCTGCCAGCTGCTTGTTTCATTTTGATTTTCATTTCTCTCTTTTTGTTTTGTTTCCATTCTTGTGCCCGAAAGAGAAACTATATTGTTATTCAAGAAATTCATTGAAGTTAGCCCTTAGATCAGGGGTGTCAAACTCAAATACACAGAGGGCCAAAATGAAAAACTTGAACAAAGTCGCGGGCCAGCATTGAACAAATGAATCTTTTAATATCAGAATATCTGTTTACATATGTAAAAGACAAACAGGTCTGTCTTTTACATATGTAAACAGATATTCTGTCTCCCACCTGTCCAGAAAGCTCCTGTTGTCTGCCTTTCTTTTCGCTTCTACAGTGACAGTTGTAGCTTGAGATCGCTATAACTACTGTCACAGAGGAGAGGGCGTTTCTGGGACTCGTCCTGATTGACGCGCCTAAACAACAGCAAGGCATTATGGGATTTGTAGTATTAGCGATGAATGAATGCGCTGTATCATACCGGTGGGCCAGCTCGCGTAGTCATTTGGTATAGCCTCGCGGGCTATACCAAATTTGGCCCGCGGGCCAGAGTTTGACACCTATGCCTTAGATGTTGTGTTCATTCACATCCACTCACTGTTACAATGTCTTTGGGAAACAAAGGATAAAGTCAGGCAAGGCCGCCTTGGAAGTCAGTTCAAGTTTATTTGTATAGCACATTTCAGCAACAACACACTTCAAAGTGCTGTACTCAGCAAAAAATACAATAGTCACCAATTATGAAATCAGCAGTAAGCATTACACTCTGCAAAATGCCATCATCAGAATCTTTAAGGTGATGTACATCAAACATGCCCATCAAATTTCCATTTGTTACAAAAAATTAAAAGCTGTCTCTTTTTCTTTTTATCTTTTCTTAGGCAAATAGTTGAAGACATTGCTGCAGTAATCAGTTCAACTAAAGATCTCTGTGTTTCTCTAGATTTTGCTGAGACAGCAGTCCTCTCATCCTGGAAATGTTCATCAGATGATTGAAGGCCGATTTTATAACTGTCTTTGTGAGTCTCTTGAGCTTCAGGTCTTAGTCCGTCACTCCCCTCAGATTTCGGGTCTGATCACTAGTTTCTAGCTGTTCAGAGTCAACTGGTGACATTGTAATGTAGAGCTGTGTATCATCTGTCAGTTCTGGTAACTAATCTTATTTCTTATTGTTATAATCTGAGCTAATGGGAGTTTGTAGATATTCCAAGCTTACCATTCTTTAGGTAAGCTTGGAACCAATTGCGTACTGGACCAATAAATAAGTTAAGAATTCACATGCAGAGAGTTTTTAAATGATCAAATACGATCAAATACAAATACAGTAGACATTATCCCGAGCAGAAATTGTAATTACCTACCCTTGACTTTCTGTCGTCTTGTCTCTAGAGTTGCAGTTGTTGGTAATGTGGACGCTGGGAAGAGCACCCTGCTCGGTGTGTTGACCCATGGTGAGCTGGACAACGGCCGAGGCTTCGCCCGCCAGAAGCTCTTCAGGCACAAGCACGAAATGGAGAGCGGCAGGACCAGCAGCGTGGGCAACGACATCCTGGGCTTCGATCAGGAGGGTCAGGTGGGAGCATGTCAGTCCTGGCGTTCGGGTCGTTGGCATACTTTGGTTTTCACAAAAAACATTAGTCAGGAGAATGACACCGAATCCATCCATTGTTCTGTTCGTCAATCTGCTATATTGGAATGTGGGTATACTGCAAAAAGATTTACATTTGTACTGATTTGATGAAAAGACAAATTTAAAAAGTCAATATCTGCATCTTCTTTTTCCCTCTGTTACTTTAGGTTGTCAACAAGCCAGACAGCCATGGCGGAGGCTTGGACTGGACCAAGATCTGTGAGAAATCCTCAAAAGTCATCACCTTTATTGACCTGGCCGGCCATGAGAAGTACTTGAAAACCACCGTGTTTGGGATGACAGGCCACCTGCCAGACTTCTGCATGCTTATGGTGACTCTTGTGTTTCTATTTTTGAATCTTTTTTTAGCTTGTGTTATTGTTTGAAAGAAAGCGGCAGTGCATCTTACCTCTCTGTTGTTGTTGTGGTTTCACATCTTTTCACAGGTGGGCAGTAACGCCGGCATAGTTGGCATGACGAAGGAGCATCTCGGCCTGGCGTTGGCCCTGAATGTGCCGGTGTTTGTAGTTGTCACAAAGATAGATATGTGTCCAGCTAACATCTTGCAAGGTAAGGAGACGGTGCGGGATGCATAGATGACAAAGCTGGAGATGCAAGTTCCATTTTATGCACTTTTTGGTTAGTGGCAGTGTTAAGAAAATCTCATTTTTATTGGTAAACGTTGTTGGTTTTCGTTGGAACCATCAACAAATAAACAAAAACACAAAATTGTGTGAAAAAGAGGATAAATACATTTTCTGCTGTAGATGTTGATATTTGTGGGAAATTATATTTTTAAAAAAGCACATTTTCAAGCTAATGACAAAAAAAATAGATAAAATATATGTTGATGGTACTTTTGGTGTCAATGTTGTGGAATTTCAATGAAGTTATTTCATTAAAAATGGCTAAAAATATACATTTGCTATAGTTAAAGCTGTATTTAAAAACATTAGTTTGAGCCATTGTGGAAGTTGCGAAGAGCCACTTTCGGCCCCGGAGCCGCAGGTTGCAGATCCCTGATCTATAACTACGTTTTAAATTCTTCTCTGCTTTCAAATGAGTTCATAGTTTCATAATTAATGGTAATCAGCAGGTGCAAAAATGACTCTAGAAGTAACCCAGTTAAACCAGGGGAGGTTTAACTGGGTTGGCATGACAACGTAACACAAAAGAGGATTGTGTGAGAAAGATTACAGAATAGAAGCGTCAGGATTCCTGGCCTGAACTGTCACAATGGATAACATGTTAGCGTCATTAAACCGCTTCCTTCTTCCTGGTCATGAAGTCTGATATTTTCAGTCTGTGATGTTTGTAAAAACACCTGTTTTTATTTTCTTTTTTGTTGCGACAGAGACACTAAAATTACTACAAAGATTATTGAAGTCCCCAGGCTGCAGGAAGATACCGGTTCTGGTCCAGAACAAGGATGACGTCGTCGTTACCGCCTCCAACTTTAGTTCAGAGAGGTAAGCTTCCACAGGAGTAAAGATAATTAGCCCTCATTATTTGTTGTTTTTGTTTATTTTGGATTTTTAAGACCACTGAGCTTCATGTTTTTAAGAATGTGTCCCATTTTCCAAATCTCCAACGTGACGGGGGAGAACATGGACCTGCTGAAGATGTTCCTGAACCTGCTCTCCCCGAGGACCACGTTCAACAACGACGAGCCGGCGGAGTTCCAAATTGACGACACGTACTCTGTACCGGTAAGGGATTCGTCGCACACTCGACTGCCCGCTCCGAGAGGTTTTTAAAAGTTCGAAAAGTGATTTTACAGCGAGGCGCCAGAGAGAGGTTCAAACATTAAAGTTGAACCAATTTAGAAACTCTGTTTTGACACTCTTTTGCTACAGGTGATTGCCAATGTCAGTTCTGATGAATGCCACCCACAGAGTCACATAGAAAACAAATAAAACTCTGAATTGCATGAATGCACTCTGTGTGTGCGTGGATGTGTGTGTGCAGGGCATTTTGTCTCGTTTTTTTTTTCTTTACCATCAAAGCAGAATTTAAAAACAAGAACATTTTGCTTGGGTGGACACTCATAGCTAAAATAAAGATTATAGTGTTACATGCTTCTGGAGAAAAAAAATCCATGTGAAGAAAGTGAAGCATTCTCACTAGTAGAATCAATGCTTTCCAAAGAGTATTAAACAATGAAAAAATGTACTTAATTTCCACAGTCCAAAACAAGTTAAAATATTAGATAAGTTTCATAGTTTTGGTGAAAATAAGACTCCACCATTTATTTATTTAGTTTTAATTAAGGCACCGACAAATCAACAAGGATCCGAGTTTTGCTTGTATACATACCGTGCCTATTATATTTGTCTATTTTTAAGTTGTTTCCAATGGCAACCGTGACTTGAAGACGCTACGTTGTGGTGTTTTCACCTACAGAAGAAGCAAGAAGTTTACACACACACACTAAATGAAAAGACTCGCACACCTTTTCTCTTGGTGTCTGAAGTGAAATCAGATGGAATCTTGTTCTAGGTCAGCTAGAATTACCAAAATTATTTATATTTGCCTAAAATCTAAATAATGAGAGGAAATGTCAGAGATGGATCATTTAAAATCGCTTCTTACTTCTCATTTCTATTCATTTCTAATTCTTGTGCAGCACTTTGGTGCAGTTTTGAACCTGTTTTTAAAGTGCTATATAAATAAATTTGACATTGACATTTAATAATCAATGTCTTCAAAATTGGAAACTTCCATTTCCTCAGTATTTGGTGGCATTGTCTTTGATTTGTACGTCAAAAGTGTCCTGTCTTAATTGTTGTATGTAAACATCTATTTTCAACTGTATAAAATAAAAGTTTCACAAATCTTTAGCTATTTGAGCAAATCTCTGTTCAGTGCAGAATTATCCATGTCAGGCTTGATGGTCCTAGAATTTGAAGTTTATGAATGAAAAGTTGCTCAGACTTTGTTATTCAAAAAAAGTGCTAAATACTCCTTTAGTTCAGCACAGATGAAGCTCTGAAGCGGTTAGCCAATCATGGTGTTCTGGCAGTGACCAGGTCTAGTTCTGCTCCTGATCTCATGTTGATCTTCTTCTTTGGCAGGGTGTGGGTACGGTGGTTTCTGGTACTACGCTGCGCGGATTGATACGACTCAATGACACGTTACTCTTAGGCCCAGACCCGCTCGGTACCTTCATCCCCATCGCAGTGAAGTCCATCCACCGCAAAAGGATGCCCGTCAGGGAGGTCCACGGTGGACAGACTGCATCCTTCGCTCTGAAGAAGGTCAGTAGGGGAACATTTAGACCTTTATCGAGGGAAGTGTATGGAATTTGACCTCTGAAAAAGTCATTTTGGAATTATTCTTAAGCTAGGTTTTAGAGTTTTTGTAGTTGTCCTGCACCAGAAATCATCTTTTCATTTTTATCTTTAGTGATGTTTTGTTTCTGCCCTCCATTCATGTCTTCAGATTAAAAGGTCATCAATTAGGAAAGGAATGGTGATGGTTTCTCCAAAGTTAATGCCTCAAGCTACCTGGGAGTTTGAGGCTGAGATCTTGGTGCTTCACCATCCAACCACAATATCTCCACGGTACCAGGCCATGGGTGAGTTGAAGTATTATGGACACAAACCTTTTCTCTTGTATAAAACCTTCTTGTCCAAGTAAACGTGTTATTGACTTTCCGTCTCGTAGTCCACTGTGGCAGCATCAGACAGACCGCCACTATCCTGACCATGAATAAAGACTGCCTAAGGACAGGGGACAAGGCTTCAGTCCATTTTCGCTTCATTAAGACACCCGAGTATCTGCACTGTGATCAGAAGCTCGTGTTCAGGGAAGGTCGCACCAAAGCCGTTGGCACCATCACCAAGGTAATGGGCCTCATGGCTGTCCATTTGTTTCAGTTTACACCAGTAAACAAAGTGGTCCCTGCTTGTTAATATTAGCTATGTGATTTAGCAAATAGAACTAACTAACCGGCCATGTTCCCAGCTCCTCCAGTCGGTGAGCACACAAGCTGCCAAAGCCCAGCAGGCCAAGTCTCAGGTCAGTAGGAAGTCTTCTAGAGAGGGAACGACAGGGAGTGAAGACACGGGGTCAACACCACGACCGCTAAGTCCAACTATGGCATCGGTGAGTCATCAGTCCCCGGCTTCAGCTGGGTGTTTTTGTAGAAGGCTTTAACCAGAATACCGGCCAGACGGTGTCACACTATTTTACTTACAAACATTTCTCAGTAAGAAAGTTGCTTTTTTTTTGTTGTTGTCTTTTTGGTCTTCATATTAAAAGCAGGACTGATCGCACCAGAATTTTCTGGTGGATTTTCTGAAATTCTTTGATACGCATTTTCGAAGAATTTCCAGAAATCAAAAAACACTTGGTTTCTTCTAACCTTAACCGATGACTGTGGTACTTGTATTTAGGCCAGAGGTGCCTGTCGTAATAAATCAGTTAATTGCTGAATAAATTAAAATAGGCTCACTAAATTCTATTTGACTGATTTATCATTTTTTTCATCGTTCAGTATTCATTTGGGGTCATTGACCACAGAGGCCCAAATATAGCTAACATCCTCAATTACTCCAGAGCCCCTCTAAAAATCCTTTTACTTGTCTACTTTAATGTTTCAAACACCAAATTTACCCCAACTTGCACTGTGGAAATTGGGGAAGCTGACATTCGTCCTTCTGTAAAATTCTTGCGGGTACAACCAATCAGAGCCAAGGAAAATAAATGCTGCTCCTGGATTGTCAAAAAGCATGACAAGTAGCATTGCGTTTATTGAAGCTTCCCAATCTATATTTTCTTTTTTCATACTGCGATGAAATAAATCAGGAAATACACTGATTTTCAACAAGTAATTTGGAGTTATGTTCCACAGAAAAATAGCCGAATGTGTGAATCTGTGATTACTGAACCTCCAAAAGTTGGGGGTCCACTGAATCCTGAAAACAGTCGTCCTTTTGTGTTGGTGACAAAATACTCAGACGAGTATTGCTGCTGTTGTCACAGTTTATTTGCCTTGAACTTTGTGTTTCAAGAAACATAAATTGACTGTTGCTAGCTTTTCAGAATTGCATTTGAAGCTTTTTGTGTGTGTGTGTGTGTGTGTTTTGACCTTTACAAATCTTTCCTGCTAATTTGTTGTGCTTTCCTCTTTCTTCTACCTTCCCTCATTTCTCTCCTTCTTGGCTGGCATACATGTTTTGTTTTGACCTTCATTGACCATCATTGTGCTCTACTTCTGTCTTCACTTACACATACCATCCCTTATCATTACTGTGGTTTCATTTCATTCTTTTCCCTCCCCTTGTTTCTGCCTCTCATTTTCTGTGCTTTAACTGGACCGTTGTCCTGCTCTTCTCACCCTCGCTGCTTAACATGCTGCGTTAGACAGTGGCAGAGGAAGATGCTCTATGTAAAGATGACAACAAAGAAAACAAGGTAAAGACGGGGGCGGGCTCTGGAAGCAGTGACTTAAAGTGGTGCAGAGAAAGCTGAAAAAGTGAACAAATCAACAAAAATTGAAAGCAAATTCAGCATCAGGCGGTTCTCAAAAATATTAAGAGGCCACAAAGATGAAGGCAGAATGATATTCTTATATTAAAAAAAGAACTCAATAACTAACAGTTCAATAAAAATGCTGAAGAATATTGACTGTTTTTTCATCATTTTTGTTTCAACAAGTCATTTGTGATTAACACACCTTTTTTAATTGATAAATTAGACTTGCATTGGAGTCTCCAATTAAACTTTAACCTCCATTTGGAAGCCAAAAGAGGCAGGGAACATATTTCTAGATGACAACACTAAGGTTTTAATTTGTGCTATTAAAGCTGCAGTACGTAACATTTACTTAATGTTACATATTACATACTAAAATGTAAAAAAAAACAACAAAAAAAGAGGTTTTTTTTACATATTTATCAAAACTATAACATGAAAGATAATCTGTGGAAATATATAAATATATGTATAAATATTTAACCTGAGCTTTAATTAAGTTGATATTTGCCTTTTTTTAAACAGCTGCCATTAGCCACATGAGCATGCCTCGTAGATCCCCCAAAGGAGCACATCTGTGAGCAACAAAGCATTGCTGTGTCTATGTTAATGGTAAAAGTGTGACACAACCAGACGATACACCTTTGTGTCAATCAAACTGCCAACAGAACACAGAGGACCTCCATCCTGTCTCTGCGTAGCTGGATTATTAGTGAGCCTTCAGTCAGCAGTAGCTTAGTGAGTAATAAGTTTTGACTGACGACGGGTCCCCCGAGTGAGACGCTTCGTCTTCATCCGTACCAAGGAAACTTCCTCTTTAAGACACTGTGTCAGTTTCTTATATATTATATATATCAGCTACCATATAGCTGCTAAACCTCACACACAGCATCTGAGGTTTACAAATTCTTCTCCGTCGGCAGATTCCTTCCTTGAGAAGTGGAGAAATGACCACAGAGGAGTTCGCCCCCCCCCCCCCCGTCCCCTGAAGCACACCTGTTTCTGCATCTGAACACGCACTCGCACTGTCTTTTTCACGTTGCGTTTGCAAACCCATGCACGGTGACAGTTGGAGAGAAACTTGGCGTCAGGAGGCTTGGCGACTCTTGCCTCCAGCAGAGGAAGCATGTCGTTCAAGAACAAGGTTTTACATATCAGTTCAAATCCCGACGGTTTGATAACTTTGCATACGCACAAAACCGAGAACGTGAAACATCATTCTGAACAGATAAATAATTCTTCCTAAAGTAATGCATCAATTATTACAGTTACAGTTATGCAATGACATTCATTTATTGCTATTTTGACATTTATGTCTAAAGAGACTAAACACCATTAATGGATCTTTTAGTTTGTTAAACAACATTATTCACTTAAAAAAAAAAAACATAAAAGAATAATGTAGTTGTCTTAAAAAAAAAAGGTTGTTTTTTTTATTTTAAGTAGATTCTAGTTTAAGCCGACATCTTTACTTTTAGCATCCAGCACTCGATTGAGATGTGGTCTCAATTGCATCCTCTGACTAAAACCCACCAGCTTCCCCTGATCTCTCCTAACATCCAGCGTGGTGTCGGTGTCTGTCTGCAGCTGAAATCGGGAGGCGGAGGTCGTCGGCGAGGGGGACAGAGACATCGAGGGAAAGGTCAAAATCCCGCAACCATGTCGACAGCAATGCCCGCCGGAGCAGCAGGCTCATCCTAAAGGCTGAAGATTTCCTGCCTCATCATCCGGTTCTCTTACAAACATTGGCTCCCTGTCTGTCTGTTGTTTCTACAGTGGAAGGTGTAATTCTCAGTGGGCCGTGGAAAGTGGTATCGAGTTAAAAACAGGTTTGCATTCGGGCGTCGCAACGTTCGCCGTATTTGTAGTTTGTCAGAACTTCCTCGAGAGGCATCGTCTTTTTCTTTTCTATTACTGTAAGCTGCCCTTATTGCTCCTTTTGGATGGAACAAAGGCAGCGTCAAACAAGTAAATGTGGGGAGGCGCAACACTTTTGGTGGTTTGGAAGTCATGTTTGGTTTTTAGTGTATGGATGGCTGGCCGTAGATCTCTGACTCAATAAGCGGAACTGCTTTATCAGCTCACCCATCACTGAGGGGAGCCGGTTTTAAAAATCCCTGCTTAAGATGCGCTCGGTGTGAGAAAATAGTGTTGATTTTTGGCAGTATTTTTTCAGAAGTGAAAAGAAGATGCCTGAAAATTTTAACTTTTGGTTGCATTTCAAATCACATAACATGTTTGTAAATGGAGGAATTTCTCTCCCTTTAAAAATAAAAAAATAAAAAACATCAATCTTGCTGAGGTTTGATCTCTAATAGAAAAAAAAAAACACTATCTGCTTTATCATTTCCTCAATTTCTTTAGCAGTTTAATACGTTTAGTCCTTGCAACTAACATTTTTTCACTCTTCTTTTTAAAGAAATGTTAACTAAACTGTTAGTTTTTGCTTTCCTCTAGTCTTTTATTTGATTATATTCTTCAAGATGCTTTCGGCACTAGTGGCCTCTATTGAACAGTGAATGGGCAGGAAGCTGGGTAGTTAGAGAAAGGGGAGGCCAGAAATCCAATCCGGGACGACCATGTTGAGAACTGCAGCCATCCAGCGATTATTGATCTGCGATGGTAACTCTTAGGTCCAGACGTCTCACTGTAACGATGCAACGACTCACATCAAAAGCCAAGGAAGAACATCTTTAAGTCGCAAAATTGCAGCTGCTCTTTATTTTTTATTTTGGAGTCCACACAAATGAGCAAGAAGCAGCCATTTTCTGACTTCAGAAATGTTGTTAAACACTGACCTACAAGATTAAATGTTTCTCTTCTGTAAGATTCTGTAGGATTTTGGTTTTATTGTTCATATTTTCCTTTGCAGATTTTAAATCATAGACAAACCTTTTGTTTTTTCTTTTTTTTTCTTTTTGCGTAGAAGTCATAAAGACTCACTAGTGAAGTTAATTTTAGTGTCTTTGTGTCTACACGTTTGCCATGTTTGTCACATTGTTTCAAATACAGCATATGTGCAACCAGAAGATTTTACATGCGACCCATATTTGATGGAGGGATTTGCATGAAATGAGTTTTCAAATCTTTTTGTGTCTATTTATATTCAAAAATGCTGGTTGTGTGAATGGAAATAAAAAAAAGCAGTTTAATTTAAGTGGTGCCATTTTTATGTAAACCCTTTTAAATAAATTTGCTATAGAAAACTGACAGTTATGCGATTTAATCTTTGAACAGTAAATCCAAACTATATTCACGTTCCTAACGGTTAAAAAAGTAATTTCTTTAGTTTCATCAAGAAAATCAAAATGAAGAACTAAAAAGCCTATCACAGTGATGTACTTTTAAAAACACGTTTGCTGAGTTTTCATTGTTGATATTTTCACTTATGACCTTCAACAATAAAACTAATTGCTTTTAAGACACCTGAGGAAAGTTGAAACTGTGTAATAGTCATCATCTTTTGACCGGGACTTGGATGTTCATGTTCTCGATCCTCTTTTTCAAGAAATACCGCGATGTTAAAAATTACGGTTTCAAAATCACTAAATTGTTCCGTCATACCGTTCCGACGGTGTGACGGAACAAGCTTTTATTTATTTATTTATTTTATACCTGCTACGGTTATCATACCATCCCATGCCCGTCAGTGAAGGAAATGTATCCCGTAACAGTTTAGTCTGGAGTCGCTTCGTGTCCAAAGAAGGGATCTACTTCTGGATTAACGCAGTAATAGATAATGGAAGAAAAGAATCAACTTCTTCTAACACTCCTGACATCATGTCATCGTTAGCTTGGCAGCACACTGCGTCGCAGGGCAAAGAGAAAAAAGTAGGCTTCCAAAGAGCAACATTTTGCATCAGTGGCCCGGAAACTCCCCGGGTCTTAATGATGTCGAGATGTTCTCGAAGCAGACGGATAAACTGAACCATGAAGCTCTGCTGAGATTAAAAATGAATCATGACGCCTGAGGATCTGGGTCCAAAGTGATATCCAGCATTCCTGAGATTACTCTGTTATAGTCGAGCTGTAGATGTGAAATTCTAAACTATATCTGGTGCGATTGGAGATGAAGTGTCTTGAAACGTATCTTGTTCTTCGTTCATAAGGAAATCGCAAAATGTTAAAGAAAAAAAAAAGTAATAAAAAATTGAGCCACCATCAAAATTTGTGGCCATCACTTTTATTTAAGCAATCAAATGCCCACCAAATTATTAACCGTGCATGACTGAATGACCTTTAAATCTATTTTTGACACGAATACACTGCGGGTAAACCGAAATCCTAAGTGTACGGCGTATGTAATAAACCTTTAAGATCAAAAGCAAGAAAAGCCGAGACATATTAAATATGTGCCGGCAAATGTTTCCTGTTTTCCGCCAAACAAAGGAGGGCAGAATAATATTTACGAACCAGAACGCTGTGACTGTTATTCATATTCGGCTCCTAATGAATATTCTCTCTCTTTGTTTCCCCCAAATGACTCGGGAGTCCCAGAGGAAGCCGGGGGCCTGCCAATCAGAGCTATCAGGCATCCAAATCTACCTCTCTGCAAGATCGAGCGTCTGCACAGTTCTGGAATAATTTTCCAAAGCAGCACACTGATCAAAGAGAGTAAAATTAGCTCCTGATATCTGTTTTCACTCCGATTATTTGTCTCAGAGTGAATTTGCAGTCTGCAAATGTTCCTGAGGTGGTTCATTTGTACTGCGAACGTGATCTACGGTGCCTTTCGATCTTGTCTTGCTACAACAGCAGTTAGCAAAAGGCTTTTTTGTTTTTTGTTTTGGCATACAGTGGCATGAAAGTGTTTTCCTTCTTCCAGATTTCGTCTTTTTTGCAAGTTCGTCACACTCTGGGGTCTCAGTACATCAAACCAATTTAGATAGTTGTCAAAGACGACAAAGTCGATCGCAACTCGCAATTTTTGAAACGACGTGGTTCTGCGTTGCCTAAAAAAAGTGACGGTTCATCACACCTTCAACAAGCAGCCATTTTTACATTCAGAAGTAGGATTTTGATTGCTGACATAGAAGATTAAATATTTTTCTTCTTCTATAAAAAACACCAGTGGGATTACTTTTTGTAGTGTTCATATTTAACCGTAGGCAAAACCTCTTCTTTCAGTTTCAAATACAAAATTATTGATTTTCACGATTTAATAAGGTGTTTTTTATAACTTTGTTTCAACAGAAACTGTAAATGTTGCCATTTTCTCAAATTTTGTTAAAAAAAAACAAAGGTAATATGTTTTAGTGTGGGGCTTTCCACAAATAATGTTTGGCAGCGAAACAAAAATGCTCAAATCTAATTCAAATTCTACTTGAACACTGAGGAAATTAACTTTATGTGCCTCCTAATTAGGTAGCTGAATTTTTCAATCGGATGTCAGCTGTACTTAAAACGCAATAATAAAACGGAAGGAAAGTATTATTGATTTCTGTATTTTTTTTATTATTATTTATGGATATTTCTGTCCTTAAGAAACACCAAAATGGCTCAAATACGTCCCAAGAAACTTTGAAGTCATTATCTCAGATCAACAACTTTTGAAGTCACCCGTTAAAAAGCTGGTAGATGAGCTTTTTCCTTTTTTTTTTTTTTTTTTTTAAATCTCAATCTCAATATATATAAAAAAATCACTTTTTTTGGATGCGTGGCTGGCATTCCTCCTGTGGCATTCTGGGTTTTTTTCTCTGTGAAAAATCCATGAAGCCGCCTGATCCTTAAGCATCTTTGTGCGTCTCATATTCATGCAGTCATTCTCAGCAGACTGCAACACTCTGGAAGAACCCTGCATACATCAAAATATATTATTTTTTTCTCCGTCTCTGCTAATATCCTTTGCTGTGTACGACTCCGCTTTGTGGGACTGTCGTTTTTAACTTATGTTTTACACGCATACTTTTTACTCAGCGCAGCAAAAGCAGCATTTGTATTTTACGTCTACTCTTCCTTAAACTTTTAAACGACGAGCACCGCCTCAGAAAAATACTACTGATTCCACGTGCCGTTACCGATGGGCATTTCAAAGCAAAACTTGCATTTTTGCAGAGAAGCATTTCGACCTGAAAACCCAGACTGGTGAACCAGAAGGCTCCAGTGTTTCAATGTCCACTGATATGATCTATAATGCTTTCACGATAAATTTTGAAAATACTGGAGACCAGTTATGGACAGCACAGGAATCCAAATAACCTATGAAGATTAGACAATTATTTGCTGTAGGTTATTTGGATTCCTGTGGCGTCTACAATTCGTCTTCAGTATTCCAACTAGCTGACCTATATAGCCTAAATTTTCCATCATGTCCTCTTTGTCCCGGCTCCCTCTTGTCCCATCCTTTCTTTCCTGTGCTATTGTTACAACTTTCCCTCGTCGTCGCCATCGTTCTGCCTCCCGTTTTCCTGTCCTCACGTCCTTCGACTGTTCGACTTTTGCTTGCATCGCGTCTCTTCTTCTGAGGTTTTACTACCTTTTGTTCTTTTTAATGCTGCCTTATAGTTCCCTCTTTTGTTATGCGACTTCCAACAGTGAGTTCTACCCTCTGTGGAACTATTTGCCGTAAATCCGGTGAACTTCAGTTCACTGAGCGTAAAGAGCAGAGAGGTCTGTAAATGTCCATATTGAAGTTTTTCTGGATAAGAAGGGTTCCCTGTGCATCTGTGTCTGTGTCCAGTAGCTGTTTGATTTCTGAGTGCTTCCCTAAACTTGGAGCCATTTCTGCTTTGCTGTTTTGTGCATCGGGGTGAAGGAATCTCCAAGCGGTCCGTATCAGTTTCTGAGCTCCCAGATTTTTAGTGCCCTACTTTTTAGTGAGTCGACGCTGTTCCCAATCGCTTCCCAAGCGTACATGGAAGTGCTGGAAACACTTTCGTTTATTGACTTGGAAGAGTGTGTGAGTTATGGCCTTGGCAACGCAGTGTGTCAAATCATAGTTAATAAAATCTAAAGTTAGCTTAAGTTGCGTCGTCATGTTGGCCGCCTTATGTTAACACTGGATTTCCTTCAGGGTATGACCAAAAGAAACATGCGTACCACAATTTGAGATCCGTGGTTTAAGTATTTTGTGTGGAAAAGCACTTTATTTTGCTATCACAGATTATGGGACCATACCAACTACCAGGAGAATTTTTTACCATCCCTTTACTCTGTCCTCTTTGAACGTCCAGGTGTGGAAACTTTCACTCACTCCGTCAGTCTCAAAGCTTAGTATTGATCTGAGTTGTGTGCTCTTGGACCGTCAAAGTGTGCTTTGTGTGTAAGTGGCTTTAGCGAAAAGCCTTGCAATAGATTTTTCTCCAAGGAACTTCTTCTTTTCTTCTTTTTTTTTTTTTTTTTTAAGTTTTTCATTTTGACAAAAAGAAATATATATATAATAATTTGCCTTTAAGACGTACAATTTTAGCCTTTGCTCTTTTTCGAAGGCGTCTTCCCATTATCATTAATGGGCTCTTGATTTAATGTATTCTGCTATGACTTTTGGCTCCCATTCTAAAAAAAGAAAAAAAAAAAAAAGCAGCTTTCAGCGACTGTTTGTATGACAAACACAACAATCTGCCCGGGATGAGCAACAGGGATGGAGTGCGGGCAAACCAACTGTTGTTTACGTTGAGCAGAGAGGAAGCACAAACAGGCTGACGGGCAGATGGAGGGGAAAACAGGCTGGCAACGAAACGGGCAGAACCGAGAGCGTATTGACTTGAACGCTGCGTGGGAGTGGAGCAAGACAATGAGGCAATGAATGATCTAGGAAAGAGAACAATGGAGCACAATGTGGTTGCAGATTTGAGGTCGGCGAAGGCATCGCAGAGAGCAGGAAAAGAACGAAAACACAGGACGACGCAGGTTAAAAGTTTGGGGTCCGTTTCCGGTGGGACTGTTTTAGAAACGATAAAATCGATACCTGGTCAGTGCTTTCAGTTTGTCCTTCCATTTGTTTCGCCCACACTAACAAACTCGGCTGAATGCATAGAAACAACCTAAAAATAATTAAGAGCAGACCAATTAATTAGGTGAGATTGAATAAAAAAGATAAATCCAGCTTTTTCAGAAATTGATCTTTTGTGACTTTCAATTTCATTGTCGCCGTTTCTCTGCCGCTGCTTTGAGCTTTGATTTCAAATTATGAAGGCAGCTCTTCTGTTCCAACATGAATCCCTGATGTGACAATTGCAGCACAAAGCATGAAATAATACATTTTCAAAAAACAGCGTTCATTCCTGATCAATTCTCCACCAAGTCGTCTGCGTTCAGAGCTGCTCCCTCATCTCAGGCTTATGGAAAATTTGTAAGCAGTTAAAAAGGTGGAAAGGTCACCGACAGGCTCAGTTAGGACAGATCCATCAGGAGGAATGGGTCACAGTTTTGGTAAACTGCCATGTTAAGCTTGTTGCGTAATCTCCAATACGTTTGACCAAATCTATCAAATGCTGGGTAAACTCCTGAAACTAAAGAAAAGAATACAAAATCTCTAGAAGAAGTAACTGAAGTTAAAAAAGATAAAAAAAAAAAAAACATTAAAGGAGTATTACAAAAGCCTGAGATAATTTCTAAAATGGGTTTTTACAGTGGAGGATTAAAAGCCACTGGGAAAAAAAAACAGGTTTTTGTTTTTTTCCTCCAGAATTTTGACATTTGATTTTCAGAAGATTAAAGCCAAGATTCTGATTTAAAAAAAGAAAAAAGTAAATAATGTGTCCCTAATCCTCTCCCATAGATCTTGACGTGAAACCGTCCATCTTAAAGTCTGAACCAGGCCTCACCTTGACACGAAGATGAAAGACGCGTTCCTGCATTTTTAAGGGAGAGTTTTGTCCAGGGTGAATGAATGCGACTGAAGCCAGCGAGAGAGAGTCGGCGTGTAATCCAGTGTCATTTTGTACGCTCGGCTTTCTTCACATACAAACTCATCTTGTATCTTGTTGTATTCTGGGTTTTTTTGGTGTAAACGGACGTCTTGTAAGGTGGGTTTAAGCATCAGGGAGACGTTTCCTTTAATGTCAAGCAGGTGTATCATTTCAGTCGACGTAGTTAAACCTGCTGATTTGGAGGAATAGCCAAATGAAAAGAGATAAAAGCTTGTGAAATGAGCCACTCAGCACAAAACCAGAGGGAGTCACACTCACACAGTCAAGGACACAGACTCGGTTCTCATACGAGGAAGGATTTCATAATCTCTCATTGAACTCTTCTTTTTCTTTTTTTTTCGCTTTAAGAGGATTTGTCAGACATTCTATTCGTGCCAACTTGAAGAGTTTGAACCCTCTTGTGAATTTCATTATTTAGAGTTCGTGGTCGACTACCGTTGAAATCGTCTTTTTTTGTGAGCGTTTTCCTTTTACACGCAGAAATGGTAGAAGTTAGTGGGGTTACAAAAAAAAAAAAAAAACATTTACACATTTACCTCAGAGCTTCTACAAAATCAAACCCTAAAATCACATTTATTTGAGAACTATTTACATATCAAACATTTGATTAGAAGGTTAAAAGACCTGGCTTGTCCCAGTTGAATAGTTGATGCTTATCAGCGCTCCTGGCTTGACGGCTACCGCAGGTTCCAAGATGGCTGCCGATTAGATAATCAGTCTTGCTGAAATAATCGCTCCCCAGCTGCAGCTGCACAGTTTGTGATTCCCTATTTTTAGAATGAAGCACAAACGTTTCCCATCGGGTGATTAGTCCGGTCCAGCCGGACTCAGCATGAGGAAATGAAATCCTAGTGAATTGGTGAAGCACTCAACAATCCTGTCCACACAATTACTGACATTAAATCCACTGTTACTGGTCTTTATCAAGAAATAACTCCCAATATATATTTATATATTTTTGGGGGCGGGGGAATAAGTTACTGTCGTCTCCAGTGTTAAGGAAAGTGCATTCTTTGATGGTGCTTGGTCCAGTTTCACCAGCAGGTGTCATTGTTGTGTAAGCATTTGTTAATATTCAGCTCCATGAGTAATCCTCCCAGTCACGTACTGAGAGTGTTTGGGGATTTGTTGGACTGTGAAGCCACCAGTCTGGCATCTCCCCATGGATTAGGACAGATACTGAACACAGAGTTTTGTAACTGTACGTGCAGAAAGCAAAGAAAAACGGCCCACAGATACAGAACAGTGAGAAGGAGAGTTCTACATTTCTCCTTGGTTTCTTCATCTCTGTCGCGTTGTTACCTGTTTCTGACTGGAGATCAAACAGAGCTACACCAATCAGACATAAGATTATAATCACCTGCCTAATCGGGTGTTGGTTCCCCCAGCAACCCCATCCACACTCACTGCAAGTGATCAGTACCAGACCCCTGAAGATGTGTTGCAGTATCTGGATGCATGATGTTAGCAACAGATCATGTTAGTCATGCAAAGTGTGAGCAAGACCAGCTTATTTGACATCAGTGGAATTTGATTTATTTATTTTTTTTAAAAGCATGTTTTTCTTTGTAATTGCTTAGGTAATAAAAATCATTTGAGGTATGATTTTTAAATATTTTTCAAAATAAGAGCGCAACATTTCAGCTTTGCGGTAGAGTTCATGTGTTTGGCAAGACATTTCCCTGAACACATTTGCATTATTACTTTCTGGGAAATTACACAAGTATCTCAGGCAGTGAAAAAGCAGGAAGTCATTTACCTTTGGTTGACCCCGGTGTTGTGTGATGGAGTTGATGCCTGATGTTTTGATGAAAGCCATGTTGAATTATTCTCAAAACCACTGCTCTATGGTATCTTTCTGACGTGTTCTTCCAATTGCTACTGCAGCAGTACTCATAAAGTACTTAACACACAGGCAGAAATGACGCTACAAGAACGTCAGTTTTGAATCAACACAAAAGTTGATTCCAGCATAAGAAAAAGTTCTGTCTCGCATCAACCTCGGCACAGATATTCCCCAGCTATAAGCCCTGCTCACAAGAGATGTGCGACAGCTGCTCAGCCCACGAAACTCAGCACTGAGGTCAGGAGATAAGGAGAGGTACAGGACTGCAAGAATCAATTTACGTTGTGGCATCACAGATGTAAAAAGGCAATGAAAGCAGTGTATTGAGGACAACCTCAACACAACCCCCGCGTCCTGTGGAATGTGTGAAAAACGTCATTCTCTCTCCTCGTTCGGGTCAACACGTTCTGCTCGCTTTGAAAGCAGCTCCAGCCCCAACAATAAACCAGATCCAGATCCCGAGTCTGGCTGTACAGCGGACGCTCAGCCAATCATTCCCCTGACCCAGCAGGTTAAAAGAGAAGTTCTCACAAGAAATTGCAATAACGTTGCTGAGTCTGATGGGATATCAGACGGGGTAGCTACCAAAGGTCATGCCTTTAGGTCTTTAAATAGCCTGGAGGTATGTCCTGACCAGCTTGCCTCCGTATTCTACAGCACTTTCAATCTGTCCTTACAGAGGTAACATTTTTGTTACCTGTGAAGTCTCAGCTGGGTTTGAAGTCACACCCAAGCAAACATCGTTCTAGTTCACATAGTCGGAGAAGAAGGATTTCAATGTGGTGAAATCCTTCCAAAATCCTATCCGAAGTAGCCATTTGTTCACAGCGTCTCTTGCGATTTGGAAGACCGTCTTCAGGGGAGCATCTCAGTTGAATTTTCTGAATCAGAGATCGGAAAGTCTGAGCTCCGACTCCCAAAGGAAAGCGTTGTTAAAACTACCACCATCCGTCACCAGCATGAACAACTACCGGCCAGGAAACCAACCCGCTTCCAACTTAACACTCAGCAGTGTTGATTTTTTTTATGATTTCTTTTCTTTTCAAGAAAAAAAAAAGAAATCATAATAGACATAAATAAAAACAAAAAAACACACACAGTGCATTAATGAAGAGGAGGCGGTGACAGAGTTAATTCATATTTTTAATTCGGAAGGTATTAAATTTCTAATAAATGTATAATTTGATCTCTGTCAGTCATTCAGGGTTTACTGAGTGGCTATCATCATCAACACACTGCATCGTGTGAACAGAACATTAGACAAAAGCTAAGTGAAAACTGTACATATTAATTTATTTTATGTTTGGAAATTGCTGACTGGAAAAAATGGTCAGGAGTCATTAACGATCATATTAGCGCTTTATTTTACGGTGGCAGTACTTAATCCTACCGAAGTGTGTTGGCAGATAATGCAGCACAGTTGGGCAATTGAAGCTCAAGCCGCTGTCCTGATTTTATGCCGCTTCCAACGGCTTTGGTCGCTGTGTCTTACCACTCATTTCAGGAGGCAACGGCAGCTAATCTCTCTATGACCAGCGGTTACCAATTATGTTTTGGTAGAATGGTCACAACCCCTGAAACGGTCAAAACTTCAGTAAGCGCCAAGTCATCAGCTTCCTGGCGACTCGGTAAATTACTTTTTAGCTAAACAACGCTCAAACTGTTATGAGGATTTTTTTTTTTTTTTTGTTGGTTGTTTTTGATCCAAAGAAGATGAACAACCCAGAAGGAGTTGGTCAAAGCTAAGATCCATAACTAGTTAGTAGTAAATAGTCTCACTATTTACTAGTCAGACTATTTATAATCTGGGTGATCTGCAAGGTTTTGGTGAAGAACAGACATGCTGTCCAACCAAGATATTTTTCAAAAGCATGAGTGATGTTGCAAAAGAAGGCGTGAGCAAGGCGGCTTTATTCATGTACGTCTAATGCATTCTCCACACACTATCTAGTTTTAAGTTCTTACATGGAGTCACCTCCATGAATTTATCTTCCTCACCTTGCGGAGTGTTCAGGAACACAGTTCTTTTATAAATTGTCCTAGTTTTCTCACAGAAATAGTTAGAATATTTCTGCATATTAAGATTTGATGATGTAAAATAACAGACAGAGGAAAAATAATAGCTATTTCTTTCTACATTTAGCCCAAAACCCAGTCCTACTCAAGGCATATATTGGTCTAAAGCAGTTGCTTAAGTTGACCAACTTGTTTTTCTTTGACTGGAAGTAATGCAGCGTGATTGATTGTTGACCGGCTCACCCAGATTGCTTTTTTTTTATTGTTAATACTTTTATTAGGAGGAAAGGAGACATGGCTTCTCCACAACATCGACAGAAAAGAGGAAACATGGGTACAAGAGAGGTAGTGAGTGTTTGGATGGGAAAAGGCGCTCCTCCTTTGAGTGTTTTTCTCTTTCTAACATAACGGAACAGGACAAAATACGTACACATCTAATGAAAAGATGGCAAATTAAAAAAGAGGAAAAAATCTCCAGTTTTTGAAACATTTTCAGATTACTCACTCAATTGCCACTTCCCTTTAAGAAGTACATCACAGATAAAAGATAAAAGAACATCTAAGAACTCATGTTACTGACCTTACTGTTTAGAGGAGTCGCATGTTTTTCAGACTTGGGGTCGGTGGCTTGAGACAGCAGTGGTTTCAAATAACAGGGCTTTGCTGTTGTTGAAAGAAGAGACAACATTATTGGAATGGGCATTTTACTCACAAAATCTCACAAAATCAATTAGCATGCTTAGCCTCAGCTTCAGATAAAGTTCATCAGGTTTGAACAGGGAAATGTTTTGCGCTCTGTTTAGCCTTCATGTTATTTGCTGAAAGTCTTGACCTCTCCCCCATTTGAATGGACCCAATTTAAAATATGTCAAGGAAAAAAGGTGTTTTAAAGCTTCTTACAAATCTGTGAGTCCTATGAATTTTTATCTATCATTTTCACAATCCTTACAGGTTTTTAATGATATATGTATGTATCTTTAGAAAAGAGTTCTAGTATTGAAAGAGTTTCTTCTCTTCCTGACTATAACTGCTGACTCTGAACTTAGTTCACTTCTTCTGCCCTCGGGGCTCTCAGGAGATGCTCGACGATAGACGAGTTGCAGTCGGTCTGATTGAAGAAAAATGAAAAAAAAAAAACAAAACAAAACACAATTTCAGACACGTGTGTCGATGATGCCTCCCGGGGCCCTGATGGCGTTACGCTTTGGAAACATCCATCAAACTGGTGCTGTCTTGTCTTTTAGTCCCAACAACATGCGAAGTTTAAGTTTACATCAATCGCTACATTAAATGCTGCAAAAGTCATCGTTGTGCGAAAGGAAAAAAAATAATTAAATCAACATTGTTAATAATGCCTCGATGCTTTCTCTTTACTATCAGGCATATTTCTTTACTAACGGTCAAACGCATGAAAACAGTTGCAGTCACACTAAATGGGTAATTTATTCCTCTATCTTCATTAAAAAAGCGAAATGTATGGAATCGTTACACAGAATGATTATACTTCAGGTGTCTTCTGTTGGATGCAATTAGAACAAAAATTTTGATTTTGTTTTCTCAGAAAATCAAAAATAAATAAATATGCCAAAATAATGTATAAATGTTGTTTTTAATGCTAAAGTCAAGTTGAAGACTGCTTACTTGCCATCTTTAAAGCAATCATTGATGCCCCCACTAGATAACCGAGGTAACTTTTCACATAGTGAAAGCATATAAAGTTGAGTGGAAGGAAAAACTGTGTTAGAAAAAACTGGAAGTGCTGCAGCCACAACTGGATTGTGCAGCAAAGACCATTTGGGAGTTTGAAAGAGATTCATCAGGAATGGATATTTTCTAATCAAGAGCCAATATCAGAAACACTATGTGTTCGAAGTCCTCTCACAATATGCATCAAACGTGAAATGTTTTATTCTGTGGTATAAATCTTCACATTGTATAATTTAATTGATTTGCTGAAGTACACTAACTTTTTGATCATTTCCTAATTTCATTGACTTGTACCTGTGCTGCTGTTTTTTTTTTTTTTCTGAACAGATCAGTTGCCTCCCATCACTTTGAGCGAGCATCAGTAATTCTGTCTGAGGTGTGAGTCTGATGCAGAATGCATTATTAAAAAGACTTCTCTGACATCAATCAGCATTCTTTATCGCGTAATGTGCCCCCGCCTGACAATTGAGTCGGGGTTTTGTAAAGGAAGCGAGTCAGCATCTCCAGACAAAAAGCTCGTTATTCTGTGCGTGTGTTCGGCTCCCTAATCCCTAATTCCACTAAGTTGACGCCGCGTTCACACAGCGTTTTTCCAAGGCATCAAAAAGCCCTGACTGTGCTGTCAGCTGCTTTCGGCAGAGCATCAGATTTGAAGGATGTGCTTTGTTCGCGGCGTATTTGATGTAAATTCGAGACGCGACACTGACGCGGACGGAACAATATCAATAAATTCTGTTTCATCTTCATCTATGAATCTTGGTGTTGTCTCTCTGTGTTGCTTAAGTTACATGATGTAAAGGTTTGTGTTGCATACGGACATGAAAGGACGGAGTAATGGGTGTGATATATATGTGTCGAGTATCAGCAGACAAAAGTTCTATTTTCTGCTGATTCAAGTCTATTAAATGGTATTAAAATTCTCAAAATGAGGAAACTAAAGATTTTCCAGGCAAGTATGATTTAGTTGTACCGCGCAAGGCATGCTGAAGCTTAAAATAAAGTTTTCTTGGCACCAGAGGGCCACAAGCTGCTTCCTGTCTGCCCGACTGCGGGTCCTGCTGTCTTCGTCACGCTCAATATTATTACATGCACAAACTTATGTGAAGCCAATAAAAATGCAAACTTTGGACATTATTGTGTAAAAAATGTTCTTTAAACATCTGCGTTTAAACATTGTTTCACAAACGCAGCACCACTAAAGCCTGTTGATGCTTATTCTACACATATTAAGAATCATATTGGTAGTATTTTGCCACAAACTAGCGGACAAAGCGATACCACTTTTTTTTCTCTAATTTTTTTATTTATTTATTTTTTTATATATTTTTAAATTCACTCAAATCAGAAGCTGCTTAACTGCAAAAGCAGAAATAATTTGTTTGCTTGGTTACTGTGAATAAATTCAGGCAGTAAAGGGTCAAATGCTCAATTTGTCTGTTCTTTCAAAGTATTTTCTGTTTTCAACTCTTGTTGAAACGGTTCTGATTCCTCCAATATCAAACAGGCCCAGGAGTCACGCGCCCTGGCAAAGGAGAGACGACCTTCCCAAAGAGACGCCTGGCATGAATGATTCTCAGCAGGGCTGTGCGAAGGCCGCAGATGTCGGTGGGAGGTAAACAACAATCAGGCAGCAAAATCTTACCAGAAAAAATACGTCTTCAGAACTAAATAAATAAAGCTCTTGTAAATATTAGGTCACGATGGATGTTTCTTCATGACAGTTTATTCAGTCCCTTCATAAATAAATTATGCAAATGAAATCATGGCATTTCATCTGGGCGAACCAGCATTCAAACCATCGCCCGGTTTAGCTTTGAGGCGCACATCCTGACCGCGTCCGACCATCAGCCGCTCGTCAAAAAGTCTGAAAATGTGATTTCCAAACGCTCTCTCGAACTGTCACGCTGCTCGAACTGGCAGCCCTGCTTCAATTTTAGCCTCTCCGTTGTTTCATTCCTGATGCGCTCGTGCAAACCGTCACTTTCCCGTCAAAGTGGACGCGAGGACGGAGGCGCTGTCTTCGGCTGACTGAAGCGCGCGCTGGACGTGTCGTCGGCGTCCGCTTGCCGTCGCCGCATCTCCGGTTTCTGTGTCACTTTTGGGGTTTTTAGAACGTCCCGTTTCCGGAGAGGCCATAAATAAATGGGAGATGCTCGGCGCCCCTTTGGGTGGATTCTTTTCATTTCCTCCTAATATGACACTAATATGTCTGCAGCCGGAGGCGTCGGCAGGGATCATTAAAGAGCACGGACGCCTCAGTCATGTAGAAATGGACGGATTGCTTAACGATTAAGTAATTGGAGAGAATTATCTCTGTGTGTTTATTTGCATCACAGAGCCTGGTGCGTGACTTCATTATGAAGTCAAACCGAAGAAGCCGAGAAGTAGACAGGAAGTCTTCATGAAAGCATAACTTTCTGTCCAAAGCTTTCAAAGGGACGCAGATAAATGCTAATGTCTTTGCTTCATTGGGTGGTATGCTTTAAGTCGTTAAATGGTGCAGTCTTTGTTCAGGATGTTGAAGTTTTAACACGGCAATTCATTTCTGTGAAATTGCTGCTCATATGTGGAACAACAATAATCGGAGTGGAACCAAACATCGCAGAGAGACGATGACGAACCTCGTCCCGAACCTCGTCCCGAACCTCGTCCCCGCTTGAATTCCAGATGTAGTTCAACTAAAGAGAAGGACGCGTCACACATATAAGGAAACAGAACATTGCTCAATGGGAGACAAGCTCTCACCGACTGTTTGCAGCCATCAAAAGTAATTCTGATTCAACCCCAACTAATGCTTTTCTCCCGTGTGCGTTTCACTGCGACTCAAGGCAGCGCCTTGCTTTTCTCAGACATCAAGAACCTTGTTTTCGCTTTTTGATTAAAAACTGCCCAGTGCGTTATTAGATTGCAGTGGTTAGCAACTCGGCACCATGCCAAGGAAGTCATTTCCTGTGAGGGGGGCGTTTGCCTAGGATACGAAAGCTGGTCTTTTTCGGCTATTTTTGACAGTAAACCAGGGGTGACAAACTCATTTTTATGTCTGGGCAGATATTGAGATCATAAGTGTTGTGAAAGGGCCAGTGGTGCTGGAAGGTACAGATAAAACCCATTGAGAAACTGCTTAAATTAATAATAATTAGCTGTCGCTAGTTGGACACAATTTGATGTAAAACATTGCATTGTTGCTCTGGCTGTGTATTTGTACAGTTGTCCCACTATTCCGTAACACTCTTTATTTATTTATTTATTTATTTATTTATTTATTTTTTAACTGCCTGGTATTGATAGACACCCGACAGAAAAACAGCAAACCTCTGAATAGATCCAACACAGTTTGATCACAGCATAAATCAGCTTCCTGTGGATTTTTTCAGACATGCTGAAAAAAAAATAAAAAAAAATCTCAGTATTAAGTGTCTGAGATCTGACTTGTCACGTTCACCATACATGTTCCAGTGTGACACCGCAACAGATTCTGATGTAAACCTCACAGCAATAACCCCAAAAAAACCCTTATGATTAAAAAACCCCAAACAAAATAAAGTAATGTTTTTGTCACCACAGCAGAACACTGAATTCCACACTATTGTTCTCAGCACGAGCAAACATTTCACATTTCCTTCATTTATTCACATTTGTAGCCATGTTGCACGATTTGCTTGATGGCAACATGCGTGGTAGGGGTGTACGATTTTTGGTATTGATCCAGTACGAAGTAAATATATCACCAATATCCATACTAATACCGACACTCATTATTATTTTAGTATGACAAATAATGAGTATCAAAATAGCCACGGTTTCTGAATTTTACTGTCGTTTTTGTTTGAATTACTTTGCAAGAACCTTGGACAGAATTTAGGTACTTTATAATTGTCAACAAAATACTTTAATGACACATTTACATGATAAATAGAAACAATAAAAGTGTATTGTTTTCTAAACACAGTGAAAGCAAAATGAGGAAAAACCTTTTTTGCAGTAGAGTTGTGTAACTACAACGCAAACATTACATTTCAAGAAGGAATCTGAAACTAAAGTATCAATCTTATCCTGTTAGTATTGATCCGATACAGATACAGGCACCGACTCGGTGTCGATGTCATCAATATTTTAGATCAATCTGCCCACTGCTAATACAAAGTACGATAGGAAACTGTGTGACAGCAGCTTCAGGTTGAATCTCCTGCAGGAAGGGGAATCTTGAAGGAAATCATCCCAACATCAGGATGCTGCTGCCGCTTCGGACACAGCAGTTTCTCTCCGATTACTGCTCACCTTCACCAACCTTTCTGTTTAGGCAGACCTCTTGATAGGCTTTCAGTTTCTATTTCCAAAACTCGGAATCCCTGTTTCAAACTTCTCTATAACTTCATCTCTGACCCTTTTTTTGGGATATTTCTAGTTCTGATGCTCTGCGATTACAGATCAGTTTAGTTCATACATAAATTATATTACACAAAGAGATAGAGAAAATCTTAAAGTGGTATTTATCATCCTGCAAATTCCCACCGACCCAGAATAGATGAACATGTCTGTTATTGCAGGATGACGTGATGAGCTCCTGCTGTGTCCTCATCTTTATTTCTGTTAGCATGTTCTCAGAGGCTTTTTTTTTAAAAATATGAAACCCATAGAGAAACCAACGCATGCCGTCATGGTATTCTGCAAATGGTTACTCAGTAAAATTTGTTAGCGCCTCAGATATTCATGTTCTGGATGTTTCAAAAGAAGAAACGCAATAAGTTCAAACATTGTGAGCTCTACTGCACAATGGCATCAAAGACCATGAAAACTGTGGAAGCCTTCACATCATAACTGTGTGTACGCAATTGGCTTTCTAGTGCAGACGAGTTTTAATTTAGCTTATTTTCATACTTCCCTTCTGAAAATCAAACACGCAGTGGTACTAAATAAATTAAACATAGTGTGTGCAACAGGCAGCTGGGATCCAAATGGGTTTGCCATCTGGATGACGTTGTTGCAACACACAACCACATCATCTGAAGCCTCAAAATATGAGACCTGTATACCTGAGCTTTCTAGGGTGAAAACGGATCTGTCAACACATCGGGCAAAATTACGATTGACACGTCACCTTTGATAAGCAATCCAGCATTAATGTAGCATTTGGGTTAACTCCCTTCTCGGTACGCTGCGGTTGTTTTTGTCAACAGTGCATTGCACATGTGCAGAAGAGTGAAATGTGAGGAAAATCGTGTGACCGATCAAGAAACGTATTCCCACACTGGGCTGGGCTAAAACTATTCATTTAAAATACAAATTAAATTCTAATTGTTCAAAAGTCTAGAAACAGCAATAAGCAGTCTCGGGTGAAGTCTGTGGGAATTTGTAGTGAACTATACAAGAAGTACAGCGAGGCACAACAACATCAAGAAAAGAGCCTAGCTCAACATGTTGGTTAGCGGGGAAGCTAACTATAAATAGTGCTTCTCAATCTGGTTGTTTGATCTGCACCAAAGTTCACTTGAGTGTATTCATACCTGCACAAAACGTCTAACCGTGCTTATTTTTGTTTCAATTTCTTTTTTGAAAGCGATTCAGTGCAAATTGTTTGGCAAAATACATTTGATCTTTCAAAATCTTCAAAGTTCTCACAAGAAGTCCCACACTTTTTAAGTTTTGAGTGCGCAGTGTTTTTGAGAGGCTGGCGACGGCTTCAACTTTACAACTGGCTGTCATAAACAAAAGGCATGCATCCACGTCAAATTGGATATCACACCGAGAACTAATCTCTTCCTTCTCGCGTGTGCCCAGTCTGCATTGAGTACGTCTCAAACATTGATTCATCTCTATTGCCATTATTTCCGCTCCCGTGCATCTCTCTCAGACCTCCCCAATCACTCTCCGTCTTTCTCTCCTACTCATGTTTAATAAGTCCATCAAGAGTTGGTCTCTGCAGGGGACTGTGAATTATTGATGCTCGGCCCATAAAGAAAAGGGAGAGAAACAGCAGGAAGGCTAATGGTAACACTGAGAGAAAAGGGAAGCGAACATTTCTGTAAAACGGGTAATGATAATTAACATATTATGGGATGAGAGAAGAAAATGAGAGCGAGGAGGGGAAAAAAATGACTGGAGATGGGAAAATAAATTCAACATATGGTATAAAAGATGGACAAGGGAGGTCAGCTTGCATTAAACCAATGTCCAGACTGGAGGACGCAAGTAGTTAAAAGTGAAACTACCTGTATCACACAGAGAGAGAGAGAAAAAAACTATTTTCAGATACGCTTAAGTTTTTTTTTTAGCTATTGAAAGCTTATAACTTAAGCTTTCAAGTTTAAGTTATAAACTTAAAGCTTAAGTTTATAAGCTTGGGCTTATAATTAAGCTAATTAAAGCTTGTTCTTTATAACAACGTTTATAAGCTTAAGCTTATAAACTTAAGCTTTCAATAAAGAAAACAAATTGTAGCAAATTTGTAAAATAAAATGTCCAAAAGAGCTATTACTGTGTAGACCAAGATCAGTAAACACGGGTACAATGGGTACGTTTCATTTGGAAATGACATCATCGCCGATTTGCCCTCAACACTTCCTGCGCTGTTTTTTAACAGAAGAAATCCTCAACTAATTAAAAGTCAAAATTGCACTATGTGCACATGATAGAAAAACAGCCCTCATACTGTCAACTTGAGCAAACGGAATCAACGGCCGACAGCGGATAACTGATCGAAGCAGCAAGCGGGGACAGGATGAGGGTGTTAGGGCAGTTACTGAGCTGGAGACTAACTCGGTGCGTGGGAAGAAATGTCTGACATCAGGTTTTTTTATCTGGAGGCCACAGAAAAACTAAAGTTGCAGCAGGTGCTGCCACTTTACCTCATCAGGCTGCTTATTGCAGGTGAGGGTTTCAGCAGCAGCTGTCGCGCTCAGGAGGAAAATGCCTGCGATGTCCGTTTTTATCGTCAACGAAATGGGAAGCAATAGCTGAACATTTTCTACATTATATCCAATTAACAAAAGTTCAGTTGGAGAGTTTTTTAAAACCCTATTTAACATGCAGTTCCAAAAAGTGCCTCAGCTAACACAGATTTGTCTGTGACAATTTAGAAAACGGCTTTTGCTTGTATGTCAGCACGCAGTCAAAAATAAAAAAGATATACAGTGATTAGTTTTATGACTTACTCTTGTGCAGGGTGGCAATGAATATAGGTATTGCTTATGGCTGTTTTGATCAGAATACTTTACTATCAAGAGACAAAAGCAGATGCAGAACTGTTAAACTCCTGGATATAAAATTGTTTGCTTCCAAATGGACGTAAGCTGGTTATAAAATGGTAATGTGTTGGTAAGAACTAGCAAAACCGACATATTACTGTCAGCAGGTTAGCAACGCATTAAACCGCTGTTCTCACAGATATTACCTATTTTAATTAGACAGATGTTTATCATAAATTTAAAGTATATTAACCCCTCTATCGCCAGCAGTTTGTTGTTTTTACTACAAGACCAGCAGCGCGTTGGAGAAATCATCAGTTTAATCATTAGTTACTTATTTAAAACACCTCCATTTTTTATTTTTGCTCGGTTTCAAGGGAAATTATAATAAAAATATGTACGGCAGACTCCTGAAGCCACAATGAAGGTTAGTGCCTTTAATATTGTCTCGTTTCATTCTGCCAAAGTGGAGCCACAGAGCAACAGGAGACTTTCCCCCCATCAAATTCTGGTCATATTGGGACAGATGCACAGGATTGTGCAAAATGTCCGATATTTTCTTTCCACATCGGGTCCCTGGGCTCCGAAGAGACAACGATTGACTTTAATGCTGAGGAGGAAACCCCTCCGGTGCTAATTAAACAGACTCGTGACGTTTCTGTGGAGAATGTGCAGATGTGAAGTTTGACTGGTGATCACTGTGACTTTTCTCTTAACTTTTCCAAACAGGGCTCCTGGTTTGTTTTTTTTTTGTTTTTTTAATTAAAGTGAGCTTTATTTATTCATTCTTTGCCGTCACAATGCCTCCGATGAGACCGTGAAGAAGCTTCGATATGTTTTCAAGCCAACTTAATTAAGAAACCAGAGAGCGGAGTCCCTCCACACTGTATTTACAGATGCATTTTAAAACTGCACCAAAGTAATCCTTTATTAGTCACAGTGCTTTTGCTCTAATCACCCAGATTTATAAACACCGTAACTAAGTAGTGTTTTGCTTTTGCGTTTTTTTTTTGTTTTTTTTTGTAATAAGTGTGCCTCTTAATTAAAGCCGCTCATGGATGTCAAGAAGTAACTATATGAATCAGAGGAAACAGTGTTGTGTCTGATCAAGGTCATGTAGAAATGTATTGCTTAAATTTTAATACCTGTATTTTGTGCGTGTGCACTTTGTGTGTTTCTGCTCGTTTCTACATGATTCGTTCATGCGTTGTGTGTGTGTGTGTGTGTGTGTGTGTGCGTGTGTGTGTGTGACGTTCATGCAGCTGAAATCTGATTTTTGATTATGCTAATGTCTGTGCAGACGAGCCTGTTTGCATGGCCTTTAAGAGTCTGACTTTATTTGCGCTAATTTTGAATACTCAAGTCAAACAGTATCTTGTTACATCAGCCATGCGGAGCTCATCCCGCTCATCCTCCCTGCTCAGCATTTCATCTAAAATTAGTGACGCTGTTTGGGTGGTGGATGTTTTTTCTTTTCTTTTTTTTTTCTTTTTTAGAAGTTAATACCCTGCAGATGAAACAGTTTTTTTTTTTTTTTCTCATTTTTTTGTCGACATCAAATATTTCACATCTGGGGATGATATAATGAGAGGAGGGGGAAAAAAAAGTGCATGGGAAGTATAGAAATGCATAGACTGCATCTCAGTGTATTAATCAACCTGGGAGCTCAAGGGAACCAAAAGGTTTCAATCTTCCGTTTTTCATCACAGTGCAAAAACATAAAATAAATTGTAAAAGGAGGCCTCCTGTGGCACGTACAGGTTGATTTCTGCTAGCAAGCTGTACAAAGATTTAAAATTGTACACTTTTTTTTTTAATTTCATTGTAAGTTTTCAAAGTTTAAAACAGTCAAACACGACTCAGACGCACACATCAAAACATTAATTACGCACAACGATTGATATGTAAACAGATAGATCCTTAATATGCAATTAAGCATGTGCTAATATACATATTCTTAATTTATGCCAAACTGTTTTTTCCTCCAGTTGCAATAAGATTTATCCAACCAAAGAGGCGAAAGACTGTAGTTAAAGGATTTCAAACTTTTACACTTTTACGTTTTTTTTTTTTGCACAGTTTTTACAAAACTGTTTGTTTGTGAAAACATACATCCCTAAATCTGATGCACAGGTGGCATTATCAGCGTTTCTTTGCTCACTGAGGGTTAAGTTTTGCTTTACAAAAAAACTATTTTATGGGTCCTGAGAAAATACCATTACCTTGAGCAAGTTGTGCTAAAAGGAGTTAGCTCATCTCTGAGGCTGTTTGAGCCTAAAATAGCATCTCAATGCCAGACATGTTGCAACGAGCACAGACGTCCCCAAGGATTGTCAACATTCACTGCTCATATTTCTGATTTTATTTGTCAAAGCGGTTCCATGAGTGATCAGTAGTTCCTGAAACCCTCGAAAGCTGAACGGCTGGAATGACACTCTGTAACAATCTGATGATTGAGTCACCTGAACAGCAAATAAAAACAAATATTTTCTTTAACGTGTGGAGCTCATATGTCCATGTGTTCTATGTCTTACCAGCAAATAGGGCTTTCTGAATTTAAAATATTTTGTCGATAGCATGTGTAGTTTTTGGTTAAAATGTCATAAATTGAGATGAATTAATTACAGTCCCACTGCTAATAACATTTTAAAAGCAAAAAGTGCTCACTTTTTCATGTTTTGTTTTTGTTTTGTTTTTTAAATCAAAATATGCTTAAGTTTATATAGCATTACTGCAACTGTGGCAATCGACACCTTATATAATTTTACTTTAGCAGCATACAATGAAAAAGCAAGACGACCTTGTCATTCGCTTCTGTCTTCAAATGTGAATACAGCTAAGCCCTCGCCTCTTTCTTAAGATTACCGTGCCGTGAGAGTTATCGTTGCCCCAACTAGAATGATACGTATCTTAGCAGAGGTAAATGGAGTTGAAAAACTGCAGCTTTCTTATTTTCCCCTGCATCCAGACTGACTCCCGGTGGAAACCTGCACCTGCTCGCTGCACTCAGGTACAGGGCTGTGCTAATGTGTTCCCCTGATATTGAACTCAGTCTCACTTGGGATGTACAAAAAATCTTGTAGTTTCCAAAAGTTATTGCAGACTTTCGGGAACTCGAAACAGTTCTGGCCGTGACTGCAGTAGGAGCAGGAAAGAGAAGGTTCCTTTAATGTTGTATAATATATCAAATATAAAATATGTCTTTGTTTTCCTTTGATTTAAACTACAGTATTACAAATTGACAGTCCCCCTTCCTCCACCTCCACAAGTCTGTTTACTAAAGTTAACAATTAATTGGTCGCTAAATCAATTGACAATGATTTCAATAATCGATTCATCACAATTATTAAGCAGATTAATTGTTTCAGCCTTACATTTTTTTTATGAAAGTTACTCTCTGTGGCCTTCAGTGAGATGGTGCCATCATGTTGTGCTGTGCTTTTGGATCTTTTACATCCATGTATTTCAACCACATTCACCAATAACATTCCGTTTTCTTTTTTAAATAATCCACTAAAGGAAATTTGTATTTGTTTCAATTCGTGAAGAACATTCAAATCCAGCAATAAATCATAGAAATGTGTGAAGGTGAATGCGGATGTGCAGTTTGTTTCGTCGTTTCGGGGTTACAGCTGCAAAAAGCTGCTGTCAAACAGTAAATTAAATGATTTAATGGAGCTTAATAATGCTCAGATGACCTCACTGCTGTAAGATCAGAGACTGTTTAGTTCACCGTCTGTGGAAAACTGAGTGTAGCGCATCCTCTGACAATTAAAAACCAGCAAGTTAGTATTGGCATTGCCAAGATATGAGATTCCAATTTATTTATACTGTGTCTTGTTTTAGTTTAGAAGCTCGGCCATGTTTTTTTTTTTTCATTTATAATGATCTGTTTCAATTATTAAAACCATTTTGTTTTTTAATCCGATTTAAATTTGAGGCTGTCACTTCAAAAATGCATACTTTATTTAAATCTAGCAAGAACCGGCCAAGTTTCTCTACAACTTGATGTGACTTCGGTTTCTATCTCTTTCTTTCTTTATTTGCATATTTATTTATTTGACATTGACTCTGCCTCCCTGCTTGTTGCCTGCGGCTCAGAGTGAACCTGAAAGAACCGTCTTTGTTGCATGAATTTTAATGCCACAAGTTTTCCTAAATGGTGAACTGAATTTATATTGTGCATTTTTTTTTTTTTTTTACTGATACTACTGACCACGATACTGCAATATAATTCTAAGGGATAAATTTAAAGAGAAAAGAATATGCAAAAAGCTTTTGATATATAGATTTACAGTCAACGCAAATTACTAAAAGGTGAAAGTAATGGATACCTGAACAGAAAATAGTGGATGCCCTTTTTTAAAAAAAAAAATTATTTTTATTCTGCTGGTATAAAAATTCCTTTTTATGTGCTGACTTGAGTGCTTCATTGTGTTTTTTTTTTTTTTTTAATCTCAATGGGTCTTCTTGCTACACACCGACAAAAGAACATAAAAGCACTTTGCCGCCATCACAAAGTCGCGCATCTGTTTCTTTCATCCCTTTAAAATAATTTCACTTTTGTCCATTTCGTCTGAATGTCTGACATCGCTCTCCGCATGCGAAGGGGCTTACCAAAGCACGACTGAAAGGATCGGCGTTAGTCAACTCTTACTGACATTCTTCGCTTTTCCCCACACACTAAAAATGTGTTTAAAGGAAACGAGATCAGGCGCTCCGCAAACCCAGGAGTGTTTTCGACGCCTCCAAATCACCCGAATCACGTGGCTGAATTACCTGCAAAATGTCACCTCTTTGACTTTATTGATGATTTTGATGATGGCATTTGACACAATGTAGTGTTTACTGCCTGTTTCTTTTTTTTTTTTTTTCTATTTTTTTATACTTCTGCCGCTGATGGACGTTTATGTTTTCATAATATAACTGGACCTACGAAGATGATTTTATGGAGTATGGTGCAGAAGGACAACAATTTTTTATGTGTACAGGGCAGCCCATAAACATAATTATTCCTTTGTAGTTTGATCTTTCAGTTATTCCTGTTATTGATACAACTTGAATTGACGTGTCTCGAATCAATGTTTTACTGCCAATATAAGACATCTATCATTGTATTTTTGTGTAACGCCTGACAATAAGAAATATAATACAGATATGCGACACAATATAAAAGGTTAAAGGCAAAAACAATCACTTCTAATTTGTTAGACCAGTGGTTTAAAAAATAGGATTATAAATAAATAAATAGAATAATTTATTTATACACACTTGAGAGAGAGAACTTGAGCTACACGAAACTTTGTGAGCAGAATAATAGTTGTAATAACAAATGAAAGGTTACAAAAACAAAACAAAAAAAAAACCTAAATATCAACCATTCAATCTCTTCCTAAAGAGAAAATAACATAATTGGTGTTTTTTCACCCATAAGGGAAAAAAGTACAAGTGTTATTTATGACAAGCTGGCAAAATCAGGCAGTGAAAAATCCTGTTCAGTTTTTCATTCCAAAAATCTGATTAGATGACACCTTCCCTTAAAAAGTATGCTTGCTTGTGTGAAATCTCAGCATCGGATTAGAAACTTGTCAATCACTTTGTGCGATTCTAAGTATATAAATCGACGGGTTTCTATCATGGCTGTATTCTTCTGTGTGATTCAGAGTTGTGCTTTAGTATTAAAGCCAAACTTATAAAAGTGATACTAGAAATACCAAAAAAAAAAAAAGAAAGAAAGAAACTTCTGCAAATTTGAAGTGTTGTTTTTTCAAAAGCTAGTGTTTCTTGAATGCCTTCGGTGTTCATTTTTACCAAGTTTTTTTTTTTTTTAAATGGTTTCTACACACAAAAAATTCCTGAGCATTCAACTGGATAAAAAGCTAAATAAATCTCAAAGTGAAAGCAGAACAATGATCTGCAGTTGAGAGGAAATGTGTTTATTCTTCCCACTGAAAGCCACAGTGAGAAAACATTACATCACATCTGGCAACCCAGATGAACCCGATCTAAAAGCAAATAAAGCAAACACACAAAGCATGTGCTTGTGTCATTGGGAGGCCGAGCAAGCGTGGAAAAAATAAAAAAAATTAAACATTTAAATGGTGTTAAAAACCACAGCACTATTTTTTAACTTTGTACTTTTTTCTAATCTGTGCAGACATCATCAAACTGTCAGAAATCCAAATAGACATGTTTGTATTTTGAGTCAGGTTTCTTTTGGCAGATAGCATCTTTCAGCCTTTCAGTAAAGACGTGAAAAAACTGCAATGAAAAGCAGAAAGATCAAAACTTGTTCTTGCTTTAAGCTGTTTGGATCCATTACCTTGAGCTCAAGTTGAGCTTGTTGTCCTTGCTGCTTTCACTACTTTACATATTACAAAAGCATATATACTGGTTTTTGTTGTTTTGAATTAAAGCACTTCATCATTTTAAATGGCAAAAACTAAAGCCTTGGCACATTAATGCATATCTTCTTTGCTTATATGGCATGAGAGGACAAGCTGTTGAAGTAAATGATGTCATCGGACTGCCAGCGTTTCATCATTTAGAAACGTTCAACGGACCCCTCATTGGTCCAACACATTGTATGCAAACGCTGCACAGATGTGGTCGCAATGACCTGATTATGCCTTTGCTAATCACCAGCAGTTTGTAGTTTATAGACATTATTAAATGTAAAATGACTTTTTTCACTTTTACAGGCTTCTACATTCTTCCATTAAGAAGCCAATTAGCCTTTAAAAATGAAAGAATTTCCATTTCTGAAACCGATCCAAATATCGGAAGTTCAGCATTGGCTAATATTGACCCGATTCAGAAAAACAGCGCTGAATTGAGGTAAACATTACCTAAAAATGTTTTTCATATCAGGACCGATCAGACATCAACATCGGATTGATGTTTAACTCTGTAGTCATGATGGTTTCGTTATGTGTAGATGAATACATACTTTAAAGCTTAAACAGCAGGGAAGCATTTGTACCATACAGCAAACCTTATGTCCTGCAGGGCAAGAGATTATTCATGTTTGTGCTCATGAATAGTCTGCTTAGTGTTTTTAACTGTGTTCCCTCAGGCAAGCAAACCAAGATGGATTTCTCTCTCTTTCTCTCTCTTTTTTTTTTAACAGTAAAACTTCTCTTGTCTTGTCACTTTTTCAGTAATTCTCACTTTTTTTTTTTTTGGTGTAATCACAGAGGCACCTCTCTGCCACTGTTTTTCCCTTTTATTTTAAATTGGTGTGCAATATCTACCCGCCAGCTGTCAAGAGACCGCTCAGAGACAACCAATTACTGTCGAGGCAGTCTTACACCAAGACTACCCTCCACGATGCCCGAAACCTCCCAGAGGGCTAGTCCAAGACCCTGTTGTGTTGAGGTGGGGTGGGGGATCCATGCAAGTCAACACTGCGTTGGTCCTCCACCCCCCGCCCCCCCCCATCCGTCCACATCTCGTTTTCTGCTGCAACTTCCTCCAAAGCCGATCTGACAAACAGGAACAGCTGATGACAACAAGGTGGTGAACAGGGGAGGAGTGGAGGAAAAGGAAGCCAGAATATGGAACCGCTAAGGGGAAGCAGAGCGCCAAAATAAAGCGAGAAAAACATTGGCGAAAGAGTGAAGAGTGTGTTGAAGTCGTAATGAAGGAGATTAAACATCAAACATGTCCTTGCGGTGAATCTGAGGAATGTAATGGTTTAAACGAAGGGGACCAGTGGGCGATCGATGACGGAGACATGTCAAACGAGCGAGGGTTTACAGGTGGAAGGCTGGCGGGGACCGATGGAGTCGTTACCGCAGTAACAGGATGTGAGCGCTCGTTTTCTTCAGTTGTTCTTCTGGTTCTGTTATTGCCAAGTAGCGCTCACCCATGGGGAGATAAATGCTTCACTCTTCAGGCGTCGTTTGAAAACGTTAGTGGCTAAATCTGCACACATTTCGAGGTGAAAAGCGTTTAAATAGTTCATCCCATCCTGCAAAACATTTTTGGAACATTTTTTTAGACCCAAAGTTCAAACATGTCTCTTTCATTGGCAGTAGGTTCTCTTCACTTGGACTTGCACCAAAGAATACCAGGATTTGTGGCTCTTGCATTTTTAGCCTTTGACAACAAATGTCAAATATAATCAGTGAAAACATACATATGAATTTGTATCTGAAACTCAAATCAAAGCTGGTTTAATTGGATCACTGTGACATTTATGCACATTTAAAAAAAATAATTCTGTTGCAGTTTCAACAATTTTCACAGATTCGCTTAATTTTGTTTTTCTACGAATAAGAAGGTGTGGCAAAGCTAAGAAGACAGGCGTTCATTTTGATAATAAAGTAATAATATTACAAGAAAACCTGACTACTAGAATAAAGTATTAATAAAAGGACAAAGTAATAATAATGCATGTAATCATATCTTGTCTCGATCATTATCTAAGTTTTGCTCTCTGTATTATGACTTTTTCTCATATTTTTATCTTCTTGCAATATTTATTCTGCTGATATTTATATATACTGACATTATGGTTGCAGTGTCTGATCAGACAGGGGGACTTGCTTTGGAAACGTTCAAGAGGAACGGTCCGAACAAAAGACAATGAGTTTGAAAAACAAGTTCAGACTGTGGACTCCAGATGCATTAACAGACACACCTGAAGCGTTACAGCCCCAGCATTGTGAGGATACCGACAAAATAAGCCACATTATCATAAAATTATAGCATTATTTTTATTATTAACGCTAAAACACCCTCTTAGTCTAGTGCTAATATTTCGTCATATTTTCCCAATGCTTATCAGTAAATCTGTCTCTCCTTCTTTCTCTCTTCCATGAAGCTAGTGTTTGCTTCATGGCAATTTATTCAATGTTCTACGATTAGTTTGTTTTTGGGTTTTTTTTATTATTTGCTGACTAGCACGGGTGTTATCTTCAAAGACACTGATTTGTATTTGTGCTATATTTTATTTCTCTCAGACAAAGAAAGTTTTCCATTTACATGCCAGTGGTAACTTTGTGCAGGCAGGATTCACTTGCAGCCTGAAAACAGGGGGGGGGGGATAAGAGGCAGAAGGGGCGTGTTTGAGAGACACGTGTTTCTACATCTGTCTCCAAAAGATGTCAGGGAAAAAAAAAAAAAAAAAAGCATGCTGCTCTTTTGAGAAAAAGGAAAACTGAAAGGGTCCGAACACGAGCAAACTGCAGCGACAGGGTGCTAATGTGCCTGAACAAACAGAGACACAACAGCGTTTGTCTTCCAAGCAGTAGATGTTTTCCTGGAAGAAAAGCAGCATGTTCACATGTTTAATTCAAGATTTTCTGTCGACCAAAGAGGGACATGTCTCTTAAGTGAAGACAGATGAAAGCTAAGCTAATTCCTTAATAAATGCCACTGAAGTTAACAGCTTCATAAATAGTCATAGACGGGTTTCACACCCCGACTCTGTGACAGTGCAGTTTATTTCAGATTTGCTTTCTTGCGACATTATCCATCCATCCATTTTCCGTCACCCTTCTCCCTAACGGGGTCGGGAGTTGCTGGTGCCTATCTCCAGCTGCGTTCCGGGCGAGAGGCGGGGTTCACCCTGGACAGGTCGCCAGTCTGTCGCAGGGCAACACAGAGAGACAAACAGGACAAACAACCACACACACACACTCACACACACACACACACACGCACACACACACACACCTAGGGAGAATTTGGGAAGGCCAATTAACCTGACAGTCATGTTTTTGGACTGTGGGAGGAAGCCGGAGAACCCGGAGAGAACCCACGCATGCACAGGGAGAACATGCAAACTCCGTGCAGAAAGACCCCGGGCTGGGAATCGAACCCAGGACCTTCTTGCTGCAAGGCAACAGCGCTACCCACTGAGCCACTGTGCAGCCCTCTTGTGACATTATCTTACGCGGATACCTTTAGGAAACGTAGCCCAAACTGAGTTTAGATGTAGTTAAGTGGATTCAGATGGTCAAAACACCAACATACGGCTAATTTAGTTGTTGAAATGTAATAAATTCATAAATCAGCACTGTAGACGCTACGCTACCCGGGTGGCATCGTTGCCAAAGAACTGGACACAATTTTCATTTCATTTTTCCAAAGGAGGGAAAGAGCTGTATTTAGTTTTGGTTATTGTATTTTTTATTTATTTTTTGCCCCTAACATTTGCAAACAAAACATGTTTCTAATTGCTTTGCTGGGAAGCAATAAAATAACCAGTTCAGATGTCAGTTAGTGCGACACCCGTACTGGTCCACATTTAGTGGCCACATAATTATTACCAAGTGCAGCAGACGGTTTGGTGAAATAGTTTTGTTTTGAAGGAGCCTGTAATGAAGTGTGAACCAGCAGCAGGACAGATATTTTCTGTTTTAGGAAAGTGCAGTTTTTGATTCCGAGCCAATCAGAAGCCGCCCCTGCTGTCTGAAAATGCTAAACGCTTCACACCCACCTCGGCCTTGAGCTGTCTCTGAAAGTCCATTAAAGCAGCACTGACCTCCTAAATGTGGTAAGTGTACCTAGAAAGAAAGCTATCAGCGACAGCAGCAGCAGGCATGGTGAGTGAACCAAATGGAAATTTAAATGGAAATCTGGGAGCCATTGTGTGCCAGTGGTAAGCCAAATGAACACTGCAGTTGCACTGTGACTTCAGCAGATCTGGCAATTTATCGTACCAGGGTTATTCCGCAAAAAAAAGAAAAGCTTTTTAAAAACCAGGCTATTCACTAAAAGATGTGGCTCTAGCCCTGGGGAAGGGCGAGAGCAGCTCATGTTGTGACGGGGAGAATCTGTCGGGCGTGTTGGGAATGTGTTTATTTTTGTACAAATATGAGAGTTGGGGTGACAACTGTATTTAAATTTTTTTAATTATTATTTCCCAGATATTATCCATGTGTCTTTAAAAGAGTTACTGATGTACTTGGGAAAGGATCATGCTGGGCGTCACACGGACGTAAAATCGGCATCACTAAAGTTTGTGATTGACTTTGAAATTTAACGCCTGGAAATGGGGCGTCTGTCTCTTTAAGAAACTCCATAGCACCGTAACGAGTATCCTGATTAACACGCCGCAAACTGATTACCCTGAAAAATATAGGTTAGTGACGACCAACATCCAGAGCATGTAAAAAAAAAAAAAAAAAAAGAAGAAGTTCTTTCTCTTTCCGTCAGCGCCTCAAATTGAAAACAATATCCACTTTTATGTGCTTTTTCCTGGTTTGACAATAAGGCACCTGTTTCATTGCAGGATGCCTGTATGTAATTGCTCGACTTTTTTATCTGGCTGTTGCGTGAGCGGTTAGCAACGTTGCTCGCAATCAAGGTCCGATTATCTACATGGAGTGAAAACAATCCATGGGAAATTGCTCTTAGATTGTGATGCGTACAGTAGCATGGAGCCCCACTTAGAGTAAATTTTTTAACTGCAGGCTGTGATTGAGCCAACGCTGAGCTCAGCTGCAAGGCAGGAGAACCAAGGCACTTTGTTTCAGTTAAGGTACAAACTATAAGACTGAAATGGCTCCAAAAATTAAAAGTAGCCTTTTAAAGGGTGATGAGTTTTTTTCCGTTTAAAAGCTAGCAGCCAACTGTTTATGTTGCGCTCGTTTTATTCATTTTTTTGTTTTGCACGTAAGAAATGCACTTTATCAAGGACATAATGTCAGGCATTTTATGACACTTATTTATTGGCGTACTTTTGTATTTATCATTATCATTATCATTATTATTATTATTATTACATAATACCTGCTATGAGAAACTGGATAAAAATCTCCCATCCTTCCAACTCAGTCATAATTACGTCTTTAGCTGTTTCCCAGTCTTTGTAGCTGCGTTTCCATAACAAATGTGCTCAAAACTTTGTCGATATTCCATGAAAGTTGAGGAATTGCAATTTTGCAATTGCTGTGTTTCCATTATAAAAAGAAATGCAATTAAATAGGTAAAGCGATAAGCCTTTTAAAAACATGCAGTGTCATCATTTTCCCATCATTTCCTGACGTCTCCTGTGGGAGTGACATCCGATAAAAGTGATTCCGTTGCAGTTTTGCGAAAAACATGACATCGGTACACAATACACGACCTTGTTCCAGCATAAATGTTTTTTTTGAAATTGCTGCGATTCCATTTACTTTTGTAAATCTGACTTGCGAAAGAGTGAAGCCAATTGAAACCAAATACGAGAAACAAAGTAACAGTCAAATGTTCAGGAAGCAAGATTGAAACAATTCCTGTTTCACGATGCAATCAGGAATACGTATGGCAACCCTTTTCCTGTCCCGCGTTTTGTTCTTTGTGCTTGAACCATTTCATCTAGATTTCAGCTCACCTCTTCACCAGAGAGCAAACTTAGAAAAATGCTTTATCGTTGCAACAGTGAAGGCGTCTGTTGTTCTGCTGCTTTCATGTTGTGCTGACATTTTATCCTTGAAGGTGTCAGAATGCTTCAGAAATACGTGCCGTGGTCATTCAGAAGCTTTGCCTCTGTGTGGATGTAGTGGCTACAGGAGAAAAGTATCTGATTAAATAAAAAGTTGAATGAAATACGGGAGTAAAACATGGACTGAGATGCTGTATTTCTTCAGCACTTTTTGGAAAAGGTTTTTCTTCCCCTTTTGCTAAAAAAAAAGGAATTTACAGCTTCCAGCCTCCTTCGACTTGCTCTCTGTGTTTTTCTTGTTCCTTTTGTTTTATTGGACTTTTTCTTCCCGAGGCCCGTAACCTTGAACCAAGCCATTGCAATTCATCGAAAGCCCAGATGTATTCTTGGGTTGAAGTTGGCCTTTGTATGCCAATGAAACCTTAAAAAAAAACTGACTGTGAAAAATGGGGACTGCTAAATTTATTTCGCTTAGTACTTTTCGGCGCTAAGCTGTGCATATCAGGAAACCTATTTCTGCTCAACTGCAGGCAAAATTTCTTTTCCCGTCCAAATGTCAACATGGAATCTATAAAACGCATGAATGTTTTCATGACCCTGAACTGCAGCGCTACAGTCTTGTCTGCGTCAAAGTGTCACTCATGATACATTTCATGACTAATTAATCGATTCATTCCTGACTTGGTTTTGTTTGTTTCAGCTGAATGTGTTCAGCTCTGTCTTTTTGTCCTAAACATTTGAAATCTTGAAAGAGTGAAAGTGAAGTTCCATGAAGTCGGTAGTTTTATCCACAGCAACGATTGTTCCAGTGTTAATTTTGTTTTTCTGAGTTCAAAATGAGGCAGAGGGGGGGAAAAAATTACTATAAATGTTTGTGTTTGGACTTGGGGGTGAAACTGAACTCTGCATGGTTGCTGGCGCCAGACTGTGAACTATTTCAGAAAATAGAAGAAAATACTTTGCTGAGGTCAAAGGTCAAGGGAGGATGATCATACAGCTCCCCTGATGTCTACCGCCTGCTACACCCTTAGGCCTGTCACGATAATAAATTTACCCTGACAATAAATTGTCCCTGAAGTTATCGCAATAAACTATAACATTGTTATTTTGAGGCCATTTTCAAGTAATATAATGAGAATGATGCAAGAACACATTTTTAAAGATCAATAAATGTTACACTCTGATTAACATTTAACACTGGAACTGGAAGACATTTTAAATATCCAAAAATAAACAAAAACAACAAACGAAATGAATTATGAAGTCTTTGCAAACAAAATTGTCCTTAAAAAAAAGGACAGGTTGAGACCAAAGCAGCAGACTGAAGACGTTTGTTATTTAGTTTTAGGTAGAGAAGAGAGAAAAGAGAGAAATTGTCCAAATGGAAATTATGGAGCTCTCTTCAGTTTATCATGGGATTAATTGATTTATTGTGGCAGGCCTGTTCGTCAAGATCAAACCATCATAAACTGGTTTCATGAGCATGTCAATGAGTTTGCTGAACCGCAGCTGTCTTCATGGTCATTGCGTGATGCTATAATGTAAAAATGGACCAAACTTTTTTCAGTTCTGAAAACAAAACAGGGTCCATCCTGAACCAACCAACCAACCAACCAACCAACCAACCAACCAACCAACCAACCCACCAACCTACCAACCAACCAACGAACCAACCTGACTTTCTTTAAACTTCCCTTCCTCCCAGGAACAATTCCTGCCACCACGTCCTTTTGAAGTAATCACCTCAGGTGTCAGATCGTGACATGGTGACATTTTTGCGGATTTCTGTCACATCCAAACCCCATTCTGAAACACAGATCACTGTGCTGTCTGTTTTTTTGTTTTGTTTTTTCTGTCTCTACAGGGTGAGATTGCTGTGAGTGTGAAGTGATTAACTGTGAGACAGGGGGAAAAAAAACAAACCCAGATGAGGTTGAAAGAGAAACGGATTATGTTTGATTAGTCACGTCACATCCAATCACAGACACATCTCGGAGCTGATGAACTCATACAAATATTGACGACAGTGAAATTCCAATTTGAATGTGTAATATTTTATGTTTGACTGAATAAATGTGTGAACGCCGCAGCCGCTTTTGCGTGGACGACTCCACGTCGGCAAACGCTCGAAACGATTTCGTTTGCTCTTACCCTTATGCAATTACGCATCAACTAAAAAAAAAAAAACAAAAAAAAAAAGCAAACAAACAAACACAAGACAAAGTAACTAGCTGGAAAGCTTTATATCTAATTAAGATTTGAGGGTCGATGGGTGTTATGTAAAGCTAAAGCAACCTTGGATGACCCACTTCAAACCACAGGTAAAGTAAAGCTGTTTAATTAGAGCACTCTTCCTAATTGTGTTCCAAACACGGTGCTGTTCTCCGGGGACGCCTTGCTCTTTTACTGCTGCTCAGGTACGGTCTTGCATCTCAGGAAGACTTATTTATTTATTTATTTATTTTTTTTTAATGGGGGTTTAATTGCACGTTCCTGAATGATTCTTGTGGTTGTGTGACTGCACAAATTCACCACCAGTTTAACCGTTGTGACCCTCTTCCTTTATTTTTCAATTTGCTCCTTCACTCTTTAAACTTGAGGGAACTTTCTCCATAACTGGGGATTTTGTTGTTTCACAGATGTTTCCATTTTAGCTTTATTTTTGTTCAGTAATAAAGTTAACGGTTTGGGGGCCCAGGCTGGAAACGCCCGACCAACGTGCGAAGGTCCTTGACCTAACAGCAGCAGGTTCAAGCTCTGCTGACCTTTGCCCTCTCTCACAACCCGCTTTCCTGTCAATTCACCTGTCAAATACAGCAAGAAAAAATAAAAGTCCATATTAAAAAAAAAAAAAAATTGTGCAGATTTGCAGATTTCACTCGTCAGTCCAACTTTTTTGCAAATCTGGCCAATCTGTGGTTACTGCTTTAGACCAATCCCATTTCAAACTCTTGAAATGCATCTTCCCTTTTCACTTTATCTTTTAAAAGTCGAACCGGCTGCAAGATATTTACTTTGATGTTCACCAGACTATTGAAGTGAGACGTGGCATCATGGTGAAGTCGAAACAGCTGTTTGATGCCAAAGAACTTTGGAGTAATAATTCATTTTTAATCCATCATTTCCACATAGTTTTCAATTGGAAGGCATTTAAAACAACATGTAAGTTGTAGGTTTATTTATTTAGGACTTAATTCTCCTACTATTATGATTTATCCTTGCATTATTTTGACTTCAGTGTCTATTCCAGCAGAAAAAAGAATTTGACCAACATGCAGCATGAGCACATGGAGTCAGCTCAGAGAAAAGCTTCTAATTTTTATGTTCAAGCATGCACATGAACATATTGCCCTTGGCTTTCACAATGTAACCATGATGCGGTCAGACCTTTGACCCTGGAGGTAGATGGCTGCGTTAAATAGCATCACTGTCAGACTCCAGCGCTCGCTCTGCGCTCACTGTTCTAGCTCTGTACGACTTGTGCTGGTAAAACGGAAAGACAGATGCCCTCGCCGCCTCCAACACTCATGGATATGCTCCGCACGCTGTCCTTGGGATGACCTCCTGCTGTTCTGTTTATGTCAGTGTGCAGACGGACGGAGAATAGCTGAAACAATACGTCCCAAACGTGGCCGAAACCGAGAAGCGCTTTTCTAGAGAGCGTCGGGATTGTGAGGTCTTTTTGGGCTTCCTTTCAGCTCCAGCCTCGGCGTCTCTTCTGCCGATGCAATCATCGTCTCTCCTGCGAACACGTCCAAACCATCTCAGTCTGACCTGTCTGACTTTATCTCCAAGACAAATAACACGAGCTGTCCCTCTGATGTACTCACTCCTGATCCCATCCATCCTCTTCACTCCCGAAGAGAACATCGACATCTTGAGCTGTGCAACCCGTCGTTCTGCCTCCTGTCTTTTCCTCATCAACGCTGACTCCGAGCCAGGACAGCATCTCTGATCTCGCTGCTGACTTTTACACCTCTGCTTTCATTCTCGCTGATACTCTAATCACACATCACACCTGACTGTTTCTTCCACACGTTCCAACCTGCTTGCGAACACTTCTTCACCTCTTTTCTGCACACTCTGTTGCTCTGGACCGTTGACCTTGAAAGTTAAAGCTATACTAGGGAGTTCTGAGAAAATGGCGGACAGACTCAGGCGTACTGTGTGTGTTTTGTGAGTCTTGCAGACTCTGAGCAAACTTCCTGTGGACCGTTGGAATTTCATAGTCGCAGGTTCGATTCCTGGCCTGGCGACTTTTGGCGCATGTCTTCCCCCTTCTCTCATTGCCCACTTTCCTCTCAATTAACTATCAAATAAAGGCCACTTTAAAACCTTTAAAAAAAAAAAAGCTAAGCTGACAATAAAGTTATTCTGTTAAATAAATCAATCTTCCAAATAAATCCCCGGGTACAGGAACTCGAAAGCATCGCCAATTTCCCGACACATGCAGGAATATTTCGCCTCCGTCCTGATTTCAGTTTCAAGCAGCTTCTCTACGGAATCCCATTTCAGTAAATATAGCCGACTGTGCCACTGAATACTGGAAATTGTCAGCAGAGTGTTCCACAGGGTAATCAGGGAACGCAATTAGCTGCAAAGTTGTCAAAAAGGCAGACTCACACTTGTAAACAAAGCAGCGTGAGCAGATGCCTTAACCCCCCCGACTTTCTTACAGGGTGATGGTTGGTGTCCTCTCGGCTCTGTCCCCAGAGTAGCTGCTGAAAACACAGAGAATAATTGATTCTGTTTTCTGTCAGGCAGTAAAACACACATTTAAATTAGTCTTTAAAGTATTTGTCTTTCATAACATAAAATACAATTGGTATGAAACTACTTGCGAGTCTTGTGGAGTAAAACATAACGACTAGTTCAGACCACATGGACGTGGTGAATCTAAAACATTTAAAGGCTCTCTAGTCTTTAAAGGGAAAGTATTATCGCTACAATTAGTTTGTTTCTTTTTGGTGGCAGGAATATGAGCCGTTTCTAAAACCTTCAGAATGCAAAGTCACAAATCAGCACTCTGTCTGTCAGCTAGCAGCCCAGCATGTTTGGTCAGCTGGTTTTTGATGTGCAATGGCTGCAGTACAAGACAAAGAGTTTTGCTGTTGACTTACTATTCAGAAAACATTGCTGCATTCTTGTTTGTTGTACAGGAGGCGCCATTTCTGCTTTTCAAAGTTGTACGGATGTATAGTTGCGCATCTATCCTAACCTGACCTGTTAGAGGAAGCATAATAGGTCAAAGTCCAAGTCTTTCCATGGCTTTAGGGCAAGTCATGGAAAACTGTACAGTCGCAATTGTCTATTGTAATAAAATTGTGGCGATCGCATAATATGTATTTAAAAGCAATTTTAAATTAGTTTAGTGTAATTTAACTGTAAAGGAAATAGCACTACAAAATAAACAAGGGATTGTTTCTCATGCCACAAGTTTTGTGTGAAAAATGAAGACAGATGAAACGCATAAGCAGGTAAAACATTTTGAACACGACTGTATTAAACATCAAGCAGTTTAATACCACCAAAAGCAGGTGGTTCTGCTTTTGATTTTGAGGAATCATTGTTGAGTTCAAAAAGTCCATGGAATCTTTGTGAGGAGACTCAGGCTATGTTCAGAAGCCCATACTTCCTGTCTGAGTGAGTGAGTGAGCGAGTGAGTGAGTGAGTGAGTGAGCGAGTGAGTGAGTGAGTGAGTGAGTGAGAGAGCGAGTGAGCGTGTCCCTATGCACTTCTTGATTCTGAATGCTGCCAGCCTGAGTCGTCACAAGAACCTGCCCTGGTTTCAAAACGACTCCCGTCCTTCAGGAACTTCTCCGGCTTCCCACAACTTACTTCATGCACTTTAAACTCTTGCGACTTACCTTTAAAGTCACAGATAACCTTGCTCCTGCATACTTGTCTGAACCCATTTGCATCAACACGCCCTCCTGAGAGCTCAAGCCTTCCTCCTCCATGCACCTCACTGTTCCGTTCACGTTTCGTTTTTCCCCACCAGTTCAGCGCCACACCGGCTGACGACGTCTCTGTGATTCGCTTGTCTGATGTCTGATTTTAAAATATTTCATGTTTTATTGAGGATTTTTGTATTTGACATGCTGTGATCATGTCAAAAGCTGCCCGCTTCCATGGAAGGACAACAGAAAATCGCTCTTATAAACATGTAATTACTAAAATCACGATACCCTCACTTTGTATCCCTCTGAAAAATGAACCCATTTAAATAAAGAAATACCTCGATAGGAGAGCGTTCATCTTGTAGAGTTAGCATCGGTTCTGTAAGTGATCTGGTATGAAACGGTACCACCACAGCACTTTTGAATCTTAATGGCATTGTCGTACGTCTTTTATCTGGTCATTTTGTGGAACATTTAACAAGTGGAAAATGGCACAGAACAAGAACATTTTTCCCACTGACTGGCTGCTGTCAGGCCGACCAGTTTCAAGTTGAATAAAGGTAAAGGACCTGGATAATGGATAGGGGGCCGCTGCCCCAAAACAGGTTAAGAAACACTGTCCTAGTCCATCTACTTGACCTCTGGTTCTATTTAAACTTGTTCCCCTTGAGGCAAAGACTGAGCCCTAACGCTCAGAGAGTGACCCGCTTTTTCCAGTGGTGAATCACTGCAAAGACATAAAGCATAAAGTGCATGTAATGTGTTTGGTGAGTGCTGCTTTTTCGCCTGAATATCCTCCTCTATAAGTTCCTGTCCGCCAACAAGCAACTTAAGCTGCTAAGTCAGAGATTGGGTATAATTACGAACACGGAAAGTGTCTAAATTGACATTCTCACTGTTTTACGCTCCGAAAGGTTGTCCTAAGAGGATTACTGCACGACAACCCAGCTGTGTTAATAGGTTAATTCCTAAGCCTCCGCATTGCTTCCCCTCCCTTTCATACCTTCCGCGTATTTGTGGTGAACGCGGCGGCTCTCTCCCATTCCTGGACACTTCCACCTCCGTTTTATCCCTTGCTCTTATAATCCGGGGGTGCTGCTGGGCTTTTTTTTTTTTTTTTTTTGGTTTGTCTCGGCTTTCTCTTTCTAATGTTTTTTTTTTCATTATTTGAACCCTCATTACTACTTCATACCTCTCTCTCTCTCTTCCTCTCTCTTTCTGCCTCGACTTTGTTTTCATTTCTGTAGCAAACTAGTGAGTCGCTTCTGTCCTCAGATGAATAATTAGAATTACACCGAGGGTCTATGCAGTGGTGGAAGTATTTAAGAGGTAATTAATGGCCCTATGTGCTTATATCTATCTTTTGTCAAACTATGTAATTTCCTCTTTGTTGTATTACTTTTTACAAAGTCCTTCTGCTTCCTCTTCCTTTTTTTTTAGGGTAATTGTTCCAATATTCTTTCTTGACTTTTCTTCTCCAATTGTATCAATAAAAATATTTCCCCAACAGATGGTTAATACAGATAATCCCATGCACATTTGCAAAACAAGCTGTCTTTTAGGTGTTAATCTTACCAGTTAATCTCTGTTGTTCAGACAGAGATTATGAAGCAAATTAAATTTTGCTTTTCTGTTGGTGACCTCAAGTTTTTAACCTTTAAATTGCCCTTTCCAGTCCAGCCACTTCATGGATAGTGCAGACCAGGGCACGTTTGTTGCAGCACAACAACCTTGTGGTTTAGTTAAAACAGTAAAATCTCTCCTGAGTGTGTCCTGAACCACTTCCGTTACTATCAGCATGGGACAAGGTGTTTCATTTATTTCATTTTCGAACATTTTTATGTCCATTTTTTAAATTATTTCTCACTTTGGTCACACTGTTGCCTGTTGCTCTGTGCGCTTCACTTGAGTCTGTTACGGCAAAGGGAATGTAAAGCGATTTCTAAACTCTGTGGAGGCATGCAATGTGTAAAAAATGTTTGGCAGTACAGCAGAAAGCAAAACGTTTTATTGCAGACGTCATTATGTGGATGGGCAGACCGACGCTCCTAAAAAAAGTCTCATAAAAAAAATGGTAACACTTTATTTGACGGGGTGTGGATAAGCCTTACATGACTGTCATAAACGTGATACGTGTTATAAAGATAAAGGAGACTTTATGGGTGGTCATGAAGTGTCATTCAGAAAATAATTACACTTTTATTGCAAAGTTTACACTTTGAAAGACTTTTAATGCAAGTTTTAGTGTAAATTTGCATTAAAAGTGTCATTATTTACATTCATAGACTCTTTCAGGATCATGACAGTGCACACCCTGTCAAATACAGTGTTAGCAAAAATTCTGGGTTTATCATGAAGCCAGTGAAGGAAGCTAAAATATGAGCAATTTCTTCAATTTCCTTCAGAACTCTTACAGCAGCATTTTTGATGATCTGACAGTTTTCTTGTTGTTTGTTTTTTTGTTTTCAAAATTTGGGGCTTCAGAACAACCTATTGCAATAAAAGCAATTATAATGTTGCAGCTTCACATGCGTCACTATCAGGTTTGTCAGCAATTGCACAAAATCAGCACAGTAAACAAACGCCAAACCTGATTCGTACATCAAACCTGAAATGTGAGGAATAAAATTTTGTTGTGTTGCACCGAGAAAATATCTGTTCGCCCCTCGTCCCAAAATGATTTGGCCACAGCTACCAATTCGATCCGAAGACTCAAATTTCGTTCAATACTTTCAAAAGAAAAAAAGAATATTTAAATTCCATGATGTCAACATGTTCAGTTCTTAAAGTCTGATTCAAATTATTTTTATTAAGCCGGGGGTTAAGGACAGAAGAAGTTCATTTCACGATGAGTAAATCATCCAGTCTCATTTTTCTTTCTGTCTCTGCTTCCCCTTGCAACCATGTTACACTACAGCCCAGGAAATCTCATTAGGAACATTTCAACAGGGCTGACAAACGACTCCTCACACAATCCGCCGCCCCATTTCCTCTGTTGGATGGTGCTCCGTGTGAATGGATGGAAGAAGGAGCTGAGTTAGAAGCACGCACTTTTCTTAACTTGTCTTACACATCCGTGCATCAATAATCGAACGCTTTTCCGCCCTAAAACACACATGCCGAAAATGAAACAGGAATAGAGATTGGCTGCAGGTGTGATTCTATAATAATTATAAGAACAAAGACAAACCCAAATCCACTTTTGAACAGTAGACTCATCTCTCTATTACTGGAAGCTGTGCAGTAATGAGGGCATGGCTAAAAATCAATATTCCTAATATGAACTATTCTTTTTACATTATTGATTTTAATTGATTTTTTTTGTTTGTTTTGTTGTACAGCTACCGCATACATTAGCAGTTCCAGCTACACACACAGAGGACATCTTTCTGTCCTCACAAGGACTTTGCATCGACTTCTGTTCATGTTTTCATTCATTTCTATCGCTTAACCCTGACATTTACCCTTAACCTAACACTGCAAACAAATACCTAACCTAAACTCAATACGCACCCTGGTGCTAGACGTAACCCCTGACGCCAACACTGCATTTCTCCTGCTCATAATGCAAGTCATTGATTTACAGAGAGAATCAACTGCTGCACAACTCTCTTTTCATCACATGGGGATCGATGAAACTCTTCATACATAAACCATACTTCCAACACTGGATGCACAATTAATGCAGTATCCTCGTGCTTCGGAATCCTTTGGATTAGATAAAGCTTGAGACCTTTTGTCATCAAATGTTTTTCCTTTTTACATATTTGAGAAAACTGTCACCATGTTATGATAGTACAGGATGAAACTTCCTCCCGGTGCTAATGTTGCCATCCGAAGAAATGTTCAGCTCCTGGTCATAAACGGCCAATTGGAGCCAGGAGGAGGGTATTAGCGCTGTCAATCACACTTGTGTACTAGATATACTATCAGCGGAGAAACAACTTACCGGCCCAGAACAACTGTTCGTCCATCGTCATGCTAACTCGCCTTAGCATTCATAACAGGCTATGTTGCGGTGAACCAGCTGCAACGTAGCAGAGAGAAAAGGGGGAAGTGTGTGAACGGTGTGTACGTGAGCATGAGTGACAGCGCTGAGACTCTCCTCCTGGCTCTGATTGGTTGTTTCTGCAGTTAGAAGTGGGAGCATGAGGACAAGGCAGAGAACTCAATTTTTAACAAGAGTTTTCACAGATTGTCTGTCTCATTCTGTCCCCACTTAATAATTTTAACAAATGTGAGCCCTGATGCTGCAGCTTATCCTGCAACAGCAGGAAGTCACTCACTTTCTGACATATTTGCTAAAACATCTCATCTGGCTGATTCGACTGTTATCCTAATGTTAGGATAAGGATGATATCATGGCTCTGTAATGCCTCTGATTGGTTAACTGATGTGCACAATTTACATTTTCACATCTGTGGGGATGCATAAGTACAAATTGACATCATACAGAACTTTATCCACAAAAATGAATGTTATTAGTTGGATATAATTGGACTCCCACTATGTCTGCATAATGCGAACGTAATTGGTGGGTTACTTCAGCTAGTCTGACAGAGGTCAAAGAGTCTCCTCTTGGGCCAGCGTTACAACCAAACACCAATTAGTCGTCCTCTCAGTGGCAGCTGCAGGTGAGCCACCGGGAGGCTGTTTGCTGGAGCTTAAAAACGATGCATGAAGAGTCTTTGAAGCAGATTTACAATTTCCTTACCACGCGAGAATTTCATGTCAAAGTGAACGATATCACTAAAACACATAAATAACATAAAGCATGGAATTTTCTTGATCTACAATATTGATGTGTTAATGAATACAGAAGTCAAGAAACAAAACAGCTCATGTTGCTGTTATGCAAAAAGTGGGGAAATGACACGTGAAACTATCTCATGCCAGTCTTTGTGTTCATCTAATCAATATGCTTTTAATGATGACCGCGATTTAGATCAAAGTTTAAACTTTGATCAATAAATGCAAGACATTTGGTCATTTTTTTTCCTGAAATGAAGTCATTTCAGACTCATAGTTAGAGTCTGAACAGGCCAAATTCACAGCAAAACGCTCAAAACACGTTACTCTCTGGGACTGATCTTTACTTTTCTCTGGCGAATGCAACATGCTTCTGTACGATTGTTAATAAAGGCTGAAACTGTCTTTCTGGACGAACTGGAACTGCCAGGGTGGCAGAATAAGACCATTTCCACTGTTGGAAATTTTTAAAGTATTGTTCACATTTCTTCTATTAGCCTTGAACAGGGTTATATTTTATCAAACTCTACACTTTAGAGTGGGATTGTGTGAAAGATAAGAGAACTGCTGGAATGAGCTTAGCTTTCCTCTTCAAGGCCTGAGAGTTTATTCCTTTATCCTATGAGGAAAAAAGAAAAAGTATAATTATTTGAATTTAACTCTCAAAAGTTGTACCTGATCTTGAATTGTAATCTAGAGAAAATCTACACTTAATGGCCCAGAAAGAGATCGGAAAAATGTATGGTAGCCTCTCATGAAAGGTTTTATTACACTTTAATGTAGTCAACTAATGTGGTTTGGCAGCAGCTGGACATCCTGACTGTAAGGCCTCAGGTGTTGATTCCAACTACAGTATTATCCTAAATGTTTTTGACTTTCATACACAATCTTGTGCAGGAAAATGTAAAAACTCTGACCTATTTTTTTTCCCTCACATGTAAATGTGAAGAAAAACTAAAAGAAAAAAGAAAAAAAGAAAAAAGCGCCGCATTGTGACAGAGGACAGATTTAGCCAGACGGATTCTTGCTAACTTCACAAGAGGATTCTGGAGGCCCCTTGACTCCCTGAGCACCGGCACATTTACAAGATGAGATGAGGGCAGAGCCGGGGCGGAATAACAGAGAGAGGAGAGGAAATTGTTGGTAAAGTGGAGTCAAAAGGAGACGGTGAAAGCCGTGAGAGGCCATCGAAATAAGAGCCGGATAAAATAAAACCGGACGACTGCGAAAATGACATTTGGGATGTTGTAAACAACGAAAACAAATCCTTAAATGTTACTCGCATTGTAGTTAAAATTTATAATAGAGGAGCTATTGGTTCATTGACTACTGGGATTCGTTTCAACCAGTAAAACTGTTGGCTGCACATTCGTACCTCAGTAAATTAGAATATCATTGACAAAACACGTTAACAAAATAGTTGACGTTCGTCTGGTGATGAACGAAATTAATGAAATAACTTCAAACTGACAATATTGATAACATATAGAAAAATGACTCAAAATTGTTTGGGAACTATTATGCACATTTTTCTTTTGGTATGTTTCTGTTCTTCCATTGGAGTCCCAGATATCTTCAGAAACATTTGAAGAGCTAAATAAACAAACATCCAGCTGTTTTCTGGCAATAAGTTCACGTTTTGGTATTTAGAAAGTTATGGACGATAATATAATATAATACACAATATAATAATGGAAACACGATTATTTCACTGTCCTTGAAAAGAACGACCACGCCACTGAGCTTCACCATTGTTTCTCTGCAACAAGATGTTGTCAAAATTGGCCCAATTTCATTCAGTAAACCAACAACGATATGTTAAAAGATGATTAATATTGGTCCGATATTGATATTAGTGGTGATTAGATCGTCCCTAGAGATAATGTGTTCATAAACAAAACATTTCCTGGAGTGGGAATCCTAGTACGTGTCGCTAAACACAAGGTCTTATTTTCAGAAATTAAAGGAAAAAAAAGAAAAAAACTTTAAAAGGTGTAAAACTGTCGTAATAATTACACGACGGATTGACTGGCTCCGGTGAGCGCTTCTTATGTGTTTTGTGATTATTTGATCTATTAGCCGCGTTCGTATTTTCAAACCATCGACAGTCGCACGATGCTCTCCTAACATCGAGCTGTGAACTAAGAGATGGGAATGACGTTAGCTTTGGTCATTGTTAGCAGCAGTGCAGTTTGATGCAAGGGCTCTAAATGTTCACAAACACCTCGAGACAAACACTGTCTACAACATGCTAATTACGCAAACCAAGAAACAATGACGAAGATGAACTATTCGTGAATGGTCTTTGTTGCTCCAGCCCTTAAAAAACAATGTAACAGTTTGTTTTCCAGTTGGCAAAAAAGTCAGAGGAGAATCTCCAGACCGGCTCCTCCTGATCGCCGCGTCTCCCTCTTTCTTTCTCTGCATTCGTGTGGCATCTTGTTTCTTCTTGGATTCTTGGAAGAAGAACAAACTTTGCATATTAATTAGATGATAAACAGGGAGAAAATACTGCCAGCTCAGCAATTAGGGTGTGGGTCAGAGTCTTGTGTAATCCCTGCTCTGTGGCGGTGGGCAGGATCTGTTTAAGGGATTCTTGTGCGTGCAGCCTTTGTGAAGAAGTGCCAGCTGTGTGAAAAATTGATTGCGCCGCCATGTCAATAGCTGCACCAATAAATTATTATGCAGCATTTTCGTGGCGCGTCTGTTAGGACTTTTAAGGCCTTGTTGTGCATGTCGGGCAGTGTGTGCACTCTGTTTTAGAAACGGGTTCAGCATGTTGTTGTGATAAAGTAAGTACAAGAGCGATGATTAATCTGCATCGTTTCAAACACAGTGGAATAAAATTGCTTTACTTGAATACCGTATTTTTGGGGAGAAGTAGGAACTTTTGTTTTTTCAGAATTTGGCAGGTCCTGTAACTTATATATATATATATATATATGTACATATATGTTATTTTTATGACATTTTTTGACTGATGCATTAAAAATCAATTTATTCTGACGCAGATGACCCATCACCACTGTGTCAAATGAAGCAAAGAAAACAAGTTGATATTCATTTTGAAACAACGACACTAACGTTTCAACTCAGGAAGAGTTCAGAGGTTGATATTTGCTGAAATAACCAGGAGGTTTTCAATGGGGTTCAGTGCAGTGGGCTGTATATGTTTTTCTTGACTGATGCAGAGCAACTTACAGTCCAGGACACAAGGATAAAAAATTGATTTAGGAGAATAACTTAGTGCTGTATAAAAAAAAAAAAAAAAAAATTATCATATATTTATTGGAGCAGAATTAATTTTGAGTGAAAATCGACTCATTTTATTGGAATGCGTAAATATAACAGCAGATTAATTGCAAGCTGAGCACTTCAGTAGCTTTAGATTTCAATGAATAAATCACAACAACAACAAAAAATGCCATTTTTCAATGTGATAGAGAGTTTTTAAAAAATTATTATTTATGGGGCACAAGAGCGAGAAAGGAGCTTTTTCTCCCAGAGATGGATTCTGAAACGGCGGCCTCTGCATTTGCCTATTTTCACAGTGGAGGCAATTTTCCGAGCGCAGTCTGAGGGAAGCCTGGTCACTGTGGATGAATGGCCACATTAAATTTCTCAGTGTCTGACTTTATGGCTGCTGACACAGCACTGTAACCGCACAGGTGTGTACAAAAGAAAAAGAGAGAGAGAGAGACACTTCACTTTTAACAGAGCCGAGCCAATAACACGTCTGTTTTTCACTGCGTAATGTTTGGCCTTTGGTGGAAGAAGTAATCAGCTTGTAACTGGACCTCAGACACGATCTTTCACAATCTGCAGCACGTTTACAGGCGATATTAAAATCCCAATGGGGCAATAACTGAAAACTACAGTAAAAACAGGCTTTTCCAAATAAAAATGTGATTATATCAGGCAGTAGAAATGGAGGCCTGTGACTTTTAACAAGAAGTCATCTCCCGCTCGACCTAGCTAAAGCAAATGGTTAGCTGTTATTTCGCAAAATTTTTTATTTAGCAGTGACACACTCCAAGGTAATTGTTTTTTTTGTTTGTTTGTTTGTCTGTTTTTCATCAAGGAAAACAAAGTTCAAAGTGCCAGTCAGGGATGCGTTGTACTTTTATTTGTTGCAGGTTGACTGTCAATAGGAGCGAAAAGACAAACGCATTGAGCTCTCAGTCCTTCCTCCAGCTCTTGCTTTAGTCGGTTTTTTTAAAAGTGGCTTTCAGACCGATTTGTGCCGCCCGAACAGAAAATCCAGACACGGCAAAAAACGAAACAAAAAAAAAATAAAGAAAAGAAAAGAAAAAAATGACAGTCATTACAGATTCTTGACAGGAAAGTGTTTATGCCGTTATGGAGAAGAAGGCCAACGGCTTTGTGAAAAGCTGCAGACCAATAGGTGTTGAAATACGGCGTTAGTCTCTTTTACACTCTCTGATAGGAGGTCTTTATTTCTTCTCTGTAAAGTTTGGGAATGTCCTTGCTGAGGGAATATTATTCTGCGCTGTGATAACTTTAGTCACATATTGAAATGTCACATCTTCCTCAGTGGCATTTTACCAAGAGCCTGGATAAAAAGTGAGGGATAAAAACCGAGGGAAGGATTTTTTATTTTTTTTTAGATGTCATAAACTGAAGTCTCTCTCAAAAATATGCTAACTTGTTGAGTAGCTCTTGCACTATTCAGTTTGTTGTACTGTTGGCATTTGAATGCAAAGATAAACGGATAAACTTGGACGTCACCGTGAATCTTTTCCAACGCTGGCTAACGGCTGTTCAGAGTCACCACTTTTCTCAGATTTCTGTACAAAATTATTTGCAAAACATTGCAAAAAAAAAAAATAATAATAATAATAAAAAAATAAAATAAAATAAAATCTTTAGGTTAGGTTAATAAATGCAAACCCATAGGCCTGGCATTGAAAATGAGCATACCTTTTCATTACGTCTGTAATTTAATAGACCGGCGTTACTAAAGTAGTGCCACAAAAATGTCTTCTGGAAACAGATATTTGTATTATTACATAGAAAATAAGATAACTTGTGTCAAACTTTGACGTGAAACAAGTAAAAGGTGTCAGATTTCCACGGCACCGTATTTCCTGAGCACAGCAAAGTAAAAGTAGAGTTCACCATTCTGCTTCTGTCCACACAAATAGAAGATTGAAGTCTGGAGTAACCCTTCATGTCAACATGTGGGAAACAATATCAACATTTAGGAGCCACTCATCCAACATTTCAGGTTGAATCTGGGAACTAAAGATTAGGGTGATGGTAAGGATGCCTTCCAAACACAAAAAGTTGGAGCCCAAACAACAAAAACAAATGAACAAAATACCTGAAATAACTGAAAAAAAACTGGTCTGCAACCATAGAAATGATTTGATAGCTCTACTACCCATAAGGAATTATGTCATGGTTGAAGCTACACGCTTGACCCACATGCAGACAGCACAATCAAGGAGAAGCCAATAGATAAATGAATAAAGTTTATTGGATCAACAAATGAAACGTCTGTGATGTGTCTCGGGAGGGGCGCCTAGGGTGAGGGTCGTCTCTGCGCTAAATCCAGGGAGAGATGTGGTAAGTGTATGGGTACGAATAACCAACAGGGTTCAGGAACGGGCTTACTGGTGGAGTATGAAGTCCCGCTGGGAAGGGAGGTGACTGCTGGAGGAGTCCAGTCCGATGCGATGGATGGAGGCCGAGGATCTGTCGTTGGAGGGCGGGCAGGTAAAGAGCGGGTCACGGCCAGTCTCGGCGGTTCTTGAGTCCAACTAGAAGGTCTCAGGAAGTGCTTCTCCCCAGTTCCACGGGAGGAGATCTGTGAGGAGATAAATCAGAAATAGTCTCAGGCTTGCTTGAAACTTGCACAAAGAATCCACAAACACCAGGTTCAGTGGGGTTCAGAGTACCATTGGAGGTAAACACTCAAGCGCTGGAGAACCGGCCGCCCGCTCATCTTATGCTGGCGGTGATGATGCCGATTACGCACAGGTGCGCAGGATCCACCCTCCAACGACTGCCAACCTCTGTCTCCATCTGGTGGAAAAGAAACAGATTCCCACCAAGCCTAGCTCTAACACCCAACAGTACCCCCCCCTCAACGGCCGCCACCTGGCGGCCCAGCAGAACCAGAAGGGAGAGACGCTCGAAAGTCAGAAATGAGAGTCGGGTCCAGGATAAAGCGAACCGGGCACCCAAGAGCTCCTCAGGGCCATAGCCCTCCCAATCGACGAGGTACTGCCACCCGCGACCTCGCCGACGGGAGGCCACGATTCGGCGGACAGTGAAGGCCGGGTGTCCATCAACGTCCCGGGCGGGGGGAGGGGGCTCGGAAGGAGGGCACAGGGCACTGGTTTGGACAGGTTTCAGTTGAGAGACGTGGAAAGTCGGGTGAATACGTAGGGAAGAAGGCAGACGGAGACGGACACTAGTGGGACTGAGTACGGATTCAATTTCGTATGGACCAATAAACCTGGGTGAGAGTTTTCTTGACATAGATTTCAGGGGAATATCCCGAGCCGAAAGCCAAACCTTCTGTCCGGAGATGTACTGCGGTGCAGGTCTCCTTTTCTGAGTCAGCGTAACGGCGATTCTGTTCAGCGGTGCGGTTAAGGGCGGCAATAGTCCTCTTCCAGATGTTTCTGCAGCGGCGAATGTGGTGTTGTACAGAAGTGACAGCAATCTCCTCCTCTTCGGATGGAAGGAGTGGGGGTTGATAACCTAAAGAGGCTTCGAACGGTGAAAAGCCTGTAGCTGCAGAGGTGTGAGTGTTGTGCGCGTACTCAACCCAGGGCAAAAACTGGCTCCAATCCGACGGATTGGTGGACGTGAAACACCTCAGGGTAGATTCGAGTTCTTGATTCAGTCTCTCGACTTGCCCATTAGACTGGGGGTGATAGCCTGATGTTAAACTGATCTTAGCTCCGAGAGCGGAGCAGAATTTTCTCCAAACTTGAGAAGTGAACTGGGGACCACGGTCCGACAGGATCTCCTGAGGGATACCATGAAGTCTGAAAACATGTTTAATGAGGAGTTGAGCAGTCTGGGAGGCTGTGGGGAGTTTTCTGAGAGGGATGAGATGGCAAGATTTAGAAAAACGATCAATAACAGTGAAAATAGTGGTCATACCTCTGGAAACAGGGAGTCCCGAAACAAAATCAATGGAGATGTGCGACCAGGGCCTCCTAGGTATGGGTAACGGCTGAAGAAGACCGGCTGGTGGACGATGAGATGACTTGTTTCTGGCACAGATGGAGCAGGCAAGTACATATTCCTTCACATCCTTATGTAAAGATGGCCACCAGAAACGACGACTTATAATTGCTGTAGTGCGGCTGATTCCAGGGTGTGCAGAAAACTTAGCAGTATGAAGCCAATGGATGAGGCGAGCTCGGACTGCCGATGGTACGTACATCCGCCTGGCAGGACCAGTACCTGGATCAGGTTCGGTTTGCTGGGCCTGACGAATTATGTCCTCCATCTCCCAGGTCACAGAAGCGACGGTGCAGCTTGGAGGGAGGATGGTGGTAGGGACTTTGTCAGAGTCGTCTGGTGAGTGCAATCTGGACAGCGCATCAGGTTTAATATTTCTGGAACCGGGGCGATAAGAAATGGACAAATTAAACCTTGAAAAGAACAGAGACCAGCGGGACTGACGGGAATTGAGTCGTTTGGCTGACTGGAGGTAGGACAAGTTCTTGTGATCCGTCCAGATAAGAACTGGATGGTCTGCCCCCTCCAGCCAGTGCCGCCACTCCTCCAGAGCCAACTTAATGGCCAGCAACTCGCGATCGCCCACATCGTAGTTGCGTTCAGCTGGAGACAGCCTACGTGAAAAAAACGCACAGGGATGAGTCTTGTTATCGGAGTTGGAAAACTGTGAGAGAACTGCCCCCACCCCCGTGTCGGAGGCGTCCACCTCCACAATAAACTGTTTATTAGGGTCTGGTTGTATGAGGACGGGTGCTTCAGAGAACAGAGACTTGAGGCGGAGGAAAGCCTTCTCAGCTTCGGGAGTCCATCTGAACTGTGTCTTAGTGGAAGTGAGGGGCGGTGAGAGGCAAAGCCGTCTGGCTATAGTTACGGATGAAGCGCCTGTAGAAATTAGCGAAGCCCAAGAATCTCTGCAGCTGTTTGCGGGTCTGCGGTGCCGGCCACTCCAAGACCGCTCTTATCTTATCCATCGCTGGTCGGACCTGCCCGCCCTCAAGTATGAAACCCAAGAAAGTCACAGACTGTTTATGGAATTCGCATTTCTCTGCCTTCACAAAAAGTTTATTTTCCAACAGACGTTGCAGGACCATCCGGACGTGCCGTTTGTGTTCAGTGAGGTCCCTGGAAAAAATGAGTATGTCATCTAGATAAACAAAGACGAAAATGTTTAGAAAATCACGGAGAACGTCGTTTACTAGGGCTTGAAAAAATGCTGGGGCGTTGGATAAACCAAATGGCATAACTAAATACTCGAAATGGCCTAAGGGGGTCTTGAATGCAGTTTTCCATTCATCCCCCCGGCGGATACGGAGCAAGTGATAGGCATTTCGGAGATCGAGTTTCGTAAAAACCGTGGCACCATGAACTGGTTCGAGAGCGGAGGAGAGGAGTGGTAAAGGATATTTGTTTTTGACGGTGATCTGATTCAGACCGCGGTAATCAATGCAGGGTCTTAGTGTCCCATCTTTTTTCCCGACAAAAAAAAATCCCGCTCCTAACGGAGAGGATGAGGGGCGGATGATTCCTGCCGCCAAGGAGTCGTTAATGTATGTTTCCATGGCTTCGCGCTCGGACCGGGAGATATTATAAAGTCGGCTGGAGGGCAGTGGAGCTCCGGGGAGGAGGTCTATGGCTACAATCGTAGGGTCGATGAGGAGGAAGTGACAGAGCTTTGGTTTTGCTGAAGACCGGCGCTAGATCCTGATACTCCGCAGGAATCGCTGACATATCGGGAGGGTCAGCCTCCTGAGCAGCTGCCGGTGGAGGGCTCGTCGGGATAGCAGAGCGGAGACAGTCGGAGTGGCAATCAGACGACCAGGATTCGATATGTAAATCTGCCCAATTTATATGGGGGTTATGTTTCTGAAGCCAACTAAAACCCAGAACCGCGGTAGAGTTGGCTGACGGAAAAACAAAAAATGAGATTAGTTCGCTGTGGTTTCCGGAGATAACCAGCCGTAGTGGTTTAGTTTTGTGGGTTATTTGCGGGAGGATCTTTCCGTCCAGGGCGGTAACACGGAGGGGAACCGGGAGGAGAACAGTTTCTATAGCCATCTGTTTAACAAGAGTGGAGTCTAGTAGATTTTGCTCGCACCCAGAATCGATTAGCACAGACAGACTGAGGGGTTCACTACTGATAAAAAGAGTGGCAGGAAGGAGAAGACGAGGAGAACTTCTTTCACATCTTAACTGGCCCGCCAGTCTCCTCACATCTACTGACGGGCCTGGGCTTTTGATCGGAGAGGACAGGCGGCGATGTAATGACCAGCCGATCCGCAGTACAGACACAGATTGGCACTCATCCTCTTTTGACGTTCCTCTGCGGTCAGTCGAGCTCGCCCGATTTGCATGGGTTCTTTGAACCTGGCTTCTGCCCATTCCAGAGCTCTTCCTGTCAGGTGAGATACTATGAAGGAAATCTTTGTTCCGTCATGAGCAAAACTCCGTGGGGAGTGATTGAAGGCTAGAGAACATTGTAACAGAAACCCACCACACCGATTAACTTCACCTGAATACTTCTCTGGGTTGGGCGGACGGATCTCAGAAAACCCGGAGTGGACTGCGGGAGTGGGCTCTGGAGCGGGTGCTAGGGCTGGACCGGGATCAGGAACCACCGGAGCAGCTGCAGCCTCAGCGTCCTGTTGAAGCACTCTTTGTAACAGGCTTGCCAGGTGATCAAGACGCTGGTTGGTCTCAGCTTGCTGATTCCCTAGGATTCTTAAAGCGGCATCATGTGATTGGATGAGCGTATTTTGGTCTGCCAAAGATCTCCTCAGTGCGTCCGCTGGGTCAGTGGGTTGGCTTGAGTGTTCTGTCATGGTTGAAGCTACACGCTTGACCCACATGCAGACGCACAATCAAGGAGAAGCCAATAGATAAATGAATAAAGTTTATTGGATCAACAAATGAAACGTCTGTGATGTGTCTCGGGAGGGGCGCCTAGGGTGAGTGGTCGTCTGCGCTAAATCCAGGGAGAGATGTGGAAAGTGTATGGGTAAGAATAACCAACAGGGATCAGGAACGGGATTACTGGTGGAGTATGAAGTACCCGCTGAGAAGGGGAGGTGACTGCTGGAGGAGTCCAGTCCGATCGCGATGGATGGAGGCCGAGGGATCTGTCGTTGGAGGGCGGGCAGGTAAAGAGCGGGTCACGGCCAGTCTCGGCGGTTCTTGAGTCCAACTAGAAGGTCTCAGGAAGTGCTTCTCCCCAGTTCACGGGAGGAGATCTGTGAGGAGATAAATCAGAAATAGTCTCAGGCTTGCTTGAAACTTGCACAAAGAATCCACAAACACCAGGTTCAGTGGGGTTCAGAGTACCATTGGAGGTAAACACTCAAGCGCTGGAGAACCGGCCGCCCGCTCATCTTATGCTGGCGGTGATGATGCCGATTACGCACAGGTGCGCAGGATCCACCCTCCAACGACTGCCAACCTCTGTCTCCATCTGGTGGAAAAGAAACAGATTCCCCACCAAGCCTAGCTCTAACACCCAACAGAATTATTCATTGATTATTGAGGTGATTATAAATATTTGCTGTTTTTTTATATTTTGAATAAAATGTAAATAGAAACTTTTCTGTTCTTAAACCTTATCTTGTTTCTCTTTAAGGGTTAGAGCCGTACTAAGAAAATGAAAGAAGAAATTACACGATTAAAGTCATGATATTGTGAATAGTCGTATTACAAGAATAAAGTCTAAATATGTGAATCAAGTTAGAATATTACAACTTTATGCTAGGGCACCTACATTCTCGTTTTACCATTTAGTCTCAAAATACTGTGACTATATTCTCATATTAATTCAACTTTTTCCTCCTGCGACTTTATTGTTGTAATGTTCTGATTTTGTTCTCGTTTGACTTTATTATGGCAATATCCTGACTTTTTTTCTCAAGATTTTTTGCCTTTATTCTTTTTTTTTTAGCATGGCCCTATTACTCTTCATTCCTAGCAAAAAGCTAAAACTCAGTGTCTGTGAAGGCTTCTTCCTTTTTTCATTAGGTTGATGTCACGTCGTGCAATGGCTCTAACTGCTTTTAATAATTTGCTGATTTGAATTTATCGAACCGATGGCTCAAATAATCCCACGATGGGAGACGTTTGCTTTACTTACGTCGCCATAAACGCACAAATCTCAACTGGGGACGGCAATATGGGCAATTTGTCCCGTTTTATCCCAATCCAGACTCCAGGGATGAACAAAGATCCCTCTGCTTATGGCTTGTAATTACCGCCTGCTACCATGGAGCTCAAACCACACAGAGGACGTATGGAACAGATGGACCAAAAAAAACAAACAAACAAAAAAAAAAAAAAGCTCATTTGGTAGCTCTGTAAAGTTGATATTTTTGTGCAGGAATGGGAAAAAGCAACATGAGTCAATTTCTGATACAATCAAACAATTAATTTACCTAATTTATTGTAAAATATGGAATAAAAGAAAAAAAAAAATCGCAGTGTCCTTGGACGAAATGAGGTTTATTATCTGAAGCGAACAAACTTCATGTTCGCGACTCACCGTTTAGTCACATCACATTTAACGAGGCAGGATGCAATTTTTATTCTTTTCCCTCTACTGTACGTTACATTTTCAGCTCATTCAGTTTCAATGTTACAAATAGCACTGAAATGTTTTCAATTGACGACGTGTAGTGAAGAGCTGCATGGTGTTCGCCAAAAATCCAACACCGCTGCATTTTTGATGACGTTTTGTGAAGAAGCGCTCAGGGTCTTCATGGAAACGTTCTTCAGACGTTTCCTTCTGCGGTTCTTGGTGGAGCGCCACCACTGGCGAGGGGAGGAACTGGTTTTTCAAAGGTTCTGGTTTGTTGGTGTGAAAGAGAAAAGCACCCGCTGAAAACGTCACTAATGTAGCAATTCTTGCCCCCAATTGAACCGAGTCCATCGGACTATCAGGTGTGGAAACTCGTTTCGTGAAATCTTTCATAAACTATTTTTAAGCTGTTGAATTGTCTTCATTTAAAAAAAAAAAAAAAACTCCTCTCAAACAGGAAATAGACTTTGGCGTTTAACTCTCACTTTCGTTAAAGCCACGCTAATGGAGGATGACAGACAGACAACGCGAGAGCAGAGCCGGAATCAAAGGCGAAAGGCGAAACAGTCGCGGCAAAATGAGGGAGACAGGAAAAGGGATAAAACTGTTAAACAAAACGTTGTTACCGAAGCTGCCTTGATTCAAACCAGTTGTCGAGTCGCCGCCTCACAGTGACACGGTGCAGTGGGGGGGCGGGAGGGGGGTAGGGAGGCCAAAGAGGGGATAGAGGAGGATATTGAGAAAACTTAAAGGTCAAAACACAATGCATTCCCATCAAGGAGGAGGGCGACGTCAAGTGCTCGCATCCACCAGCCAATCTAGCATGCTGAACGGAGCGGGCCACAAGGGCAGGAGCCCCAGTGGCAAAACAAAACCCTTCAAAGTGCCCCGGCAGATTGCAGACGTCTGAGAGCCGCTGTGAACGAAACGAGGAGGAAGCGACGACGAAAGATCCAACCGCAGCCTGTGCAAAAAGGAACGATCGCAAAAATGTATGAATTTACTATCACAGGATTAAGTGACTGTGGGTTCCTCAGTTTCATTTTCTCATTGAAACACTTGATTGAGACGCACATCATCGCACACCACAGTAAATATATGTCCGACGAAAATACAGAGTCATGCAAATATAACACTTTATTTCATTTATCATAAGATGACATTTTTTTTTTTTTTTCCACTTTTATACTCTGAACACTCTTAATAAATACAGGTAGCCATTGCACAGTCCCAGACCGTTTACAGAAAATGCTCACTTCCTCCTTCCCCCCCCCCCCCCCCCCCCCCACCCCCAACCCACCTCAACCCACCTCAACCCACCACACAACCCACCCCACTCTGCAGCTGAATCCCCCCACCCCCCAACACCTGACCCCCACCCGTCACCAAGGAAACATGTAGAGATAACAGGTTCAGTAGAAAACAAAAACAAAAACAAAAAAAAAAACAATCCTACAGTTTGTACAAAATTCACAGATTTATCTTGTTTTCCTTCTGTGTGTAGTTTATACACTCCATCATAAGGAGGCAACCAGACAGCTGTAAAAAAAAACAACAACAAAAAAACACACACACCAGAAAAAAAATAAAAAATTAGGTTTAGAGATGAAAACAAAAATGTGATTGTTTTAACATTCATATGTTCAGATTGATTAATCTGAACATTTCGTATTTTAGTTGCGCCTGTTGATCATTTCACTGGACACAGGAAAACATGTGACATTTCCGTAGTCTGCATGAACGCCACCATGCAGCGTTAAAGTCAGTGTCACTCCTCATCTCATGACGACGTCACAGCAAACTGCACTTTAAATGACACTTTAAAATAACAATTTACTGTGAATTTAATTTCAAGTCCAATGGAAAAGGATTAGGACCACTGCACAAATTCTGACTTTAATACTAGAATTCAGACATTTTTTTCACAGAATTTTGACTTTTAACTCGAGAAAAAAAAATTGTCATTGTTCTGAGTTAAAAGTCTGATTTTTGGCCCTAATCGTCTGCCGTACTTGTGAGAATCGGAACAAATTTCTCTGCGATGTTTTTAAAGTTTGAATATTTTCTTAGTCTTTGGGCAGCGAGCACAGGAAAGGAAGCGAGGAGGACAGTTTGGAGCTCGGCTTTAATCACAGTTTGAGTTTGGTGCAAGAGCTGCGGCAGATGGAGCAGGACCCACAACAAGCTCACAATTAAAAAAGCCAAACATGGCACACTGCAACTTTTAGAAAGGTTTTTGGAGGCGATAAAAAGGTTTATGTGCCAGCTTTGTTGTCCCAGTGAACTTTCATCTTGAATCCAGAATATGACAAAGCAGACATTATTCATTATCAGCATTTTTTATATATTTTTTTCTCCTCGGTGAATTGAATCATCCATTAATAAAACACTCGGGGTTGAATCACTAATCACTGAAGGCTTCTCTCTAACAGAAACCCCATTTAAAACATTGAACACTTCTTCTGTTTCCCCCCCTGCAGGCTGGATAGTTGGGTGTAAAAATAAACAGGATCTGGCCGCTGGGACCTCAGTCAGTAATGAAACTGCAGCTCTGGTGAGTTCACTGGTCTGGAGTGTGAGTGGGTGCTGTACAATCACAGACTTGTAAAAAAAAAAAAAAACAAAAAAAAAAACAAAGAGTTGAAATCAATAAAAGGCAAGTGTTAACTAATTTTACGATGATTCATCTAAAACACTGTGCTGGAGATAGGAATATATCAGTTATGTCTTTTATAAAAGATCGATAAGGAGCGATCCAGATTAGATCACGTAATAATAGTAATTAGCTTGTCTAAGTTTATGTGTTGCACTTTTAAGCTTTTGTAAAGGCAATAAAGACTGTATACTAAAATTGTATAGCATATTTCTCATCAATAAGGTTACAATTCCAAATCATTTTTCTGGCCCGTTTAGTTCAGGTGGTGAGTATCAGATTGTTTCAGTCATTCTAGATCAAAATTAAGTAAGGGAAAATCATTCTAAAGTGATTTTTAACTTATTATATTAGTAAGTAGGACTGTAAGCATGTTTAGCATTGCTATTATACATATATAAAGACATGTAGAGTCCTCAAGTGTTAAATAATATAGCAGCTGTAGATCTAGAATTTTTTGGCAGAAGATAAAACAGTGCAACGCCTTTCTGTTATCTTCTGAAAGACTTGCTCTCTCTCGCTGTCAGTCTGAACAGCACATTATCCCACACATGATTTTTAAATGCCGTCTTTCTCTACTTCATTTTAAAGACTGTACTGACACAGAAAGTAGCTAACTTTCACGCAGTAATAACATCCACACTAAAGAGTGTTGTGAGCATGACATGGTGTTTCTTTTAACCGAACGTTCGCTGAAGAGGAAAAAAAACTGTCAAAACATCTTTTTAATGTTCCAAAGCCAGCCTGGTGAAAAACCAGCCCCTTGTTCTACGCTTCTCTTCTCACAGAGGGTCTGGACCTTTCACTGTTGAGAGAGAATTGCTTGCTGAAAGGTTTTAAATATTACCCAGTCGCTAACTTTTAACCGTGACGTACGTAATGTGCTCGATGAAGCTTTCCAGAAATTACATGCGCTGTAAACATTCCCGCTAGAAGGAGAGCCACAAGATCTTCACCAGCAATAAAGCATTTTAAACATTCCTCTTTCTCCGATGTTAATTGCTCAGTATTTGGACTAAACCGTTTCATTCACTTCCTTCACTGCCATCGGCAAACTAGAACCGGTTTCAAAACGGTGCAGAAAATCGACGTCAGTCATGTACAACTCTTCTTTGCCATTAGAAATTCAATCGGAGAAATCTGCCTCAATGGAAGAAATCCCACCCAGATCACGAAACGGAGATGAGAATCACTCAGGCGAGCAATTTCTTTACAAAAGACGTGATGATCGTGTTGTATCCTACCAAAGAATGCAAAGAAAGAAAAAAAAGTGTTGCAGGGCTCAAAGCTAATGCTCAAATAATTAGCCTGTCTAAGTTTATTGGACAGGCCAATAAACTCCCCCATCCGAGTCAGGATGGGGGAGAAGGGTCTGTACTTTACACTCCATATAAAAGTACAGAACTTCACTTTGTTACCAATAACCTCACTGCTTTTAATTACGCAATCCCTGTTCCTCATTATAAAATTGCAGGTATGTTTAACTTTTACTCTAAGACTATTAAGTGAATTCTGGTAGCGAGGCGTAGCTTTATTGTTTAAATCGGCAGAACCTCTGCTGTGATTCTTCCTGTCCCGCAGTGAGAGCGGATGCAGTCAAAAGGCAAAAGAGAACAAAATAGGGTTGGAAAGGAGTGAAGACTGGCGGAGCGGAGCGGCTTCAGAGAGAACAACGTGCGAGAGAGCGTGTGTCAGAGTTGGCCGGCTAAAGAGGCCGAGATACCTCGGAATAAGTAGAAGGCGGGAGAATTTTTTAACAAAGATGAAGGGTGGCAAGTGTGTTAATTGGTCCATTCAGCAAACGATAATTGCAGAGAGGCTATTGTCGGCCACTAATTGAGATAGGTTTGATAGCTCGGCACCGTGAGAAGTGCGGTGGATTCTGACGTCCACCAATCTGCCACCTGGGGCTATCGCCATGGCAACAGCTGGAGATCTGAGCTAAAGAAACTGATTAGGCCCATATGGTTAAAGACAGACAGCAGTCTATGAAGCAGGAATCTGTGTCTGTATTTTATATATATATGTATATATATATATATATATATATATATATATATATATATATATATATATATGAAGTATTTTTCTGCAGCGATAAGAACATTTTGAAACGTTATAAAACTTAGTGATTATTGAAAGACGAGGTACATGAGAGTCAGTTAGTAGCTGTTTAAGTTTTTTGTACATATCAGTAAATAATGCAAATATGGTAGTTTCTTCTTAATTAAAAAAAAATAGCTAAAGTTGAATAAGTTTTTATTCCTTCCTCTCTTCTTCTGTGAAAGTCAAGGAGCTCGTCACGTGTTTATAATTCTAAACAGCATCATCGTTACCATGTCAACGACAAAAGTCACGAATCCCCAAAAGCAAAACCCAAAAAGTAAAATATAAAAATCAATAACGCCATAAAACACCTGCTGGGTTTCAAAAAGCGTTTAAGCATTCATTAAAAACAGCTTCACTATCATAAAAACGTGTTATTTACGCAGCGCCGTGCGTTATGTTTACAACCTCTGGGTCGAAGTTGTGAATTTCGGGGCCTGGTTCGTGTCTGGCGGACATCAGGGCGTGTATTTCACTTCCACACTTCCTTCCTTCCTTCCTTCCTTCCTTCCTTCCTTCCTTCCTTCCTTCCTTCCTCTCTCTCCGCTCTAACAACCTCTGATGAAGGATCAGCCTGCAGTTCACCAGACGTCTCCCTGCTGTTTTATCTGCTCTGGATCACTGGAGTCCTTCTGCCTCTGTTCATTTAGTCCAATGCGGGGAGGAGGGTCCGGACACTAGAGCCTTGTCAGGATGGGGGAGAGGGTCATTGATTGGCTGAATCTCTTTCCACATCACTAAGAAAAAGGGACTTCACACACACACACACACACACACACCCACTCACACACGCATACACACACGCATCCACGCAAATGGTTACATTCCATTGTATTGGTTTCCATTGGAAACCAAATTGGAATTCCGAACATAAATTCGCTAAATGGGAAGCACGTCGATTTAGAAAAGAAAGCTCATGTTTTTGCGCCAAGACGAGGTGTTTTTTTTTTAAGGACTGTATCGAAATTACTGTAATTAGTGTTTCGGAAAACTGCAGCGGAAACACGTGATCAGCAACCGGATGTTACTACAGGCGGAAAAGACGAAGAAGACGACAACAGGAAGTGGCGTGCGGACGATGGCGTGGCGTGAACGGACCGATTTTAGTTGCGTTTCTCATTTAACGGAAGCGCCGTAGTTGCAAAGTCGTGTTTGTTCCGACATTCGTGGAATGCTGACAATGTTTTACGAATGGATGAAGACACTTCTCGAATCCACAGGGGGGGAAATGAACGCGTTGGAACGGCCCGCCCAATGAACGCCAACAAACATAAGATGCGGGGAGAGAGGGGCGTCGGGCTGCAGCCCTGGGAGGCGTTGCCGTTTTTATAGACGAGAATATCAACAACATCAACATTAGTAATGGAAACACAGCTTGTGAAGAGCTCAAACACACACAGTTATTATTATTTAGACGCAGTAAATAATAGTAATACAAAAGACTTCTAAACACATGCATGAAGAGGCACCTGATGGTCGCTGTGACAGCGTCGGTGCGTTGTTTGTATGACGCGTTGTGTTGTGTTGTGTTGTGGCAGAGCTCACGGCGAGGCCGGTGGTCAGGCTTGTGGAGGTGTGGGCAGTCGAGGGTGAAGAAATGCGGGGATGGAGGCAGATTGATCGAGTGAAAGAGATAAACAGAGTGAGATAGGACAGGCTTTTAAAGAAAGAGGCGGAGGTCAACGCTCGCCCATGCGGCGCTCGGAATCATTTCGGGGAAAGTCTCATTCCATCTGTGTCCAAGTAACTCTCCGGTTCTCTCCCGTCTGCCTTCACAGCACCAACCTCCCTGCATGCAAATGCTGCTATTCTGCCCGGAGCTCGGAGAGCAGCTGCCGTCATGTGTCAGAATGCAAAACCGGCTTGTTGGAATTATTAAGGGTTTTGCCTCTTTCAATCCCTCTTTTTTTTTTTGCTGATTCGTCCCCTTTCTGTGTTGCTGAATGGATTTGTTTGAGAAATCACAGGCAGGTCTTAAATTCTGCCATCACTTGTCAATAGGAAGGTATGAATTGAGTGGCAGGCGAATTTGTAAGACTTCCATCTGTTTCACTCAAGTTTTCACGACTCTCTTCTCAACCCTCGAAGTTTTCGCAAATACTCAAAATCTAGTTAAAGACAACGTGACATTAAAGTTACAGCCGACTCTCTGAAACAAAGTCTTTCTTGAACAGTAAACTTTTGCATGTTCAGCTGCGGACAACGTGTAACTCGAATGAGCAACCTGAGTGTCACAAAACGACGATACGTTTCCAAGATCTGAACGCTGAAGAAGCTTGAGATTATTTCTTTTTCAACATACAGCAGTAGCTCATGATAAAGGACGGCATTAAAAGTTTTTGATGATCGTTACAGACAAAATCGCTTGTACGAAGCTTTCATTTAATCCTGCTCCAATACACGAGATCAGATTGTCCAATCACACATTATACGACATCCTGAGGAAACATATGCATCCTGATGTTTCTTTAATGAAATCACTTCCCCTTTGAAGAGCGTGTCACAGAAACACGAGGGCTGTCTCATCAAACTGAACAATTGCACCAGGCTTGCTTGTCAGAGATGCGAGTGTGTTGCGACCAAGGCGTCGCAGCCTGGAAGGAGCGACTTTTAATAAGCTGTCCACATTGGCCCTCAACCACTACGATGATGATGTTTACACTTCCAGCAGGTTTCAAGAGAAAGCTTTTTGAGGCGTCGCCTCTCCTTTCAAACCGGGTGGTTTTCATGGCCTTGCTTAGATTAACCGGCAGGTGTAAAGTAGTTTTAATGAAGCGATTTTTCCTTGTGTGTTTTTGTCTCTGCCTACATCAGTTTCAGGCCCAGAGAGCATTTGATTATTGCTCTCCTTAGTTTTTTAATTTATTTATTTATTATGATGGTTTGTTTTAATTGAAAATGCTGAAAATTATCATTCCTTCATTTAAATGCAACTGGGTTTTTGTTGTTGTTGTTTTTCGGACGACGCTTTGACTTTCATTATGGTGCCAAACCCTTTTTGCACCAACAGACTCCTCATGTAGAAGCTATAATAACATTGTACCAAAACAAAGTTAAGTATAGAAAACCTCTTGGTACAATATGAGAAGAATAAAGTAACTTTGTTTAAATCATTTGTACAAATGGTTATTGATGGAATAAACCTTATTTTTGACCCGGTCGGAAGATGTTTTTTATTACAAATGTGCACAAATCTTTTGTCTACATCCCCCTAATGTAAAAAAAAAAAAAAAAAAACACAATTTCATAATTGCTGTGCTTCAATCGAGTAAGAAATGAAATTAAAATCACGCAGGAATCAGCTCATTTGAGAGATAAACTATTCAAAAACATGTCAGTGATGGACGGAAACGTTTTTAGATGGAAAACTCTCAGCGATGTGTGATGAGAGAAAAGAGTTTCCACTGCAGTTTTGCGAAATAAATATATTTTTACGCGGCTGAAAGGCCATCTCATCCTCGCTCAAAACGTTTTTACTGAAAGATCAATTTTTTATTTTTTATTTTTTAATTTGCAAATTTCCGTCAAGCTAATTTATTTTCGTAATTTCAAATTGCACAATTTGATTGCAAATGGAAACGCATCTGCTTACTTTTTTTAATCATCAGATGATACATAAGTGAAAATCAATACATCTCTATTATTTCAACTCCTCTTGCTACACACGGCTTTCTGTGCTGAAATGTTCTTACTTTTTCAGATGATTCATGGTCACCAAATAAGTGGTGTATTTACATGTATTTAAGTATGAAACTTTGATAGTAAAATATTGTATTTACACTTAGAAACCTGAAAGTCTTTATTATTATGTTTTGTTTTGATGGAGAAATGTCTGTCTGAAATAAATTATCATCATCATCATCATCATCATTATGCGGCTGTGGCTTAAAACACACTTTGAGCGTTTGGCCGCATAACTTCAGCAAATACATCCTGAAGCTTCTCCACTACTGAGGCGGGAGGCAATTAATGAGAGCCAGTGTTCCTATCAGCAACCTTGACTGTTCCGCCCGTCGCCCACAGCAACCGGTCTAGCAGTCAGTAATCGATTCCCGGGCTTGACATCTCGGCGAGGCACAGGCCTACAGAACGGTACGGTATGGGGAAGGATTATAATTAAAAGTATGCTTTGAATTACAGGAGGAAGGGAAGGCTTTGACCTCCTCTAATTAGGGGTAGGACTCTCCTGAAACTACTGAAACCAACAGGTTGGGGAGGAATAAAATATCCAATACATGGACTTCAAAGATCACCGTGTAGTTCATAAACCATTGAACCCACTCCAGTGCGTCAGCAGAGGGCGACCGATGCTGCATGTCAGCCTGCTTATGGCAAGCTAGCACCGTACATTTAAACTGTTCAGTTTAAATGTGATTATTGTCTTTGACATGTTAAGGGTGAAGACAGGACAGCTGAGTTTAGTCCAGGTCAATCAAACTCTGACGCGTTTTCTGGTCCCCCGAAAAACCTCGGTCTTGGTGAACTCCAGTGCGGTTCGAGTGCAAATGTGGAGGCCAAAAATTGCATTCTGGGTAAATGCAGTCAAGTCACAAACACGTGTGTCCATGACACACACACGCACGCACCACACACACCACACCTGGAATGACACAGACTCCAGTGTCTCTCATGTTGAGCGTCCGCTATTAGACGTATAGTTACAATGTAGTTCATCGATGTTGCCTATTAGAAAAACATACTTTCTCTCTCTAAAAACTCTGCAGCCTTTCACATTCCAGCTCTCTATTTAGAAGAAGTGTATTAAATTTACAGGCTTCGTTTGCCCCGGGGGAGTGCTGCAAGACCTGGAAGCATTTCCCTCAGATCGTGTTCTGGAGTTAGTAATTGCCAAGGCAATTGTTACTTAAATGAGAAGATGGAGGACGGCTGCATGCAGCTGCTGGTTTCTAGTAATATTTTAATGTGGTTCATGCTTCACTCTACAGGGACCGAATTATTTCCCTTATAGACGGTTTAGGTGATTCTCTTCGATTTACATCTCATATATTTGAGCATGTGTTAAAATAACAGTGGGTCTTCTTTCTTTATTTATTTTTTAAAAATATGCTGTTGGGCAATATTCGGTCATGGGGCGGCGACACTTGGTAGGAAAAACTGCCAGGTGTGCCATCAGCCGCTTTTTACTCCTCATTTGCACGTTTTTTTTTTTTTTTTTTCAAAGGGGATTTGGAAGCACCAACATGCGGCGTACAATGCAGGCGACACACAAAAATCTGGCTGTGTATCACATCTGGCTAACGACACTAAAGATGCTACCCAACTCCCAGCTTGTCATTTGGAGCGGCGCAAAACATTTTCTTTCCGCTATCTTTTAAGATGAGCATTTAATCATCTCTAGTGAAACCTCAGTTTAATCTACATGGTGTGGAAATTCATTAAACATCCGTTTGAGAGTTTTAATATACATACATATATATATATATATATATATATATATATATATATATATATATATATTTGGTATTAGTATCTCTTCACATTGAGAGAAGATTAAAGCCTGAGGGGCCAAACGGAGGAGTCTACCAAAGGCAGGGCCCCTGCACTAGAAAACAACGATGAATCCAACGACACAGAAAGATGGAGAAACGCAGAACGCTTCACTAAACTCTCTCTATTTTTGTCATTTTAAAATTTGAAGACATACTATTAAGTTGAAATATTATCCTGGCATGTTTTTGGATCACTTTTTATAATTAGGGATGATGTTTATAATCAGTCAATAAACGAGTCTTTGCAATGGCCTACAGAGGGTGTAAGGTATCATCATATGCTTCAACATACAACTTAAAATGAGTTCTTGGCTTCTTTTTTTTTTTTCCTGCTGTGGTTAAATACAAGCCTGGCTCAACTCTTGAATTATGCACCCCTGTTAATAATTGAAACGTTACAGATATGTGGTTAACAGAAATAGTTTAAATTTGAAAGCAAGACGGACCTGAATAAAAAATGGATGATCAAACGGAAAAGCTGAGAACGTCTGAAGAACTATTTCCGGACGCAACGTGTCGATTGAGCAGACTGAAGGGTTTTGACTCTTTGCCTCTGAAATGCCAGATGAGCTTCGCTTTTCAACGGTACGTTTGTGTTTTTGTTTGGGCTCTTGTAAACCGGACGACTGATGATGTCAATCCAGTGTTTAGAACCGAAGCTTCGTTCGCTTCCTCCACTGCCTGCCGCTGCTAAAACAAACAACGCTGAGACGGCACGGAAAATTGACGTTAAGCGTTTTTGAACTTCTTCTGTTTTCCTGATTGGCCCGGTTGAGAGTCTGACTGGAGAAAATCCAGGTCAATGGGAGACACTGACCTGGAAAGAGCTCCGTCGTGTCCAGATGGATCACTGAAGAGAGAGTTGAGTCAAGTGTAATAGTGTAGGAAGGCAATGGCCAGGCTATACGAGAATCAGTGGTCTGGCTATTGAGCGTGCTAACAAGGCTTATTGTCATGATGCTTATCCGGTGTAGCATTCTGGTCTGGAAGGTAAGGAGGGAAGGGAGACAATTGTCTCAACCAGCAAAACCAAGAAGCACCAGTGACATTTTGTGGACAACAATCTCAGAATTAGAATTATCACGTTTCAGGGTTTTTGTGTGAGCCATTAGCTTTTTGGGGGGCAATCGCTGGCATTCGCGCCGCAAACGTGCGAACGGTACGTACGACAGACCTGTTCCCGTGTTTCAGCAAAATAAAATGAAGCTGCCGAGTGCGTTTCTATGTGCATTAAGACAGCTTGGCATTGTGGGAAATGGGGGCTATATGCTGACTGGCTATTTTATCTATGGAAATTTCATGCAATCAATATTCCCAACACATCACTGGATATTTGTTTTTGAGTTTTTGCTCTGTGTGTGAGTGACGGCAAGCAAATGACTGAGCGCAGCCTCACTGGAGAGCCCTGGAAGGCAGATTAATTAAAAATGCTTCAGATACCCTCTCCCTGCTGCCGACCCTCCAGCCTCGGAACGAAGCTTCATGACAAAATCCCTCAGTAATATTCCCTCAGACACACACGCACACATGCTCACGTCATGGTGTTCTCAGTTTATTTATGCATTATAAGAGGGCGCGCGCGCACACACACACTCTCACGCACACAGGCACATATAACCCAGAAGGACGTGGGACATATGGAAAAAATGAAGGCAGAGTCCATTTTAAACACCTTGATTCAGCTGCTTTGCACATGAAGTTTCTCAAACATGTCACTCCTCTTGTTTTGGCGCCCCAATGCTGTGTTTTTTTTTCTTCATTTTTTTTGTTTTTGGGTTGATGTTTTTTGATGTGAGCATATCGCATGCCTGGTTGTGGATTCTCTGCGGATGTGTGTGTGTGCGTGTGTGTCGGTTTGAATCGTTTCAGAGAAGCTGTGGCAAGAAATGACTTGCCGCGCTGATGCTAAACGTTACCTAGCACAGGCTTCAAATAATACAGCGATAAATGCTTTTTTTTCTTGAATATGACCGAGCCCGATTGAAAAAAAGTAAAAAATATGTGCAGTAGGTTATGCAAAGTGATTTGTTCCGAAAATATTCTAATTTTAGCCATGGGGACATTTCAGCCAGAAATCAGGAATGATCGCATTTAAGCGCCCTCTGTCAGTGGAGCGCTTGAGTTTTAAACTGATGTCATTTAAAATCTCAGAACATTTCTGTTTGTTTTGTTTTTACAGTATCTTGATGAAAAATGTTACATATTTTGTGACCAAAACCACCCAAAATGAAGAAAACAAACAAACAAAAAGGAATAAAGAGTTTTTCATGGAGATTGTTGTTTCCAACACCCAATAATTAGCATGCTGGAACCAGCCAGAGGTCAGAGGTGAAACTTGACCAGTTCTTCACCAGCTTCCGCTAAATGAGGCCCTCAGAGTTCGAACCCCAGCTGGAAGAACCACAGGCCTGATTTTAAGACCTGGAGCCAGTAACACTTGTAACACACTTTGGGGTAAAAAAACCTTCAAGTGTATGAGGAGAAAAAAAACAACAAAACAATGCATATTTAAGAAAAAAGATAGCCGAGAAACACACAGAAATAGTTTGGTTTTTTTGGCAGTTTTGAAGGTGTCTTCACGTTAAGCAAAGGGGCTTAAACCCTTTCGTGGCAGTGCAGTCTTCAGCACTCTTTCTCCTGAAGCAGCACTGAGAGGGGAAAACACTTTGAGAGGCTTTCATAGAAGCAGCTCCAGTGTGACAGACGGACGGTTCAGATATTCTGCTCAGCTGAGCTCGGATGTGGCTTTACCTTTAAAACAGGCTCTGCGCAAATCTGCCGCATCTCAGAAGTGCGAGCTGCCCGAAAACGGAATTTAATCAGCGAAGTCGCTGTAAACTGTGTTTTCAATTAACCCGCGGACCTAATTGGGTGAGGTAATTTTGATTTGTATTTGAACGCGAGTCTGAAGCGACGGAGCAGAAGGAGGAGAGGGGCTGCAGAGGTGACGGTTTCAATCCATTTGTCAGGTTGTGACGGCGCATGAGAAAATGGCCGAGCTTTTGGTGGAAAAAAAATAAAAATAAACAGACTCGGAAGAATTAGTTAATAACATTGGAACAAAAGATGTGACACTCAGCTTGCAAAACAACAACAACAACAACAACAAAAAAGTAATAGTTTCTACAGCTGTTTGGTTGCGTTGCACCTTCACAATAACCTTGCCGTATTTTTGGCACTTTTAAGACTATTTGTGTCTGTAAACGTTGATTTAAATATTCAGTTCATATCATGTGTAGGCATTTGCTTGTTCATGTCTGTGTACAAAAAAGTGTGCGTGTGTGTGTGTGCGTGCGTGTGTGTGTGTGTGTGCTGTTTGAAAATGTACATGTTGCGTGTGTTAATACATTTCATGTCCATAAAGTGTGTATCTATGCTATTAAAACACGTACAGTATATTCATTGATTCTCTACATTAGGATGTGTGTGTTTGTGTAGGTTTGTGTTGGTCACAGTTGCCCACCGGTAGAAACTCCTCTGCATTGTGTTTGTGTTGCCTCCGCTCTCGGTTGTCCTCGTTAGGCGCGTCATAAGGGTCGGGCCAAACAACAAGTGAATCAACAGACTGTCGGCCCGGCCTCAACGGCGGACAGATCACCGAACACTGCGTGCGTTAAAATCACAGTCCTGCTTCCTCTCCAGAGCAAAATGAAAGGACCCAGGGTCAAAGCTGGGCTAATGGCCGAAACTGGGTAGCTTTCAGTTAGACCCAAATGGTATCTCTTACGCTTCGTTTTCACAGTGATTACGTCAAAGCAAGCATCGTTGTGGCGCTCGCTTTTCTCTGGGGTTGTTGTGCATTACATGCCGCCCGATGGCAAGGAGTACATGATACAAAATAGTGAAGAAATTTAAAATCCTTCAAATATCAAAATTTTACAAAAAAATGCTGCTCTTTACACACTAAGACCCCTGACTTATTCATTTGTCGGGATTTTTTGATCTACATTTCAGAACAAATAAGACAAAAAAAAAAAGAAAACTCACCATGTTGTCAATTTATTGATAAAAGTCACAGTTTCAGTCTGAATGTTTAGCTTGTAGCTTATCAGCTAAATATTTAGTTTGCAAGGGAAACATTTAATTTGAAAAAATATTTAGCTTCAAAATAACTACTTAGCTTGCTAACTAGATATTTACCTCAAAACTAAGTCTTTAGCTTGCTAACTATTTAGTTTTCTAAAAACAACTTAGCTTGATGCCAAATAATTATTCTAACTAAATATTTAGTTTGAAGCCGAATAGTTAGCCTGCTAACTTAATATTTAGTTTTGAACTAAAACTTCACTTACAGTTGCCAGCTAAGTATTTAGATTTACAGCTAAGTATTTAGTTGGTCTGCTAGTTGTCAGTTCCTAGTTGGCATTATGATTACATAAAAACAAAGAATATTACACAAGGCTTAAAATATAGATACAAAAGAGTAAAAATAAATTAATTTACCATTAGAAACACATTTAGTTAGAAACAAACATGAATTATCTTTGTTCTTTGTTCTGATTTTGATCCTTGATGTTTTGACAACGGATTCAGGGGGCGGGGCATGTTAAGAGATTTAGCTCTTTAGCTGGAAGCAGGACTGTTCAACCACTTTCAACTTCATCACATGATCTCCAACACTGCATCGAGCTGCGTTCTCTGAGATGTCTTGATTGTTAAAAAATAATTATTATCATATTCTTATTATCGTACATGATCACAACATAAATATCATATTTTGTCCAGTAAAATGCACAGAAGTTAAACATTGTTATGTTATGGTCAAATGGGAAAAACCCTCAGCAAAAAAATAAATAAATAAAAAATGAACAGCAAAAATGTCTGCCAAACTTTATCTACTGATATTTACCACCAGTTAAAAGTAGCGAGTTCTCTGCAGCAAAGGTTCTTGTGGTCCGTTACTTTATTAATGTTAAACACAGAAAGTGGCCTGGGGCAATGGGGAGAGGAGCCTCCTGGTATAAACTGGTGAATGTGAGAGTTTTCATTTCATGTTTACAACTTTGGAGTCCATGATTTCCACTGCAAAAGTGCAAAGCATGGACTCAGAAATTCAATCAGAAAAGGCAGAAGAGGCCTTGCAGCCATCCCCAGTAAGGCTTCGCAAGCTTTCAGGTTCTGTGATGGAGGTCCACATTAAGGGCAAGGACAACTCTTAACGGGAGGAGATTTGGAGTGCGATTCCCACAATTGTCTTTAAATGATTGATTTTGTTATGTGTGAAAAAACTTGAACCTGGAAAAGATGACAAAACTTAAGAAGAGCAAAAACCCAAAATGTGCTGCGACGAATCCCCGAGGCAGCCAGTAAAACGATTTAAGTATCAACTGAGAGGATTTGTTTGAGATTGGTAGAAGCTATATATCTGATTACCAAAACTCCAGAACTGTTTCTACTAAAATGCCTTTTGATCACAGTGACAATAATGTTAATATCGATTGAAAATTGAATTCAAGGCGATTGTTTAAATGGTTCCCCGATCTGATCGTCTGTCAACGTAGCATTCGGTTCCACAGCTGTGAGCGGAGAGGATTTGACTAATTCCCCAAGAGACCACCACAAGTCAAACTGCTTCCTCTCCGTGTTTACCTCTGGAGCCCCGACACTGACAGTAAATCCTTTAGATTGATTTGTCACTGTGGTTAACTGAAGAGAGAAATTACACATTGGTAATCTGACTGGTACAACAGCTAACAAACTTGTCAGGTTGGACTTCTGGGTTCTGGTCCTTTGGGGTTGAAGGCAAATGCCCTCTGTTCTCAGAAAGTGGCACAAAAAGAAAATTCTGATATCCTGAAATACATTGAAGGGAACACAGGAGCATGGCTTGATTACCACAGGCAGACCGTCAGATCTGTTCCTCAATAGGGCCAATGAACAAACCTTTCAAGAATAATCTAAAAACAACTAAGTGCTTCAAAAAAACATGACAACGTTTATACGACCTTTAATAGACAGCGGGCCAGTTCTCAGCAACTGATTGAATTCACTGAACTGTTTAGTAACTCGGTTCCAACTGACAAAAACCCTTTCAGTGAATCTGCAGGTAAATCCAGCTCAATTCTCCCCAGTCTTTCAAATGCAGTCATTATTTTAAAAAGGTTCCTACACTGGATAATCTAAGACTAACTGATTGGTTATCCCTTGCACCTAATATAGAGAAAGCTCCCAGCAGAAAATGAAGATAAGGCAAAACGAGTACATTTTGCTCTCTCAAGAAAAATGGAGACCGAGACTCTGAGCTCAAGGGAGTTTGCTTTCTGCATTTAATGTTGTTCTTTTCACTCTCGTATTAAGTAGTATTGATTTGATGCTTCGGTGATGATGAGGCAGTGATATTCTCATTGTGAACGCTACCAGCTCTGTTGGGTTGGATCACAACAGAGCTTTACAAAGAGACACTTGAAAAACAAGCAACGCAAGACAACAACTCATAATGTCTTAGAGTTATAAATGGCGAGTCTTGCAGTTTTTGGAAAACTATTCTGCTTAAGAAGAGAAGAAAAATAAAGCGTATTGAGCAAATGCTTTACACGTAATTATTTTTCTTTCATGCAACAAATATAATTATATATCTGCCAACCTTCTGAATAACAGCAAACAAATAAAAAAAACAACAAAAAAAAACAATGTTTTTCAAGTTGGTCAAAAAGTGAATCTTATAGTCTACCTCATTATTATCATTATTATTTTGGTCAAACTCTTAACATTGACCAGACAAATGATTTCAATGACTTTCATAAAAAAGCTCTTTGGGTTAATTTGGTACAAATGTAATCAGTGGACATTCAGTACTGATGATACTCAGAAATTCAGAGAAAAAAAAAAACTAAGATAAAAACAAATATCCAGGAGGTTAAAAAAATAGACACTAATAGTCTCCTTGGTAGTTGGCAAGCCTTGCTCTGTTTTCCCTCAACCAGCTACAATAGCATCACAGCACATTAAATAATAAAAAAAAAAAAAAGAAAAAAAAAAAAACACACACACATACAAGAAGATAGGCAAGTGTCATTAAAATCCTTTAAATCTCACCTCCTAAGGGCACTTTGGTCCATAGCAAGCTACCGGTGTTTGTTTTACCAGAACAGGGCACTGTCAAGCACAAAGAGATGTCACCTTTATCGAGGCAGAGGCAAAAAAATAAAATAAAATACCATGTGGATCTTCAGTCCTTTCTCCAGCATCCGCTGTGCGTCGGCGAGAGCGTTATGATGGAATACGGCCGCAGCTAGGAAAGCGCTCGCCTCTCCTCTTTAGCGCTGGGCTGTTCACAGGAAACCTCTAACCTGCTTCTGTTCCCAAATGTGATTACTTGATTCTTTACTACATGAGCTCGCACCTGCGCTTCCAGCCCACCCTCCAGTCATTTCGGCGTGACTCAGCCTCTATTGACATGTAAACGCTCCAACTCCAAAGTAGTGCTTGTAAATAGGTCAAAAATGCCTGGAAGTTTTCGCAAGATTTGCTTTCACGACATCCTAGACGTGCCAAATGAGCAAAACTCTTCCTCATTCACAAGTGCGCTCACAGACCTTCCCAGCTACTGTAGGTTGTTATCTAATCTGTCTATCACGAAACCTTTTGCTCTTATACAGAAGCCTGAGATAAAGGATGACTCAGCCCCTACTTCCCTCTTCAACTAAAATGGGATTTCTCACATCAAAACCCACAAGCTGTATGTACACACACCGCCAAATATGCGTAGTTGGGTGTTTTACATCAATAAGCATGCTCAACAAACACTGTCCTGACCTTCTGTTACACTGGCTAATTGCCAGGGAAAACAATAAGCCAGATTAGTATCGCTTAATGTCTTCCCCAAAGACAGGTATTCTAATACAAAAAATAATAAATCTTCAATTTAGTTTCTCATTAGTGCTCTAAATGATGTTTTATAGAGACCCAGGTGGAAGCAGTGCCGAGGAATTAATGTCCTTTGAATGGCTGTTTGATAGAAATAGAAAAAAAAAAAGAAAAAAAGATGGACAAAGCTTAAGTTATAAATCCTGCTGTTTCTACTGAGATAGTTGAGCTACAGTGATGAGGTGTACCAGTGATGAGGTAGAAGACGCTTGTCACCGAGTTAACTTTGCTCATCAGAATGTACTCAGCATTTCTGCAAAGCCTGCAAGGACCAAAGTGCCCAGTACGAGGCTGTCAGGTGAACAGACCACTCAGGGTTGTGGTGACAAATGTCATCCTCTGGAACCATTTGAAATGTCAATGAACTGTCACCAAATACATGTTCCAAACTCATCGTGAGATCAGTCAACTCTGGATCTGCCGGAGGAATGACCCGAGTCACTCTGCAGAAAGATTCTCATCCTACCTCTGTATTAGTCTGCTGTTGGTGTTCAGCTTAAAAATCTCCCACGAAGCATTTGATTCTTCCCCTCGCCCCCCGAACTCACAGCTTTTGCTGGGCAGAAACGCCCTTCCAATAATCCAAAATATCATGAAGATCCTCATCCTTGGCAAACTGCACCTTCTTACGCAATGCGTGGCCCGCGGCTATGTAGGAGGCTTCCTCACGTGGGTTTTTCTTGTAGGGTCGAAATCTCTCCCAGATGCGTAGCGTGCTCTCTGATGAGTACTCCGGACTGGAGGAGTACCCGGAGTTGTAGTTATGGTGACGAGAAGGAGAGAGCTGGGAGTAGGTGGCTGTGGCCTCCCTTTTGGTGCGTCCCAGTGGCTTGAGGAATGAAGCTTTTTGGGCTGGTAAGGGAGAATCGTTGTCATCCTCGTAGTAGAGCGCAGGAAAGGAGTGTCTGTGCTCTGAGCTGTGGTAGTCTGGCTGAACCTCTAAGTGATGCTGCTGCTGTCCAGGCCCAACAACCCCACATCCACTTCCATTCCCATTATTACATCCCATTCCGCCTCCATTTAAATTCACCCCACCACCATTTAGGTTTCCCTTGCCATTTCCACCACAGCCTCCTACACCACCATGTCCCCCGCTGCCACCCATCCCACCACAAATGGCAGGACTTCCCTTCTCTGTTGGATACTTGGGTGGATCACTCCTCTGCTCCGGTATATCCACACTGTACAGCCTAGTGTTCTTGACGGATACTGCAGCAGCAGTACCACAACGATTTTTGACTACAGCAGTGTCGGCACTCTGCTGCCTCTGAAGGGGCCGTACCGCATTAGCTGGGGGTGGGTCACGGTAAGGTGGGGAAAGGAACCCACCTCCACTGATGCCAGGTCGCTCCGACAGGGGCATGACTAGGGGCACCGGGGCCATAGAAGGGGGATGAGGCTGCTGATGTAGCTGTGGGTGAGACTGAGGATGGGACTGAGGTTGCGGCTGAGGATGAGGCTGAGGGTGTGGCTGGGACTTTGGATGCACCTTCGGAGAAGAGGCCATGATTTGATCTCCAGAGGAGGCAGTGGAGAGTGGCAGGAGATTGCGGGAAAGAGGTGCCATGCAAGGTGGCTGGGAGGAGGACAGAGAGTTACCGTCGTCAGCTGTCGACACAATATTGGCAGAGACGTCCAGCTTGAGGGCGTCAATGCAATTGTTAATGATCTGGTTCACTTTGTCCACCTCCTTAGCAATGGTGGAAATCTCCGATGCAGAGCCATGACCGTCATCATCCGAGTCTTCCCCAGCCTCTGCCCCATTTTCAGCCACACCGCGCATATCAACAACGACTTCACCTCCTACTCCTCCAGCAACCAGTACTCCATCTCTGCTCTCCCCAACCATTCCCGTTGTCCTCACATCCATGTAATTGGTCTTGCTGCCCATTGCCTCGGAGAAGGCAGAGGCCATTTTTTCTACCTGGGGCAAGGTGGAGAGGCGGGAAGAGCTTGTGTTTGCTGATCCATGGAGCATCCCGGTGCTAGAAGAAGCAGATGGTGGAAGCTTGCCTCCCGCTCCTCCTGAATGGTGGTGATGAGTCTGCTCCTGAAGACGCTGAATGGCACCTGGGTCATTGGCCACCGCTGCAGCTGCCTCTGGACCATATCTAAGGAAGAAAACATTGACATTAAAAAAAGGGCATCATTTGTGATGAAATAGAATGACTTTTGACTCAAGCAGGGAGAAATCGCATGCAGTAGTATGATATAAAATCTTAAAGATAATGGAGTAAAACTTCTTCTAAAGACGACCGTTACTTCCATCACAAATTAAACCGCTGCAATGTCTAAGAAAAGATAAAAAAAAAGGAATGCGCCCTCCAGAGATTAAAATGAACTATGTATTTAAACAATCCTCCCACCTCATCTCCAGAATTGTTTTCTTTACACTTATAGCCTTCTCCTTCTCTTCTTGGATGCGTCGCCGCCTGAGGCAGTAGTAGACAAATCCGAGCACAATCACCATACCAAACAGACATCCCAAGATTGTCATAATGTAGTGGGTAGTTGTGGATGGATTAGAACGGAGGTCCTCCGGGCCCATAGCCCGCGTTGTGAAAGACAGGCAAGTGTGGTTGTATCGTTGAGTTTTACTTCCAGAAGCCACACAATAGGTGTAGTTGGTGTGTGGTTTCAGCTTATCTATGGGAATCTTCTCCTTCTTCTTTGTGAGGGACATAATTTCTGTTGCAAAGGTGTCATTATACTGGGAGAGGATGTACATCTTTGTGTACGGTTTTGGAATCTGCACGAGAAGAGATGCCGTGTAGAGGGAGACCGACTCAAGCTTAATGGAAATCTGAGGAACATAGTTGGGATCGGCAGTAGCTGTGGTCGGCTGAGGGTACAGACCGGGGTCAGAGTTGTCTAAACCCATGCCCGAGCCGTCTGGATCTGGCATCTGGGAGGTCATCCCTGAAATGATCACACCGTCCCGACAGGAAGACAGAAGAATGTACCGAGCATTCCTTCCCTGCCCGGGCGCTTGGCTCAGGAGTGGATACCCTGTCAGTTCTGGTGGAGTTTCACATTGGAGCCGGTCGTAAGTGTGGGTGACATTGTTGAATTCCTCTAGCCAAGTCAGAAAACTGTAGAGCTCGCATCCACAATGGAACGGGTTCGCTGCTAGTTCACAAACCATTAGCCTGTTGAGGGAAGTGAAGGTGGAGGGGTCAAGACGGGCCAGTTTATTTGAAGATAAATCCAGGCTGCTAAGGTTAGGGCACTCCCAGAAGGCATTGGTGGCAATGACCTCAATGAGGTTGTGTTGTAAAAAGAGGCACTGCATTCGGCCTAGGCCTCTCAACATTCCTTCAGTCAGATTGGTCAGTTTGTTGTAGCCCAGTTGTAGAACCTGACAAGGAAAGACAGAGTAGGTACTTTAAATGTTTTATAAAAGTGCAACCGAAATCATTTCGGTATTTATTTTATCTTAACAGTATCTACACATACTAACTTTCTTTACAAATATGTGAAGTAGTGCAATGTACTAAATCACATAGTCCATGTGTGATGTAGTTACTGCATTTAACCTGTGAGTCAACTTGGTTCAAAGCACTTAATGTGAGAATGTGGCTCTAGTGCAGGTGTGTCAAACTCATTTTCATTTTGGGCCAAATCAAGATCATGAAGGCTCTTAAAGGGCCGGTTGTGCCAGAATGTGTTGATAAACCTGTTCACAAACTGTTAATATGTCAATGAATTCTTAAAATTACATAATATTATTGAAGATCTTTTCAGTCCCTTCAGGGACTAATAATAAATGTGACTGTTTATTTACTCACTGTATAAATCATGGACTATAATCATACATCAACTAAATTCTCAAGAAACTGGAGGGATTGATTGATATAAATTGGCAGTAAACAGATAAAAACTGCATTGATATGATCGATAATGTAATATTTAATCACACTTAGTATTTAGTCTAGTCTGTGGAGGGCCACATAAAAAGCTATGGCGGGCCGGATTTGGCCCCCGGGCCTTGAGTTTGACACGTGCTCTAGTGTAAAGCTTTTCTGCTGACTGGAAGAGCGCTGTATAAGTTCAGAGCATATTCTACAAGTACACCAATTATTATAATGCAACAGTTCAGAAAATGATCACTGTCTGAGCTTCAATTCAAGCTGGAGACTTTGTCTCACCACAATCAGCTTCTTTATTATTTCAAAAGATTTTTAATAGTAGTAATTTAAAGACTTTGTATCGTTTTAGATGTAAATTCCAACAGAATACCTGAACTGTACCTTCTCTTTCTAAGCATGTGAATGAACATTGGGTGATCACAAACGAAGGTCAAGTTATAAACCAACAGTTTTATTGCATCTGTTGTTCAGTGTTTGCTGCAGAACAAGCATATAAGTGAAACATTCATAAGCAAAGCCTTTGCTTCCTGCTTGTAGGTTTCCAGTTTCAGCTGTTTGACAAGCGGCATACCTTCAAAAGTGCAATTAAAGTGACGCAAACAATCACAAAAAAAAACAACAAAAAAACAGTTCTGTCTATGATTACTAACCTGAAGGTTTGCCTGCCCAGCAAAGGCCCCATCCTCAATGTAGCTTATCTCATTCTTGGTCAGATTGAGATCAGTTAGGTTTGTGAAACGGTACATGGAGTTAAAGAGCACAGCCTTGATTTTGTTGTCATTCAGCCTAAGGTCATGAACCTGAAGGGGACAAAAAAGAAAAAGTTTTTAAGATGTGTATTGCGGTGACAGATAAACATCCTCTACCAATATTTTTTTTTCACAAGTAAACAGGCATTTTATTTCAACATAAACAACTCAAATATAGAAATATTGCTGTTTGCAAACACTTATTTCTCTCTTAGAGATTTAGTTGAGTTATTTTTATAATGAAGGTGAAAAATAGTTGCATGTAGTTCCAATGAGGTGACTTATTGAAGCTGTCTTGTACCAAGTTTTGCATTTTACCTGGAAAATGCTATCAGCTTTTGCCAGATGATGTATTCTGCTTATTTAATCGCTGAGTACATGAAGAGAAAAAAAAATAATAATAAAAAATCAATGCATATGCTATAAATTTATTCTGCTGAATAGAAACAGAAGAGAACATAATCATTTTTGGACCAAAAGAGAAACGATCGAAAGTCAGCAAATGTCTTCAGCTCTTATGTGAAGGACGACTGACCAGGCAGACGCAAAGTCTGGGAGTAACAACGGATTCAGACCTGAACCTTTGGAGTCACATAGAGACAGTTACAAAGACGGCCTTCTATCACCTGAAGAACATTTCCAGAATTAAAGGTCTATCGTCCCAGCCAGATCTAGAGAAACTCATCTTATAACTACAACAGTGACTTCAAATGTGACAACTCCAGATTGTTGCTGCTGGTGTTCTCACTAAAATCAGGGAATTGGAGCACATCGCTCCAGTTCTAAAGTTCCTACACTGGCTCCCTGTCGCTCAGAGAATAAACTTTAAAACACTGTTGTTAGTTTAAAAAAACAAAACACATTAAACTCTGCATCCCCGGAACCAGAACCAAACACGGAGAAGCCGGATTAACTTTTTGTGCTCCTCTAATCTTGAACAAACTTCTAGAAAACTGCTGAAACATCGAGTTCCTCTGAATCACCCCATTTGTTTAGAGGTGCTTTTGATGAATAACAGCTGGAACATCGCAAATTGTAATCTGTTTCTCATTGTCTCATCTCTCTCCTCTATTTTGCCACTGCAATGTGGTGTTTTTCTCCTTTGTTGTTCATTTTCTTTTTAATCATGTGAAGCACTTTGAATCGCCCTGTTGCTGAAATGTGCCGTGCAATTGTAATTGCCTATTGCCTCACCTTCCCTGCCTTTGCAGAGAAAGTCATTCAGAAGCTTTTTATTTATTTTTTATTTTTTTGGTTTTCTTGTTTTCTTTACTAATTTTGCAAATTTTCATAACTTGACAGCTTATTACTTTATATGAAACAATTACACAATCAATAAGATGTGCTACTCCCAATGTAACGGCTCTTCAAAAAGCATAATCGATTTTATATGCATTTCCAACAGGAACGTTTAGAGATTTTTCGTCAAAATTTCAGAGGAAAATGTGAGAATAATCTGAGTGTTGTGGAGGGGAAAGTGTTCTACAGCTTATGGAATATTCACAAGAAAAAATCCCTGATGAATGATCCTCTACATTCGCTGACACAATCATGAATTTCCTCACAACACAAAGATCCTCAACTGAGTGGCAAAGCAACGACTGAATTGCTCAAAAGAAACAATTAAGATGTTGCAATGGACAAGTCAAAGTCTAGACCAGGGGCTTCTAAACCAGAGGTCAAAATCAAATTTCTAGATAAGCTCGCATTATTATTACATTGGACTACAGCTGACGAGCAAAAGAAATGACCCTTTATGTGTGCTTACAGGTTCTGGTATATCTATATATATTCAAAATATAGTGCATTTTCCAATTTGATTTTCCTGCCCTTCATCTAAAACACATCTTACTTTTTCATTCCTTTTCAAAGGGCTCCTTTAATACACAGCTATATCTCTTTATTCACTGAGAATGCTTCATCTCACCAAATCTCAATTTGTCTGACTTTTCTGTCTATTTTGTCACAAATCAGTATTTCAAGCTGCTCAGTGGCACGCTGGCTGCCATCGTTTCTGTCCAAACACGGCATTTAAACGTAAAGTTATCAAGTCATCAAAACGAAATCAACAGAATGTTCAAACAGCAAAGTGAGAAAAGGCGGCCGCGTTGGGCACCAGCTCTCTGTGATCCCGGGAGGAACATCGTTGGTTCTGGGTGGAAGACGTTCGCCCGGAACCTGGAACTAACCGTGCTGTTGATGTGTTGGGGGATGGTCTCGTACGGAGGCTGGTTCTGACTGCAGATAGCCAGCCAAACGTAACCTTTGTCCCCCTCTATCAGCCAGCAGTCCCCTTTCACCGCAGCAGGCAGGCGCAGGAGCAGCAGTGCAGGAAGGAGGACGGGAAGGAGCAGGGAGGGAGACGGGAAGGACAAACGATGTCTGGCGGCCATGATTTGAATTCAGAGTGTTTGACGTCGCCTCCGTCGAAAGGAGAAGGGTGAAGAAGAACAAAAAAAAAAAAAAAACCCAGAAGAGTAAAGGAGCTGACAGAGAAGGGGTGAGGGACGGGGGGACGGGAGGAAAGGTAGAGAGGAGCAGTCCAAATTCAAATCTGGGAGCGGTTCAGATCCGGGCGAGGAGTGCGGAGGAATATCGGAATGGACCGGGACGAGGTCTCGTCGACGATTAAAGCAGGAGTTGGAGCATGACAGTCAGTCCCGTTTCCGTTTTAGGTGTTCCATGTCAGCGGGTTTGGCAGGACATCACCCCAGCAGCTCATGGCGCTCGACGACGGCGGTTTCAGTCGGATGGATCAGGCGGGAGTCTGGAAAGGTCTTGGGTCTGCAGAAACAGAGACAGACAAAACAAAAATGGAGCGAGTGTATCGTTAACGTTTAGAAAATCATTAGCAGTTTGTTTTGATCTCGGCTAAACCACTTTGCGACTGCGCGGCGGTGATGAATTCAAACACTTTGGATGCATTTTTAATATTAACAAAGCTCGGAAGTGCTCTGACTTTTGCAGTGTAATTAGATGTTAATTGCTCTGTAATTACTCGTTTGTCAATCTGATTTGTGAAGAAGTTTCAAATCTTCATTTGCATTTATTAGTATACGAAGCGGCGACCAGCATGTTGATATTATAATTAGTTCCGTCGTCTATATTTACAAGATTTGCCATTTTGAAATTCTCTTACAACTTGGCGAGAGGACGAGTACCAAACGGCACGAGCAGAATCAGTGCAGTGAGGAAGCAGAAACGGAGAGATGGGTTAAGTTGAAGACAGAAGGCTGCTGTAATTTGCATGTTTAACAGGACACCAGCTGACATTTAGCTATTTACCTTTCCTGCGGGATTAACCGTGGATTAGCGTCTAATCCGGCGTAAAATATTATGTATCTCATCACGGCAGCATCCAGTCTTTTAATTTGTTAGCAAAGTTTTGATTCCCTCCCAGGGGAAAGAAAATAATCAAGAAGACATGAATGAAAGGTACTTTATAGTAAATGTAAGAAAGAAAATCACTCCTCTTCAATTTTGGGAATTTGAAACTGTTTTTCACCATTAGATTTTTTTTTTTTTTTCTCTCTCACAGAATAAGAAAACCCCAACAAAAATACACTTATAGAAACATTGCATCCTGTTAGCATTTGATCTCTTTTTTTCTTGCTACTTAAACAGAAATAGACTTTTTTGTCCTTCACCAGAGTCTTTATTCTGAAACGTGATTGTAGAACTTAACAACTTCTAAACAGATTAGTAGAAAAAAATCTAATCCCTGGTTGTGTGTTGAATGGTTTCGTCCCAATTTCAGGCACAAGACTTGCGTAAATTTTACATGACGCTTTGCACAATGTAACCTTTAGATACACACAGGATCAAAATTGCTTTTGTTTTCCTTCTGGAAACTATTCCACGTCAGTATGGCGCCGGAGCATCCTGACCTGCACATTCTGCACACACACTCTGCACAGTTTGTATTTCCACACTCACTTAATGAGTTAAACTTTTTATGACTTTTGGAGGATTTAATTCGCATCGGTTGAGAACAAGGATTTTAATCGAATTAAAGATATTTTAAAACCATTTTTGGTGGCAAATTTTAGCTGAGCAGTGATGGATGACGAAGTGGTTCTGGTTAAGTCAGCTCTCTGTGATAGATTAGCCTCCAGTTTTCTTTCCTATGGCCCTGCTGTACAGTTGCTAATCTGTCGCCTCTAATAAAACCGCCCCTCTGTCCTGTGTCTTCAGCTCTGAGGCTGACTAATTTAGAACAGTGTTGAAGATCATTGTCAACTTGAAGGTTTAACATTTCTCTCTTTTGTCTGAATTACGTTGACTCTGGGTTCTCAGAACTGCTAAACCGTCTCTCCCGCTTCCCAATTATGCACTACTTTGCACTGGTCTATTAAATAAAATCCTAATAAAACAAAATGAAGCCTGCGGGTTGCAATGAGATGAAATGTGAAAATGATTAAGGCGGAGGAATTTTTTTTTATTTATTTTTTTTTCATGGTTTTTATGAAAACTTCCAAATCGCATAAGATTTTTGAAGAGTATAAAAACTGGCACGGCGTGTTTTTTACGCTCTGCTTTTGGGAGTTCATATTCACGGCATGTCCAATGCAAACCGACTGCTGGCCTGCCATGGTGTTTACTGCGCTCTGCAGACATGAAAGACAAGTCAGTCATGATTCACTTGAAAGCCAGCTGTTTACTGCACAGTCCAGTCACAAATGCTTAGATCAGCATGTTTTTTTTTTTTTTTTTTTTTTTTTTTTTTTTCCCCCCCTCCTTATGATCCCGTAATAATCCTGACCGCGCCGGTCCCGTCTTATCCCATCATCTGGGTCAGCCCACCGTCACTCACTGTGGTCGTCTGCTGCTGTATTTCGTTTTATCTGACAGCCTGCCTCCTTCTTCCTTCCCTTCTCCATCCGTCTCTTCCTCCTATCTGTTTTGTTCTCGGCCAGCTTATCTCGCTCGCCTTTCAATTCCAAGCACAAATGAATATGCTTCATCACCAAAAACACACCGCGGGCCGCTTTGTGCGTCGCCCAGCGTCGCCACCGCGCCGCTCTCGTGTAATTCACGCCGCCAGTCTTTTTTTTTTTTTTGTTTTTTTCTGAAAAGGAGAGGCCATCCTGTTTCGGGTTTTCTAATTATTTTGCCCTTTTGTGTTGTCAACTTTCATAGCTTCAAATTTAAGGAGATTATCGCACCTGACAAAAAAAAGAAAAAAGAAAAAAAACACTGATCATGTCAGGTCACCTAGCAAATGAAATCCACTGAACTACAACTATTGGCTGTTATCATTTGTGACAGATTAATGTGGGATTTCCCAGAAGGGGTCAGCTGACAGCGTGACGGCTGTCTGGGTTCGCTCTCTAAAAGTTCACATTTCAGACTGATTACTGTTTCCGGAGAGGCTCTCTGTGTAAACGAGGACATGAGTGGGAGCCTTTGTGTGGCCTACAGTGGGAATCTAACTGGGTAGGTTTTAAAATGCAAAGGAAACAAATGAAAACACACACGCTCTTCTTTATTCACTCTCAATACATGCAATTTTTGGGCATTGCGTTAGTTGGCGGAGTGTTTTCATAAAAATGGTTCCTGTTTTTTTCCTCCACAACGTTTTCCCTGATATGTCTCGAGTTGTCTGCTCACTGATCCTGTCTAACAAACTGCTGAGACCTTCACAGAGCAGTTCTGTTTATGCTGAAATGAAATTATACTCAGGTGGACCCCGCTGACTGGCTAGGTGACTTGTGAAGGCAAAGGGTCCAGTGCACTGGATTTCAAAAAATGGGGCTGAGTACAAATGTTTGTCTCATTACTCAGTTTCGATTTGTAACAGCGGCAGCGTTATGTATGTTCCAGGCATATGGTAGCATTTTATAGCACAGTCAAGTAACTAGGTTACCTTCAGTTGTTATGAACATGTTGTACATGTCAGCCTGTATTTAAATACAAAGTCAGGACTTTGTCATTTAAGACCACTGTCTCTTTAAAAACTCCTGTTCTTTCTGAAACTCCGTCTTCAGGAAGTCACCCCAACATGGCTCCTCTATTAACCCTTTAACGACATTTTCACCTGGACTCGCACTGAGAAGCAGCTCCTATAATGAGCGCAGCGGATGCACCGTTCCACCAGGCGTTTGCCAATCGCTGCTTGCTAGTCTGAAGGAGCCGAGTGGGGGAGAGGGTCTCTGTGAGGCAGCTCCAAGGAGGAGCTGCACTTTAAAGGCGGAGCTAGTTCCACCCAGGCGTTTTACAAATCTCCATGAATGGTTGCCATGGAGATTTGACAAAAATTCTCAAACACGCATGAAAGACTTGAGGCAACACAGATCGATTCCTTAGTTTCACATTCCCTCTTGAAATTTCAACTCAACTCTCCCTCAATATTTCAGCTTATATAAAATATATTGAAGTTTATGGTTATAACGCAAGAACATATGAGACAAAATAAAATCAATGGGTATCAATACATTTGCAAGGCAATGTAAAAAAAATATTAGCTGAGAACTGTCCACTGCTGTAGTTCTGATTTACAGAAAACAGTAGAAAAGAGATCCAATACACACAAGATTAGAGTAACATGGCAGCAGGCAGAACAGGAAACAAACAGTCAAAAGTGACGTGTTGCTATTTTTCTTTTTTTTTTTTTTTTATCACAACTTGCTCAGCGAAGCAGTCAAGTGCTCAGCCACTGATTCAGGAATCAAACGCTCATGCAATCTTCAAGTCAGACAGGCATAACAGCCGCTATATTTTTGTCAGCCTTGCAAATCAAAGCGTTCCGCCGACCCGACGGCGAATGAGTGGAGCACCAAACCTCACATCAAGCCGACATGTCCAACCGACTCTCGGCCGGTGATCCAGTCACTTATCCCTGCCAGGTGAAGTGCGGAGAGAAGCGCAGTTCTCTCATTTGCCTCTTTCTTTCAGTTTTCATGAAGCCGGTGGACATTTTGTTCAAAACTATAATAACTTCTGCCTTTTTTTGTTGTTGCTTGATTGTTGCTCCGTTTAGTTTACAGCGTCTCTGTAGGTTTCTTACATTTTCCAGTAACAGATATCCAGGCCTTATTCTTTTAACTGCAGGGACCTCCCTCATTTAATCTGCTGTTGTTGTTCTGACCTCTGTTCACTTTAGTTTAGGGTGTGTGTGTGTGTGTGTGTGCGTGCGTGTGCATGCGTGTGTGTGTGTGTGTGTGTGTGTGCGTGTGTGCGTGTGTGTGTGCGTTTGCGTGTGTGTGTGCGTGTGCGTGTGTGTGTGTAACATTTATTGCCGTGTAACACACACTCTCCCACAGGCACAGCTGACCAGAAAGGAAGCCCTCAGGTCCTGTGTGTTTTCAGCAGCTTGCAGCGCTGTGTGAATGCTGTGAAGAAAGTGCTACATCAGTGGGTTATTATTTGGATTTTGTGTTATATTCTGGGAAACAGGAGGTTTTATTAAATCAGTCTTCATAGTGGATATACTGTACTTTCACGGAGTGGGTAGAGGCTGTTTGATCTTTACGGAAAAGTTCCGGTGCTGACGTCATTCAAACATCATTTTGGTTTGTAAGTTTTTCTTTCTTTTTTAGCTAATAGTTAGTCAGTATACTTAAAGTGCCAATACACATGTTTTCTCAAACGTTTGCACAAAATTCAACTTTTAATGCATTATTCTTAGTCCACTCCTTGGAGATAAAGGACTTTAGTTCTTTAATATTCTTAAACCTGGGAAATTAAACTTTTATAATCATTATTATATACACTGCTCAAAAAAATAAAGGGAACACTCAAACAACACAATATAACTCCAAGTACATCAAACTTCTGTGAAATCAAACTGTCCACTTAGGAAGCAACGCTGATTGACAATCAACAATGATTTTGTTGTCAGCACATACAACTTTGTACAGGACAAAGTATTCAATGAGAATATTTCATTCATTCAGATCTAGGATGTGTTATCTGATTATCTGAGTGTTCCCTTTATTTTTTTGAGCAGTGTATATATATACACTGTATAAAAAATAAATACATTATATATATATATATATATATATATATATATATATATATATATATATATATATATATATAAATATATGTATTTTTTTTTATACAGTTGTTAATGCTGTCACTATGTCACGACAGTACACTATGGAAAAACAACAACCTTTTTTCAGTGCTAAATACAGAAATACACCACTCAGTCAGAAACAACCAATCAGAGCCAGGAGGAGGATCTTGGCGTTTTCGATCATCCCTCTGTACAGGCTGCTCACACCCCTCTGAGCTAATTGCTTCTTCCTGATAATATAAATGCTCAGGTGACTTAGCATAGCCACTAATGACAGCTTCCTTGGAACGCAAAGTTGTTTCTCTGCCTTTAGAACATCAAGCAGCGTGCACACAGGTGTGATTGGCAGTGCTAAGACTAGTCTGGTCCACACAGAGGCAAAGTTTTATGGCAAAAAACTGTCTTCATATTTCACTGTTTTGAGAAGGTTTGAGAGTTGGTGCAACCTGTTCCAAGGACTCATCAGGCAGGCTGCCGCCATCTTATATAAATGCATTTACCTTTTAGGTTCTGATTCTAAGATTTAGTCATAAATTCTTCAAACAATATTGAGTAGAAATCTGTAAGCCATTACATTCCTCTTAAATAATGTATTTTTCTACCTCAAACTAAATCAGAAAAGGAAACTTTCCTAATAAGTCATTTTATTCATGTCCACTGATATAAAAACTGTGAATTTATTCTTTAATTTGATATTCAAGGTTAATCAAATTGCACTCGTCGCAGCGCAAACGGCAGCCAGAATCCAGCATCCATCAGGACTGGATTTCACTCAAAGGATTTCCCCCCCTTTTTGAACCGAACCCTTTGATGGAATATGAAACATCCACAGCTCCTGTTTCATTTGGCTCGCCGACTTCTCAAACTTCGCCTCCCGGCTTTTGAGCAGCGCCGCAGTGCTCCACGTCTCCCCGAGAGAAGCTTTTCCGTTGCAGGGAGGAAGAGACCAGTGAAAGATTTTATGCGACCAGATGCGGGTCAGTATATCGGCGCTGGGATCACAGCGTGTGCTTACATCACATCTGAGGCAGCCTGCACTGATGTAAACTGAGCCTTAGTTACAGACATTGATGTTATGGACTCTGACTGACAACCCAACAGTCTGACTGACTGTGATGTGCCTACAGGCGCATAATGTCCCAATCTCCTTAAAAAATATCTACTGGATATCCTGTTATTATCCTTTTTTTGTCTTAGTTTTGGACCCAAAGGGTGCAAGTAGTTCTAGGATAATAACATTCTAGAATTAGAACATTACATTAATTGTACAGGACTCGTGTAGTGTGAATTTATTTGGTATCAATAAGCCTTGACTCTGTCACAACTGATAAGTGACAACAAAAAATTGTAGACGTATCTTGTGTATTTTATCATCTGACATCATACAGCTGTTCCAAGATGTCAGGATTGTTTTTGTGATTTTTTTTTCTTGCAGTCAAAATCAATGATTTTGAGACATTTTTATGTTGTCTTTAAACTGTCTCCAAAAAATAAAAAATTAATAAATAAATAAAAATATGAAAGAAAAAAGAAAAGGAAAGAAATATCAAGCAGAACTCGAAAACTTAAAAAGGCCTCTATGCATTTAATTGTTTCGATCACTAACTTCAAAATGTAGTAGTTCAGTAGAAGAAGAAAAAAATAAATACCGCCACCTGCAGGTGGGAGTTAGCAGTCACTTAAAGCCAATATTTCTGATCACGTTTGCAGAAAAGCAGACATAAACTCACAACTACGCATGAGGATTGAAAAAAATGGAGGGATCTGTCTATTTTTTGCACAAATTTCTCCGATCACCAAATCGCAAAAAAAGAAAGAAAAACCGGAGGAACCGATATTTCATTTTGTCCCTCTGATCAATAAAGTCCCTGTTTTGTGAAAGGATTGCTTTCTCAACGAGAAGTTAAATAAATATAATTAGTTGCTGTGTTATATTGTTTCTAGATTTAGCTGGATTAAAACAGCTTCTTGGAACCAACTATGATAGTCTCCTTGGTAACCATCTCAAAGGTTGCAACGTCTCAAACGTTAACTTCTATGAAAAGTTTTGTTAATAAAACCACAGCTCTGACTGTTCAACAAGTGCAAAAATAATACTTTGAAGCCCAAAATTAGATGATACATAATGGAGATGTATGGGCTGTAATTAGAAACATAAAACTAAAACTTTCTTGTGATGAAATGACTGCTGTGTTCAGGTGACGTTTACTGACTGTAGCCTCCAAACGTAACGTAGAATATAAGATGTAATTTAAATGAACAGCTCAGAGAAACATATTCAACTGCAAACATGGATCCTCTGAAACTCCGGCCTGCTTTCTATTACGAGTCCCAGAGTTTCCTGGGGACCGATTTCTGTCTGCATCTCTGATTCCTGTACTCGCTCTGCCTGAAAGGCATCCGCTTGCGCTCAGACATGTGGGGTTATTCATTTTCTTCGGGAAAACACATTAGAAGTGAACATTCAGAGCCACGCTGCAAATATTACAGCTATTATTCCACTAAGGTTTCTGCAGTGTGTGGACGAGACCGGTTCCAGCTATACCTCTGTGTCTTAATTATTTCATAACTCATGAAAGAACCCCGTCCCCCATGAGGTCTGCCCCGGAGGAAAGGTCCACAGAACGGAAATGAGAAAGATGGAAGGATGAAGGAGAGAAAGAGAGACGGGGCGGGTAACAGATGGAGAGAGGGGAGGTGTTGCAGCAAAAATTAATCCCACTTCTCCCTCTCTCTCCCTCTCTCTCTCTTTCCATCATCCCATCAGGTTAACCCAACTGGGATTCAAATATCCTTTCAAGTTTGACCTTTACGTGAAAGTGAGAGATGAGGATTAGGTGTGGTTGGAATATTACAGGAGAATATGAGCAAATGCTTTATTTGAAAAAAAAAAAAAAATATATATATATATATATGTATATAACTGAATTAGAAAGAAACCAGGGGGCTGGAAGATGAAACCCCGCCGCTCGGTGATGTTTGTTATAATCGTAAAGAAAAATCCTCCAGAAATGCAACGCCGGCTTCAGCAGTGGAAGCAGCAGGAGAAATTGCTGCACATATGCAGGCATTAACACATGGAGGCTGTCCAGCTCCCAGCCGCTCCGCGCTCTGCTGGCTCAACGCCTGCCTGAGGAGTCGTTTCCTTCCCACTGTATTGTAGTTTCTCATGGAAATGAAGGTTTCAGTAGAAAATAAGTTCACAAAACGCACCAGAATGCACAGGTGGAAAGCAAAAGGAAATGTTTTCCTACTCGTGTTACTGTTTCTTCTGCACTTGAAGTAGCTAAGTAAAATTTGTCTTTGTGTCAAAAAGATCACTGCGCGTCAGATCAAGAGGACAGATCGAAGCGCATCATCAGGCGATGGCGAGGCTTTTACTTTGAAGCCTCATCGCCTGGCGAGGCTTCAAAATAAAAGCTCCCAAATCTGCCGCTTTTGGCTTCGACGACGGGAGATTGCTGCTGACGTCCGGGACAGGCCTCACCGAGGAACCGGCGAAATATTCCGCAGCCAAACTAAAAACAGATCACTCCGCCTCCCAGAAGACGAAGAAGAAGAAAAAAATTGTTTGGTGCTTTGTTATGCAGTGAACAGTGTGTTTTCCCCACCGCCGTCCAACACTTTTCAACTGGAGGGAAGACAGGATGAAACATTAAAGACTTTGTTGTAGTTTCCTCCATTGTCATCTGACTTCCTGCTGGGTGAAGAAAATAAATAAAATAAAAAATATCCGTCACTCGTACAAACACCTGTCAGAGAGAAACGGCGAACAGAAAGGATCTTGGCGCGGCGTCGCTCCTAAATCTCTTGAAACACAATAATCAAAGGGGCTTCTTTGAAATGTCATGGGACCGCAGATAAAGAGTGGGAGTCATTGGATGAACAGAGGCGCACATACAGTCGGATCAGTATCCGCATGCTGAAGATGATGGCGTGCGTACGGAGAGACGTCGGTTCCTGGGATTGGATTTGAAGAGTGTTTTGTTCTACTGAACGTCCCTGTGCAAACAAGACGTAGAATAGGGCTCCCCGTCTGATCGAGACAGAGAGAGAGAAGAAAAATAATCTACGTAGAGAAAATAAATGTGCAATGATTTCCTTTTTTCACGTTGTATTTACTGTTGTGTTCGACACAAACAGAGTTACAGGAAATAAAACTGTTCCTCTATTTTGATCGAATGGCTGATTTAAATCGCTTTATGTCTCCAGATAGAAACATTTCTGTGCTGTTTTCCTTTCTGCATGGAATGATCTTTAAATCTCTGGGAAGCAATTTGGCTGAAGAATGTTTTCATTTCCATCAACACAATCAGCCTCAACTTAAGTCATTTCTGCTTAATCTGAGAGCAAATACATGTTGACGCACATTTGTTCACATGTGTATTCATGTGACTTTCAAGCAATATTCTTTTTATTTAACCTGAATATGTGATTCACTTACTGCAGCTTTTCGCTATGTAGGACTTTTAAAAGGGACCTATAATGCAAAGTTTACTTTTTGCACAATTTTGTTCTTTTATTGCTAATACAGTGGTTCCCAAAGTGTTCAGCGCCCCCTGGCGGGGTGCTGTGCCATTGCAGGGGGGCACGGGAAGCGTATGGATGAATGAAAAAAAAAAAAAGAAACAGTTACATAATAGTTTTTCACTGTAACGGTGGTTTGTATTGCGTTTTGTTGCAACTGAAGTGTGAAAAAAACCTCAGTTTGAAAACAAAATATGTGTATCGGTTTATGTCTGGTTGGACGATGCGTGTGACCAGTTGATTTTTTTTTTCTTCTTTTTTGGGGGGGATTTTATTGTAATCCATAGTGGGGGCCAGAAGAAAATCACTGTGCTAATAGAAACAATACAAACACTTTAAAACAAACACCCAGCTATTTTCTGGTGACAAGTTCTTGTTTTTTGGTGTCTGAAAAACGAGCCATTACAAAACGTCTCAATTATCAAGTCACAATCAGTCCCTCACCAGGAGGAGGAGAGATGATAAAAGAATTGCTTCTGGTAGAATTAACTATTCAGAAACCGCTCGCTGCATACCTGATGGTTTTGAAGGAGGCTCCAATTCTGCTTGTCTTCTGTCAAAGATGCATGGTTGTAAAATTGCACATCTGTTTGGAGCCAGTTGGCTGTACGTGCAACTTTCTACTCTTCAAAATGGCATCCATGCCAAACGGATGCACAGTTTTAAACTCTAAACTCTGAGTCAGGGGGCGTGGCCAGTAACAGCTTGTTTGCATAAAAGTGACCTAAACATCTTATTCTGAAACCAGCTCAACATAATCAGAATTTAGGAGGTGAAATCTCATCATCTATGAATGATTGTGTTTAAAATGGGTTTTTTTTTAGGAATAATGTCAGTGTTCCTGGCAAAATTCAAATCCAGACACCTGTTATCGGTCTAAACCCAACGCAAAGACAGGCTGTGCACTTCAACAAACTGTAAACATCGTCGGCAGGAGAGAGACGTGAACTTATGGAACACTGCAGGTTTATTTAACGAGTCGGATTAATATCTTTAGAGTCTTGATAAGTGGACTTCTAATTTTTAGACAAATGTTTAAGTTCCTTTTTCTTTTGTCCTTGATCTAACCCTTTTTTTTTGGTTTGTTTGTTTTATTTTTGTTTCACATTATTACGTGTAGGACAGGACAGGTCATATGAAATATTGTATGTAAATAAATAAGACTAAATGATGGAAGAAAACAGCAGCACAGGCTGCTGAAGTTGTGGTTGTGGTTCTATCAGATCGAAACTCACGCTGGAATCTCATTTATGTCAGCAGGCACGTCTGGCTTGTGAGAAACAGATAAGCAGAAACAGAGTAAACAAGTCAAAGTATGTTTAATATCAGCTGTGAACTTTGTAGGGACTTTAAGGTGCCTTTGTAGAAAAAGAGCAGAGATGAATGCAAAGAGGCGAAATAAGAACGTAAGTGCATCTGGCAGACGACGGCAGCTCTGATGTTTGTTGGTGTGCTTATAATATCAAGTCTAATAATAGACGAAAAGATAGTTTCAGACAGACTTTCAAAGTTAGTTGAGTTCTTATGAAACTTGGAAAAATGTTTGCGTACACAAAACGCAGTCGAACAGGCATGGGAGCATTTACAGAAAAAACTGTACATATTCAAATGTTTATTGTTTTTATTCAAAAAGAGACTTTACAAAAAGTAAATATAGTTTGTGCAAGGCGTGTTTTTTTTTTTCTTTGGTACTATTCCCTCTCACAGAAACGCGTCGATTCAGAGGGCAGAGCTCTCTTTTTCGGAGCCCAAATAACTTCTGTGGGTTTTGTAACTGTGCCAAACTGATCACAGCTCCTCCATATCAAAAGAGAGAAAGCCAACAGAAGAAGGAAGTGCGTGAGAGATTTTTTAACTCACCCTTTCTAAACCGCTTCCTGACATCTTTCTTGCAGAAAAAGAAAAAAGGAGAAAAAGGAAACCATGACAAGATTCGGATTTGACTGAAAGGCAGAAGCATCCGCTCTTTTTCCCCCATCTTCTCAAAGTCGGTCGCAACCAAACGGGGCCACGACTGGCTTCATCTGTCACCAACTTAGCAACTTTGATGCTAAATTTAGTGGCTATTCAGACCTTTCTAATAGCTGTCTATCAATAAAAGCTACCAGAGAGCATTAACGCCACTTCCTGGTGTTAATGAAGACTCAGACACGGCATGAGTCCAGCATTCCTCCAAACCAAGCAGCATGTCCTAAAGAAGAAGATGAAATGAGCAGCGCATAATTGAAACCACCGCTTGAATGTGAATGCGAATTTTCTACCATCATTTTTAAAAAGCTTAAGGTTAGAAATATGTACATCATTCTTGAATAAAAACATGCAGAAAAGGCAAGTTTTTTTTTTTGTTTTTTTTTTTACATTTATTACTCAATGTGAATGTTTACGACTCCAAGACATAACCTCCAACAAGGGTAAAAAAAATTAGAACATTTTTTTTTAGATTGCTAACATTTATACACACCAAAACTATCATAAGAAAATCTTAAATGTTTTTATTTAGTGCCAATAAAGTAACTTTGAAGTGGAGACTTTACATTGGCGCGCAACGGAGGCAAAGGCAAGAGACATTTCAGCTCAGACTCTGCACAATGATGAAAGAAATGCTGAATGCCAACACAAACAGGCTTAAAGACCACTGTGAAAGCCAAATAAAGAAAAGCTGCAGGCAAAAGATTACTTTTATTTGAGCAGCGGTGATTAAAGTGTTAAAACAGCAGATGGCCTGTACAAGATACAGAAAGAAAGAAGCCTGGAGTGACAAACAGATGTCGCATAAATATATTTAAAAGCTTGTTTACTTTTTTGTGTTTTGAGTTTACTGTTTAATTTAGTCCTGGGTGAGGGTGAGAACACGTTCCAAGAAATAATGCTACATTTAATCCCAAAAACCTTGAATAGTTGCAGTTTCTTTGAGTAGGAATGTGAGAGGAAACCCTGTTAGTGGTTCAGATATTAACAGGAACGGTTCTCGACCAGAACCGCAAGCGGTTATGAACTGGTTCCAAGCCCACCATTTGCCCCGCAAATGGCTAACTGCTAGCCCCAATCCACCATCACGTGCACAGAGTGTACCTTATAATAATGGCTATAGTCTTCCTTTTGTTATCCTTTAATAATGTCAATCTGCAGCCAAAGTCTTAAATCAAAAATTACTTCAAAAAACAAAAAAAAGCACCAACACCACACAGAACATAACACGCCACCATGCGCCAGAACCTGTTGTGTCCATTCTATGTGCTTCTTTTCTTTGCTTAAAGCTCCTGAAAAAGTTATAATCTCACACACAAAGTCGGTAACTATTACAGTCCTCTTATTATACCAGTCTACTTCCCCCTGCAGTCCTCAAATCCACACCTCCGGATTTACTTAGCCTACTTTCTTTCCCCTTGACGCTGCCTTCATAACTCCAGTGCGCCCATGAAAATCTGTCCTCTTGCTTTCTTGGCACCCTGACTCCTGACTCTGCCTTGTAGTGCTGTCCTTTTGAACAGTTTCCAGTTTTATGTGTTTTTTTTTAAACAACTTTCTCACCTCTCCCTCGCTGTCAGTATGCAGTTTTTTTCGACTCCCATTCCACTCAAAATATCTGACCTGCTATGCGGTCTCACTCATATTTTGCACATATTTTACTTTCTTGTCTTTTTTTGTCCTCTCTTGAATCACTTTTGAAGTTCATTATTAAAAAAAAAAAAAAACAAAAAAAAACCCATTTGTGCTCTTGGAATACCTTTGCTGATGCATGGACACAATTGGGATGGAAAGTTGAACCCGGTGTGAAGTGTTTTGTTGATCTTGGTGATTGTTAGGTTTTTCAAAAAAAAAAAAAAAATCAGTCTCATGCTTTGACAAGAAACTCAAAAGTTACTTTTATGAAACACTCTCCATTTGTCTGTAAAAAAAAAAAAAAAGATTTATGAATCACAACAATTGACGTTTTTGAAGGATGACAATTTGTGAATATTTGGTACAATGATGGTAATACTCTTAGCTGATAACAGCTTTATTTTCATACATACATTTCCATCACTTTTTTTCTCCCTCATCTGTCTTTACGATGCTTCAGTCACTCTCTCTGACCTCCAGCATTTTAAGCAGTATCATCTATGAGCGCCCCTTCTGCTGTAATGGCAAACGGCCTGATCTTGTGCAGCACTTCACTAGTCCAGAGAACCCCAAAGCGTTTTACACTACAATCAGTCATTCACCCATTCTCACGCTGATGGCTGGTAAGCTACTACACTGCAGCCATATCCTCCCTGCAGGCAGGCGGACAGAAGAATCCATCGGAGTAAGACTCTGTCAATCCGGCTGGATGTGTAGCTGACGTGGAAAACATGAATTTCTGACACATGGGACAGAACGCAATCAATGTTGTATTCCAAACTATTTTTTTCCTCACGCTGACTTTGTGATGTTGTTGATGTAACAGATTGTGTAGCTTCTGTTCTGAACACACAACGTCTCCAACTTTGAAGCCAGCGCGGGTGTCAAGGAAGCCGAGGTTACAATTTCGCCAAAAACGGATTTGAAAAGCTTCACCTGTTATAATGGGTTTCAGGTTCAGCTGCAGGATTCAGAAGGTAGGGTCAGAATCCGGTGCAAACAACGTGAACGTGAGGATCAATCCTGCCTCGTATCAACGATCCAGGCTGCTGGGTTTTTTTCTCAGCACACTTAGAGGGAAAGTATTGTGTAAAATAAACTCTTTAGAGCTTTACATTACATTGTAATGATATTCCATCATCATAAACATACTTGGAGTATTGCCTTGATTTTTTCTTGCACATTTGAAAAGTCCTTTGATCTCCATGGCAACCATTCAGCTGTGCAAAACGCCTAGGTGGACCTTGCTCCGCCTTCGAGGACGAAGCTCCTCCTCTAAGCTGCAGTTTCCAGACTTCCGAGCTTCTGCCTCAGAGAACACCACTCCCTCACGACTTCCACACTCGGCTCCTTCAAACTAGCCGACTGCAATTACAAAATGCCTTGTGGAGCTCTGCATCTGCTGAACTCATTATGCTAGTTTTTAAAGAGACAGAGACCTAAATTCAAGGAAGTCAGACTTCTTTTAAGTCATTTTGATATGTATACCATTTTTGATAACAACTGAAGTTAATGTAGTTACTTCATTGCGCTATAAAATGCCACTGTACTCGTCATATGATGGCTTCTTCCACCAGTTAATGCACCAAGTGACAAAGCTCAAACGATCTCAAATCGGTTTCTTATTCATGACAATGAGCTCACTGCACTCCAACAGCCTCCAATCTCACCAAATCTCAGTCCAATAGAGTACCTCTCATATGTGATGGAAAAGGTCAATGGAGACCATAAATTCAAATAATTAAGGACGTTGTGAAACGAAAAGGGTTCGCAGAAAATTTCCAATGGTATGATGTAGCAAGGTACATCTAATGAAGTGATTGTTTATTTTATATATGCAAATTTGTAACTGTTGTTAAGATCTTTTTTTTTTTTTTTTGCCTTTTATTATTTCTCTGCAGGGACAGAAACAGAAGATAACTTTTATTGGAACTTTTAAATAAGATGCCCAGATTTATTGGCATCACCTCTGAAATAGGCCTGTCACAATATAATGGTAATGGCATCATAATGCAAAAATGCATCCTAAAAGATCAATAAACCTTAAATTCTAATCAACATTTAACACTGGAACTAGAAGAAAAACTAAGGACTAAACAAAGGAAAGAATGAATTTAAAAATTATTTATGAATGTTTCTGTAAACTTAAAAAAAACGGACTAGTTGAGACCAAAAGACCAGACTGAAGTTTTAGAAAGAGAGAAAATAGAAAAATAATAAATCATGCAAATGGATATCACTGAGCTCGCCTCAATTTATCAAGCAACTAATTGATAAATTAATTGCTCTGAAACGGTCAGAAGCAGAAAACATTTTTTCCCCTCTGGTCTCACACACACACACACACACGCACACACAAAGATATGTACTGTGGCCTGAGCAGTGTCAAGTATAGCATTGACAAGACGCTGAGAAAAGAAGTAGGACACAGACATACCAGCAGAAACAGGACACTGAGTGAGAAATGCCTGAGACAAGAACTGAGTGACAGAAGGAATTGACAGCTAACAAGTAGAACAGGAAAACTGTGAAATGATCTGGAAGACGACTTGCTGACAGTTTTTTTTTTTTTCTCCCCAACATCATTTAAATTCGTCATTTTTTTCTACATCCATCCTTGAGTTTCAAGAGTAATTTATTCCCTGTGACAAAAGAGTAAAAAAAAAAAAAGTGGGTTACAATGTGTTCAATATTCTATCTCCGTATGAGTTGAAATAATGAGTGATATGTATAATAAATAAAGCAACCATTTAGGAAGTTTGTTTTAGACTTGGTGAAGTCCAGAATCATCTCTCTGCCTCAGATGGAGAAGCGTCGTTAAATTCAACTCATGCAGACTGAAATGAAGGGAAATGTTTCTCTGTTTGGGTGCCATGTTGCTTTCTGGGTTTTAATAAATAACCTCAATTAAAGTGGAGTGGATCGCTCAAGTAGCTATTCATATTATCATGTTGATTGTCTACTTAATCTGGAGACCAAAATATTAAAAAGCTTCTGGATATCTCACCTCAATACAGTTGCTTTTTCCTGCGGTTGTCCTGAATGAGAAGAGACACGCGCTGAGGGCCATGTGTGCTAGCGATAGGAAGTTCTGCTCGTTTTTGGAGAGCCGGATCTTCAGGCCCGGCTCCCAAAAAGAGAGCCGGTTCTTCCAGCTCCCAAAACGGCTCTCCATTTATTATCATCGAGAGCTGAATTTTAGCTTATCTGGGCAAATGTGAACGTTTTGTATGTCAATAAATTATTTTGCATGAACTGTTTTTGTAAGAAGCATTGCACTTCTCCAGTTTTATGTATTTGGTATGTTAAGAAAGCAGGCTTTGATACTTTTGTGTGATATTTTAATCAAATTTTAAAGTTTTATTTGACACAAAAACAAATGCACAAAACATTGCAAAAACAGGCTATTTACTGTGGCAACTGAGAGTGAGAGCTGAACAACTAAAGGGAACAAAGGGGCAGATGCCATTGAGCATGACCCATCGCTAATGCACGATGGCGAGTTAGAGTCATTGTTGATGGGGGATAAAAAGAGAGGACATTTCCAGTAAAAAAAAAAAAGAAACAAAAATGTCAGAAATTTTCTACAAAAATGTGGACATTTCTGAGCTTGAAAAGTCAAAATATTGCTCGATGACACTCAGAAATGTTGAGATTAATCTTTTAAATCTTCTACAGGAAACTTGCAAATTTTGAATTTCAAAAGTCAAACATTTTTCAACTTTGGAAACTCAGAAATGTCCAAGTTTTTCTATAGATTTCTGAGATTAATCTAACAATCTGTTAGAAAGTTGCTGCCCTTCCTTTCTCTTCTATCTACAGTGCCCAGTGTGGGAAAGCAGATGTGATGCAATACATTTAACAAATACAATAATTTGTATTAATTTGCTAGATTTGCATGGCTTTCTATGGCTATGCCAGTATCACCCTCTCACTCTTGGTTCCTTATTGGCAGGTTTGCGATTTAAAATATATGTGAACGAATGGCATATGAAAACCATTCCTGGCTTATTTTTGACTGAATATTTTAAGAATAATACCTCAGCTACAGAATCAGAAGAAATAGCTTAATCTGAACTCAGAAGACCTTCTATGCTTTTATATATATATATATCAATGGGATACGATGTATGCATGAATGAGTTTGCAGTTTGTGTGAGTTTGTATTTTGGTACGCATCAGCTGAACGGCTGACGCCTGAATAGCCTGCGGTGATCTTTGTCTGCAGCAAGCAGCCATTCAAATGTCAGAGCACTGGGGGAAGTTTTCCACCACACATTTACTGGCTGAAAATATCACTGCTGAGAAGTGAGCAGGCCGCACACTGTGACAAAGAAGCCAAAAGCACTTTGTGTGCTCTAATTACATGAACCTGTTACTTATGATGACGTGTAATTTTGTTGTGTTGCTCTTTGAATCCGTACGCAGCTTGAATATGTATTTTTTCCTTTTTGTTCTTCTATTTTAACAAAGAAAAATGCCAGTCACGCACTTTTGATCCCATAGTGCTGTGAATGAAGACCTTCAGTCTAAATGGATTTTTTTTTTAATTAATTAAATATTTGTTGCAAAATTAACGATGGACTAAGACCTTTCTACTTTGATTGTCTTAGCAAGTGCTGTACCAAAACTTCATTTCATGAAGAAATAATGGTATGTCTTGATATTTCTACCAAGACATACTTGGTAGAAATTTCTACCAAGTATTTCTACCAATACCAAATATTTCTACCAATACCAAGTATTTCTACCAGTAATGCTAATTAGAAAGAATGTCACAATTTGTGCTTTTTTAACAAACCAAGCCATCAAACCAAGCGGCATCGTGGTGACGACAGTGATTAACAGCTTGTTATCACCCCTTAATAAAACCTGCTGAATATCATGTTCAGATCAACAGCAACACGTCCACGCAAACATCCACATGCATCACAATGATGGTTATGAGCGCTGGCATGACTTACCAAAAGTACGGATGTACGACAAACACATGCACACACCCACCCACATGCGGACACACACACACGTGCGCTTGCCCTGGAGATCTAAAAGTGAATCACGGATGGAGCCGTCACAAATTGAAAATCTAATCCAGCCAGCATGAAATCTTCAAAGCCCGCCGCCAACAGAAAGTACGAGCCATTCTCTCGTGTGAGGAAAAAGTGCCCCGAAGCAACGACTGGACAATTCTGAAAATCCATTCATATTGGCAGTGAATGAGAATCATTTTGACACCTATAACATTTCTTTACACTGTATTAGGTCATTTCAGTCAGCTGATTAGAGCTTCTCTCATATAAACTAGAAATGAATGGATGAAACTAAATTAACCCCAGGAGTTTATTCTATACTGGTTATCACTAATGTGAGAGCATATTTTTACAATGGTGACAATGAGGTAGCCATATTTTGATTTCCAAAAGAGCAAACACTTGGCCCAGTTTTGAAACGCTTTAATCAGACTAACTAAAGAAGACTTTTTTTTTTTAGCATATTAAAGTTAAAGTCTAATAAATGAATATATTTCAGATAAAGTTTCTAAGGTCAACAGGCAGGGCTGCACAGTGGCGCAGTGGGTAGCGCTGTTGCCTTGCAGCAAGAAGGTCCTGGGTTCGATTCTCGGCCCGGGGTCTTTCTGCACGGAGTTTGCATGTTCTCCCTGTGCATGCGTGGGTTCTCTCCGGGTTCTCCGGCTTCCTCCCACAGTCCAAAAACATGACTGTCAGGTTAATTGGTCTTCTCCCTAGGTGTGAGTGTGTGTGCGTGGTTGTTTGTCCTGTTTGTCTCTGTGTTGCCCTGGGACAGACTGGCGACCTGTCCAGGGTGAACCCCGCCTCTCGCCCGGAACGCAGCTGGAGATAGGCACCAGCAACTCCCGACCCCGTTAGGGAGAAGGGTGACGGAAAATGGATGGATGGATGGATGGATGGATGGAGGTCAACAGGCAGAAAAAAATAACCTTAAACATTATGAAAATAAAAATGAATGGAAATAATTACAGGGGATGTATAATATATCGGTATCAACACTGGTATTGGCCGATGTTAGTAATTTTTTAAGATATTGGTATTGGTCCAATGAGTAAAACATCAACCTATGTTAATGTCCAAAACATGCTTTTGTTTTTCTTTTGTTTGTGTCTTTTTTAAATAGACAACTATAAATATACAAATATAAATTACAGACCAAACAACCATTTGACTGAACAAGCTGATTATTGTCCTTCGCAAATGAGAATGGATTTCTTTCCCAAAAACAATGCAACTGTCATTCAAACAGAACATAATTGTTAGTCAGTTCTTTCCTCTTCTTTGTTGTTTTCTTTTTTTTTTTTTTTAAGTGTGGCGCTCAGCAGATGATTGACAGAGGTCTAATCACTGTGGGTCAGTTTGATTTCATTCTTCATTCATCACCTTTCTGAACAATACGAAACTGTTCAAACTATTTTGACCCAACTCCATTGAGAGGTTGTTGCGTTTGTTGTAAAGCACATTAGAGCCGTGTTAAAATATGAAATTTTGCAAAAATAAAAAATTTAAATGTAATGACCACATTTTCTATTAGCAATAGACCTATTCTAAACATTTGTTTTGAAATAGGCTGCTTTGTGTTGAGCTTTGTTTGTTCTTTTGTGCAATGAAGTTTTAGTTTCTGAGCTTTTACAGGTAGTTTCCTGGTAGTTTGTATTTCCGACGGACTGATCCTTTCTCTTCTGTGTTTCGTTCTCTTCCTGTTTCTGAGTTCTCCAGTCTCCTGCTGGTTTGGGGGGTTTCCCATGTCTGTTTACGTTCTGGTTTCTAGCTCCTGGTTTCTGAGTTTGGTTCCAGTTCTGGCATCCTTCCTAATTGAATCTTTCTTGTTTGCTCTTTGTTCTCTGGTTTCACCCCTTAGCTTCTCCCACGCTGCTAATTAGTCTCATCTGTGTTTTGTTCCACTGATCGCTTCTCCTCAGTCTGCAGTTCCATTTTCCTCGCCAGTTGCTGCAGCTTCAGCTGCTCCGTCACGCTTTGCCCCGTGGTTTGATCAGTCGTCTTCGGTTTGTGTTCCTGTTATTTTAGGATCTACTTAGTATCTCACTTCTTTGCTTCACGGTTTTGGATTTTTGGTCCTTGGACTGTTTTTTTTTTTTGTGTGTGTGTGTGTGTGTGTTTTTTTTTTTTTTGTGAACATATTTTCAATGTTCACAAAAAAAGCATGTAATAAATCAAAGTTTCCATTTGATTGATTAAATATCCTGCTTTTGTGACACAGTTCCAAAAGTTAGTTACTTCTCAGTGATCCGCATCTCCACTATTCTGTCACATTGCGTCATGTTTATAATTTTTTTTTTTTTTTTTCTGTGCGTCTGAAACCGACAAAAACTTTTCTTGAGAAGAAAGAGAATGACTATATCCTGAGCTTTGGGGTTTCTGGTCAACAAGTTAAATAATTTAAATGAACCGAATTTATATCTGCAAAGGACATTTAAACTGGAGCCTGTCCTTGCGAGGAAGACTCTACACACCTGCATCCATCTTCATCCATCCATCCATCCCGTTTTGCTGGGGGCGTCTAACGTATCAGGGTGTAAAACATTATGCCAACGAACATTGGAAATGTACGTTTTTTTGAGCTAATGTTCTTGGACTCGAAACAAAAACAACTTTAGATCAGATTTCTATTTATAGAAAAATCAGATGGGTAAAATGTTATTTGGGTGACAGATGAACCATCCTCCCAGTTATTTAGTTTTTTCTTTGTATGGTCCTCACACTCCGTCATATCAAAGAATTGTTATTATAAAATTAAATTCTATGTTTTCAAGACTAACCCTAAGAAATGAAAGTGACTAAACTCCGTTAGGATTCTGCTCCCTGTGAGTTCTCAGCCTGTCAGCTGATGTATGTCACACGCAAATGACAGGCGCGTTCAGACCAAAGCGACTGTGTTTAGAGGTATTTATCCTGGAGTTATGTGAATGTTAACCATTTCTTGTTGTTTCTTTTCATGAACACAGCATGTCTACAGTCAATTTCTATGCAAGAAAAATGTTTTGGAAAACACAAGCAGCACAGAAGAAGCTTAATACAAAAGATTGTCAGAGAACAGTTTCCATCCGGGTAAGCCTTAATGTATGGACGTTGGCCTTTTCATCTTTGCCTGCATGGGGTGTGTGTGTGTGTGTGTGTGTGCGTGTGCGTGTGTGTGTGTGTGTGTTTTCTTTTGTAAAACTCCCATCTACATTCATAAAACTATCTGAATGTGTGTTTAAAATCCTTTTGGGGGCTGTTGAATGTGAAGTCCTTAGTTGGGTTTGGTGTTCAGTTTCACAGACGAAGCTTCACAGTTTGATACTTTGGAGTGGCATCAAGCTTTCCTTTTGTATTCACAAATTTGTTTTAAATGATTACATCATTATTTCCACAACACAAAGGATCGTTCAAGATTAACACGAATGTCTGAGTTTCATGTAAAGCCCGATGAGTCGCTGTCGGAAAATAAAAATTTTTCCCTGAATTCCCAACGATTCGACACAATCAGCAGGTCAGCAGAGTGTCAGTTAAAACTCAATAGACTGAAATATTTTATTATTTTTTGTGTTTTGTATTATGTAATTTGTAAATGGAATGTTTTTTTCCCTCATTTATTACCTTTAAAACGTCCAATTCCTCTTCCTGTGGTCGAGGGACTTTTCACTCCTGATACTTCAGGGTCGATTTGGAACATTTGTTACATTTCCAGCTGGTGCGGTTCGCTTTCACACTGCATTGTTTCAAACAAACTAAACCCTCTGAGCAACCTGTTCACCCCCTCGCCTGTGGAGGCGCCACACCAAGAACCACGTGAGGAAGCAACATAGAAACCTCTGAAGACGACGCTGAGCACAATTTCCTTCAATCAGGGCCTTCAAACTTTGAGAGCAATACTTTCATAGACCTTCCAGCCGCTCTCAAGAGATTTCATGAACAAGTGTTATTCTGATGAAACAAGGTCTTCACCCCCACATGTGAAAATGGATCTGAGTTCAGCCATGTTGTTTGATGCCATGCTGACCATTTCGGCACAAGGCCTTCACTGACCCTGCTTGGTTAGAAATATTTCATTTCTCAATTCATTCTCTCTTTTTTTCTCTCTCTCTCTCTCACCTAAGACAAAGTGACAGGTGTGTGAAAAGCTTTTGTGAGACAGTCTTGTCTTTAAATTTGACTGTGTGCCATCTGGAGGATACACACCATGGATGACAAGGCAGCCAAACACTTTAGCAGCATGCACTACATGTGTCTTACTGTGTTTGTTAGCTGCCCTTGAGACTGAGTGGAAGAGAAAGCAATGGGAGACATAAGGCAGAGACATACAGCGATAGGCCATTGGACAAGGCTCAATGTTTGATTTGAAACTTTCTCCGAATTTTAGATTCGTGCAACATCGAGTGATATAACTGGGGCACGTTCTGTTCATAGAAGCAGAATCTGCATAAGAACTTTTAGACATTTTTATGCATTTAATTTAACACTTAAATGCCGAATTTATAATTTTTTCAGTTTTTGTGGACAAAAACTGTCAGTCAAATCTCAGGGTTTAACTGCACCAAAGCAACATGTCTGTCAACATGTTATGAGTCTGTCTGCTGTTTTGTTTGCCTCGCTACATGTTGTTTTCCCACTGAAAAGTCTATTTAACTCAATTCAGCACACATTGGATGGTTGGAAGGTAAGAAAAATATAAATATTACAATCATTTGGCAGCTACAGCAAGAAGTTCTCTCATTCATTTTGCTCAGGCACTAAGGAAAAAAAAAACAGACAGAGTGGATGCAGAGGAACGTTTCCTCCTCACCTCTGATTACTGTAATGAAGCTCATTCATGTTTCCTGTTTAGAAAGCTCACCAAACCTTCTGGATTTAAACATTTGACCTTTTCAAGATAGCAATCTATTTTCTCATTACTGCATCATATTGGTTTATTGATGGTTTATTTTGGAACACCACGGAGTTGTCCGTTTCTAAAAGGCAAACTTTTATTTTTTTTCAGCATTTCAAAGTCGCCTATTTGACTCAAAAAATGATTGTGATTCCAAGTCAATTTCAGTTGTAACTTTGCACATAACTATGGTCATTTCACCAGCCTTTGTTTTATTCTGTTCAGTCCAATTACTACCAAGCCGCTCTTCAGCATGGTGAAGGTAGTTTATGCACTGGATCATCCATTCTCAAATCAAAACATTTATTCATTTACTCTCAGTGGAGCACAAATTATGTTTTGAAGTGCACTAGTCTGGCAGTAGACGCACGCGCACACGAGGCGTTCTTTGTGAGGAAAAACACTGGCGTTTTGTTTTAGCACCCTTCACGGCCTGATGTGACAGCAGGAGTTTTGTAATTCTCCTCCATGGCCACAGGCTGTTCTGTCTCTTAGTGTTCAGTCAAAGCTGCCGCTGTCCCAAAGCTTACAGAGCACGTCTCTCTTTACGAGAGCTGTGGAGGTCTGGCGAGCGCGATATCCACAACGTACGCAAACGTGTTTAGTCGACTGGCTGCTCTGCGGATCTCTGAGAACCACGTTTCACTTCTAACACTTTGCAATTTGTCGGCCCATCTCCAGCTTGCCCTTTTCTTCTCTCGCCTCAGAAAAACAGGCGAATGGGATAATGGCTTTTGGAGCTTAATATGTTTGTTAAAGTGGTCCTTTTTTTGGACTCCTTCTTTTCTGGCATTACGTTGTCTCCTCCTGACCTTTTCTCTTTTTCTACTTTGTCATTTTTTTTTCTCCTGTTCTCCAATTCACATGGTGTGGTCTTTTTGCTCCATCCGCCATCAAGTTTCTCAACAGTCCTTTCCCTTTAATTGTCTGTCTGTTTAATAGTCCTTTCATTTCTTTGCTCAACCCCTTCACTCTGACCCCCTCCTCTACCTTTCCTTTCTCTTGGTCTTTTACACAATGGCAACTGACATTTCAGGCTGATGTGTTCTTCTCCCTTGAGGCCTCTTTTTGCCACCTCCTATGTTTTCACTCTTTTTTTTTTCTTTTCTCCCCCTTATTTCACATTCTTCTTTTATGGCTCCTTTGAAAGGTCCAGCTCCGATTCCGCTCTCGTTCTATTTAGTGTCTCTCTTGATGGACTTATCCTCCCGGCAGGAAGGACAAAGGCTCTGACTTTCATTTTTAAAGGGTTTTTTGTCTTTGTTTTCATTCTGAGGGTCTTTAGGTTTTCCTTACAGTTTATGCATCAGTCCTCAAAAAAAAAAACTAAACATAATATACAGACATATTTTTCGCTTCAACATTTTTAATCTACTATTAGTAAAATATTACGAGACTTAAGTCATATTCTCAAAATATGACTTTCATCTGATCTTGACTTCACTCTCGTGTTATTTCAACTTTGTTCCCGCACAGATTTATTCTCGTAAAACTATGACTTTCTTGTCATATTATTTCAATGTTGTCCTTGTTTAACCATGACTTCATCCTTGTAATTTTCTGACTTTAATCCCATATTTATTTTTCTTAGTATGGCCCTAAAACTCTGGTAATCTACAACCTCAATGGCCAACTATTGTAGTAAACAAAAGTGACTTCCTGGGCTTCATTTAATTGGAGTGACCCACCGAAGTAGTTTGGTGCCCATTTCTGTATTTTTTTATTTATTTTTTAGGGGGGGGTGATTACATTTACTGATACAGAAATCAGAAGAATGGCTACCATTGGACGCTTTGGAGACAAAATTAGAGAAACGAAGTTAAGATGGTTTGGACATATAGGACAGGAAATAGACGGTGCTTTAGAAGAGGACCTTGGAGAATTGAGCATTTCATGGCTCAATTAAGTAAAAATGTTACCTTCAGTTGCCAAATTGCTAAATATATCAAATATGACTTAAAGGTAATTTGACTTTTCAACTTAACTCCTTGAAATCGGGTCTCTGTCTCTTTAAGACACTGCTGCTCTTTAAGACACCGCCTTCACAAAGTTATCACGTCGTCATTCCTGCATTGAGCCTTTCTGTCTCCACAAAAATGACCAAACTAAGTTTTTATGTGAGCTAATCTCTGCTGAAACTAAATCACTATCCCTTACCTTCACTGTCTTAGTTGCTTCGTGCGAAACTTTTTATTCGAGCCACGGAACCGTGCCTTTTTGGTTGAAGTGTTGCATACTCATCGGGGGAACATTTTACCTCTGCTTCTCTCCTCTTTCAGCCACTTTTTCTTTTCAGAACACAATCCCATAATGCAGGTGGGTTCAGCCTTTGAAAGAGGCAGACGTTTGCATCAGGAGACTTTACAAAATTGGGCACAATTGCTAAGAGGAAAATACAGCAAAATAACAATGTTTAAAAGACGTTTTTTTTTGTTTTTTGGTGAATTTATCATTCAGTTCCTATACTAAATGATAGGTTTTAGCAAAGGCACAGCATCACTGATGGCTCAGTGAAACAGAGAGCATCTAGTGTCGAGTCAGCACCTGTCTTTCTGGGTACATTTCAGAGGCGTATAAATTGATTTGAAGTAAATTGTGTGGCTATATAAAAAGAACACCATGATTCTAGCTCTCTATTGTACCACCTAACAACAAACGGAATCACTGAACAGCAGTCGTGTGCTTTGATTAGAAAAAGCAACATCTGAAGTGATGACCATTGACAATGTCTTGACTTTCTCTCTCAAGTTTCTGTGCTCAAAGAGTTTTTCATCAAAATGAAAAGAGCAATGCAAAGCCCAAAAACACAAACCTGACCTACGATGATGCTGACGAACTGATTGCTGGACAAATGCTGATGTTCAAAATTCCCAAGCATGGAAACACGGAACAACCAAAGACATGTTTACACAGTAAACAACCCCAAATCCTTCCAGCAGCCCTGGTGAGGTGGATTAAATCTCCTGCCGGATTCTGTCAGAATGCTGCACTGCAAGGCAACTGCCCAGCGTTTCTTTCTTCCCTCTGCCCAGTGTCATTCAGAGTGACTGATTCGGGAACAAGGAGAAGACTTGTACAGAACTAGGGCATTGTTTAACTGCAGGCAGTGCTGAAAAAAATAAGGCCGCAGAGGCACAGACAGAGGGAAGGAGTAAGAATTAGACATGTATTTAGTTAAGCTAGATTGTACTGGTGATAATTAAGATTTAATGCGCGTTCAAAGAACCAGCTATGACTAAATGTGTGTTAAAAATTAACAAGTTACTCAAGAGTTTTACAGGGTGTCTGCGGGTTTCGGCAAGTCGGATTTAAGACTTTTAATGCCACCTTGAAGGAAATTTAAGACAGAAAAATCAATAAATTTGGGGAATGGTTGGGCGGTGATGCTGTATTACAATCAAACAGCAAAACAGAATTGTTTGCTGTATTGGGGTCGGTATTGTGACTCTTAGGGGCCGCTCTGCTTTAATATCTGCATCAGTCATATTTAAGATAGCAGAGCTTAAATCTCTGAAGTGTTGCAGGTAATGTTCCTTTGTGTTTCAGAAATGCAGCTGAATTAAGAGAATTATCCAAAGGGTTCAGAGAAGGGATTATCGCCTTGCCAACGCAACAAAACCTGAAAGCTATCGGCGCCTGCAACCAGATTTCTGAGGAGGCAGGTGGTCAAAAACTCTCGATTTGCTACAAGAAAACCAGCAGACACTAATGTGTCCATTTCCACCGTGAAGCACATTCTAAACGCCAAAGGGCTCCTGAAGAGCTGCTGAATGGCTGGAAGATGCTAGAGTGGCCATGATAGTTGCGTGAATTGAAGTCAGTTGAAAATCTCTGGCGGGGATTCCTGCATGCATCTGTCAAGAATACTAATAGACTGGAGGCCTTTGCCCATTAGGAGTGGGCTAAGATTTCTCAGGAACGTTGCCAGAAGCTGAGGCTATCAATTGAGTTTGCAGCAGAAGGGTTCTCTGCTCAGTACTACAGAAACTTGTCATGAAGGAGTTGAATATTTTGAGACTGCAGCAGACATTTTGTGTTGAAGATGGTAAAAAAAAAACAACAAAAAAAATAAATAAAAAACACGTGGAATATTAGTCGTACTGAGCAGTTTATATTGTCCAAATGGCCGCCATTTTGCAAGTTCCGCCAACAAATTTTACTCAGGCTTAAAAATGTTCTTGAATGCCTGTACATGGTATTAAAATTCATATAGAATGCCTTCAGTATATTTCATTGGATAAGAAATACACTGAAATGCAAGGAAAACTATGTATAGTTTTCAAAGTCTGAGAAGTGCGGCATGCGTTTGTGTTTATTCCCAAAAAGTCAATTAAAGCTACATTAAAATAACTGAAGCTCAGTATCACTGGATAGTTTCTTTGAGTGCAGATTTCAAATAAGAGTTAGCTCTGGGTTTTAACACCTGAATATACTTTCATCTGAGCAGCGAGCAGAATCTCTGCTTGTACGTTTAGCATCATGCTCATGCTCAAAGATGAACTGTTTAGCATTTAGCATCCTATAAGTTTACTTTGGAGAAATGTTAACACCGCCATATTTCCCCAAAAGGATGGTTTGTTCAGCATTAGCATTTTGCCATAGATAGCATCCTACATATATGCTAATTGTTTAATTTAGTTGTTATCTGATCAAAGCTCTTTCTTTAGTATTTTTAGGATACCCCACATGGATTGAGGCAAACTGAACACAGGACTTTCGTTCAAATAGCTTCTTATTCATTCTTATATGAAGGTGAAATCTGCATGACTAATGGATTTTGCAAGCAGAGCTGTGGATCCCTATAGTTTCTCCAAAGGTTCAGAGGGTATCTTCTCTGATTAATGCTGGTCTTGTTCTGAGTATCAGTTTAAGTAAACAGCCCTAATCCTGGTTTAACTTGTCCATAAATCTCTTCTTGACCTGTCTGGATTTTCCCTTGGACATATCCTTTTCGAATAAAAATTGACTTTTATTCTGGAGTGGGCGACGTTTCGTTTCAATTTGTTGCAGTAAAGGTATAACAAAGACCGCGATTATAAATGCACAGCACACCCTGTGCAGGTTTTTTATTTTGAAAAAAACCATGAAAATGAAAAACTGTGCATTGCTTTGCTGCTTTGTGTTTGTCGTAGCTACACGAAATAAGAACAAATTTTGTGATGCTCCCTAAGGTCACTTTGACATTTTCTGAACAGAAAGTTGTTTTGGTTTTGTTCAAATCAAACACTGAAGACCACTAATTGGCTCATTGTCATGTGGATTTATCACCAACGTATTTGCAGAATTTGCCACTATGATTCTTTTAAATGTGTTGTTTTGACAGTTATTTTCTTTAAAAATAATTTTTCAACTCAATGTTCAGGATTTGCATCCCTTTTTTAAAATCATGACCTGTAAGTATCACCATGTAACTTTTTTTTTCTTTTTTTTTTTTTTAAGCCCGCAGAGAGGGAATCCAGTCCAAAAGTGTGACAAATTACTCTATCTTCTGATTTCATTTCCCATCCCGTTGCTTATCGGTGCAGAGAGGAAAAGCGAGGATTAACAGTTCCTGGAGACTTGGTGCAGTGGAAGGAGATGGTATCAGACCTAATTATCTTGTCAAATCTAAACTTATTTGGAATGCTTTGTGTTGATGCCAAACACGTCAAGTGGAAGAATGATGACAGATACGATCTGTAACAGCAAACTGAGTGCTGTTTACTTTCTGCTAAAGCGCTGGGAGTTCAGGTGCAGCTATAAGCTGTTTGACAACTACTGAGGTTTAGAACATGCAATATGGTAACGGACGTGAGAAAAGCTATTAGCATGTGGCTAACAAGTGACTATAAACTTATTCCTTAAACAAATTGCTGAACGAATAAAGTTTCCATGAGACAATGACCCTGCAAGCTCAGATAGGACAGATCCTGAAATGAAGTTATATAAAGTTTGTTTTACTGACTCTAAAATACTAATCGTAAACATTTGTCAGGCTAACGCTAATGTTAAAGTGCTACAGCAACACTGCGTTTATCTGAATTATGCTAAAGCGCTAACTTCAAACATGTTGAAGTTAGCACATGGGACACGTGAGCAACTAAGTTGTAGCTCACGTGTCCCAATGACACACATGTGCTACAGGTTAGTATATCGACCTCAAAAATATGACATTTGTCATCATACGTCTAAATGTACCTTAGATATTGTATTTAGATTTAGATTTTGTTCTATGCTGACTGTGATGCTAACTGTGTGTTTTGTTCCTTGATGCTTCTTGTTTGAAAACATATAAAAAGAAAACATGGGGACAGGAAACGGAACTACTGTGAAAGCAGTCTTCAAAATAAGAGCATGGACATAAATGTCCAGCTACTTGTTAGTCGATAAGCAAGACTTCAACACAGATGTCAATTAGTGCTCCAGAATTGATCTGCATTCATTAATAGTAGATGCTAAGGGCGCCAAACAAAAGCTAAACAAAAAAATAAAATAAAGCAAAACAAAACATCTTGAGAATGAAAACTACTGCACATTGCATAACCTGCAAATAATTCCTCTCCTTTAATGTTAAATACCAGCAGCAGCAGAGGGAAGCTTAGCAGCGTTTGTGAAGACAAGAACGGCTCTAACAGAACATCTGCATTTGTCCTTCTGTGCTCTCCATAACAAAGTGTGTGCCGCTGCATGCGCCGCTAAATCAACGTTTTCTCCTGAAAAAACAAAAAAAAGAAAACTAAAGAAATGAGAATATTACTCAGCACCAGTAATAGGTGGCCTGAATACCCATGCCAGGCTAAGTTTAGGTCGAACTTCCGCAGTTTGGAGAGTGATCGACTGCCGATCCGTCTCGTTAGCGAGGCTCACTGGAGGCCTGTGCTACTTCAAACACCTCTATGCAGCCGCGGCTACTGCTGAGCCGGCTGCTGCCTATAAATAGAAACCAATCTGCAACACCACCTAATGAGCAGAACCCACTTCAGACAAACTGTCAACAACCAGCCACAGTGTGTGTATGCGTGTGTGTGTGAGTGTGTGAGAGGAGATTCAGCTGACTGTGCTGTTTTGATCATTGGTGTATTGCAAATCACTGCTTTGCGTAGGGAAGTGTGTGTATGTGTATATATGAAGCTCCTGTTATCTTTTGTGGCTAAATATATACGGCAGTTTTCTAAATTTCCTCAAAAGGATGATAAGGCTGTGCCAAGAAAATTGCCTCTTCCTTCACCTTCTCTTCTTCGCTCCTATCTTTCTGCTTTTCCCGACCCAACTCTTCTAAATGTTTTTCTTTTCCAGTTTTACTCCTTTAAATTGTCTGTTTTGCACTGACTAGTCATCTGTCTACAGAAATGTCAGCACATGACATGCTTGTCTTCAACAGCTGCAGAATATTCACATGAATCTTCGAAAATCTGACTCATATAGATTGTTTCTAATGCTGGGAATTTATTGTATCATATCACATTGTTTATCGCGATAAATTTCTTATAAGATTTTGGTTCTTATAAGATTATTGTTAAAATTCTTTGTCACTATTTGTTCAATAAACGGGCTTCAGTAAATATCTAAATATATATATATGTTATATATAATTCAGCTCACACAGGTGAGCGCATTACAAATCGGAGCAGCATTTGTGTTTGTGGGACCATGACTGCTTTTCCATACAGTCACTTAAGAAAAATTAATAAATGGCTTGTATCGTCACTTTTATTATTATCACTAAAGTACCACAAAATATCACAACAAAGATTTAAATCTACGTTTCCCACTGATAATTATTTCATCGCAAAGTGTTGAAAAACTTTAACATTTAGTGGTATTAAAACTATCGTTTACATTTTGCTTGCGATCTAAGTGTCAGGAGTTTCTAAGTGTCACGACAACACACCCAGCATGTTAACGAAATTAAAAAGAAAAAAAAGAAGGGCTCCCTACTTGATGTTTCTGATCGAGTGAAACATCAAGTCTCTAAACTAAACACGAAATGCATATCGTAAATTGGCTGCAACAGCCGACAGCCTCCTGTGTGACTTTCCCCCAACCGAACTATTTCGGTGTCACAAAACCAACACTAATTACAACAACCACGGCTCAGTAGCGGTGGATGAATGGTACCCAGCCACCTACTGGGAGCGACACACTGGGGGCCTATCCACACATCTGTCACATCAGGGAACAACAGCCGGGCTGTCAGCCCAGGTGACGGATGCTGCCACCGCCTCCAGGGAAGGGAGCACTTTCACTTTAAAGCGAAATGGATGCGTTTTTAAAACAGGCTTAAATTGTCAGGGTTTGTGTTCATTACATTTAATTTGCATTAATGCATGAGATGATTATGTGGCGTAATGTGTGTGATTCTCGTTTCTTTACTCTTCTGAGGAAGAAACCCCCGAAGAGCAGTTCTCAGTCTGGCACTGACTTCAGCAGAGAGTTGGATTGTTTTTGTTTGTCTTTCACAATTTTCTCAAGAATTTTGTTTGCGGTTTCTTGCGTAATAATATGTAAAGTTGGTACACCGCAATTTTTCCAGATTAGACAATTATTCTCTTCTTCTATTATTTTTTCTTGAGACAACACTTTATTTTCTCGTTTTAGTAGATTTTTTTTTTTTCACCGCTTTACAACCTTAGTTTCTTTAAAAGAAGAACAAGATAAAAATATTTTGTTTTTAATCAGTTAGGGTTTAAAATCCAAAATATTCAAGCAAAGAAACATTTGAACAGAAATTTTTTTCTTCTGTTTACAGATTCACTGAAGCACAATTTGTCATTTTAGTGATTCATTTGCTACTTATAACACCTCTGCTCTGCGCAGAGATGGAAACTGCGAAAAAACCTGTTCAGTGCAAAATTAGTGTTTTCTAGACTGGACATAAACTGTTTCATAAACTGAATAAAAAGTTGAACAAATCACAAACTATTCAAAGTAGATCTACTCAGTCTACATTCTAAACAGACTCAGTGTTTTAGATTTTGAGGTGGAAAAATAAATCAAACTTCTTTAAAGAATTGAAACGACCCTTTACTCAATCCAGTGGTAAATGTAGTGGGATAAATGATAATATTGTCGTTCTCAGACCATTTTCAGCTCACAAAATAGCAATGGCGTAAAGTTTGCTCCCTCAAGAAACAAACTTTTATTTTGTAAAGAACACTAAATACTGGACTGAAAGATATTTAAAATATCCAATATAACACATAACAACTAGAAATAGCACTGATAAAACCAAAAATAACCAAAACCATAAATGAAATGGATCATGATGTCTCTCCATGCAAAATTCCACTTAAAAAATATTAATCAATAAAATGGAAATCTTTCCGCATCCCAAACCCGATCATGGACAGAACAATGGTTCTGAAATGTACCCTGTGCTGCAGGTGTGTGCCGTCTCTCGACTATACAATCGGGACCATTATCTCGAGTTTGATGCTGTCAAATCATCACCCACTTCACAGAGATGAAAGCCTGCGATAAACAAAACCGAAATGAGATGCAAAAAAATTACAGATTCCATCCACGACCCGGAACGAACAACGCAGGCGAGCGACCCTTAAAATTGCAGGTGGAGATGCCGACATTAAAGCTAAAAGATAAAAAAAAAAAAAGTAGGAGGAAAAAAAAAAACCAAAGAAGCTTATTGGGGAGGATTTATATATCGTAATATAGAGATTCTGATCAGAAAATATTTAGATTCATGTGTAAATATGAATCTACAGACAGAGGATCACTGTGTAAATGGAGGAGCTCAGGGATCTAAACAAAAAAATGCTTCTAAACGAGCATTCTGGAGGTTTGACTTGTTTTACAGTCGGGTGTCGGCTAAACGTCCGGGTTCTTGTCACAAAACTCTTTACAAATCTCCCTGAAACGGAGCAGCCAGTTGATGAGGAGCGTTGGGAATGCTTTAGTCTATACCCAAACCACCATCAATCAGCCGCGTGTCGGGCGATTCGTCACGACGACGAAGTGAAAGTCAAAGCTGACTTAATTCGTCTGCACTGAACTTTGAGACGTCGACAACATGAAGGAATATGGGATCAATGATGAAGAAACAAATGTTTTGTTTTTGTTTTTTTTTGTTTTTTTTCAGAAACACGAACAAGAGGAGACTTCATTTCTCAAGACCCTAATGGCTCTCCTGCTTGCCGAAGAACGACTTGTATTGACAGGCAATCTTTTACCATTGCAAGTGTTGCTCGCTGACCTTGATGAGGCCAGTTGTGTGTGCTCACACAGCAGCAGCAACACACAAGAGTCTGTTTAGGTCAGAGACTTCAGATGACGCGCATGTCCACTGTCCTTGACGCACCACTGCTTCCTCGACACTGTCCAAAACAGGGACCGTTACAGTATTTAAATATCAAGTTAACGCCATCTAAAGCACAGATGACGTTGACTGTGCGTTTTATAGTCAGAGTTAAAGGTATAGTTTTGTATTCGGTGGAATACAAACACTATGCCAAGTGGGGGGGGGGGGGAAAAAGAGCAAAATCTATATTATAACTCATCAGAAGAGAACGGATGCTCCTGTCTGCTGGTATTAAGCCAAACAAGAGAAGCAAAGCAATTTTTTCATTCTACAGAAATGCAAACAGCTTTTTAGGGGGGAAAAAAACACAAAACATACACATCTTTATGTGAACAACAGACTTCTCAGGGTTTTTTTTACTGTGCAATCACTGAATTGGAGATGTTTTTTTTTTTATAACCTTATCTTCACCACTGCTCTTATGGCTGAAACCAGTGGAAGTTATTTCGTTGAAAACTGACTGGAGTGTGAAGAAACTCATCTTAGGTGAGAGATTAGATCAGAGGTTCATTGTTTGTGGTTTAACCCTTTTCTACACATGAGTGTAGAAAAGGTATTTCAATGAATATTTCCCAGTAGCTAAAGATGAAGGAATGAACGAAACGCCTCCACTGACCTACATTCAGCTTAGTTGACGCCTTTTTTGATGAAAAAAAGAAATCTGATGAAAGGAATTATATAAATCCTTTATATTTAATAGAGTGACAAGAAAAAGAATGTGGACAATATCAAGTTACGAACCATGTTAAAGGTCAGCTCGCTAAGAAATCCTCAAACTGAACAAACAGATAATGGCTTTGCAAACTACAAACTTATTTACTTAAATTGTGCAATTATTTATGGCATTACTAGGTGCAGCTGCTAAATTTTGAGAACACAATCAAATATATTAATTACCTTGTGGTTCAGTCAATAACAATTGGAGGAAAACTTTATGTGTTCTTCATAAACTCTGGCTTTTTCTCACTTATTCACCGACTCAGGGCGACGCCTTGCTGTTCTTCTCGTCTTTTCATGACAGCTTTGCATTTCCTTGAGTTGAAAAGGGGAAAAAAACCCAAAATGAAATAAAACTGCGAAGGCAACATTCTGCCTCTCGCTCGTTTTCTGTTTGTTACTAATGCCAGAGGATAAACCATCAGATCAACATTCTCTCTCTGTGTTCAGCACTTTGCTAAACTCTCTGAAGTTTCTGTTCTCCCTCTCAAAGGAATCTTCCATGGCTGGTTTAAAAATAGGCTGGCAGTGAAGTGTATTTATAAATCCTAAGGACATTTATGGAAGGTAGATAATTAGCTCTTTTGGTCAGTGTCTGCTGTCGATACTGATACCAATATCTGAGGTTTAGCATTGGCTAATACCGATCCAATGCAGAAAAACATTGCTGAATACGTATAGAATGTGTCTTTCTTTAAACGCAGACATAAATGTACTGAATTACACATTTATTTGATAACCTGCACCTCTAAGGTACACATAAATACAGCAATAATGTCACAAGCTTGATACACATGTTTTTACATGTCACAACATGTAAAAACAACTTTCATTTGTTCAGTCAGTGCTATTAGGAGTTTAACAGCCAAAGAATAATGAAACTGAATCTGACAAAAACAATAGATTGACTGTCTTGGTCAAAAATGTAAAAAATTAAAAAAAAAATTAAAAAACTGCAACAAACTCTGTCAAAACTGTGTCAAATTGCTCAGAAAGTAAAATTGGGAATTCTAAATATAATAGAAAAAATAAATAATAAAGCCTGACGCTCAGAGCACAAAGCATAGAATTAGATGAAATAGATCTGGCCTTACGGATTGGGGACATTGGACTGATACCAGATCTAGATTTTGTTTTCTTTCAATACTGGGACGGATGCAGATATTATCGGATTGGTTCACCTCTGATTTAAGCTGACACTGGAGTTGATCTATTGTCTGCACAGCCAGTTGTGCAAAAGTGCTGAAAGTTTTCATCCACGTAGAAATAAGAGGATGTTTCTGTAGAGGCTTTCAGTTCCCTACAGGCTCACTCAAGTGGTCAGATGATATTAGCTGAATTAATCAGATAGTAAGTAAGTAACCGCCCAGCCTCCCGCCTTTGTGCTCGATTAGGTAATTTCATTATTGGGTCACGGTGTGATGTGATCCCAGCCACAAACCTTTGCAGAAGTACTTTCAACATCTTGTCACGTTATAGCCATAAACCTTAATGTAATTGATTGTAGTGGCACGACAATATTATACCACGAAAGATTGGAAAAGTGTTTCTAATTAAAACGGAGCGATCGTCTGTGAGGTTACTCCGCTCCAGCTCAGACGCGTCAGGTTCGGTTTCCGCCTTTTTCCTGCAGCTCTATAAATTAGACATGTAGGAGAGAAGGACATATTGTTTTTAATTAATGAACTGGCTAATGGCCGTAGTAAATTCTTAGCACAGTTAGTGTGACTGTTACCACGTTGCTATTAAAAACTCAGGAGTTTCAATTGAATGCATTATCTGAAGCACGCAGGTGTGAGGAGCAGGCAGTGAAACTAAAGTGTGAATATTTTAACCAGCATAAAGTGTTTAACAGCTCTGCTTTAGATGTTATGAACACATGGAGGGCTTCTTGCAGACGCCGTGACGAAGCAGTGACCAGCTGCCCGTCAGCTGACGCTAAAGCAAAGCAGGTAAACATTTAGTTGTTCTCTCTATTTAACTTGTTTGTTCGGTTTAAAGCTGTGCTAATGTGTTTATTATATATATTTGTTAGAACTGTCCCGATGTCTTGAGTTTTATATGAGACAGAAAATCTGTTAATTTTTTTTTTATTTTTTAAAGCCAGCTCCTCTGTCTTCTCCTTGTGGTCCTACTGCCTCCTGCAGAGATGCAGCGCACTCAGTCAGATTCAAACAATCAGAGCCAAAAGGAGGGTGTTAGCGCAGTCAATCACACTTGTGCATGTGTTAATGGCCGTGGAACAACTCATCATAACAGGAAAACTGTTTATCTGTTGTCATTGCTGGCTACGCTAACTAGCCTGCGGCTCCAGTGAAAGGAAATGGCTGTAGACCAGCAGAGAACAAAGGGAAGAAAGTGAGCAGCACATACATGAGGATGACTGACAGCACTAAGACACTCCTCCTGGCTCTGATTGGTTGTTTCTGACCAGCATCGACGCGTTTTTGCCGTAGGACCAAAGTGGAAAACCTGGATTTTCTTTTTTTCCCCCCTCTTTCCTCAGGTTGCCTCATCTTGTACTGTCAAGCCATAGTGACAGTTTTCAACAAATATTTTTAAAACTATATTGTTCATAAAAAGTATATATACAGTAGTAGCTTTAGTGAACCACATTCCTGCTCATATTACAATAACAGGAAACCAGGCAGTTGACAATAAATGATGTACCAGATGATTCTCTGTCTTTGTTTCTTTGTTCTTTGGAATGAAAAAAAAAGTTTACTCAAACAAACATGGAATCACTTGATATTCAAGACAGTTGGATAAAAAATCCTTGCTTTCAAGCAGAGTTTGACTTTAGGCCAACCTGACGGAAAGTCTTCAATGTATAATTTATCCTTTAGGTCAACATGTGAATATTAAAAAAGGTTAAAAGCTCTGTCTCTTTGGTCCCAGTTCGCCCAACGCAAAGTCTTTTTTTTTTTTTTTTTTAACTTACTAACCTTTTTATGTGCAATAATTTGGCAAACTGCTGTTCTTTTTCATATTGCAATACATGGGGGAAATGTTTAATTTGCATTATTTATACTGAACTTATTGTCTGTTTTCAGCAGCTCTCTGGCGTGCGGTTTGTTTTCTTCACATCAGAGATCGTCTCTGAACTGGCTCAGCCTCAAAGCTAAAAAAAAAAAAAAAAAAACCCACAAAAAAAACTAAATTGTACATTTGTTGACTTCACTGTTAACATTCGGAGTCAGCTATAGCATGCCTCCTACAGAGCTACGAATCAGATAGGCGGCAGATAATTCCTGCTGTGTCAAACTCATAAAGTGCTGAACCCCCACAGAGCCGAGAAGCTCACATCAGCATCCACAGACTGCACTTTGTTTCCAGTGCACAAAAAGTTCCACTAACATTTGGGAACTTTCATCCCAGCCGACCCTAAACAAAAATCATCCTGGGAAAACGCTTGAGTTTGAAGGTTTTTAACTAAAGTATTGTGTCATTTATCATTTATTGTGATAAATTTCTTGTCATAGCAAGAATTTTGATTTATCGTTGTCACAATAAATTCCAGGTAGCAATGTTTAAAACCCCACAAAACTGTCCGTACTGTCAGGTGTGATTATTTTCGCCACTGTTTGTTCAATGAAAGCACCGATAAATATCAATACATTTCAAAATAAAGTTATCGTGCGCTGTTTAGTGAAGAAAAATCAAACTTTTTGTACGTGACTGGGGTCCTAAAGAAGCGCGCTGCAAATGGGAACAGTTTTCAAGAGCATCATTTGTGTTTGGGGGTTTATAATTGCTGTGACACGCAGTCACACACTTACCTTAAAAAGACGTAATAATAGTTCTTATCGTCACTTTTATCGTTATCACAATAGCACAGCATAATATTGCGATAAAACTTTCTGCCCATATCACCCCCCTCTATTTTGAACACCTGGCATCTCGACTATAAGTGTGTTATTTAACCAATTTCATGTTGTGATTTTACAGACAAAAAATATCAACCGCAATCTTATCTCTTTTTGTACCTTTAGACCAACAAGGTTCAACAAAGAATTACTATCGGTATCAGTTTTTCCGAGTTTCACCAAACGGTTTTCCATTACAGTATTTGCTCAGCATCAGCTTTCGCAGCTCCACGCCAGCTAAAACGAAAAGAAACTATTCATTCACAGACTCATGCGCCACGACACGCGGTGATGGAGTCGGCCACATCGGTGATGATGGCAGCGAATGGCTGCTCTCTTCACAACCTCCCTCCACCGCTTCTCAGTATAAGATAAATCAGAGTGCTGGACTGGAACACGGCAGAGTCTCGCAGCGCCTCGAAGAGATAGGAGAGAGAAAGACGGAGAAGCTGAGAGAGGCACAGAAACAGCGAGCTAATGGCTGTAATCCAACTTCACCTCCTGGGTAAGTGAGTGAGAGCGAAAGTTTAAAGCTTGAATCAATGAGAACAGGTAAGAGGGTGGACACCTCTGGAAAGAGGGGACGCCAATCTAATTCGGTGAGTTGAAGGAAAAAAGGAAGAAACAGAGAGAGGCTGGGATGGAGACGGATGACAAGAGTGACGGAAAGAAACCGAATCCGAGGGGTTTCACAGAACAACCAGGCCGAGTGATGGATCTGAGTAAAGAAAGAGGGGAGGGAAAGAAACGATTTCTCTCTCCGTTTTTGACGTATATATATTTTTCAAGGAGGCTTCAGATGTCTGGCCCACACGTGTCCAAATAACCGTCACGCCTCTAAGAATACAAAACCCGGGCTCTCGTCCTCTGCTCACACGCCCTCGCTCCACACACAGACATCAATCCCCACGGTGGTTTACAGGAGAACGCAGCAGGGTGTTTCCCTCAGGGCAGCGCCTCCCCCCCACTTTGCTTCACCAATCTCACTCGGTGAACGTACTCTCTCGCCCCGGGATGGAACGTTCTGGCTTTCGTCGGGATGTGTTTGGACGGCCGCTGATCTGTGTGCATTAACCGACTGACTGCTGCTGTTCTCACTTCAACGAGGAGGAATGCAGGGGCGTGGCGATACGGACGCAAAGTTCTATCGCGATACTTTGCGGTAGCATTGCGATAACGATAACAGTGACGAGAAGAACCACTGCATGGTTCTGAGGCAGCTGTGTGTCTGTGGCTGTGTGTATAAACACGATTAATGCCCTGAAGAAATGTTCCCATTTGTAACATGTTTCTTTAGGACATCAGTCATCTGAAGGAGTGTGGTTAGTTTCACCAGGCTGCACACTGGAGATGCATCAATCTGATATTAATATCTCTATCGCCCCGATACTGAAAAACACTCTAAATTGCGCATCGATGGCAATTTGACCAACAATAAGGCTCTGAGATTTATTCAGTCTATTTCTATGCTATGTGTTCTGATTAAAGTCGTGATTTACTATTTATTTTACGTCACATTAGTTTCCACCAAAGTAGCAACAAATCTTCCTGTGGTCTAATCCAGAAATATTCATACAAAATGCAGGACAACATTAACATCAACTCAAAATGCACTAAATTCATCAGGCATCACATGTTACAAACTAGATTTTTTTTTAATGAGATTTCAGTGCTTTGTTAAAAGAAAGTGCACAATTTAATGTTATGCAATGACGTCTAAATGCAAAAAGAATGTTCAGTAGTTTTTTCCGCTCTGGTATTTTATGCCACATAACCTATAATTAAAGAAAACCTGTGAAGCATTTGTTTAATTAAGATAGCAAAGCTACAATAAGTCACAGCTACTGAACCAGGAGTTGTTTGGACATTTTCTCGTCTGCAGAGATTCCAGCCTGATCTGCCTTGAAATGCTGCCCTATTACACAACAATGCTCTCTCGTTCTTAATTGGCTGAAAAACAATCCAGTCTTCCAGGGGAAATGGAGGCTGCTGGTTGTTTCAGGTCAGTAGCTTCACATCAAAGCAAGAGGGAAAACAAGGAAAAAGTCCTCATGATTGTTTGCGTCCTCGATGGAGAGAAAATCGGAAATATATGCAGTAAAAAATGGGACGTATACTTTGCTTTTTGTGTTTTCCTAAAAACCCTTCAATGCTTTACTCTGCATTTACTTGCAAGCGTCTCACAACCACGGCGTTCAGGTTTTCCATGGCGACACCTTTAAAGTAATCCGTTTCTGTTAATCTCCTAGAAAGTGGATACATCTCTGAAGATCCACGTCATTTTCGGGCGTCGACACCAATCTGTCGGGCTTGATTTTGCACAGAGGAGGAGTGAAACCTGTGATCTGCATGTAAACGACCTGCAGCCCATCGCTGGGAGCCTCAGAACTTTGGTAACTGCTGGCCTCTGAGGAAGAGGACCACGGTGCCCGTGCATTTGGAAAGCAATAAAAGAGAAAGAATGTAACAATCAGAAATTTAGCTCCACAATATCGTGAGGCGTGGATTGAAAGTACGAATCAAAATATTTAATTAAGGTGCGGGATGAGAAATAGCACAACATCTGTAGTGGAGCATCAGGTTAAGTGCTTACCATGAAGGAAAGTGAGACGTTTGAAGTTGTTGGCTTTTTAAAATAAGATTAAATGGAAAAAATATGAAAAGAAGTGATGCAAGTTAATTTTGTGTTATTTGGTTCAGTTTCTGTCTCAAATATTGTGAAGGTCTTTGACAAGAGCTCCAAAACCGCCAAGCTGAGAACTCAAATGTATTTGATCTTAATAAGTTTGAAGTAGATGTCATATGTTCTACATATGACATTTACAGTGGTTTTTTCATATGGCAATAAAAATATTTCATATTTTTATGAAAAAATAAAAATATTTATTTTTATAAATATTCCTAATCTGGAAAATGCAATTTAGGTTCATTTACTTTCATTCTCAACTGCTAAACAGGAACTTGTACAAAAAAAAATAAATAATCCACACATCTCTATGGAAACATGTTCAAATGATGTTTTGTTGTTGTTGCTGCTACATGCTAAAAATAAAACGCAGGTGTTCCCTTTCTCAAGTGCATCATTCATTCCATCACAGGATGTTCGCCAGGTGACCGAACCCAAAGTCCCTGCAGATGAAATATTTTGCTGACACATCAGATTGTCTGCAAAGTGCTTCTTCTGAGGACAGAATTTACTACGGGAGTAATCACATCATCCTTCCCTGAACACCATCCTTGATAAAGGTTTTGGCCTGAAAGCCTGATAATATTGCTTGGCTCGTTGCCATGTTTGGTTAAGTCTGCACGCCTCCGACTTTGGCTGCGTTATGATTCTATTGATTCTTTGTAGGTCTGAGGGTTTCATGTTGTTTCTTTTTTTTTTTTTTTTGGCATTTGGGACAAGCAAAAAAAAAAAAAGAAAAGGCATGTCAGGATCTAACTGTGTTTCTCAAGTTAAGTTCAAAGGAGATAAAAAAGAAATCTTTCCCAGCTCAGGATTCTTTTTTTTTTCCGTATTTTTTCAAAAGTTTACTGTTTTCATTTACCTTTTTACTGTTTTTGAACATTTTTTCTAGCTGTTTATTGACAGCTCTTGAATTAGGTCAAAGCACTGCAAAAGAAAACTGCACCATTGTCAATTCTAAGTCAAATTTAAACGATACAACAAAAATGACTTAAGACGTGGAAGTTTAGGGTTTAAAAAGAGCAAAAATACATTTTAAATTCAGTCTAATTCAAAAATACTGAATTAATCCCAAAGGGAACACTATACATACATTTACAAAGTCAATGAATGTGTGAAACCAAACTCTGGCAGAATGTGAACGTGTAACTAATAAAACATCTATTGTTATCTTCATGCAGTCAGCACCTACTGGTGACCTTGGTGGGTTTCAACAGAGGAGCCAAAATTAACCTGATTTGAAGTATCAGAAAGTGGAATGCAGTGCGCTGAAAAACTTCTCACATTTTTTTGTTGCTGTCTTGGCAAAATGTGATTGAAAAGCTTACAAGAAAAGCTCAACCCTTAATTTGGTGAAGTCAAGCGTAAATACACATCTGTCTTTTAATCTCAGTATGAAGCCTTCTGTCCTTTGAAGACCTCAAAATGCATAAAAGAGAGGAAACATGGAAGAAAACCCTGCTAAAACATTCCAACATGGCCGCAGCTCAACAGCCAGACCTGAGGCCAAGCGGTTCAAATTAAAGCATATTCCTGTTTTGAATGACAGCTAAATTTGACTTGAAAAGCGCCTGGGCTATTTGGTAAAGAAGAATGAACGCTGTTTGTCTCTGCAGGTCCAAAGGCTGGAAAACACAAACCCCGTATTTTGCTGCTGTAATTGCAGTTAAATATGTCTCAACACAATACGAGGCCAGAGGCTCAATACAAATACAAACTAAACCTTTTATGCTTTTTTTTTTTTTTTATGTTTGAAAAGCAGGCAACATTTTGCATTGTGTATGATGTTTTATATCACAAAGAAAACGATGATATACTAGGGTTTATGGTTGTTATTAAGGCTATTGCAATAAGTAAATAATCAATAAATCGCATGATAAATTAAAAGGAGTTTGATCATTTCCATCCTAAATTTTAAAATTTTGATGTGATAATCTATAATCCATTTCATTTATGATTTTGGTTGTGTTTTCTTCCCTCCCCCACTTTATTTATTGTGTTTAGTTGTCATGTTTTATTCCGGATATTTAAAATATCTTCCAGTTCCACTGAGAAGTGTTACAAAATTAAAGTCTTTGAGAGGATGATGATCAATTTATTACTTTATGTATTATTGTTTATCGCAATAATTACTGGGACAGTCCATCGTCTAGCTAAATTTATTTTTCTGTCGTGACAGTCTCAGTTGTCAGGCAACAGAAACAAAACAAAACATCCACAAGGCATTAATATTTTTCCAAGGCGTTCAGTACACGAAAATGTTAATGTGACGGTAAAAGGAGAGTCGATGTGTAATCTAAACAGGAGACGATCATGGAAAAGTAAAGATCAGAGAAGGAAAAGAGAATTAATAACCAAGCGACTGACATGTCCCCACAGATAAGAGCCATGGGAGGAGCGGAGAGAGGAATCAACATCAAAAGTCTGGAAGACAAAAGCAGTCATGCAAAATGATCAGAGCGAGGATGTGAAAAGTTTTTTCTTTCTTTTTGTTTTTTTTTTACAGGAGAGAAGGAATGAAGAAAGAAATTCAGAATGAAGAGAAGCAGCAGAGAGAGCAATGGATAGCTAAATGTGAGCAGAAAAAAAAAAAAAAGAAATGAAATGATGGCAAATGAAAAGATGGCAAGGACAGAAGGTAAGGCTAATAGAGGCTTGATTGCCGGGACAAAAGACAAGAAAATAAACCTATGAGAAGAATTACATTAAAGAGGAGAAGGACCAAAGTGCATTATGGGAGAGATAAATGAAACAAATAATGGTAATGATAGGGAGGAAGTTAAGCATAACAGAGAACGTGTAACATATTCAAGAAACGGGGAGTGGGGATGCACCGATCCACTTTTTCCCTCCCAATACCGATATCTGAAAACTGCTGAACCGACTTAAAACATTTTAATTATAAAAAACATAAATGTACTGATTTCCAAATGTATTTGACAACTCGATTAAACACAAGCTTTAATACAAGCTTGGTGAAACATGTTAAAATCACACGACTTTCATTTGTTCCGTCAGCGCAAGTAGGAGTAGAACAGTCAAATAAATAGTAAATAAACTGACATGTGACAAAAACAATATGCTCACCACTTTGGACAAACACATACAAAAAAAATGAATTGCAACAAGCCTTTCAAAATGGTTCAGAAAATGCAATTAGGAAGTTTAAATGTAATGTGAAAGAAATAAGAAAGCATCACATCACTCAGAGCACAAAGCACAGGTTTCCTTTCAATATTGAGACCGATAAAGACATTAGTATCGGATCGGTGCATCGACAGAGTGTGGACTGAAAAAAAGAAATATTGTTACAGAAACAGGAAGCATTGCTCAACAGTGATGTGTTTGACAGAATGCGGTTTTCAGCTCTAGTAATAAGATTACCGGTGATAGTCCTAAGGAATCTGCGGCGCAGAAAGAGCCGGTAACATTACAGGGGAGACATGTAAATTAAGGAGCCGCCAGCGTTAAATGGGGAGAAAGGAAAGATGGAGTCTGCTGACAGAGGGGGTCTGAGGACCAGCAGCTCTCAACTACTCATCTAATGAAAGACGCGGGCAGATTGTGCCAGAAATTACATTATGTGTGAAGCAAAGATGTGATCGGCTGAAAATGAGAAGTCAAACGCGGTGACAGAAAGAGCAAACGGGGAGGAGAGAACGTGAGAAGAGTCAGGGGAGGACGGAAATTAGAGAGTTAAAAAAGCAGGGGCCAAAGAGAAACGTGTGAGGGAGAGCAAGGTTTGAAAAATGCTGCTTTCTCGCCGTCACACTAATGAGACTCTGGGTTTCTTTATGGATGCATTTTGTGTGTGTGTGTGTGTGTGTGTGTGTGTGTGTCACTGCTCCGTTCCCCTTACTCTGGATTAATGGGGGCGCGCATTCATAAACACACACCAGGTAGACGCAAATTGCTGGGAGGAAAATCGCGAGCGTTGCATCGTGCATAATGCATCAGACTCAAACTGTAATAAAGCTGTGTAATCAATACGGGATGATTTGAATGTGCGCCGCTCTGCCGCGATGTTTTATGGGAACTGACTGAGCCGGTTGAAACAAAGCGCCGCATTAAAGCCAGAGGTTCCCGACTGGTTCCCAGCAACAAAAACAAAACGAAAAGAAGTAAGAGTACGGGGCCAAAAGAGGTGCATTTCACTGAAACCAGATCCAGCTACATTTGCACTATTATTCAATTTATTATAACGCACAAAAGTGTAAATACAATCATTTCTGTATCAGATGTACATTGTAAGGCTGTCCTCTGTACCTCCATCCATCCCCGGCTTGCTTTTTGGCCAGGAAAAGTTCAGTTTGATCCATGGGTTAGTTACGAAGGTCACACCCGAGGCCTTGTCGCCAAGGAGACGAGCGATTAAGAAAAGATTAAGAAAGACCACACGGCAGGACGCAGCGCCACAGAAAATACTGCAACGGGTATGGCGGGCCAATAGGTGGCGCCGTGTCACTGCCGCAAAACAACAACAACAACAAAAAAACCACAGAACAGCACCATTGTTATTATTTATGATAACGAAGCACACGCAGGATACAAAGATGGAGCAACAATGTTAAAAAAAAAGACTCGAAAACATGAAATTGCTGTTTTGAAGCTCATCCACTCTGGAAGTCGGTTTAAAACATGATCGTTTCTAGTCTCTCACGATGGCGATGGACAGTCTACACAAACTTTCACAGCCAATAAAAAAAATAGAAACAATAATCAAGTATTTTAAAATTTTAAACTCTGGGTTTCCCTCAGTGTATTATAAGCCTGGCGGGCCACCAGGATTTATTTACCTCCCCGCTCCCCCACCAGGCTAACAAAGCTTGTTTATTTATTGTAGATAGGTTTATTATACACCATTTACAATGTCAGTAAAGACGGGCTTATGGGTGACGCATTGAACAGGGCGCCAGGCCAGGAGCGCACTTTTAATTAATCTCTGAAACCATAAAATCAGATTTAATAGAATTCTTGTTTATTAAAATTCTGTGTTAAAATTCAGTTCCTCTATACCTTAGTCTGGCTCTGAATGTGTCCAGCATTACACAGCTTGTTAAGGCTCTATGGTTGTGTGTTTAAATACTGTCAACGAAGTCTTCCAATTATATTACTTTTCCTGTCAACATTTGACATTTACTAACACAAAAACTGGTGGGCCACAGTCAGACCCCGACTGCTGGGCTCAGCAGGTTTTCTGGGGGAAACTCTGGAAGCCGTAGTACAATTTTTCAGGAGCAACATGGCCATATTAAAACTACTATATGTCATTTCATACCCTGTTATGTAAAGGACTACTTATCAATGGGTATAATTTGCATTAGTAATAGAACTGGCTTTAGCTCAGGGGCCCACATTCTTGTAAATGTGGCCCCTGATCATGGCAATAGTCCAAAGTGACTGAGTGTTAAAAATCCATATCTTGAGATTGTGGTCACTGTTCACTTGTTGAGAAACACGTAAGATGCCTACAATATGTTAATGGAACAAATTAACAATCTGTTTTTCCGTACGTCACACGTCACACCGCTTCATGTCTACCATGTGCTGCGATGACGAATGAAGACCTTTGACCTCTCCAGGGTCAAAGGTCAACGTGCCTGTTGCCCTGTGACCACCAGAGACCCACGCCAGCCCTGTAACGCTCTGGCTAAGACTTGTTCAATCTCTGGCACAAATGTTGCGGCTCAAACATTAATATTAGTCGCCATTAATATTACTTAATCTTAACATGAGGCTCTATCTGCACCGACGAAGATTCATTCACCTCGGCGATCGAATTGACTGAAGTCTCTCCAAGGACAGGGCAGACTGACCCAACCACCGTTTAATTGAGCTTATATTTATTTGATCACTCGGACGCATCGGACGTCTCTGTATTCTCTCCCAGATGGTCTGGTAATCTCACGGAAGACAAAACCGAGACGGCGATATCGCTGCTAAAGTAACTACTCAGTCGCACCTTGAATACTCGACACCCTCAAGGCCCAGTCAGGCTCTGCGTTAAATATGCAGACACATAGAGACAGAGCTTCCTGTTCATCTTCTGGGTTCATGTCTTGTGTTTCTTTTTATTCGGCGATGAGGGATCCAGTGGAGTCACATCCAAACGGACCAAACAGAAACACAACAGCAACTAACGGAGGGCGCTGGGGGACAACGCGGCTCAGTCACGATGGGAACAAAGAAGACAATGACAGGAATGACGGAAGTTTTCCGTCCGCATGCTGTAGAATAATTTATGGCCACACAATGTCAGATGTGGTGCCAGTTTTCATGTCTGTTTCTGACCAAGACAAGACTCAAAACTAAGCAGCCACAACAAAAGCAGGCGGTGCTGAGATCCGGTTCTGTAAAAACCGAGGTGAAAACAGGATAACGGTAAAAAAAAAAACAACATACCAGCCGGAACGCGAAAGGAGGAGACAAGCGAAGCGCTATCATTCCTGAAAGGATGTGACACTGCAAAAGATGACTGCATCAGAAAGAGAGTGACCTTTTGTTTGGCTTTTAAAGACATCAACTTTATGGAATCTTATTATAACTAACACCTTTTGAAAATGATTTGCCATCCACTTCATGTTTTCACCATTCCAAGAACCCTCTGCACAAGTGACTAAATGCATAATCATGAATGGCGTCTTGAACATTTTGCTTTGCTTTTCAAGTGAGCGCTCTCTTTGTGCGCTCAGTGCAATTATTATTGGTTAATTATATTAGAAGAAAAGAAGCAAAGCAGGTTAGGGTTGTTGAAAAAGCAAGAGATTCTCAATGACGGAATAAACGTCAAAATTAACTCCGGTGGTATACTGTAAATCCTGGGAGGGTTTTTCTTTCCACCCTAAACTTAAAGTCATGACAATAAACACCATAAGAATCAGGAAATAAGACGACAGAGTGAAAGTAATGTATATTCACCAAGTCAGCAGCTTGGCTTTCACTTTCTTTAGTTTGCTTGCTAATGTGTTATTGCCTGATCAAGATGTCCGTTTGTATCAGCATCATTTTAACAGAAAGGTTTGAGTAATAAACAAACAAAGAACAAAGCTTATGTGCAGGAAAAACCTTGTTTTTGTTTTTCCTACAGATATTTAGATCCGTCAAAAACGAACCAAATAAACCTAAAAATGACAAGAATAGATCATGAAAATGGTGAACAAATCTTTAGCTAGTTTCCTGTTGAAGTTGAAACTTTTGCTAATGAGTCAAACAACTCGCCATTTCTTCAGAAGTAAAATCAGCTTCATCAAAATTTTACAATGGTGATTTTGAGTTTGGTCAAGAATCTCAGATATTGCATTTAAGCAGCGTTAGGCAATATTATGAATGGCTTCTTTTCTTCCTGGAGCAAAATTTCTGGATTCTCTTCCCACTGAATGAAGAACAAACATGTTTTAACCAGAAATTCACCAGACTCAGACACAGACCTGATTTTAAAAAGAATAAAAACTTTTCTTTTTTTATTTTTATTGAAAGACTGATTTGGATTTGGAAACATTTTCTTTTGCCTGATTTTTTGTTACTTACATGAAATATTGTCATTTTCATCTATAAAGTACCAAAACTTCCACCTAATTGTGTATTTTGCCTGCCGGATTATGTAATTTTTAAATATTAAATGACTGATAATTTGAACAGTTAATCAGTACTTAAGTAGATTTTTTTTTACCATATACTTTTATACTCTTTTGTAATTTCTTGGACGGCTTCTTTTTACCTTTACTTGAGTAAAAATGTGTTGAAGTCGTGCTACTCTTACTTTTTGGCTTCTCTGCCCACTTCTGTATTTACGTAACAATTGCTGCTCAATAAGTTGTATCAATTCAAAATGATTCCCAGTAAAAGGTCTTACAGAAGAGTCCGAAAATACCCCCAGCACACTGTCTTATGCTAACATCTCAGTAACAGATTAAAACAATATATCTGGTAGAGCAAATAGACTATATAGGAGAAGGAAGCAGAGAGTATAGCGCCCTTTGGAAACTGAGTGTGTCTCAAACACAAATGTTGTTTTTTCTTTTTTGTTTTGTTTTGTTGTGTTTTCTGTACTGTGTGTCTGCGTGTGTGTGTGTGTGCAAGCACCGGCGGAGGAGGTAGCGGAAATAGAAGGGCTAACAGGATTTTACTGTTTTGGCTGATAGCCACATGAGCAACAGCATTGTTTTCAATATGAGCGATTTGATGGATGGCATTCACTATCTCAGAAATATGATGACTTAAGCAAACCAGCATTATGAAAGGAAAGCCACAGCTTGACTGAACAAAATCGTAATTGAATCTTTTTACTGGTGTGGATGCACTGAATATGATGAATGCAGCTGGATGAGCTTTAAAACCCAAGTTCTCTTTGTTTGATGTTGTATTAGCTTTAGCATTGTTACATGTGGGCTGAGAAGTTTTATTTTCTTGCTATCTAGCCAGATAACAACAATTTAAATTGACTTTGCAAAAGGGACGTCCTGAACTAATATTGGAAATTGCTCTGATATCAGCCAAAAAATGAGCATCTGATTTTATGAGGCTGTATCTAAAATTAAATGCTCTGATCCAGCATTTAGTCCACCCCAGCATTTCCATCCAGCAGCTGTCGTACCCACACTCAGACCCACTGGTTAACAATAAATCTATTGTTGCTGACTACTGTTCTTTGTTTCAGTACTATCATTTGATTGAGCTTTTTCTAAAATTACAGTCAACAAAATAAGTCATAAAAATATGCATAATTCATGCTGAGATCATACCGGGTCAGCATCGGTATCGGTCGATCCTCCAAGCTGCAATATTGGTATCAGATATAAAAATGTTACATCGGGACACCACTACGTCGCAGCAATTCCAAGTTCTAAAGTTTTCTGTGTCTCCTCTGAATCACACGAGGGAGACTGAAAGTAAAACCTTTCATGGATTTCGTTCAACAACGTCCTTGTTTTTGCCACTCTTCTACATATTAGTTGTATCTACAACTACTATTTGCTTTGCCAACTGAGCCTGAGAACACAGTTCTGTTGCTTCTCCAGATATTTAGCACTTGGAACATTATCCTGTGCAATCTTTTGTTTTCCTGAAGTTTTTTTTTTATTCACATACCCCAACAAGCCTTTAAGGCTACAATCATGCCACACCAGTTTAGTCCGCTTTAACTGAACTGTGGTCAGTTCAATTATAATAAACACATGTAAATCTAGTGTATAACACATGTACAACACACTTCTTACACTACATTAGTCTTCTTCCTTGTATTTCACAACTGTGCGCTTCTTTTGCGTACACAAATTTCCCAAAAAACACTGAGATTCGTGGTTGTTAAGTGACGAAATGCTACAATTCGTTCAGCACGTGTGAACTGGACCACATGTTAGTGGGTCAGCTTTCTAATACCTCAGTGCAGGTGTAGAGAAAACAGGATGATACAGACGACTAAAGAAACGGGGAGTGACTGATGTTGAGAGATAGTGGTAAAATAATAAAATAATAATGGCTCAAGAGCAGATCTCCAAGTCATATTTAGCAGCTTAATAACACAAAAAATGTCATGCGTCAATTAATTATTAAAACACTGGAGGGAGGGGGAAAAAGAGAGAAACAGGCCCCCACCCCCCCGTACTGTCATTTCTCTTTCTTCCTTTTTGTTTCCCTCTCTTTCCACTGTGAGAATCATTTTCATCCCTGATGCTGATACGGGGAGAGAGCGAGGAACATACTGAAGGGTACAGTGAGAAATGACAAGAGCTCAGAAGTGTGTGGGAGAAAGAAAGTGGATGAAAAGAACGGTGGCGGTGTATGGCAACTTCAATATTTTATGTTCCGGGGTCATTAAAAGTGGGCAAGCCGTCCCGGCTCCATGTGGGAGCCTATTACGCCAGACCATCTTACGGTGGGATAAGTATCTGTTTTTGTTCTGGCTGTCTGATTCTCTCGTTCTCACACCGGCTTACTCCGTCTCTCTCTTTCTCTCTTCTGCTTTGGTGAATTCTAGCAACTTAAAAAGGAATTGTGTGTAATTAGCAGGGGCACGGAGCGGATAGCAACTTAAATTCTAGTATGTTTTTGGTGGATAAGAAAAAAAAAAAAGTTTCCAGTGTCAAGAGACAGACGAAAGGCACAGCAACGGGGCTGAAGGGAAAGAGAAACAGGGTCTCGGGCTGCGTCTCTCCCGCAGGATCCACATGCATGTTAGCATATGAAAGGAAGCTTCAGGACACATGTGCATCAGCACAAAATATGCACATTAGTCCATACAGAAATGAAAGACTTTGGAGCTTCGACTCACTGTTGCATTGGAACAGCAAAAGAGTCCAAATGTTTTGGACTGTAGGCCAAAAAATCAACCAATTTTAAAGTGCTCAGGTCTTATCTATTATTTTTAAAAAAAGTTATTTTTACTGTAAATTATTTTTTGCCCAGCAAAAAAAATTACAACAATCCACATAAAAGCGCAGAAGGACAAGTGACAGTAAGAGGGTCTCAGCTGTGTTCAGTTTTCTGACTTTTATCCCTTTTTTTCCTGACTAAGTGGAAAAATCTGCCTAATGTGGCGATACTTTAATACTTATGTGATTAATCGTCAGAATAGATTAATCGAGGCCACACAAAATCCTTCAAGGGGCCACAAATGCCTCCTGAGCTGCACTTTGGAGATCCCTGTCCTACAAGGTCTACTGCAAATTTTGTGAAATCAAGCGTTCTGAAAAAAAGAGCAAGAAAAGTACAAACAAAATCCAACATCGTAGAACCCGGGCTGGAACCAGCAGGTTTCAGGAAGACCACTGTTAAAAAAAAGAAAAGTATGCTTACAAATCTCTGGTAGGATTTCAGGTGTGTTGTGACATAACTGGCAGTATTTCACAAAACATCATATTGTGGCATCATGCCCAGTTGAGCCCCAATGGAAATCTGATGATGCCACCAGGAAACATCACATTTCCATTCCATGCTATAGTGAGATGGCAGGTTGGTACATTAGAAAACAGAAATCTCTCTCCTCCCATGTAACGGTCTGTAGGGCGATGATGGCCGGGGAACCTCTGCTTCACAGTCTACGGTAAACAAGAGAGGGATAAACTTGTATTTGGTGTGCAGATGGGCTCTCCAGAGAGGTTCCACTGCTGTCCCATCTATATAAACTTCAGAATTGAAAAAAAGACCCAACAAAGCAAATGGGAAATATACTGACAGACCCAAATCACCTGAAACAGGAAAGGAAATATGTGCTCTGATTTTAAATGAAGAGTAAATGTTGCAGGTTTTTTTTTTTAATACATAGCATGTACTTATATATAGCTTACTCTATTTATAAGTAAAAACGTAAATAAGAGGAATTTTATAGTTATTGAAATATACTGCTTTAACTTTGTCGTTGTATACCTCCATTACACAGTGAAAAACGTTTTTAACGTGGAGGGCATCCATTTAGCTCCACTTGGTTCTTCATTAGGTAACACACACACACACACACACGCACACACACGGGGAATAGTAGAGAGTTGGACAAAAACAGAGCTGAACAATTTCTGACTTGGCAGTCCAGTTGATTTAACTGTCAAAAAATACTAAACACAGTGACAAAATATTCCCCATCAAGAGGAAAATCCCTTTAATTTATCAGTGATAAAATAAGCATAGTTATGCAGAAAAACAATAAGATTCCATCTTTTAGAGCTGAGCTGGCTCCGACAGACAGGCCTCGCTCTGACAGATTGATGTGCCAGACAGAACTTTGGATCCGCTTTGTGTTTGAACATGAGACACACGGACAGGGAAAACACACTCCATCAACAGCCGAAAGATGATATGAAAAACGCCACAGTTAGAGACCGACATCATTATTTCCCTTTTCATCATTTAAGAGGAAATATCTGTGTTTACACACAAAGACCCCCCACAAAAAACACAACAACAACAGTCGTCGCCGTGGGATTGGGAGCGTTCTCAATATTAAACATATTCATCTTTTCATTTCTCAAGCACATCCCCATATAACTTCATGCGCGGAGCGTCTGAGCACGATGCCTACCAGAGCTCGCTATGTAGCTTCTCAATTACCTTCCAGCAGAGTTGGGCTGTTCTGCACCAGCTGCACAGGCTAATCCAGTTAGGCATGTCGTAGCCCAGACGCATTTGTAGGCAAGCGGCGTGTTTAAACGACCACACAAAAGCCTTCCTATGACAGGGATTAGCAACTTGTAACCATTTATGGGATTACGGGCGGTACTCCACTCTAAACTTTTAACTCAGAGCGCGTCATCACAACTCTATTGTGTGTGTTTGTGAAAGAAAAAGACAAATCCTGTTGTACTTGAGCTTTTCTGTACTGTTTGTCCATTTTGAAACAAATCAATAAAAATATATGATAGGAAAAAAATATATCAATTCAGTGGGCATTTATTGTTTTGTTCATCACAAATGGTTATGATTTATCGTTGACAAAAAAACCAACAGTGTTTGAAATCCCCCCCAAACTGTGATAATAGGAATAGTTATGCTTTTTTCTTCAGTTTGATCAATGAAAGCATCAATATATACCAATAAATTTGAAAATAAATTTAGCGTGTTGCAACTTAGTGATACAACTCACACTTCTTTACGCGACCGGTGTCCTAAAGCAGCATGTCGCAAATGGGAACGTTTTTCTAGAGCACTGATTGTGTTTGTGGGACTATAATTGATGTGACACAAAGTCACAATCATACAATTATGTAAAAGAAGATGTAATACATTGTCCTTATTGTCACTTTGGTCTTTATTACAAAAGTATCACAAAATATCCTGATAACACTTGAAGTCCATATCACCCACTCCTGCTGTGATTGGCATTTATTGTATCATTTATCATTCATTGTGATAAATTTCTTATAATATTGTTGTCACAATAACTTCCAATTATTATGTTTTAAAAAAAGCACACCTGTCTGTATTGTTATCACAAAAGGACCAAAAAAATATATTGTGATAAGACATGAAGTCCATATCGCCAACCTCCTTATACAGAAGCAAATGGATGTCTTTTTCTGAACAATATTAAAGCGTACAGAGTTCCAAAGAATTATGGGTAATGTCCACTGGGCAAATGTGGACAATATAGTGTCTTCGAAAAGTAATAAGAGTTGGATTTGCATTGCGTGTTCAATAAACCCAGATACCCCTACATGAAACCTAAGGTAATCAATTGCCTACAAAAGTTGCCGAAATAGTAAATGCAAACTGACACTTGGCAATTTAATCTTAGCGTCCATACAAATACGATGTGAAGGTTTGCTGGAGAACATTAATGAAAAAACCAGCAACAGGAAGATGGAGAGAAACACAGCAGACGGGTCAATATCTCATGCGTTGAACAACTCATAGAGTATTGTTTAATCAATCACCTGGAGATATGAAAATGCTAGTCGCAATTTTATTTTCCGTCTTCACAGTTCTGTCCAAACATGACTGGCAGGGTGCCTGGTTCTGTTTACCTCTCTGATTTGTTTGTGTCAATGTTATGTTATCGACATTGTTGGGGTTTTGTGCTTAAACCTTGATTTCGAGCAATTTGGACAACATTTACTGCTACTGCTACTGAGTTTATGGTTCCCATCCATCCATTCATCCATCCATCCATTCATCCATCCATTCATCCATCCATCCATCCATCCATCCATCCATCCATCCATCCATCCATCTTATGTACCAAACAACGGTTTAGAGTTTCTCATGTTTATTCAGTAAAATTGTAAATATTAGCAAAATAGAAAGTTAAATATGATTTTTTTTAAATACATTTCTTGACGCTATGTGTCTTTTTTCTTCTACGTTTAGTTACTTCATGCATCTCAATGCGCAGTGAGCAATCAGAAAACGATGCAGTCCTCACTGTACAGAGCGCTTGTATTAATAGATCAGAGGGTAGCGACAACAGACTTCTTTCTTGTTCTCAACGTGTTTCTAAAATAGACTTTTGAATCCTCACTCAAAAATATTTCAATATTTCATCCAGTTTTTGACCTTCTGCACTATGAATGCTGTCTGATGTTAATCAGCCTTTTACCACCTTATCCTTCGATGTCTGTTCTCCTTCACTTCGTACCATGCCCATATTCACAAAAGAGTTTTCTTTTGTTGTTGTTGTTGTAAGAGAATGATTTGTTGCCAGGCAACTAGTCCAGTGTGAGCGTCGCTATATACCATAACTGTGTGTTTTTGACAAGTGACAAGGTTCCCAAATGCTGCTTTTTAGTTTTAATACATGAAACACATGAATATTTCAGCACATGAATAGCTGAAAGTTGACTTCTAGTCACGTATTATGCAAAAAACAGAGACGCATGTAAAAAAAAAAAAGCCTTTCCAGTTTATCAAGACATTATCAAAAACCAAAGGAAACATCCTCAGGCCTGCGAGCCGATCTACAGAAAGTGTCTACAGAAAGTCACAGAGCAATCTCTTGGTAAGGTTTTCCAGTGGTGAAACTGTCATTAGTAAATTAGCAGCGTGGTAGATTGATATTGCAATAGGAGGATCAATAACGCTGCATTCCGGCCCTCGGTCACTGATTCATACGTTGCTGCAACTGCCAACTTTCAGTTTCTCTCCCTCCATCACTTTGCCCTATTTTTATGAAGCTGGTTCTTATTTTGCTGACTGCATTGCTGCCACGCCTCCCCCACAACGCTGTCATCCTAAAGTCTTCATGTCCACAGGGTCTGAACCTGAGAATGTTTCCCTTTATTAAAGCAATAAAACATAAAAGATCCATTAAAGAAACATGCCTTTGGGTCCACCGGAACGTCTTGCTAGGAATTCCCAACAAAACCTGATTAAAATGCTTTCATAAGCAGAAAGAGTTTAAGGAACGACTGAAGTAAATAAATGTCAGAAATAAATTGATTGCATTTGACCGAGTGTTTCACAGCCATATTATAATAATATAATAATATATAATATAATAAGTGACAGGATGACGGTTTGTTTTTTGGTTTTTTGTTGTTGCTTTTTTCAGACAGCTGGCTCCACCAGAGATCTCACAGCTCATAAAACGTTGTGCAACATCTCGAATCCGTAGCTCTTCTGTAAAATGGCCGACTATAATCATCCCAAACTACCGCAATCGATCCCTGAAAGACACCGACGTCTCCTCTGATTGGCTGAAAGACGATGAGCCCTAGTGCCACGGCTAATTCATGGATATATCTCATGTAACTTTTTCTCTAATGTGATTTCAGCTTAAATCCTTTAAAGGAAACCGCGTAATTAAGAAGTTGTGTTTTCTTGACATTAGTGGGTACCGAGGTAAAGATCTGAGCACACCACAGTGAGGGTTGCCTCCAGGCAAATTTGCCCCTGCGCTCATTCTGCCCTCTTCGTCAGGCAGCAGTAAAAAAAAAACCCGAACATCATCCGCATCACAGCGATCAAAGCGTGTGCAACAAAGTAGAACCTTGCAGTCTGGAAATTACAGTCATGTGTTTTCATCTTTAGCGTTTTCTGTGCTTGTTTTTGCTTTGAGACTCTGTTGTTCTTTTTACCTGCGTTTGGTTCTCTATGTGAATAAAGTTTGCTTACTATACTTTGACTATTCTTCTGTTTCTCCTTCTATCATGTTTGCCTCTTCCAGCTTCTTTCATGAATACAGGTTCCTTAGGAGCAGTGCGCTGTCTTCCTTGCTCCCTTTCGATCTCTCCTCATCCTCACTCTAACACACTTCAGTGACTTATGTTTATCCCTCGCAGAGAGGTGGATAGAGCCGGCAGCCTTACCACAATGAAACCTCACCAGCAGCTCCAGCAGGTTTTATTTATTTTATTCTGGTCGGCTCAGTTTTGATCTGTGCGCTTTATTGTTGCTGCCGCATTAATGAAACATTGTGGCTTTCACTATAAATTATGATTACAAGATGCGTTTATTGCGATAATTTCACGCTCCTTCCTAAAATCCCGCTCTGCTCATCCGGAAGATCCTCAGTAGGAATGGAAACTCTCCTCTGCGGTTGCCAATTAAAACCTGGAAGTGATGCTTCACTTCGCCTGAATTACTCCTCCTCTCTATAGTTCTGGCCTGATAACTATTGCATCCTAAAGTAAATATGATGCACATAAGAACAAATTAATTGAAGTAACTTGTTCCTACAACTTACGAGAGAACGCTTTTCGCTGTGGAGTCTCATATTTTCACTCGTTGTTCTTTACTTTGGTGTTAAATGTGAATAAAAAGTTTGGCGATTCTTTAGATAGCTGAGACTGTAATAGAGGCCGACCTGCAGGTCAGCAGGAGTTAACTGTTGCATAGCAAAATCAGTAAATGAAATGGAAGGAAAGCACTTTATGTGTAACTGCTGAAATTCACTAAAGCCATTATGCAGTGAAAGTCAATTTGTACAAATGAGTTCCTTATTACAAAACTTACAGTTAATTATGCCAATTTGCAGCTGCATTATTGTGACTCTGTTCCCGGCTTACTTTGTGTTTCTCTCTCTGCCTTCACTTGACATTCTTTTTTTTTTGTCTGATTGCTGTGATTCTGTGCGCCACATTCTTCACCGTAACATGACGGGTTTTGAACCTAGACTCTCATTAAAACATTTCTATTTTACAGTTTCGTTGTGATAAGTTATTTTCATGGGTAATTTGTTTGTTCGGATTTGTCTGAACATAATTTTAAGATGATCTTAATGAGTAGATATCCAGGTTTTCCAAGAGTTTTTTTTTTTTTAAGGGGTGGTGATGTGTAAAATATTTGAGGATGAAGCTCCTCCTCAAAGCTGCAGTGTTCAAGCTTCCTAGCTTCCACTTCCTCCGTTCTAGGCTCTTTCAGACTAGCCAGCAGCAATTAGCAAACATCTGGTGGAACTGCGCATCTGCTGAGCTCATTAATCGAGCACCGCTGGTGAAAACGTTGTTTAATTAAAGGGTTAGCAGAGGAGTTTCAGGAAGAGCAGGAGTTTTTAAAGACACTGAGGCCCAATTTCAAGGTGTTAAATTTTGAAGTCAAATTTCTTTTAAGTCATATTTGATAATTATCGTATTTTCACAACAACTGGAACATAGTTAACTTATTGTTCTATAAAATGTGGCTGGGAAACACATAATACTCGTCTTCAGCAGTGGAATGCAAGCTGCTATTAATAGATCCCAGCTGCCTCTAATCAGCTATAGATTGTAATCCAAAAAACATATATATGTTAAAGAGACCATTTCAAAAATCACTTCCGTAAGTTATGTCAAACTTTTAAAGTCCATTTTATGACTTTAGAACCATTTTTTTTGTCACAATTAGACTTTTAAAATAATAATAATCACCTTTAGCTTAAAATGATTCATTTCAATTTTGACAATTCAATATATTTCACATTTCTGGTTATCATTCTGGTAACTTCGTAATCATCACTTAGTTTACGGTATTCAGCCACTAAAAAGCAGATTTTTCAATTGACTCTCATTGGGGGTGAACCGCCACAATGCTGCCAACCGATTGGTTAAATATTTGAATTTAAAGAAAGTTTTAGACATTTGAGTTCACTAATAAAGCCTGCGTTTTACTAAAGATAACTGAATGTTTTCCTTATTCGATTTCCAGTGCAGCTTGCAGAATTTCATTGGATATGTTCGTATGGTAAACTCCTCTCAGCACGGACCAAATTCATGACTTTGACTTGGCAGCGTTTTCCAGATATGGAAAAAGACCCTGTGGACTCAGCATGGATCAATAAGTTTTGTATGTGCATTATAGAACAGCCTGTGTCAATTAGGGCCATTATACAGAGAAATAACACTAAAAAAAAAAAAAAAAAAAGAGAAGAAGAATTAGTTGCCATTGTTGCAACAGCGACTGCCAAAAGAAGTCGAAGTTTTCATGATGCTTCATGAATAACTTTGTCCTCCTTGGCCAGACTTTAATTAGCAGAAGCTCTCACAGTTAGAGCTCTGAATATACAATCAGGCGGCGCTAAGATTATGAAGAAGCAGGGAGCTGAGTGCAAAATGAGCAAAACATTGAAGTTTGAGTGTCCCACCGTCGAGGAGACTGAGAAGCAGAGTATAATGAAGTACGATGAAAAAGTACTTGTGCGAAGTCATGCGGTTGAGTCGGACAGCAGAGTTGGACACCTGCAGAGAGAGCAACCACCGGTAAGGTTCGAGTTAAAACACAGACGACTCTAGAACCTAAATTCAACTCTGTTGTCAATTATATGAATTATTGTAATTTTGGTTCTTAAAATACCAAAATTTCCATTTAACTTTACATTTTGCTCCGTCTAATTACGTACCTTTTCAATATTAAACGATTGGTAATTTGATCAGTCACTCAGTACTTCAGCAGACTTCTTACCAAATGCGTTTTACTCGTGAATAATTTCTTGGGCGGCTTCTGTTTACGTTTACATGACTAAAAATACGTTGAAGTGGTGCTGCCCTTGCTTGAGTCAAATAGTTGAGTATTCTGCCCTCCTCCGCAGAGCAAACCAGATGAACTTTGGCTCAAATTACTTCTGTTCTTGCTTCTTTTTTTTGTTTTTTGTTCAAAAATTTTTTTTACCAAAATAAAGTGAGTAAACACAAGAGTCATGTTTTCATAAAGTGATTTCATTTTTAAGGAAAACAGAAGCTAACAGATCGTCTTTCGGCTCAAACACAATAACTTCGCGATGCAATGGAGACGTCGGCGTGTGACTCAAAATTTGGCCTGACAGAAAAAAGTCCCACAAGAAAAAAAAATCCTCCAACATCTGAGTTTACAATCTCAAGCTTAAACTGCAATTCTAACTATTATTTTCCAAACCATCATGTTGTTGGTAAAAAAAATAAAATAAAATTAATGAATCATTTGGTGTGTTTTTTTTTTTTTTTTTTTTTTTTGGTCAGTCAGTTCCAGTCCTTAGAGTTCTGCATATTTTAAATGTTTCCTCAGCAGAAAGCAGCTCATTTAAATGAATGGATCATTAGCAGGCTGCAGCAACCAGGTGACCGACTGAGGAGATAATTAAACCATTTGAATAAAGTGATGTTGGGGCGGCGGCAGACGTGAAACACACGGCACAGTGGTCCCCGAAGACCAGAACGGCCCTCCTCTGCAGCAGACATGTTGCAGTATGTTGGCATACTTTGAGGTTGCTTCATGGAATCTGTACTTTTCATCAGTACTTCAAAACCCAAGGAAATTAGACCAATTAAATCGAAGCCTGATTATCCCAATGTTTTTGGCATTAGAACAATCTTGTTTAGAGAATAGAAAAGTGTTATATTTAGAGAAGTCAGCTCTAGAGAGAGAGAGAGAGATTCATTCATTAATTGGACAGCAAGTATCTTAAACACATCAGTTATTAATATTTAGCTGAAGGGCGTGGCATTAAATTTCCTGCTTCAACCAATAGGAATTTAAAAACACAAAACTTGTCGATCAAAATCACAGCTCTGACTGAAATGACAATAAAAAAAAACTAATAACCAACTAATATGTAAAACTTCAATTCAAATCCTCAATTAGAGAAAACGAGAGCTTTCAGTTGTTAAAAATACATAATTTTTACAAAAATATTTCTTAAATTACTTCATTAGTTTATTATCCAGTGTCAAGCCAATGACAAATTTAGCAATCCAATCAGATTACACAAGGATTCGGCTCTCAGTGGGTGGAGTCAGCCGTCTGACTCCACCCCCAAACCGTTTTGATTGGATGATCCTTCACCTTCCCTCCGAATGTCTGTGGTTTTTCCTTCCTCAGCGGTTTTTCTCCTGCAGTGAAGTCAGTTTTATGTTGGATATGGGACAGATTCTCTGTGGTTCTGTCACAGAGACAATGCCTGGTGGGACACCGAGTGGACCCGCTGCTGAACGAACCGGTCCCACTAGGGACCGTCGACAAATTCCAGTCGGTCGAAACGCAGAAACCACATTCAGTAGAGACCCAAACACCGAGAACCAACGCTGAACGAGACACACCTGCTTCCAGAACATTTTCATTGATCTCCTACTTTTGTAATATTTTTATTAATAGCTGTACATTCTTCTTCAAAACCGTGGATGTTTTCAACCAATCCTGCTTCCTTTTAGTCACCGTAGAAATCATTCGTAACAGTTTTAATAATCAGTGAGTTAAAATGATTTTTTAAAATTGTTCTTATAGTTTGCTCTTAAAAGGAAATTATATGATTTAAACTTATCAGGTTTCATGAAGAGAACGACATTCACAGTATCAATAACACAACCATATTTAATAAGAGCAGATTGGCAGACAAAGGATTAGTTCCCAAAAGAAGCAGCAACAGACTATGGGCTTTTGTGAAAAAAAAAAAAATAAATAAATAAAATGTTCCATTAATTTTAAATGACATTTGAGTAGTTCTATTATTAATATTATTATTATTATTATTTATTTATAGTGCTGATAAAAGTAAATCTCATAAATGCCTGTGATACTCTTGGTGCCAAAACACTAATTAGTGTATGTGATAACTGGCAGTGAGTCTTTCACATCACTGTCAAGGAATTTTGGCTCACTGAGGAATCAGTCAGTCAGTCAGTCAGTCAATCAGTCAGTCAGTCAAAGTTTCCACACTCGTGTGAGTTTTAACCCCTGGAGATGCTGACAGGCTCATCGCGTCGTTGTGAAAGCAGGACGTCCTCCTGCAGAATCTTCTCACAGAAAGAGGAATCCATGGTTCCGTCACCGACATCAAGCCATCCAGGTCGCTGACCAGCAAAGGAGAAACAGCCAGTCGGCCACCAACACGTGTCGGTTTAACAACTCTATGAAAATAACCCACGCCTTTCAAAATGGAAGGTATGGAAATATGTCCACTCAAAATGAGCATCTGAATTGGCAAATGGGCCTGGAGTCTCCTCTGAGACTTAATATTTACGCTTACTGCAGAGAAATGGAATTTACTGCAGAGGTTTCTGCTGACTGCTCCAGTCAATGTCAGGGAAACGTGCCGATCACGCGTCCTTATTAGCATATAAATATATATGTAATAGAAGAGAGTGTGCAACACATTTCATTAATGATTTGAAGTCTTCTGACAAGGTTAAAATCATTTCTGTTTGCTGTTGCCTTCTCTTAAGATTTTGTCATTTTTGTTGATTTATTGACTTGTTCTTATTTTTAAAGCTTTTGAATCTGTTTGATGTGTTTTTTCCAGTTGAAAACTCTTTGCAGAAGCACTTTGAATTGTCTCTGGCCGACAGGGGCCATGTAAGTAAAGTTGCCTTGCCTTCTGATCACATTACCTGGAAGCAATTGATAAAGAAGGAATAATTTTACACACACAAAAGAATAAAATTATAAAAGTAGGAGATCAATGAAAATGTTCTGGAATCAGGCGTCCCACGGTTCAGCGTCGCGTCTCAGTGTTTGGGCCACCGGCTGGAATTTGTTGACGGTTCCTGGTGGAAGCAGTTCGTTCTGCAGCGGGAACACGGCGTCTCTGTCTCTGTGACAGAACCTGGCAGCAGAACCACATCCCTGCCTCAAGTGAATCACAGAGACTCTGTCACATATCCAACATAAAACTAGCATCACTGCAGGAAGAAAACTGCTGAGGAAGGAAAACACTGAGTTCAGAATGAAGAAGAAAGATTATTGGATCAAAACGGTTTGAGAGTGGAGCTGAAGGTCTGACTCCGCCTTCGATGCGGCTGACAAATCTATCTGTAGTCTGATTGGGTCCTTAAATTTGGGGTGGATGTGACGTTGACCAGTCGGCTCAAAAGCAGAGAAGTCTGGCAAACCTTTGTGCTTGCATCCGGAAAGTTTTACATTTCATACATACACACATGCATAAAATCAAAGTTTTACATTTTCTTTGATTAGTATTTAAATTTTTTTTTTTTTTTTACCAAAATTTCTATTTTTTGCTAAATGTCTTTTTTTTCCCCCACAATTACTATTTAGCAAAAAAAATTAACTTTTTTTTTTTTTTTTTTTTTTTTACCCATACGTACAGCTCCATATTAGGAACATTGTTGATACAAAATAAATACATAGATAAATTTCTGGCCAAAAAATAATTGAAAGGTTTTGAGTTTAAAAAGTCAACATTTTTCAGATTTTTCAAGTTGCAAAAGCGAAAAACAAAAACAAACAAGAAAAAAGTGCATTTTAATCTCAGTAACTACCTAGAATCACCCTAAAACACAGTTTTGAACAAACATGATGAGGTTTTTAGCCATTGTATTTTCCCAAATACAAAACTCAACTTGCAGCAACACGATGGATCACAAGCACAGAACGATTGTGACTGGATTTCTTTTTTGAGCTGTGTCTTGCCTCATTGTGTGAGCGAAAACTAAAATCACCTTCCTACATTTACCCAAGTGCAATCTCGAGTTAATAACTGCAGCATATCAGTGATGGTTCTGTCTCTGTTGCGCGCAATATAATAACTCTCATTTATTCCAAATCCCAAAATAACAAGAATGAGAAAGTACAAGTTGCTTAATGGAACGTCGTTATTAGTGGCATCTGAACCATCGCCCAGCTGTCAACAAGTTTAATTCTTGCTGGCAAACACAAAGGAACTGTTTGGAAAGGAGTCACAATCTGTCTTCCTTTCCCCCAAATCTAGTGGACTGCTCATTAGCTAATGACAGAAAGCTATTCTTGCTCTTGGCAGCTCCTGCCTGAATGTGTCTCACACAAATCTTTGTTCCATAGGCATTTTTACTTCTTTGTCTTTTTATAGAAGCACATTCATCCTCATGTATGCAGAAACTTGACCACAAGCAATTAATTATTTAGCTTTAATCAACTCCTCTTTGGTAGAGACGTGGGCCACCGAGGAGACGGTATTGACCACATTTGCATTCGCTGCCTTGGTTTTCCCCATGCAGAAGCCGAAGAGAGCTGCTTGGATTAATAAATTAGTATTTGCTTTTCTACAACAATTGGACCTCGTTGATTATCTTCTGTTTTACCCGTTCGGTTGCAGATTTCCAGCTGCGCTTTAGCTGCTGATCAAAGAGCATCACGTCTGACTTTTAGACATTTTGCCACGCAAGTATTTTTATTCTGGACTTTGAAGATTTTCAGCTATTTTATTATTTTTTTTATGTGATATGGGTTTGATTTGTCCAAATATTTACAATCTTGGTATTAGCACGTGTACTTATGTTTTGGTTGTTTTACTTTGTTATAATTTTTTTGACGTGTTCGGTTGGTTTTGTTGTTGTTGTTTTTTGTCTCAACGTTGCCAAGTTTCAAACTGGCAGTGTTACTGTCTCATTCAGCCTATGTTTGTTTTTGTTGAGGAATTTTAGTTTCATTTAATCACCTTTTGTTGCATTTCATCTGCACATTTTGGAACATTTTTCAACAGTTTCCTGGAACGCTGCATTATTTTCCTCTGGCTGTTGGCATTTTTGTGTTTTTTTTTCTATTGCACGGTGCAAAGTGAATGATGCTGAGTCTAATGTGAATTATGTGATGTTAATTACATGTGTTGAGACAGAGGGGGGGGGGCTGCAGGAGAACCACTACCTTGAAAACATGACAAAAACACTTATAACCTCATAAACATGTTCAATGTTAAAGTTTTTGTTACTGTTCGTAAACACAACAAAATAGCCAAAAAATATTTTGGGGGGCTGAAATTATTTTATAAATATTTTTTATGTTGGTTTTGTTCTTTAAGCAAGGTGATGTTCATGCAAGTAAAAAAATGCACATACCTATGTCTTGAATTTGGAAAAACAATCATATTTCATTTATCACTAAAGAAGGTTCAGTGAATGCGCACTTGAAACTAGTGGGTTCGGTACCTTGAAAAGGGTACCGAACCTTGGTACTAACAGATGTTTATTAAATAAAACCAATGACATACGTACAGTATGTCAGGGCAGTTTAAAAGTAAATTTCAACATTGTCACCAAATTGTACCTAAAATGATGAAGATAAAACCGATGGGAAAATAAAGGTTGCTAATATTCTGCTCTGTTCTGTGAAGACGTTCCTGTTGAAACAGTATTATACTTACAAACTGCTTTTCATGTTTTTTGGGGTTTTTTTAATAGTCTGATCACCTACAATTTTCTATCTGCATTTATGTGTAAAAACAAGCTAAACAGTATGAACCCAGGTCAAAGTTTACACATTTATTAGTTGGATATACTGACCTACTTTATGTATTTATCCATGGGCCTAACATTGTTGCTTTTTTTTGGTAAAGTCGTCTTGTGTAAAGTTGGAAAAAGCAATATTTGACTTTGTGGATTTTTTTTCTTCTTTTATTGGTGGATCAAAAATAGATTTTCAGCAAATTACCCAGAGTTCAAATTTATGTAGACTTTATACATCAGTAACCCTTTCTCATTTTTCACTTTCGCATTTCATTTTTGGAATTTTATTTTCTTTTTTTTTCTTTCGATCAACTCAGAAAACCTCTAAAAATTTAACATCCTCGTCTCATCAGACAGCATTGCTAATAGAGGTCTAAATTAATTGAATTAATTGACCTAAATCATTGAATCCGATCTTATCTGAAGGGAAGCATGAATTGGAAAAAAAAAACAAAAAAAACTGGAAGGTCGGCCATGAAAGGCTGTGAGGGCGGGGCAGAAAAAAAAAAATCAACTTTCATCTGAGAGCGACACAGAGTTGAGACGGAGGCTGGAAGACGAGGAGATGCGGAGCGAAGCAGAGAGACCCACAATCACACGAAACAAAAAGAAGGCCAATAATATGGATCAAAAATGCGCGACGTAAAAACGACTTCACACAAAGAGGCATCTGATGTGGCGTTTTTCAGCAAGAATTTGCCTTCTTCCTGCGTCCTTTCATACGTCTCGCATAGCCTCTTTTGATCATATCTGACACAAGTGCTTCCTCCCCTATAGCTCCACCATCATCTCCTCTCATGTGGGTTATAATGTCTCCAAGTCATTCTTCTCTTATTAATCTTTGCCAGGCGGGCTTATTACTTTTTTCCCCTCCTCCTCCTCCCGTATTTCATCCGAGCCACTTTCTCTCCTAATTGTCTTCCTTTCCTTTCCTAACCGTCATGCTTTCTTCACCTTCTGGATTCCCCACCATCCCAAACCTTTTCATTTTCCGTCAGTAACGTCTGCGTGTTTTTACAGCCGGCTAAAGGTTTTTACGCTTGGCAAGCTGGTGAAATTCGCTTGTTATACTTTGGTTAGTTGTTGATATCAGTTGTTTATTAATTAGAGAAGAAATGTTTCAAACTACAAACCAGGTTAAATTTACACAAAACAGAAATTATTTGACATGTAGCTGCTGATCAGCTGGTCATGAAATTCTCCCAAAAAAACACCAGCAGTCAGTGCTGTCCGGACATTCCTGCTCCATAAATTTACCTACATTAATTAGCTGCAGCTCTCGGCCGTGTTTTCACAGTGTGTGAGCCAAATCAACGAGGGAAAACTAATTAAAAGTGCTTGAGCTGCGGAACAGATCCGCTCCCAGAACCGATGTCTGTCCAAACTTTTAGTCGGCCCCCCGTCACCTCTGTGTATGTTTTAACAGATGCAGTATGTTTTTTTCATGTCTCATGTTTCCCAAGACCAATAATAGTACAGATATGGGAAGTGTTTTGATGTATTATTTGTTTGTTACAGGTCAGAATGGACCAGCTGTATTTTGGTATTAATAAATGGAATTTCATGAATTCAACTCACTCAAGAACAGATAATTCTCCACATCTATCACTCAAAATCTTAATAAAACACATTGTTTGTGATTGAAACAAATTAGTCGTCGCCTCTGTTCTTTCCTCAATGAAATATCAGAGGGAGCAGCAGTCGTACTTAAAGGCAAGGCACACACAAACTCAACCCGTCAAACCGTCGTCTCACGTGTTCAGTCTAACAAGCAATATTTGGTAGCCTTGTCTCAATGACGTGCGCAAAGACAAACACATCTGGCACATAGACATGCTCAAAGTGAACCAGTTGCCTGGTAACAAATTTTGCTCTCTCTCCAAAAACTATTTGTTTGTTTTTTTTTGGGGGGGGGGGCATGGTTTGAAGAAGAGGAGCATAGACGGCAAAGGATAAGGACGTATAAAAAAAAAATCGCTTAAAATATGACAGGAGTTATTGTGCAGAAGGCCAAAGAATGGATGAAATATGAAAATATTTTTTGTGTGAGGATTCAAACATCTATTTTCAAAAAACACGCCGAGATCTGGATCCTGATCCATAACTGCAGGTTCCTTTGCACACACAAGTCTTGAAATAAGCCTCCATGTGGTGCTTCCAAATAAAAAATTCATGTTGACTTTTTGTTTTGCACCAATGTATTTACACTTTTATTGAATTTTCATTAGAAAGCATTGTCCAGTTTCCAGTGGATGGAAGGAAAAGCCTCTCCTCTCGAACTCTCACCCAAATTCTGCCTCATTTTACGCCCCGAGCCAGCAGATCTTAACTTCTACCTTCACTAATTGGGCACATCAGATGACTCCATTCGTTTAGACAGGTGGTAATTGGAGATCTCAGAGGTGCAAACAACTTGACCAGCCCGGCACAGAGCACCAGAAGGGAAAAGAGAGTGGGTGAGAATATATGGTATAGACTGATGCTAAAGGCTGAAAGGTAGCAGTTGAATTTATCTGACCTGAAAGTCAAATAAAAACTGCAAAGAAGAGCAAAATGTGGGATGAAACGTGTTACCGACACGCAGAAAGATACAATCCTGCACCTGCCGTGTTTTTGTCAAGCGAAATTGAAACGTTAACATACGTTTAAACTGAATACTAGACCCTAATTTGTATTCCACTCACTCTGTAGTCATTAGGAAGAAACTTTTCAGGTGGGAAATGGAGCATCCTGAAAGCGGGTACGTGCCTTTTAGGCCGTAGATGGTTTCCATGGTGATATTTGTCTTGATGCAGATGCAGAAAAGGAGGGTGGGGGAAGCAGCCAAGGTGCATTAGGCTGAGTGAGGAGGGTCGGTCGAGAAAAGACTGAGATGTGGAACGACAAAACATAAGATTTCGAAAGAAAAGTGATTTAGAGATTGGGAACTGAATAAAGACAGCAGAGACAATCCTGTTCTCAATGAAGTTGAATATTATCACTGGATACTGAACCTGCATTCACTTTGACCTCAGAGTCAAACAGGAAGTGACACTGTCATAAACATAACACTTGTTATGAGCATGAAGGAGTCTTGAAGAATGTTTATTTCTGTCATTCATTAAATGACACTTTTCATGCAAATTTGCACAAAAACTTTGCATTAGAAGGTCAATATTTACCGAATGACACTTCATGAAAACAGTCACAGACATGACATAATATGTCACGCCAGTCTATATGCGCAACTCTTCAAATAAAATGTTTCCAAATTAGCTAAAGCACTAACCAAATATTTATTAATACGACTGATTTTATTTTAAACATCAAATAAGCAAGTCAATTTCAAAAACAAAGCAGAACAAGCCTCTGCTCTGATTTCCACAGAGGCATTATTGAATACAATTATATTTCAAATTAAACTGCTAAAGAACAGAAAACTAACTCTACTGAAACACACACCTATACACACACACTCAGAACCATTACACAGGCTATGCAGCAGCAAAGGGCCTCAGGGTTCCAGAGATATCACAGTTGGTAAAGCAGCTTTACATCCGTATCTGAGGTATAAATCACCGGATGTCTTACCCGGGTTGAAATTACTTGGAGACTTTTTTCAATAAGGAACACCCAGTCCTTCGATAAAATCATTGCATTTACTCTGCAGAACTTAACAGAGGTGTGTGTGCGTGTTGTAATATCCTTGGTATTGGTGAGTATTAAGTAAAGGTAATTTGGTCATGGAATAGACAGTTTTAGCTAATGATTAATCCAGGATCATAAACTGCACAATATTTAACCTTGGCAATGTACAGTCCCAATATTTAAAGATTACAGAAAGATTTTGATATGTTGCTGTTCTAAAGGGGGGGGAAGTCAGCAGGTTTCCAGTCAAACACTCAATCTGTGGATCTGATTTCATAGTCTAGTGTCCGCTTTCCAACAACCTTCATTCCCCACAATCCGAATGGATACTAGTAAGTTTGATGAGCCAGTCGGGCAGCAAACACCCAACTCTAGGTTCCTCCAGGTTCGCCATGGCTCACCTGCTAGTGCGGCGCAAAATGGCAGTTTAGCTGCTGCTAGTCTTAGCCAACGGCTGCGCCTCAACCGTGGCACGCCAAACAGTCCGACTCGGCCGTAAACGTTCAACTTTGAGTCCACTTCGAGTACAAGAGGGAAGTACGAAGTGAGGCGGCATGAATGCGACAAAGCAATTCATGCCGCCTCATCTTGAACTTTAAATTGTTTTCAACTTTTTAATCGCTGCTCTGAATGCGTCAATGGGCACCTGGAGGTGAGCACTTACTTCTTGTCGCCATTTTCTGCCTTATGAAAACCAGCACACCGGCACAGTGCGCCGGTGCACTATATAAAGTCCTATGCTTCCTTAATGCTTTCCGTGCCGCCAGAACTGGGGACCACGGAAGATTTAATCACAACTAAATTGCTTATTTTAGCTTAAGTGCAGAAGTTTCGAACAAGTGATTCCCAAAATATATTTTTCATTAAAGTACCCGCCCCCCCCTTTACTTCCCACTCACCTGTCCCCTGTGCATAACTAAAGGGTTCCACTTCATCTCCTCTGTACATAGTTTTTGTAATTTGTGTGCATGCGTTTCTTGAAAGTTAACGACAACGCCTCATCTTTCTGTCTGCATGGGCCTTGACAAGTCCTTCACCACAAGCCTGCATTAAAATGAGCATCGCAACGGAGTTCTGCACTTCTCTCTGAGGGGATGAATAAACGCAGTTCCGTAAAGTCCCGATTTTTTTCAACTTAGCAAAAGAATGTTTGAAAGGAAGAAAGACGCAGGGGAAAAAGTAAGTAAAGGGGAATTGAAAAGGCCAGATAAAAATACTAGATCAATAACTTGATAATATTTAAGAGGAAATGAAAGGTAAGCAGAAGAAGAAAAAGTGTCTGTCATCTCTGGCGATGCAGGAGGTTTTAAAGCCATTGAGGTGCAACACACGGGGAATAATAAATGACTCAGATGTATCCTAAACTTGCATGTATGCAGATATTATGCTCGCGCGTGTCAAAACCAGAAAGGACACAGTCATTCTTTGGAGTGCAGAGCAGCAGAAACTCAATTTGTCTCGTTCAAATTTGAAAAGATAAGGAAGTGATCTTGCTCAGCGCATCACAAAACGAAAATCTTATTTGCGATCATTCGGGAACTGCTCTTCATGCAATCTGCCATGATTGGATACCGGAGGTCTGAAATTTGTTTGCTCTTCAGTCTGACGGCTTGATGGAGGATTGTAAAATGATCTGAGGGACGAGTAATACGGTCTGATTTTCACCTTATTGCCTCAGTTGTTTTTTTTTTTCCCCATTACTGTTTGGAAATTTGATTTCATCTGAATTCGTTTCTTTGAGCTTTTCAGCGCTCAGGTGAGGTGAAATGCTATGCGGCCAGTCTGGGATATTCAGGAAAAACTAAATCTAATGGGAACCTGGAAAAGACTTCAGTTGAGTGAAAGTTGTGCCAGAAGGTGTTTGCCTACCTATCAGCGAAGCTAGTCAAAACTAAAATAGCACCTCGGTGCTAAACATGTGACAAGTTCGGACGTCCCCAATTATGTTGTCATTAATCTATTTTTTTAAAGTATTTTTGAAAGTGTTTTTTTCAAAGTTTCATAAATGATCAGCGGTTCCTGAAACACTTGAAAACTTAATGGAAACTTTGCGCGATCATCTAAATAAAAGGCTGAAAATAATAAATATCGTTGTTGATAAGTTGCAACTAAGGGCAACAAGTAGCAGCAAACTTGTTCAGTGAACAACTGACATAAGATTTCCTAGGGTTTTGGGTTCTCTGCATTTTTAATTCACAGTTACAATTAAAAAGGCAAATAATAAAATTAAAATACTATTAAGAAGGAAACTCAGAGGATCGGAGCATAAAACAAATGTTATTATTACCAGTTTGTGAAGTGTGTAAACGTACAAACATACCTAAACAGTTATTAATTGCTGAAATAGTCACAATATTCATATTTGCCTTAAATGAAAGTAAAACCTCTTGACATTTCATTTCATAGGCAAAACCTGAAGAGCACATACACAAAGAAAAACAAGATTAATGCTTAATGCTTTAAAATATGTGCAATGGCTGTTTTATTTTACAAAAAGCAATAAATGAGGACTAAGTGTGTACACAAAAGTGCATGTTTAAGAAAAGAGATTCAAATGAGATTACTCTGACAGTAAGAGTCAGGGTCAGAACCGTCAGGATTGCTAATTATTTTCCAACCTTGTCTGTGCATATTTAAAGTAAGTGGGCAAACATTAATTAGCAAAGTTGTTCTCTCAGAGTCTTACTTTTCAAGTGATGCATCTACATTAGACTAAAAGAAAAAAAAAAAAACCTGTCAGTGACTTTTTTTTATCATTATTAAAATCAACTGACAGGTGTCACATAAAACGATGTGATAGACATAATATTTCATCAAGTTTACATTTATAATGATCCAACGCAGCTTTTTTAGGATGACAGCTGTTGATGTCACTTGTGTTGTGGCGAGTTCGGCCGATTTTTTCTAAAAGTCTAACATCATCATATAGTTCTTGAGTTTATAGAATAGGAAATGAGTTTATATCTCAGCGGCTCGAACGTTGATTTCAGGAAATTGTTCATAACTGTTCATAACTCAAATGCTGAGTTGTTTAATTAAGTTTTTTAGTTTTTTTTTTTTTTTTTGGTGGAGATAGTACAGCCTTATTGTTACCTTCTAACTGTGTGAATTGTTTTCCTTCAGAAAACTAATCCTGGCAGGGAGGAGGGTTTTAAAACAAAAACAAAAAAAAAGAAAGAGAGACTTTAAATTTAACGCATCAGACCGAGTCTCAGTCGGGACCTGAAGTCTTTGAACACACCAAAATGCCAGTGGGACAATTAGCGGCTGAAAACAGGGTAGAGACGACGTGTCTCATTAAATTTCACATCGTAATTGCCTCCAAAGCCTGACTCAAAATCCTGAACACCAACTTTCTTTTATGGCGCCCGGCATGCTCTTTACAGGCTTTCCTGCGTTAAGTGGATTCTTCAAATACAGGATTAGCCTGTGTAGATTTACCGCTGTGTTTACGAGCTCGCCTATTAAGAGAGCAACGCTTGTTTGTTTTATGTGATTACATTTGGTTTTATGATCAAAAGTTGAAACAAAGGACAACGACAAGTCTTACAAGTTGGACTATTTTGACAAACAAGCTGTATGTCTGCTCATCTGTTTATTTGCAAGTGCAACACTTTAGAAAGCACCAAGGAGTTTCCTTTACATTAATTTATCATGAAACTGTACAAGGGTTTGTCTGGCAAATTTGTCCTGTGGTTAACAATTGGTCTCAAATTAAACCAAGACTAAAAGTCTGGAAATGATCCCAAGAATTTATGAGTCTCATCCGCACTGGGAACAAAATGCAATTCAAAGCCATATTAAGAATGGAAAGTGGTATAATTTAAACCGTGGGAGCTAAAGGGAGCTATATTGGGCTAATAAGTCACGGTATGGTGATTTAAAAGACGACTCACGCTCGCCTCAGCTGATTATCCAGGTCTCAGTGTGGCCAAACCTTTCCTTTTGCCGTCTGAGTCCATCATTGTGTTTCGTGCTTCTAGAGTATGAAGCCACTTCTGTTTTCTGTGGCTTATTTCTGGATACTGGAGTCCCACGTTTTTAAGATGCCTTTGTTATTATGTTGGCTGAAAAACTGCACGCTAGTGACGCCGTAAGTGGTGCTTTGCCAACGTGCAATTGTACGCTGATGCTAGTCACGCTCTCTCAAACATTTTGGCTAGGTTTTTGTCATGACTAGCTTATCAGTGTTACCCAGAGTTAGGCAGTCTAAAGCTTTCCTTTCTCGCCATGCATGCTGTACGTTTATGAAAAATGCATATTTTGAATGAAGTCCTGTTGTGTTGTTGATGTATTTTTGCTGCTGTTGAAGGCGATGGACGCTGAGATGAGTAGAGTGGAGTCCACAGTGTCCTGCTGTGTCGCGCCCAGGCACTTTACATGTCTGTGACATCAGAGTCTCATTTAGTTTCTGCATTTTTTTTTTTTTTTCTAATTTATATCAACAATATAATTGACCATATAAAAATAAAATCCAAGTCACTGATGCTTTTTCACTTTCAGTTTCAATCATTCAAGAGAACTGTTTGAATTTTGTGACAAGATATTGATTATTGTTGAGTCATTGATGTGACATTCTGTTGTGTATTGTTGCTTTTCTGTTGTAGTTGTGTATATCCGCACTAACTCAATAACGATACATATGGCGACAACAATATCAATAGAAAAACATTAGAATGTTAACTAATTTCACTGAATTCTGGTTTAGAACCACACTGCATTGTGGGGGATGTAGGCAGAGCAAATATTTCAGATCCAGCTAAGAAAGGTTAACCGACTCACTCTTTGGTCACCTAGCAACGACTTTTGTGTAATTTGCGTGACAGCAGGTTCAGGTTTCACCACAGTGCTTCGTAACTTCGTTAACTGTAGGAAATTCTTTAATAAGTCCAAAAGCATCAAGGCTGTTAACTTTTTAACGCATCCCAGCATCGCTGAAAAGAAATCCTAGCATGCAACAGCGTGACAGGATGTAAGAATTAGACGTATTCCTAATATTGTGAGTTGTGCCATAAGCCGCCTAGCGTTAGGAGGTCATTGGTGTCTTTCTCTGGCAGTCATCGGGTGATAGGCAATGTACATCCTGGGCATGACGCCACCTCATCACAGGGCACCAGGCAATTTCAAACGTCAGAATTTAAATTGCGATTAATGTACTACATCGTTTTACCTGGAAATGCCGTGCCCTGGTCTTATCACCTCTACTTTTCTGTTTTAGTATATAATTGACTGAGTCTAAAAGGGTTTAAGGTTGTAAATTAGATTTTTCTCCACATGGATGTTTTTATATGTTGCCATGGTGTTTATCACTCTGGTTCCAAGGGAAGAAGGTCAAATCTTGGCTCTGCTGCCCTTTATTTCTCTAGTCATCTATTAACTGTAACAGTGATTTTTTTTTTTACAATTTTTTAATTTAGATATGAAACCATGTGAAAACAAAAGACATCTAAATGTGCCTCCAGTCCAGTGGATGAACTTCCCATTTAGCAGCACTGATTTCTGTTCAGTTACAAAATGAAGACAGACGTTCAGGCGGCGCAGAGGGCCAAGTCACAAAGTAGTCTTCACACTGCGGACTTGGACAAACCTGTAACTAAACTCCAACCTGCTGCTTTTCAGTCCACAATGATTTTACTCTCTTGTGCCTAATTCAAGTCTTTCACCAGCCCTTCCTCCTCCTGCTCCTCCTCCCCTCCTTTCAGCTTTTGGCTTCTTCCATCTGAATTCGTTCATCCATTATCTGGCCACTCTCCCTCTGTCTCTGTCATTGTCTCCCTCTGTCTTCCATTAAGTCTCGGTCTCAGAATCCCCGTCACTGCTCCTCTCCGCTCTCCTTCGCCGGTCCCTGCGGTCCCCATTACAGAGAGAAGCAGGGAATTATTTTTTTTTCCTTCCCACTTCCTGCAGGGCAGCAATCATCGGTTATTAAACTCGGAGCCTAAAACAAATGTTTTCCAGTGGCAAAGGTTTGGAGACACATTTCTTTACCCCAGTGTGGTAACCAAGAAGGACGCTCACAAATTTCACATCGGGACACAAAGCTTGTCACACATTTTGAGGAACATAAACGTTCCCGGCTTTATGAACCATCAGGAATGCAAAGAGAATCGATTCTTATCTAATGAAATTAGATTATTAGACAATTTGGGTTCTTTTTCATACATCTTTGAAAAAGGCTTTGAAAAGTACCACATCTTCTCACCCCCTAGCGGGGTGCGGGAAACAGTATGGATGAATAAGAGAAAAAAAAAAACACAGTCGCACAAAAATGTTTTACTGTAAAGATGGTTTGTAGTTTTGTTGCAACCTGAAGTGTGAAATAAACTTCAGTGGAGTTTGAAAACAAAATGTGTGCGTAGGTTTATGTCTGGTTGAACGACGCGTGCGCCCGGTTGATTTGTTCTTCTTTTATTGGAGGGGATTTTATTGTGATCCATAGGGGGAGCCCAGAAAATCTTTGGAAACCACTGGATTAATCTATCAGTCATTCTGGTGATTGATTGATTAGATTACAAAAATGACACAATCTGCAGATTTTCCATTTACCAACTCAATATTTTACAGTAATAGAAATCCATTAAAAGATGCAGATAAAAAAAATAATTCAGCTCTTTTTCTCAATAAGAAAATTCAAATTGTATAGCCAAAAATGAAATATCATCCCACTCCTTCAGTAAATCTGAACCAAGTGAAGCTACAGCTCGTCCATTTGAGGAGCTTTGGCAAAAACATATTGACGACAAAGTAACGTTTTTCTTCTAAAAGCAAAATCTCCATGTTTGTTTCTGCATAGTTTTGGCTTAATCACTACTCTGATTAACAAATAGCCTTTTTTTGAGCCTGTAACCTCAAGTTAACATTAATCGATTACAAAATCAGTTGACGATTATCTCCATAGTCGATTGATCTCGATTAATCACGATTAATCTGACAAATCGTTTCAAGCCCACTTCTCACCTCTCCAAACTTTGTCCTTGCAAATCAGCACTCATGATATCACCTCAATAGCCACTTGCCATTCTTTCATTGTTATCATTACAACACTATTGTTCTCGAGAACGCCTCGATCTATCAATCAATTTTATTTACAAAGCACCATACCAAAAGCAGCTCAAAGTGTTGCAAAGATCAATTAAAAAAAGCAATCACCCACCCTCACATGGAAAAGCACACAACAGTAGAGAACAACATATTAACACTCTGTAAATTTGGTGTCGTCCCAAAGCAATTGTTTGCAGTGGAGTTTCGAGGAACACTCATCAGGCTGAAAGCGGTTGAACATGTTTCTATGCACGCCACGGTTTTCAAATTTTTCTTCACAGTTACGTCTTTTATGACAGAGTACGATGTAAATAAGTAAATATGTTGATAAACATAAATTTCTGGGTGATGAAATGTAAAAAAACAAAAACAAAGAGAAAGTCTTCTGCTAAACTTTCTCGCTCCCCTTGCGTCTTGTTCCGCCAATCTCCACATTCCAGCCAACAGATGAGCCACCTGGCTTTAATAATGGATTATTTCTCCATATATCCTCCTACAATCTGCCTGGAAATGCATCTCAGTCATTTGGACGACTGATAAGGTTCCCGCTCTTAATCAGCGGCTGCAGAGTGTGACAAATGTAATTCCCCTCGAGACCTTCAATAGACTTAATGGACAAAGCCCTTTTTTAACTTGACCTGGGACCTTGACAGTCCATCACTGGGCCGCCGCAGAGCCCCGCTGCCAGGCGTGCTCTCACATCCCAAAGCAATTTAAAGCCAATCGATCTTGATATGTTTTTAAACCGAGATGAAATCTGATTACCCTCAGAAAACCTAGAAGTTGACGGAGAAGGCATGAAAACCCAACACCCGACGCCACCTCTGTAAGGCCCGATCGTCAATAGATATCAGCGTTTGACGTGCCAAACACCAGAAATAGTGTATTGTCCCCACACATTCAGTCGTCTGACATGTCCTAATATTTTTTGCTGAGACGAAGGAGAAAATTAAGCTTCTAGAGGTGGAAGAAAAACTGTTGTCAAGAGTATGAAACTTTGCATCCCCCCTCTCAGAAAGCTCAGGTCCATCAGAAAGATATTAATCCAAAAGATTCCTGAGGCATCCGGTCTGTTTAAGCTTTTTTCACAAGTGGCGGAAATAGATCTCAACCTCTTGAGATTTCTAAAGCAAAGTATATCAATATATATAAAAAGAAAAATCACTGATGGAAAACCTATTTCCTGATTAAGTTGATGAACACAGACTCTGCTAAGGAAACATAGTCAGAATTTGGTTTCTTACTCTGTTGTCTCTTATAAGACAACAATCTCTTTAATCTTTTCATAAGATCTTTTAATAGATTAATCGTCACAATAATCGATTAATCAATTACTAAAATAATTGCTAACCTAGCAGCAGTGAATAACACAGCATCAGCAATGAAAGACAATAGAGTTGGGGTTTCTTTTCGTTTTTTGGACTAGTTAGCAGTATGCTCTGTGGTAATTAGAGTACCCTACTGCACAGAGTCCTGAAATCTGTCAATGCTCCGCGTCTCGCTACACATCAACCCCCAAAAAATCGTACAATTTTTGAGTGGGTGTCGGAGTTGGGAAGAAACACACACACACAAAAAGAAGAGGAGAAGACGGGAGACAGAGATAAAAGGACAAAGACTTTGGCCCCCATGAGGGCAGAAAACAGACAAGAGTAGACGATAAACACAGAGGATGATAAAGCAAGGCTCGGCCTTTGGGGAGTAGTGTAATCTGAAAGCAAGAGACCAGAACCAGCAAAGGCCATCTGATGAAATCTAACAGAAAGGAGCAAGAAAGGGGGGAAGAAAATGGGGAGAGATATTGGACAGCCATTAAAAGTTGGTGATGTATAATTTAAGGAAGCCTGTTTTCCTGTGATTGCTGCTGTATCTGAATTATATTTGTAGCTGTTCTCTTTGGACGAGCCTGGTTTGTGTTAATCTCGTGGATTTGCAGTAACTTTCTCGATGCCTTCTCATTCCCATTTTCATTTTTTTTTTTCAGGTTAAGGTGTGTTTTCAGTTTCTGTTTCTGTGCTGAGAATCAGGATTTCACGCCATTTTTCCCCCCCTCATATGAATCAGCATGAATCCGACATAAACCCAACGTAAAAATAAACTCAGCAATTTATCCAAGCACAATCAGCGCTGAAATTATTCAACCTCTCTTACAAATTAGGGTTATCAAAACTTCAGTGCAAATAAACAGACATTGGAAAGACGATGTAAAGGTTTGGAAAGTATTGCTCCTCCATCGGAAAGGCATCGGAAAACTTTAAAATTGTTTCCACTTGACGCTCTGGAAACAACGTCGCCATGTAGCAGGATACACAAGATGCCAACTACAGGAGTTAGGTTTTAAATAGTTACATTTACTCCAGTAACGTTTTGAAAAAGAATTACATTTGGGAGTATATTTATTACTCTGTACTTTTTACTTATACTTTTATTCTGAAGTAGCTTTTACTTGATTAAAATTTCTGAGTTTTCTACCCACTGAATGAACGACAAACATGTTTTAACCAAAAACTCACCAGATTCAGACAAAACCTGCAGTTTTTGTTAAAGTTTCGGATGTTCTTTAATTGAATTAAACTGATTTGGAAGCATTTTTCTTATGCTTGATTTTGTTATTTTTTCTTACGTAAATGAATTATTGTCATTGTGGTCTGGAAAATATCAAAATTTCCAAGTGACGTTATATTTTTGGTGCATCTGATTATGTAATTTTTAACTATCAAACCATTAAAAATTTGATCAGTTACTGAGAACCTGAGTATCAAATACTGTTTTAGTCTTACTTACTAACACCAAACACGTTCTGAGCATCAGGCTTCCAATCGGATGTGTCTTTGAGGCGTTTAACACGTTTGGTGTGAATTCACCTTTACTTGAGCAGAAACATGTTGAAATAGAGCTTTTCTCACTTGAGTGTGAGTTTTGGATTCTTTACTCCTGTCTGCTATCTACGTACGAGCCCCACTGGAGTTATTTTGTCACCTTAGTTTCTTTTAAGACCGCTATTGGCACAAGTTCACACAATAATATTTGGCTAACCACATGCATATAACTGAAAATGTTAAATATGTCCTGCACGTCTTCCCCACCCCCCCTTAATTCTCTTCCACATTTCTAAACAATCTGCAAATAAGCTCCACTAACACCAGAAAAAGCTGAAAATAAATCAAATAACAGCTCACAGGAATCGCGTCCCGCCTGCTGCGTCATTCAAAATCTGATTTTTTTTTTTCTCTTTATCATGGCAGGAAGAAAACAACCACATTCACATCAGATGTAAATTCAGATTGCACGAAGAACTGAATCTTTTCGTTGATTGTTTGGGTTAAAAAAAAAAAAAACACAGAGGGAGACGGGAAGTGCATAAAGTTCCCAAATGAATTACTTTTGTGCTGCCGTTTCTGTGTGCTGTGCGGGTCTGACAGCTTGTCCGCGAGTGGCCACATCCACACTCGCACACACCACAGTGATCCAGTGTTCAGATGAGATAGGCTGTGAGCCTACAGACTCAAACACCATATTAGATCTGGTTGGCTGATCTTCCTTACCAATTTACTGGATACCTCTCCGTCCCTCATCCCCCTCTCCCTGCCTCTATCCGGGCAACTTCGGAAATGTTTACCCTTTCATCCCTTTTTTTTTTTTTTTTTTTGTCCCACAAGTTTTTTTTTCCCCTCCTGCAAAAGTTGGCTTCAGCCATGCAGATATTTAGTTTCTTGGAGAAATCCGCAACAAGGAGGCTGCAGACCCCAAAATGAACCAGTGAAGTTTCGTTCAAAATGCTGTTCATTCCACAAACGAACAGCGAAAAGTCATATTTTAATGGTAAATATGGAATTGCAGGTCATTTGACGTCGTTTTGAGTTTAGTGCATCTCAAAATGAATCGCATGATTATTAGCAGTGAGGTTAAATGTCTGGTAATCCATTTGAGTGATAGCTACTCTCTTGTTTATATAAGGGGTGTCAAACTCAGGTTCATCAAACGCCTGAATGTTCTTAAAGGGCCGGTTGTGCCAGAATGTATTGATAAAACTCACTAAACTGTTAAAATATGAATAAGTAGTTATCCCTCCAGGATTTTGATTGTTTTTTCTTTCTCCTTTCTTTTTTTGCAATCCAAGTCACAGATTTTGGGTGCTAAGTTTCAAAATATTTGCAAGGAACGTTTACAATATTTGCGCTAGTGGTTTTGGTGCAGTCCAGTCCTTCTGTCAAACCGCCTGGTTCATTTAAACATCTTTGCTGTCGAGACGTAAGTGCAGATGCAACATTTTAGCCTGAAGTGCTGCTAAAGCACGTAAACAAGTTCATAAGCAGCCCTCAGACGTTTCTCCCGGGGGAATTCAGCAGAGCATAAATGCTTTTATTGTCAGTGAAAAACCAACAAATCTGTGACATGAGAGCCTAGAGCCAGAAATCAAGAGTGAAAAGGAACTGAAAAGAGAGAACTATTCATCATAGACGAAATCCAACATAACTTAGAAATAACGATAATGGTCAAGTTTTTCTTTTCTTTTCTGCTTTGTAACTCCAGTTAAAACGCCTGCGGCCACGCTTTTACAGACATAAAAATCACTGAATGGTAAGAATATTGTCTCGTGCCTTTCTGTTTAGAGCGATTTACTTGTTCACAGCTTAAAAAATAAATTGAGCGATGTCTGCGGGTTTGAACAAAGAGCGGCGGGCGCGTCATGGTCAGTGAAAATTAGCGTGTGATTTTGTCATTTATGTTAAAAAAAGCAATGGGTCTGACTTGTTGAACAAGTCATTCCCGGCGCTCGTCTATAATTTTAGTAAATATCTGACCAGCGTGAAGACACTCAAAAGGTTTGAAGAACAAAAGACAGTTTCAGACTGTGCAGTGCTGTTCGTATTACAGCCAATCATAAGTTGGATTGATCTGATTTGTTGCGGTTGTATCGGTAGGGAGAGCTATGTTTTCATGCTTTAAAGGAGGGCTATTCTGTAAAATCGACTTTTGAGCTTTGTCTCATATAATTATGTCATTCCCTCATCAAAAACATACTTGGATTGTTGCTTTCATACTTCTGTACATATTTGAGAAATCAAAACATGTATCGAATCTCTGGTGGTGCCCAGATGCTTGCCCATACTAATTTCCAATTTCTTTTTAGGTATGTTTAATATATACAGCATTTTTATAACAACTGAAGTCAACATTCTTGATTGTGCTATAAAATGACATTATATGATTGGAATATACAAAATATTCCCTGTTGATGTGTATCTTCTAGACACTGACTGTGTTGCACTGGGGTGGATCTTCAAAAGCAAAACAAGCAGCAGACATCGATTATTTATGATTACAGATGATCATTTGAACTATTTTAAGTCAAAATGTCCTGCCATAAGTAACTTTTATGAAGCAAATTCTTGTATTAAAGAGTGCAACACAACATTGCGCATCAACTCTGATCAATTTTTAATTTTTCAATTTGCGACGAGAACGTGAGTGAAACTGAGTAGAAGACATTTAGTCCACAGAACAGAACAGAAAAGTGAGAGGAATATGTTCAGTGATGACAACCTGATGTGAGGGAAGAAGTTATTTGACCAATCAGGCTGGAATAAAGGAAAAGAATAAGAGGAAATCAGAGCACTCTTCCAGTCATTATGCTGATATGTGGCTGAATAAGTGAATGAATCACTAATCACCAGAGTAAAAAAGGTAAAATATAGAAAACACAAGTATCAGGTCAGAAGAGAAAAAAGAGAACATTTCAATGCCTTTTCAAATGAACTACTTAAACCACTACAATGAAGTAGTGGTTTAAGGAAAAATGGTAAAATAGAAAGAGCAAAAAAATAATGCAAAGTGAGAGGATCAAGCCTGTAATAACAAAAAATATTCAAAAAAGCCTAAAATAAATATTACAAACATAAAAATGTAAAGGAGAAAGTAAATTCTGAAGATTTATCGTTGAGTTTGTTTTTAATCATCTGTTTAATTTAAATCATGTTTAATGTTTCACTTTTGTCTGAAGACCTTTCTGATTTCCATAAAGGTAAAAGTGCCACATGACTAAAATCTACATATATATAAGTATAATTTACTTATTGTTATCACGGGATTTGGACCATCACATAATTGTAAAAAAAAAAAAAAAAAAAAGTCAAGTCAAGTAAACAGGGCTCCAAAGCAAAAAGCAAGTAATCCCAACATTAAAACTAAGATGAAACATTTAAATAAATCGGAACGCCTTTGAAAACGGGGATGAAGTCAAGATGCAGGTGAAGAAAAGGTGAATGATGGAGAGAGGGAGAATCCTAGACGCTGGAAAAAATATTTATGTCAAATAAGTTCAATTAAAAGAAAAAAAATTGCTGCGGCGACTGTGGAAGAAGCAAACTCTGTGAGTAAATATACGCTTTGTGACACGAGGAGGCATTAAAGAGATTACACTGAGGCTTGTTTAGTGCTACAGCTCCAAGCCGATTGGGACTATTTTACTGGCTGCCGTGTCATGATTCTGGCATGAAAGCAATTTTGAGTGTTGCCCCCGACAACATCGATAAGCCAAATAAACGTACAAATGGACATGCTCCAGGAGAGGGAGGGGCAAGAAGAAGTGATCATGGAGGGATGTGGGAATATCCTGCTGTAAAAAAAAATAAATAAAAATACAAAGGTAGAGATTTTTAACAAAAGAAAAGAGTAAAAGAAATGTTCAGAAATCGATCGAATTCGTTACGGTTTGAGATTTTAAAATTTGCAAAACAAAAAATGGCTGTCGATGTTGATGTGTTAAAGAGATCCACAAACACTGAAAACCCCAAGCAAACTGACACCAAATCCCCTAAACAAGGGAATTTGTTGTTTACGCACCAATAAATTACACGCTATGAGCAACTATTATAATTAGATCATCTGAAACCTTGTGTGTTATAAACAACTAAATCTGCGTCAAAATGCGATGAAACTTCTCCTCTGCAGGAGTGAAGGCAACAAAGGACAGCAAAATGAAAGCTGGTAGAAAAAACCCCAGGAAGACCAGAGATGTGGATGAAAAGCTGATGAGGAGGGAAGGTTCACGTTTAGTTTGTGGGGCCAGAGCTCTGTACAAGGGACCCATGTGTTGCCGCTTTGCTAAAAAGAAAAACTCTTGTACGTACGCTCTCAGAGAAAGGCCGTAGTGATTCTGACCTGTTGTTTATTTTTCTCATCATTTAGATGATGCACTAGGTAGTTGCTACGGCCGTCTGATACTAATGCTGTTTTTATGAGCGCATTTTGCACCTTTGCTACAATCTTAAGGCAGATTTATAAATTCTGTCCTCTTATCCTTAGTTAGATAACTAGATGGTTATCTAACCAAATAGTTAACACTACCTCATGTTGCCTAGTCAAAGTCTCTAAGATCAACCAGTCTATTCTCTATTAGCGGTTGTAATCCATCGACAGTCTTTTCATTCCTGGCGTTTCAACAGTGATCTTCAGCGAACGCTAAAACCAACACCTCCATCTCCCTGATGCTTTTCTACCTGTGCATCCACATCCATAGTTGCTCCATCTTCCACTCTGATTTTTTCTCGTCATGTTGTTCCTTCTTTTTTTTCAACCCCTCCTCTCCCTCTCCCTCTATAACAGTGTCAACCCTTTAATAATATACAAGCCCCTCGTCTTTCCTGGCAGCAGTGGCAAGATTCTTTACAGGATTCACTCATGGCCCCTCCGCTAACGAGATTAGCATGGCTAATGCACATGGCTCTTCCTCACTGCATTACTGCTGGCGCGCAGCCGGAGAGCCACATTGCGGTAGAGTTCCCCTGACGCCACGGCTGATTGCCGGGCGACTGAACTAAGATGGCCTGTGGTTCGACTCGATCTCGTCAGAAGGGATTCAAGGAGGGGAAACTCCCAGGTAACGAGTCTTTGACGAAGTATGGCCTGGGACGAGTAATTTCATACATGCGCATGCGAGGTCTGCATGGGGAGGGCTTGGCATCGTCTCACAGCTTTCCACTGTGTTTGAGAAGCTATAGGAGAACCTGGCACTACGAACAGGCAGAATGGAGAGGGAGAATATGGATGAAACAGATTAGCTTAGCATCCTAGGGAAAAATGACAGTCCAGACATGTTTACCAAAAGCCAGCCATCGAGGGACAGAACATTGTTTTATTTTAAATATGACTTAACTGAAGCAGCAGGTAGATGAATGAATGATAAACTGCCGTCGTTAGTAACTGTTGATGGACGCAAAAGTCTACCCAACACACACAGCTCACACACACACACCCACGCACACACACACACACACACACACACACACACACACACACACACATTCTAAAACAATGACTTAGGAAAACTGCAGAAAGCCAAAAGGCACAAGAATATAATTACTTGTGTCATTGGTTAAATTGATAGCCTGTATTTCAGTGGTGACAGTCCTAAACTGCTTTCATCCGGATTCAAATTTGATTAATTTTTTAATCTGCTAATGAACTAAAGTTCAGTAATAGATCCCAGGCAAAGCAACACAGACGTAGAACTTAGTTTTGTAGTATTATTGTGATAACAATAAAAAACTACTTATTACTTCTTTTTTATAGAAAACTGGGCAGGACATTCACACAGCGCCACAAACACAAACATGGTTCTTCGAAAACATTCCTGTTTGAAATATTCTTCTTTTGGACTCCACTTAATTGAAGAAGCGTGATTTAACCTGAACTCAGTAACTGTATTTAAACATATTTTCATATTTCTCCTTACTATTAAAAATAGCCAACAGACTCAAACAAAGCAAGTGTATCAGTGCATCTCACAAAAACCAGAGATTAGAGGACAAAGACGTTGTTCTGCTGAAACCAAATAGGTACAGCTCATAAACTGCTCATAAATATATTTCTTTCCTAGATGACAACAGATTTCATCATCTTCCATTGCAATGTTTTCAAACTCCACCATGACATGAAGCTGAACACACAGATCCATAGAGCTGACAGAAAAGCTCCCGCAGAACATTTTCTTCTTTAAGGCATCACTGGCAACAATCGCTTTGCTTCATCAGCAGCACAAGTTGGGCCAGGATTGGTCAGACCCCCCAAGAGACGCAAAACGAGTGTTGTTGTGCTTATTGTGTTCTATTTCACGGTGTAGCGCCGCTGAATGCTGTCAGTCGTTCTTGCTTCGGGGGGGGGAAAAAAAGACTTTAGTGCAGGATCCTTCACCAGAAACATGGTGACCCGTCAAGCTCCGTCAAGAACAAGACCGAGTAACAGACTCCATGTCTCCCCGCTGGTTGAAATGACAGATTCTCATATTAGAACTAAATGTACGAACGGAGGAACTCACCTTTACTTGAGCTGGAGTTAATTTAAAACATGCAGAGGTGGAGGCGTCCTATCCGCTCGAGAACACCGCCTCCTGGTTACAGTCTTCTAACTTCTTCGGTGAAGTGAAACTCTTTCAGACTTTGAATGCTGGGTGATATTTTACCCCTCACAAAAAGTGTAATTATATCTAGAGGCCCATGTCCAATTTGGTCCAGTTCCTGTGTCCAAGGAGCTTCGGTACCAACACTTCCCCTGGAAAAAACAAGAGAAAAGAAAATGTAAGAAGGTTTTTTATTGTTTTGTTTTATTTATTTATTTTACATAGTTACAGAAAAGAAACTCAAAAGGAAAACCAAGTTTAACGGGGAGTATTGATTAATTGTACATATTTGTAGAAATTCTCCCTGGCTCAATATTCCTCGGTATCTATAGCGATGGGTGGACATTTATCGTATCGTTTATCATTTATCGTAATAAGTCTGTCTGACTTAGCGATACATTTCAATTAACTGGGTTTTAAAAACCCCAAAACAGTTTGCATTGTCATGCTTGTTAGTTTTATCATTTCCTCCACTTTTTGTTCCATGACAATATCAACGAATATCAATACATCTGAACACATGATTAAATGCAGTGACTGTGACAAATAAGCTTTAAAAAAGCGTATTTGTTATGATTTTATCGTTGCTGTGGCAGCACTACTAAATATCATAACGTTCTAAGTCCATGTCACCAGGCCCTGTTTGTGGCTTATTTCCATTCCTGTTCAAAACTGAAATTTGTCTCATTAAGTGTGCAGTGAATGTCTCCGCATGGTGCCAGGAAGATGGTGTGGACCAGCCTGGGCTTTGAGAATAGTTCACAGCAGGAACAGTTCATGATTGTTGACGAGTGAGGTCATTTATTATTTATTCACTCATTTGCTTAGATTTGACATTCAAACTGGGAGAAAAAAAAAAAAAAAAAAGCTCATAAATTATAAGGAAGGAGGGAAGCATCTGTTTACAGTAATGGAAGAGTTTCGCACAATCATGGAAAATATTCACAACTTGTAGCAGCTTGTTTGTAAAAATGAAGCATGAAAAAAAACAAAAGAACTGAGCAAAGATAAAAATCATCAGCATTATTCAATAGAATTTCTATACAGCATAAATGTTAGTATTCAATTATTACGACAAAGTTAACACCATATATTATTACTCTTAATATATAATCTTTTACCCCAGATTTATACAAATCTTACATCCATACAAGTGCTGAGGTAACGACTGAAACGTTCCTTCTGCCAGAAACGCTCTCTAACTCCGCAGTGTCTAAAGTGAAGCCATCTGCAGCCCTTAAATTGATTTGCAGCACCTGACTGTAATTAAAAAAATGTTCCAAATCAATTTGACGCAAATGGAAACTTACATGGAACTAAATGGAAACTTTTAAAACCTGCCTAAAGCAAAATGCTTCCGTGACAAATTGAAATCGGTTCGCCTTTGGTTGACCATTTTCTGATTGTGTAGAGCGAGCAGAACCACAAACAGGCTGAATTCAGCCGAGTTTAATGGAGGTAAAAAGGTTTTTCAGTAGGTTAATTTGGACTTGGAACATTACGACACAATCTGAACTGGATATGAAAGTAAATCTGTCAAACAAAATGCTTTCATGTAACTATTTTAGACTGTTCTACAGTTAATACGACAACGTACTTTCTGCATTTCTGTGAAAACGTAACTTTCTTAAAAGATGTGATCTTGGAACAAACACCCGAAAGCTTTCTCCACTCAACAGCTTTAAAAGGAAAAGGAAAGTGGTTTTCCCAACCCGGCCTGGGATTGTACAGTAATCAACAGAAGTGAGCCAGTCTCTGGCATCTGCCAATATTTAGCCTCTATCCAATACTTGCATTTCATTGTTATGAACAGTTGTGAACTGCAACTCTAGTGCATTAAAGCTATTAAAATCAACATTATGATAATATTATCCTGACACTTCTGAGCTCTGAACGCAGCAAAGAAAACAAACTTGATTCATTTGGTACATTGCGTCGCGTATCAAAAGAATAAACAGCAGAAACTCTTCATTGAGAGGTTCTTAAAGCAAAAATATCAAACGCGTGTGGTTACGTGTGAAGGGATGAGTCGACCAACAGTCAACATAATACGAGAACATGCCAGGAAGCACGGGAAACTAGAGTGAAATGCGCTCGGGCAACTTAAATGTCACAGGCATTAATGCAGGTCACCGTCGGCTTTCGTAACTTGTGAGTTATAGAGGATGGAGCTGGTGCAAGTGCTGGAGAGACATTAAATAGAAGGAACCAAAATGAGTATTTTTATCTCCATCGCCCTGAGAGGCCTTTGGTGTTAAGCAAAGATTAGAAGATAGGGAGGGAGTCACATGAGGGAGACAGAAAATAAAGAAGAAAAGCAAGTTAGATTGAATGTTAAGGAACGTGGCTGACTGTAATGTCAACAGAGAACATGTGTTGAAGGCGTAGATATGGGGGAATTTTTCTGTCATACTTTGAGAGCACAAATTTTCACTTTGAAAGCAGGATTTCATGTCCTTCTTCCCAAAACCTATAATGTTTGTACTCAAACCTTTCTCCTCGCGCTCAGAACTTGTCTCCACTTGCAAAACTCTTTGCTCGCTTACGAAACATTTTCTGCTTGCTTTTGGAACCAAAATGCACCGTTGCTTGGTAACCTCTTAGCCAATAGAATGAGAGTGTTGTACTGGGTGTGTTTGTTTCCTGCAAGCAAAAGTATTAAAGATTTTGAGAACAAAAAAACATGAAATCCAGCTTTTAGACTGAAAATGTGTGCTCTTGAATAATAGCAGAAAAATTCCCCAATATGTAGAGGGATAAATAAAAATGCTAGAAGAAGAGCAGAAGGAGGAGGGTGGCAGTTTGGATATTTATTGGAAACCAAAAAAGGAAACTGAAAAAAAAATGTGTTTATAGAAGCTCACAATGACACCTGGTCATTATCCACACTAAATACAGCTGTGGAAATAAGCATCAGACAGGTCAATGTTTGTCCCCAGCAAATGTGTTTGTAATTGAGCTATTGACATGAAATTCACACCAAATGTTAACAACACAAGTAATCCACACAGAGAATAAACAAACCGTCTGTCAACTGGGTTATGTGTAATAAAGTGGAACCACACAGGCGGTGAGAAGAGAAGCATATGGTGAGAGATAAAAATAAAGAAAAAGTTCATAAACTTCGTAAACTTGTTTTTCAGAACCTACTGATGGCAAAGAACAGCATCGGAACCACAATACAGAATAAAAAAAAACGACATTAATTCACCGTAAATCAGTATAGAACATCTGTTCCTTGCAAAACTTGTGATAAATGAGTTAAAAATAGTAAAATTATCAGAAGAGCTTTGCAAGACCTAAGACCTGGAATCAGCATAAGAACTTCTCCCATTACAAAAATAACTGCATTTCTACTGACCGTATAACTGCGCAATTTGACATTTTGAAAACAAATGTGCCTAATGGTGCTGGGATGAAGTGGCACTTTGGTTGTAACAAAATTTGTCTATTTCACAAAACTGCAACAGAAACACTTTTTTGTCGCATCACACAAGTCACGCGATCAACAACCGGAAGAAGACGACAGGAAGTCGTTGGTCGGACGGTTTTCAGCAACTTACTGTATCAACAGACTTCCTCGCCGAAATACAGGAATTGCAAAATTCTGTGTTTTTGACGTTAGCTGAAGACTTTCCATTACAAAGTGTTGCCCACATTTATAATGGAAACGCAGTTGAAGAGAAATACGCTCAATTGGAATAGAATTCAAATTCAAAACTCCACTGAAGAAGAAAAAGCACGTGGAAATTCAGTTAAAGTTTCTGAGGAACACAATATAGTTCATAAAGCTCACTGAGAATATATTTGCTCAAATTATACTTCAACATTTAAAAACCTTTACACATCGTTCTAAAAACTCCATGGCAACGGTGATGTTAGCAGATCAGTGCAACGTTTTGTTGGGTCATCTGAAGATAACGTAACTGAAGGGGATAAAAAGTAGGAAGGGTTTTATCAAAACATCCATAATAAAACTCTAAAGTGAAATAATAAATGAAACATGCCTGGATTTGTCCAGCAAGACAGTAAAGTGATCAAACACCCAGAGAAGGAAACTTTCAGCTGGTTTCAGAAAATGAAATAGAGCCGCTGGAGTTGACCAGTCAGTCACCTGAGATTCATCCACATCAGTTCCTGTATGAACTGAGGATCAAAGTTCATGAAGAAAGTCCTCAGAAACTTCAATTCAAAGCTGTTTTGTGGACGAATGGGTCAAACGAAAATCTGTGAAATGCATTAATTACATTTCAGAAAGTGTGTTCAGTTGTACAATCATTCAGTGTACTGTCATACACTAACTTCTTTTGACTTCAGTGAGTTGAGTTGTTACCAACACCTGTTGTAAATTTCGTCGTGAAAATATCAGCGTTGACATATTAAACTCTTTTTTTGCTGTGTATACTGAAATAGCTATAAATGGGATTTAGCAAAGGTGACAGAAGCATATTAACACAAGCCCTTTCTTTTCCCTCTTATCTCTGACTGAGGAGGGGAGAGAAAAAAAAAACAGAAACGAGTCTGGCTCGAATTCAGACAAGAACAAATGTGTCAAAATGAACTTTTGATCCACGGCAATGCCCACTGGTGAGCTTTAGGCTATTTTGTTTTGGGGAAATGGAAAAAGAGAGAAAGGGAACACGGTGCATAACTGCACAGGACGATAGACGGCTGGATTAGCAGATGCAGAAAGAAGAGAAAAGAGAAAAAACTGCAAACGCAACAAAACATTTAAATTAATTCGAAGAATATTTTTCTTGCACTTTGTTGTGAGCTGGATCAGAGTTAGAGGGCTTATGGGGGCTTTTTGTTTTACCTATCAATTTTCCTTTATCTTTTATCAATAATACTACTTTATACAATTCTCTAAAATAAGATCACATTTGTTGCATTTTTGTGGAACCCATCTTATAGCACAATCAAGCATCTCTGTTACCTTCAGTTGTGAAGAAAGTGCTATATGTGTTATTCAGGTACAGCCAGATGGTTGCCACGGGAGATTAAAGGATTTCTCAAACATGCTTGAAAGAATCAAAGCAACACTCCAGGTATGTTCTGATGAGGAAAAAACATTGTAACATAATGTTGATTTTGCATGATAAGGTTCTTTTCTTCTGTGTGTGCTGTGATGCTAACCAGTGCTACTTATGAACTTGTCAAACACATGAATAGAAGTCAAAAATAAAACTGTTTGACGCTGTACTTTAACTATTTCATTTGAGTTGGCTTCTGTTCAGCGAGCCACCGACCTGTAATATCACCAAGCATGCTGTCCGCCGTGTCGAGCATGAAAACTGACCAGAAATGATTTCATTTCCTCTCCATAGAGCTCGCCAACAGTAAAAATGTCACCCGGTCTTACAGCCGACTGCCAGCCGCAACAGCAGACAGCGAGGCTGCAGGAGAAGAAGACGCCTGCTGCCATGCAAACATACAGTCTGTGCTCACACATGTCAGGAGACGGAGGGTCTGTAAGAAGAAGAAAACATTTGAGTGTGGGCTTTGAAGGAGAGAGAACATAAAATAGATTTACATTGAGTGGGGGTTTGAGGAGATGGCTGTATGTTTCTCATCAGCTGTCAGCGGAATCCATTTGGTCTATTGCTTTTTTCCTTTTTCATCTCCACCTCCTCCCCACAGCATGCCGGAGCCCGGACTACGACCATTTAGTGCGGGACGCAAGCGTGGAGAAAGTCTACATGTTCCTGTTTGTTTTGCTCACTCTGTCCAGTTCTTTTTCATTTCTCATCTGAAATCCAATATTTTCTAAATGATCAGTGGCTGAGTGAAAAAAAATACATAAAAATTAATGCTGCAGCTTTAATGTGTTGTGGTGATTCAGCTGTCTGCATTTTTTTTTTTTTTAATATGAGTGGGTGAGCAGATGACATTTGGATGGCTGCCACACAGTCAGAACACATTGCATCTGTCAGTATTAATGGGGTAGATTTTTTTTTTTTTTTTAACACTCGAGGAATTATGAGGTGTTTTACCATCTCAGAACCGGACTGGTCGAAACCAGTTAGCCCGATTGTCAAAGAGATTTTGAATACTGAAGCTAAATGTTCCAAATTGATTTTATTGCTTTCTCTACATGTATGAATAGTTGTAAACTAGTTTTTAACCACTTTACTGCCACCCTTAAAAGGTTTCTACCTTAGTCAATGGGTTAGGAGGTTTTCAGTGGTGAAATTCAAACTGCAGGGTACAAAAGATTAGAGGAAACAAAAATTCTCCTTCTGAAAATCAAGAAGCACCAGATTGATATTTGAGATTTCCATTTTCATTAAAATCATCCTTTCATCTGCACAGCGTCATTGTGTAACATGGCACTGTTTTTTTTTTAAAGTAACTACAGTGGATCATTGAAAAGTAAAAATAATAATAATAATACAATTCCACCTTCCGTGAGAAACTGGTAAGACCGTAAATATCCAAATATTCAAATATTTTAGAAAATTAGCAAACAGACAAATGTTTCATAAATTTTCAATTTCTATAGAGAAATCCACAAGTTTCACCACAAATAGGCAGAATAGTTGATCATTTACTAATATAGTACGCACAAAATCACATTTAAAAATTTAACTAAATTAAAGCTGAATAGATTCTACTATGACTACATTAAAAAATAATTACTGTTTAACAAAATCAATGACTAATTTTCTGTAAAATAATTCTGACTAAAGTACTTTCTGTTAGAAAACGCTAATAAATAATTATAAGTCAGCGTAACTAACGACTTGTTTCCCTGGGCCTTTATGGGGAGGGATTATTAATGTTAGCTAGAGTAGGAGCTTCTTAAAGAGACACAGGCTAATTTCAATGTATCACATACAGCAATGATCAAATTTCTTTCAAGTCATTTTTGACATACACTGCACTTTCACAACAACTGAAGGTAACAGTTACTTGGAAAATACAAAACACCCGCCCTTTATCATCAAACAATATCTCTCATACCACGCTTCAAGACGGGAGAGAGAACAAATGGTGGATTTCTGTAAAGCAGGAATGAAAGACGTGATACTGACAGACTGGAAAACAGGAATCAAAGTGATGCAGGTAGAAAAAGGACAACATGACAACACTGCGAGAAAATATGAGCAGATTGGGAGGAGGGAGAGAGAAGAAGGAAAAAATGAGACATTAAGTCGGCGGAGGTGAACAAAGAGAGATGAGCAGCTATTTGGGTAAACTTGCATAAAACAAATGACTCAATGGTTTAAGAAGAAGGATATAAAGCTGCCAACGCACATCTAATGTTCACCAAGAGCTACAAGTAGTGGGAAGATGAGATAAAAGGAACAACAACAACAAAAAGAAATGGAGATTTTATTCTCAGCTTGTTTGTTAATATGGAAAGAGTTTCTGACATAATATAACAGATGAGATAGGATACTTTTTCTTCAGAACTTGCACATCTCTCCTGTTTCTTGATGTTTTTTGGGGGGTTTTTTTGCCTTTTCCTCAGAAAACGTGGTGTTGGAGCTTGTGCCCCGATAGTGAAGGTCGTTAGTGCTTTGTTAGCCCTCAACACAGCTGTCCAGAGTTTAGATTCCCAACCCTGAGACCTTTTCTGTTTCTCTTATCCTTTCTGTCTCTCTCTCGTCTGAAACATGGTGACTAAAGGTCACTAGTACCAAAGAAATCTCAAAAAGGTGAAGGCACTTCAGCAAAGAAAAATAAATTACTGCAAAAATTCCTCTTTTCCAATTCCCTGCACTTTGCAGAGAACACTTCACATTTATCAAATGATGGCACGATCCAAAATTACAAACTGTGATTCACTGCTGATTACATTCTGCAGTGTGCAGATAAAAACAAGATTTAACAAGATTGTTTTGACATGAAGGTAAGCTGCTTGGTTTAAAACGATTGTCTAAAAATTGATGTACCAATGACATGGTGAGCACCTTCTGCTTGGTTTTAAATTCTCGCTCAACTTTAGAGAGACCTCCTCTTCCTGAAAACAAAAATAAACTAGGTTTTGACTGCTCAACTGGTTTGACACATTGCTGACTTTTCTGTCTGAAAACATAATTGTAATATTACTACATGCCCTGCATTGGATGAGTGATGGATATGTAAAAAATTCCAGAAAAAATAGCACAAAAATAACAGAAAATGGCAACAAATAGACAAGTTTTTCTCAATCATTAACACGATTACCAACATTTAATTAAGACTGCTCAGTCTGTCTGACTCAAAAGAGAAAAAGAGAAATGCTTCACTGGGATGTGCATTTTTAGATTTGGTAAAAGCACACATGGCGTCTTTGTGACCACATCAGACCACAGAGTGAAAAACTCATGGGGTCTAAATGACCAGGTCTCTTAATACCATAAGAGAGTTAAAGACAAGGATAAAGTTGTAATTTCATAAAATTCAACACCAAAATGAGAAATGCTATACTATAATAATATTTATAGTAAATAATAAAGACTTTATGGTTAGTAATATAATTAGATTATTGTGTTACTACCCTCAGTAGCAGGCCCAAAAAGATGCAACTAAGGAGCAGATTTAGAAGTTAAAAACTGTGAGCTGCGCTGAAGTAAATAAAAGAGAGAAGTTCAAATACAGGCTGAGAGTGAAAATCCTTCCTAAAGGTCAAAATTTAGGACAGATTTCAGAAGAAAATAAAAACGAGAGACTGCAGATAATATAGAAAATAGCACCCCTGCACTTCCGGAGTGCAATGGTCCCATTCCCAAATAAGATAAAGAGACTGACAGTGGCCCCTTTCTTTTTGCTGCAGCAAGGTCCTTCTCAAATTTCCCGGGTGAACTCAACTTCTTTTACTTTTCTGTTTTCGGTTGTTTATTGTAAAATCGCTGAACTGAAATCATGACTGGAAATCTTCAGTTGCCAAAATGGGTCATATTCACTGCAGTTTAAAAATCACCATTGGGTGGATTTACTTTTGTGGGCATCCAGGTTACTGTTTGTGAATGTTTAGCGAAGAAACACTTCAGAAACTTTCTTCAGCTGGAGGAAGGTAAATACATGTGGCCTTTTGTTTTCTCTTTGCCTGCCACCACTCAGCTTTGAAAAAGATGAAACTCACAGAACATGGATGAAAGAAGAATGAGGCCAAATAGTTTATCAATATCAACAGTGGGAGAGCTACAACGAATTGAACCGAATGGCCATCAAGGTTCGGTCTATCTTTACAAAGCATTTGCTTTGCTCCCTCATTAATAAGGCTAATATGGATAAATTAGTTTTTTATGTCTCTTGTTTTTTGTTGTTTTCATCTCATAAATCACCATGGCGCAGTTCTCATTCTAATTAGGGTTGTCTGGGTTGGGAGTTGGCACGGGAACCCCAAGCAACAGGCCAAAGTGTCAGTGGGGGACGGAAAATGGTGGGCGATCACGAAACAAACACTGTAGAGAAAGAAAAAAACAACGGCAAACAAATCTAAACAGAGTCAAAAAGCATATGGCGGCGCTCGCTGTGCGGCACAGGTGAGACACATGACCGACTCCGCAAACAAAAACAAGTTTTATGACCTCATCTGTTATTGTCAGACAATACAATAAGCAGAAAAAGGTTGATCTTGTATCTTATCACTTTCGTCCTTTTTATCCTTATAGACTCACAACGCTTTATTTGCATGAGCGTGATTTATTTATTTTTGTCTCATTTTTTTGCAGACTGTGCCCATTTTCTACCTGTTTAATCATTTATCTAGCTGGCCTGCATTTAATGGGGTCGATCAACCAATTGGCATGCTTTTTTGGGAGCCAGTCTTAATAATTGGTGACATGTGGAAAATGAGCTCACACCAATTAGGTCAAAATCAGTCAACATGATGGGCTGTAAACAGGGAAGAGAGAGAAATACCAAAAATAAACATTTCAAAGGCACAACTGTGCGTTTGACGTGTATTAATTTGACTTAGTCACTGAGATCATTCAGGGTGACTTCATTATACTGTCCGCTGCAGTTTCACTCACCATTGAAATTATGCAGAAAGTTGTTTTCGTTGACTCCTGTGACAACTGACATGGTTGTCAAGATAAACAAAAACATAATTCTGATACTGTAATTCCTTCAAGCTGCAATGTATTAGACACTTCACTAAAGGAAGTGACAACTTTTAAAAACCCGTTTCTCCCTGGAGGTACCTGTGATAATAGGTGGCTAGATTCCTGCCAAATATTTTTTTTAACACAACTTTGAAAATAACCACAAAATAATGACATCCTGCTGTTGTTTATTGGCCCCTGCCAGACTATGTGTTTAGCTCTACAGATCTGAAAAACAAAACAACTTTTAATTGGTTTTTCCCTGCCAGGTATGACAAAAAACCGTAGTATTCGTCATATGATTCTTTTTGGCAATTTTACAGCAGTGGAAGTAGATTCAAGCAAAATCTCTGAGGTGTTTTTCGTGATAGAAATATTGACATCCTATGCTTCTAAATTTTTGGAGCCATAGGGAGACACTCCGTTCTAAAACTAATTTATTCTTTACTTTTTAAAAAAAAAATCATTAGAACTGACAGCTTAGTTGAAGGTGCTGTCAGGAAGCTGTCATAAAATAAAATAAATATACAAAAAGTGTTCAACCTACTGGATATTTTTACCCTTATTTTTGCTTCGACAAATCAATCATAATCAACAAATTGACAAATGAATTGCAAAACACAACTCTTTAATGTCAACTGAATTAAAGAGTTAAAAACTGACATTTGCAAAATAACAAGGAAAAATAAGTGACTTCATAAATATTAACATCTTTTAAAGTGACTGAACTAATTCAGCAGAGGTCCAGTCAACCAGTGCCAGTCGTCTCACTATGAGGGAAGTGGGGATCACATGAGTGCAGTCAGATTGTCTCAATGATTGTTGTATAAAAACTTATGTGTCATTAATTTGTTAATTAATTATTATTCTTGCCTACAATTACAGTGTGAAAACAAAAGAACTCTCTGTTCAAATTAGAGAAGATATTATTGGAAAGTATAGGTCTTTTGTGTATCCATCCCTGGATGGATACACAAAAGAAAATTATATGGTGTTGAACACCCCCAAATTTCAACAAATTTTGTTGATGGAGATTTTTTGTAAAAGCAATACAAAGATTAAATCGTAATGCATCATGAATTTTATTTACAGTCACTGAATATCAACCCAAAAGCTTATCTGAAGATTTTAGATGTTTTTTTACATCTCCTGTTCAGACTCCGATTTAGAAAAAATGTTATTGTCATTCACCTGACCTGTATTTCTGTGACTTTGTTTTCTTCAGGTTTTTATCAGCTTAAGGTAACTGATGTAATATGAACACATAACCAATAATGGGGAACTTCACAGGCCCTAATTTCAGCTATAAAGGCACAGAGGATTTGAACCCAGACTGGCCTGGCAGTGAGTCAAGTACTCATGCTAATGTACTGTGCAGATGGTGCGCCCTAAAAGTAAGTGGACCTTCAACACATGGAACCACTCATTCTTGTTTTTGTAACAGAACTGGCATTAAACACAGTGACCACAGTGGGGACAGTCACCTGAAAACACAGGTCTTATAAATATTAAACGACAGACATTTCTGCACCACATTCTCCATCAATATGATCCAGAATCCTGACTGAACATTATTGTTTGTTCAACAATACAAATCCAACAATGAGTCAGAAAAACTTTAGACGCTGAAATGGAAAATCTATTTTAACTCTTTATAAAAACACTCTGTTCCTTAAAGTAAAACTACGATGAAAAATTAACTTAAAAAAACTTCTGATAGATTTTTATCACTGGTCTTCATCCAGATATGAAACACCTTGGTAAAAGTTAGTAATGAAAGCAAATTTTTTATACAAGTTTGGTTTTTAAAACTTGTGCATTATCAATGCATTTTCACCATTCACCCTCCCTTGTACATCAACATGGCATCGCATGTCGGAGTGCATTGTTTCTTTCTATTGGATCACCGTGATCACAACGCTGATCTTTCGCTCTGCAGAGTTCGCTTTAACAAGCTGGTTAAACACCATGGTAACCCAACAAGCATGAAAACACACACTGCAGTTATTACAAAGTCTGAAACTTCACCATTTATTCCTAACATGCATTCCAAACTGTCGGCCTTCAGTCTTTATGCCATTATGAGCCATAAAGTTTTAGACCGATCTCTCGCACTTTTCTCGTACTCCTCTATCACACATCATCTAATGTGTGATATTTTTGTCCTGTCCTTGCATATGGCAGAATCTGCGTCCTTTTCTGTCTCCACATAAATCAAAAGTGACAAAGATAAAAACACCTAAATGCAGTCACACCTGGCCTACTTGGAGAGAGGAGGGAACAATCTAAACAGTCTGACTAGCATGGGCTCATTTATTCTGTGTGTATGTCTGTTTCATTATTTCACCACATGACTCTGCATAACTTGCACTCATCGTAGGTTGCTGTAAAAGAAAGTAACGGCTAAATATAAATGTATGTTTTTGAGTCCTTTTGCGTGTTACATGCATCCTAATTTATTTACTTGTCATTGAAGTGGTTCATTTCAATCAACTATTCTCTATTCTTTCAGTGTAATATTGATGAGATTTGCATGTCTGTACGAAAAAGCAGAACATGGAGAGGCTCTAATGTTGTAAGCTTGTACTGTAAAAATGTGAACACAAACATATGTCAGCATGACTTCTCGGGCCAAAAACAATAACAACAACAACAAAAAAAACGAATCCTGGCTGCTGAACATGATGCAGCAAGGAACATTTTAAATTGGGTTTCCAAGACACGCTGGGAGCTGTGCTCTTGCTATGTACAGTGTAATGATTCAGAGAAAGCTCTGAGTATACAATGGGTGGGCTGAAAGTGAGAGAAACGTGGATTTGTGAAAAAACAGAAACTGTTTTTGAAAAACTGGATTAAAAATGTAAAAGAAGACCCACATTATCCTTTTAAATTGATCTACTTGTGATATTAACCAGGAAATACCTCATGATTAACACTGCCTGGATGAAAGAACGAGCTACCACCTGAATTTAAATGTGCAAATAAGTATAAGCTGCCTATTGGACAATTACTGCGTTATCTATGGTCTACCACCTGGTAACAAGTCATTTAACACCAGCTGATGCAATTACTAACTTCTAATTTCTTAAACACCCATGTGGAAAGAAATCATGGGCTTGTAAAAACATGTTAGTCTGTTTAAGGAGATTCTAATCATTGGCATGCATCAAGCTGAGAAAACATCTAAAGAGATTGAAGAAATGACTGAAACTGAGTTGAGAACGCTCCAATAAAAATAAAGATAAAAATATAGATAACAACTGACAGGACTGTGAGGAACCATTATCTCCCAGGAAGAAATGTAGTAAAAAAAAAACTCCTGAATGACTATGATCAGTGGTGATCATCTAAAACATTTGGTGACATTAATTTGAAGTAAAGCAACAGCAGAACTCAGGGCTATGTTTAGCAGTGAAATTAAAAACAAAGGGAACCCAGAGGATTGGGATGGAACAGATGTATAGTCATAAGAAAACCACTAACTAGAGGCAAAGAGCTACAATTTGCAAGGGAGCATAAACATTGGACTCTAGTGGTGTTCTCATACCTGACAGTCTGGTAGACTTGGTTAGATTGGGGGCCAAAATTTTAAAATGTACAACATTTTCAGCTGGTGTGATTCGCTTTCACATTGTACTGTCAACTGATCCGAACTAATTGAAAATTCTGAAAAATGAACTGCTGAAGGAAACGACAAAAACCTCAGAAGACAATGAGGGCAACTTTTTTCTTCACAAAGTGGAAGCAAAACTGTAGCAGCATCAGAATTTAGCAGTTTTAGGATTTCTCTTCTAGGTAAAAGACCAAGTGCCATTTCTCTCCCTAATGACATAGACTGCTGCATTTGGTTTGGTTGAGTTACCTAAGACAATGTTAGAAGGTCATGTAGTCTGAATGCTGTCATGGTGGTGTTAAGTCAGCTCACCTATTATACCTCCGACTCATCAACGGAGGTAGTTTTAGGTCCAACATTATTCAACTTCTGTAGGGGTGAGCCGATGCAGTGATAATATATGACTTCTCAAACCAGCCAACAGCAAGAATTATGGATGTAAACAAGGCTTGAGATATTGAGATTGAGCAAAGCAACACTCCGGGTGGGTGTTTGATCAGGGAATGACATTATAACATGATATAAAGCTACACTTAGCTGATTGTGATCTACACTAGAGTTCAGATCAGGCCTAAAAAAATCCAACCCAAGCCAATAGACATTGTGTCCAACCCAACTAATTCACTTTAATAGACCCAAACCAAACACACCCGTAAACCAGACATTTTTGCTTTATTGTCATTTTACTGCTTTTGTTCTCAGACCACCACTTAAATGTAACTTCTCCCATTTTTAGTTTTTGTTTAGCATCTTCCAGCTCCATTTTGCCGCTTGTTGTAACCGTAGGGTCACAAATCCTCTGGGATGTGTGACTGATGGGGATGAAGCAGGGTGGAGCCGCATACGCATCAACTTCTACACCCGACTTTTGTTTATTTCCACAACGCCAACTCCTCTATCTAGATTATAATAAGTAGATTAACATCTTTCTTGTTTGGTTTTCTCTGGTGGACTCGGGCCACAGAAGCCTGAGTCAGTGATATCAATGAATTGATATTTAATGAATATCAATGAATTTGGGGAGGGGGTTTGGCCCGACTCAGGCCACAAATCTAAACTCTAGTCTACGCTCAACAGCAGGATGGATCCATTATATTTTTATTTAATGATTGGCCAATTTTTACACGAGGTGAATAACACACAGGCATGTTCAATCCCACCTCTGCTCCTTGTTCAAAAGCTTCCCTCACATGTCACTGACGAGGCCCAGGAATCTCTTAACAAGAGCGCTTCAGAATAAGAAAGCCAGCGGTGGTCTTTCATAAAAAAACAATTAGAATGGCACCAGAGGATTGCACTTGAAGTAAAGTAAATGGTAATATGACTCATCCAGAAGCATCACCCAGGTTCACATTCCTACACGCTGAAAATACAACAAGTCAGATTCACAGCAACAACACATTGGCTAAAAACAGTTTGTCCTTGCAGCATGCCATCACAAGCTATGGCATGCTTGCAGGAAATTTGGTAACCACTAGTTCTTATGTGGATGCCATAGTAAAGTTGCAATTATTTTTCTCAATGTAAAATATTGGATGTCATTGAGTAAATACCTTAGTTATACCAGCAGTGGAATGAAGTTGATATTTCAGGAAGAATTCGTAAAAATCATTTACAATTCATGTGTTGTTTTTTTAATGAACTATGACCATGAACCTTGTTTTTTTTGTGTGTGGTTTTTTTTTGTTTTTTGAGTACACAAACATATTTTACATTTTCACCTGAACTGAAGTATTTATGGTGAATTTCTCCATTACTTTAACTTTCCCCATGGCAATTTATAGTAAATGAGAAGCAAATGAAGAATTAGTCCTCATTATGGTAGGATGATTCATATGGCAATTAAATCTTGTTTTTACTTTGCAATCAATGCAGGAGGTCTGCATCGCTTCAGGGGAAAGAAACCCGGGGATCGTTCCTCATCGGAAAGCAGAACATGATTCTGTTTGAAATGTGTTTGAAATGATTTCAAATGAAGGACTATAGTCAGTCATACTCCATACATATATAGGTATAAGTCTTTTTCATTTTGCCAAGTTTCAGCATACTGTAAGTAATGTTTATATTTAGAGTCTGAACTTTAATCCTTGGGGAAATTATAGTGAGATAAAAATTAGGACGATGGCAGAGAGGGGTTCCAACCTTCAATACCTGTGGAAACACTGGTTTTATCCCAATCAGGAGGTCCATTTATTATTAACAAAGCAATAGCCAATTTTTTATGATTTTTTTAAAAAAATCATCAAAATCATCAAAAAGCCTTATCCTTTTCTCTCAAAAAGGACAAGGCTTTTACATCATATTATCTTCTCTTTAGAGATGATTGTCTAACTTCCAATCAGAACAAACAGTCTTTGGTTGATTGAAAACAAACCCAAACTAAAAGCGAAAGGAGAGTTGGGCAGAGGCAGACGACATGAAGGTGAGAATTAAATGTAATTTTCATCACACAACTGTGACGGCGAGAATGTGTTTTGGCAGTTCGGTCTAGAAATGCTATTTTAATAGTTCAAAGCCTTAGTTTACGGCAACAGAGACTAATAAGGACAGTGGAAACTGCGTTGACATTGCTGCAGAAGCTAAAACATCCAAATTATCTGTCTGATTCATAGTTTTCTCCGTAAAAATGGATTTTATGTGGATCGATATGTGTCTATTAAAATGCTTTCGACTTCAGAGGAATGTTAATATGCAGGTGCTCTCCGTGTTGAAGTTTCTGGAAACAGGAAACTTTTAATAAGTTTGTGATTAGTAACAAGCTGATACTTTGGGGGCATTGAGGGATAGATGTGACTCCCTTCCTCAGGTGGAGGTATCCGACTGCACACATTTGAGAAACTGCGCATTGTTTCAGTTCAGGAGTTCTGCACAGTTGTGGACCGGACAGTTTGGGTTTATTATGGCGATCTGCTCTGGATGATGTCTGTCAGGCAGTGCTTCATCCAGTCCTAAAATGTGAAAGTAGAATATTTATATTTGGCAGGTTTACTCTATGAACATCAAAACTTCACACATCAATTTTTACAATAAATTATGCATCAATTTTGTGATTTTGGTGTGTTGCTTTCACTATGTTGAGAAAAATGTCATCTTTTTCATCCATTTTACAAATTCTCTGTTCAGCACCAAAAGGATGAATAAAGAACAGTGTGATTTTAATCAATTTAAGCACAAATGTTCATAGCTTTTTTTTTTGTTCACCATGTTTTATTTTTGTTCATTATTAAATTTTTTAATAAAAAAAATTATATACATATATTTGTGTGAATTATTCACAGTTAAAGGGGCAGTATTATGTCTTCCATATTTTATAGCACAATCAAGTAACTATGTTAACTTCAGTTGTTAGGAAAAATGCTATGAATATCAAATATGACTTAAAAGACATTTGACTTCATTTAATGTCTTGAAATTGGACCTCTGTCGCTTTAAGAAACGCCTGCTCTTCTTGAAAATCCCCCTTCAGAAAGTCATCACAACATGGCCCCTCTATTAAGTCTTTAACAATGTTTCTACCAGGCCTGCAATAAGAAGTAGCTCCTATAAATAGCTTATCAGATGTGCAGTTCCAGGTGTTTTGCTAATTGCCCACTGGCTAGTCTGAAGGAACTGATTGGGGATTTGGGGGGGAAGGGCTGCTCTGTGAGCTCCCAGAAAGAATATTTCTCCTTGAAGGCGGAGCTAGATCCATCCAGGTGTTTTGCACAGCTGAATGGTTGGTGTGGAGATGAAATGATTTCTCAAACATGCGTGAAAAAAATCAAGGCAACACTCAAGGGTGGTTTTCGATGACAAAATTATAACATGAGATCAAGCCAAAAACAGTAACTTTTTCACATTTCTGCCCCTTTAAAAAGTCACTGCACTTTGGAAGCAGCCAGCCTAAAATCTATTTCTCAGAGATTTTAAACATGTAAAACAGCATCAATTTTCCATAATCACAAATTTCACTTTATATAGTGCGACTATTTCTGCAGCTCCAATTTGATAAATATTGTAGAAGAGAAGAGCCACGGTTACAAAAAAAAACTCTGAAAGAACTCATTACCTCTTAAAAAAAACCAAAAACTTCATTTTCCTTCTTAAAAATCTCTCCAGTGTCTGCATGACATGAGCTAAAACTGCAGCCAAGGAGCAGGGGGACTTTCACTGCTTAGCAACACGCTTTGCTCATAGAGACAGGTCAAACACGTCTCAGACAATCACCTGAAGCTCCATCACAACCTACGGCGACGTACGGCTTTGAAGCGCCACAGCGGCTTACCGACAACATCAAACTCCTCACACCTGCGTAAAATCTTGGGGGGCTTTCAGTGCCGGGGCCAATCACCGAGGCAACTGGCAAGCTGGTTGCATGTCCAACGCTGGCAGAGCTTGCCAGAAGTGGTGAATGCACCGACAGCTGCATGGAAAACAAAGGCACGCAGAGGCTGTTTGATGGTGGGGTGGAAGGCAGAGTAGGTGGGTAACAAAGACAGGGTGATTAAAGAAATGATAGGAGAGAAAGGTGGCGCATCAGACATAAAGAGGTGGATGGGTTGTTGCGTTTTATCAGTCATCTCTGACAATCGTACCAAGCACACGCGTTTGAGAAAGTTAGTGTGTCAGGTGGACTCGGTTCGATTGAGGACCAAAGTTGTCACATTCGTCACATTTTCGGCTGCTGCAGTCCGCTTTCACTCTGCACTGGGTCAAACAAACCAAACCCTTTGTAAGAACTGTTCTCACCCCTCACCTGCAGTGACCACAGGAGGAAATGACATGAAAACCTCCAAAGAAGATAATGAGCGCAACTTCCTTCTTTGCAAAATGTAACCAAAAATGGAGCAGCATCAGATTTTAGCAGTTGCAGGATTTCTCTTTTGTCTTTGATTAAAGACCACAAGCCATTTCTTCCACTAAGGCTAGACCAGTGCTTTTTGTTTTGCTTGTATTTACCCAGAATGCCATGTGCTGCAGTGCGCTTCCTTCTTCTGAAGCCATCTCCCGTCAGCTTGGCGTTCACATATACATTCGAACCGTACCGCCGTTCACTTCAACCGAACTGACACAGAGGTTTCTAGGTGGATCAGAGTTTCACGCCTCCCCAGGCGAACCGGACATTCATGGCAAACGAACCAGTGTTTGACGGAAGCAGAATAAACAGGGCGGGGGTAAATGAACCTATAGTCCTTTACCCTCACGTTCATGGCAGAGACCATTTACGCCTCATTAGTAAAGAGCAGGAGGTCAAAGAGGCGCACACGGTGGATGATGGTAGATGTTTGACTGCTGGAAGGATTACTTTGTGCTTGAATTAAAAAATTCAAAGGCTAATGAGCTTTAACTACAGGAAAAAATATTGCTTCATATTAGAGCTTCATTAACATCAGGACCATGTAAAACATGCAGCACTGTGTCAAAGTCTGATAAGCTTTTTCATGTTTTTCTTTTTTTTTTGTTTCATATGAAACAAAACCCCTTTGAGGGATCTGGTTGGATGAAGCCGGTTCTTGTCTGGCTCTGCTTATCAACCCACTGAGAACTTTGATGGAGCTAAGCAATTATTTTCTCCTCTGTACTTCCAGCTGCGTCGAGTCAAAGAGTTTTAATGCTAGTTCTCTACCAAAGGCATTTAGGAACCAACCTGGGGTTAAAACTGAATAGTCAAACAGATTACCGCTTGAAGGAGTAACAAAGAAGATGATTGTAGATTTCTAAAGAAACGGGATGGGATCAAACTCCAGTGTTGTTTTAGAAATGAGGATAATAGCTCAGTGTTCACCTGGATGATACACTGGACTCCATTACATATTTCTTCCAATTTTTAGTGAATACATTTTTCAAATGAGAATGTAACTTATTAACAGCAATGACATATTGAATCAAATCTGGCCCTGTGCATAAATGTCTGCGCACCAACTAGTTTAAAAAACTGTTTTGTTTTATATATATAAAATATTGCCCAGTCTATCTTATCTTTATCCTTAGCCGACTGAGTTATTTTCTATTTGGTATTAGTGGAAAATCATCCTTCCGATGATAACAGGCTTGAAAACATGTCTGTGTGTAATTAATCTGTATAAGTCAGTGAGTTGTTAATTAAATAAATACATTTTTCAATAATATTCCAATTTATTGAATGTTTGTTTTTGGTCATTTGACTTAAACATTATCATTGCATTATGTTACTCCCTCTGCCTTCTCTCTCTCCCATCAATAAATTATTTAGTAATAAACTACATTATTGTTGAATTATGAATTATCAACATTCTAATTATACCTGTGATTATCCATGTGGGTCGTTTCATTACACTTGCAGTTAAAATGAGCTGCAGGAGCCATAAAAGGCAAAGTTACATCTTTGCAGCGGCTGTGGGTCATATTCAGCAGATCCATTTGTGTTCAGGTCTGACGTAATCTGGAGGATTTGCGAGTTTGAAATCTGCATCGCTGTTGTTCACGTTTCACATTTAGGATTTCTTCTTATCTTTTTTTGCATTTCCTAATCACAAGTTCCAAAGAACTCCTACATAAATGTATGATTGTTCTCGTATTTTTATCTTCTCCACTGTAATTATCCGCGTCTTCCTGCCATATCTGCCATATTTTGTTTACCGTGTTAATGCGGCATCTCATCTGCAACAAGCCAGAGTTTGTCTGATTACGATGATGTCCTAATTAGCTGAATAATGACGGAGAGAGCTTGTTAAGGCTGCTAGCCAGACGACAGGACACTTGATTAGATAATTATAGCCGTGTTTATCTTTGAATACTTATACAGCCTACAGTCCTACAATTAGAATCTATTTACGATAAAGCAATCATTGAAAGCTTTAACGGGCTTGGTGTGTGTGTATGTGTGCGCGTGTGTGTGTGTCAAAGACTGTCTGTGTTTGTGTTTTCATACACTCCATATTTCAACTTGTTTTCTTCTTAAAGATTCCGTATTGTCATATGGACTCATGAATGAAGGTAAACATTCCTATTGCAAGGTAAACAATAAGATATTTATTGAACTCTGACAGTTTCACAATTCAGTCCCAGGTGTTTGAACACCGGTTAGAATACCTAAATGTTTGGTATTCACTGTTTTCTTGTGCACAACTTTCAAAACGATGTAATACATCTTTTGACCTTTTGTCTCTCGGAAGCCTTTTCAGAATTTTAGCGTGACGTTCAGAGTGCTGGGGCGGTAGTGTTTCTGTTTACAGACAGTTCATGGAGCCACATGGAGCACTTAAGGAATCTGTAACGCGTCACTAAACTGTACCGCTTTTAAAAACAAATTTCTGAACATTTCGTCTAAACGGAAATAACAGGAACCACAATTAAATATGTTACAAACCAAATCATCAAGAAGTCACGTCATTGTTTGTCCTGAGACAAAGTTAAAGGATAAACAATCATCAGCAGGAACAAGATCCAGAATCAAAATCAGAGGTGTTCAGTTCAAATTTGCAGACTTTTCTTTCCTATTCAGAATCAGTGGAGGATTCGATATATTGAGTCAGATATTTAGTAAAAACCTCCGTCTCAGTTTGAATAAACTAAACTCCGCTTGCCATTACATTTATATGTAAATGGCAAGCGGATCAAATACAATACAACCCATGTCTGTATTTGCCCATGTCTCGCGCCAACCGGGTGAAATGGCTCATGGTTTTTTACAAATGACAAAAGAGAAATCCTAACACAGCTAAAGTCTGACAGCACTCTATTTTTGTTTCCATTTTGTGAAGAAGGGAGTTGTCTTCTGTGGTTTTCATGTCATTTTTTTTCAGTGATTCTTGGTGCAACGCCTCCACAGGCGAAGAGGGGAACGGGTTTTTCAATGGGCTTGGTTCGTTTGACACGGTGTAGTGTGAAAGCGAAGCACAGCAGCCGAAAATGTAGCAAATGTTGCAACTTTCTGTCCCAGTTCAACTGAGTCTACCGGACTACCAAGTATGAAAATGACTTTAGTTTACATCTATGTTTACATCCCGTAGCTTTCGTTAACTTCTTTGGGAGCAGTATTTTCAGAAACGGTGATGGAAAAGACTATAGGATTCAAAACATCATTGATACATAAGTGGAAAGCTTGTTATTATGTCATTTCAGTACGCTGTGAAACTAAAGAATTCAAAAGGATGCAGACATCTGAAAATTTGTGAAGGTCTAAAGGTGGGAGAAATGTCACGGTAATCTTTCACATGTGCAAGAGACAACTAGAAAGTAGAAATCTTCCACAAAATTAATAACAAAATTAAATTGGTTTTCTTGGCATCCAGCAGTTCTGCCTAAAGGTATTCCTGTTACAGACTAAAAAGAGTTTTATTTTATTTTTTTTTCAGTTTAGCTTATAAACCATTCAAAAACCAAAAATTGGTCTGGAAGCGAGCTGACCGAACTCCCATCAAGTTGCGCGTTTATTGTCTAAAGCCTCCCAGCTGAGAAGTGATTAATGTTTCTTTGCAGGTGCTTTGTTCTTGGATCAAAACCATCATTCATCATCCAGCGCCGAGTCGTAGGCATCGAGTTATTTTTCATGGAGAAACAATGGCAGTTATTTCACCGAACGAAGGCTTCCAACGCCGCATTCAGAATAATGAATCACGGCATCAGAATTAATGATGAAGGCTGTCTGAAAGGATATTTGGGGGCTTTTCAAACTAAATGAAATTCTCCAGCAGTTCAAGACGTTTTCACAAACAGTTGGCATCAAGAAGAAGTTTGAAGCATTCTGGGGGTTTTTCTCCATCTGTTAATAATCTTTAATAATGTCTTAAATCGCTTTTGCATCGATCGGGTAAAGAGATGCTTCATCTTTATATCAACATGTCAAATTAAATAAAATATTCTAATCTGTTCCATTACATTATTTACATTCCAGTTCATCTGAATTGGTTAAAAAGTGGTTAATAATTTGTTCTTTTTGGGGGGTTTTTTGCCATACAATGATTTAGGTAAAAAAATTTAAAAAAAAAAAGGGAGAAAAAAAATCACTTTTGGCAAAAAAAAACTGATTTAGGTTGCTATTTTAGGAAGATGACGGCTTATGCAATAACATTTCTTTTGGATAATTTTTCATGTTTTTTTTTTTTCATACGTAATTCACAAAAACTGTTTAGTTAATACACCGCAGCAATGCAATGTGATATACTAGTGTCTAAAGAAGCCTAAGTTGTGAACTTTAGCTAGGACAGCAGAGTACAGCACATTTCAGCAACAAACCAGTTCAAAGTGATTTGCACCTTCAATAGACATAATGTAGTGACCAATTATGAAACAAATTATAAATATTCAATTTTGCCAAATGCCGTCGTCCAAATCGTCAAGAATAATCGTCATGAAATCTACATCAAATATATTGATTGTTGCAGTTATTATTCTTAGTCAAAGGCCACTCTTAGCAGGTGGGGTGTTTAGCCCTGATTTAAAGGAGAGTAATTAATAATTGATCGCCTGGTCCTGCCTGTCGACAGGTCAGAGTTATTTTTATGCTGGATTGGTCCTGAGGCGGATTCCTCCACTGATTTAGATGGAGAGTTTTCCCACCTGGATTTGGATTCCCCTCCTTTCCCCTCCACTCGATGAGTTCTGCTGTCCCCTGCGGTGTGTAAGGCCGGGAACACACACACCCACACCCACGCACCTTCACACACCCGTGGTCATACCTGAGATTATTGGCTCACATTTTCTCACTCTAAATTTATTTCAAACTAGGACTTTTCGGACCTTATTCTTTGCCTGAGTTTTGTGAGTTTTTTGAGACTGTGCCAAATCTTTATATTTGTAGTTTTATGTACTTAGATTTTTTTTTTTTTTTTTGTCATTTTCATTACCAATGCTGTATGGCTGTCAAATTTGTGGCTTGGTCCGCTAAAGCCGGTTTGTTCTTTAAATCCACATCATTGTCTCTGTCTCGTTTTCACACCACTGTGCTCCTTTAGTCCAACCGTTTGGCCCATTAGTGTAATTTAATAATAGTCATTACTGTACTACACAAAACTATCCTGAAATATGTCGTTCCACAGGGTTTCATTGCAGTGCTCTTATTATCTTAAGACATACAGTACACTGTACACACAGTTTACTCCACTCCCAAGCTTTTGCCAATGCGGGTTAATTAAATTTTTGTTGTTTTTTTTTCTTCAGCTAATTACAATAAACTTTATTACCTCAAGTGTTTAAAAAAAGCTTAATATAGTTCCTGGGAATTGAGTGTGCAGTTAAAATTTTGCCGGACAGCTTTCTGTACTTATAACTGCATTACAGCGGTTTAATGTTGATTAATGTTTTGATGATGGGGTTGCCACATTTTTTTTTTTTTTTTTTTAATTCCTGTAGTTGTTTATATTACCTAGAAGTCTGGCTAATTTATGTTTTGCGAATTTAACGATTTCCATGCTTAAAGTGATTTTTCTCAAGCAACAATCAAGCCAAAGTTGAAATAGCTTCCTGCGACGGACTGGCGACCTGTCCAGGGTGAACCCCGCCTCTCGCCCGGAACGCAGCTGGAGATAGGCACCAGCAACTCCTGACCCCGTTAGGGAGAAGGGTGACGGAAAATGGATGGATGGATGGATGAAATAGCTTCCAATATCCGACGAAATCCCTCAGTCCTCCTTCACCCGCCGCTCTCCTCTGAGGTTATAAATGGCGCCGTTTCTGCTAACCGGAGTTGGAGAGAAATGAGCGGATACGTGGCTCAGAAGCCCCTCAACCCATCCAGAAAAACGTGTCAAACTTTACCACACAAGCTTCGACCGCTGGAGCAGAATCAGGAGCGGATAAGGAGGGAGAATTAGTGATTCGGGGTGTTGTTGTCGTTGGAGAAGAACGATGAGATGATGTGACCACTGCCAGGGATAGACTGAGGCAGCAGTCAGATTAGTTGCTGTTGCCCGGTAAGAAGGAGTGGAAATGCTCATGAAGAGGCAGCGTTTCATGCAGGGAGGAGGAAAGTGGGTGGCTTTGGGTGGGGGAAGAGTACACCAAGCTAGCAGGCAGTCAGTCAGAAAATCATTGGAATAACACAGAAACTATGACACGTTTTCGAGATGTTTAATAAGAATATGAATAATTGAACAAATGATTTTCTTGGACAGCTGATATGATATAGACACGAGCTACGTTGTTGATGAATGCTGAGGATTTGCCTGCCACCTTGCTGTTACTTCCCTGTCCATGATAACACCAGATTAAGTTGGCAGGGTCTGTGTCTGGGGCTTTGCTTGTTCCCAAAAGAGACATTTTATGAAAGAAATATTACACCCCCGTGCCTCCCTCTGTAGCCTCTCAGTGATAATGCAATCGTTTAGACCATAAGCTCTTTTAACTTAATTATACATGTGAAAGTGTGATTAAAAAAAGGGGGTGGGGGGGGGGAAGCTTCTCTGTGGCTCAATAATGTTGCTGCTTTGAAGCAATACTTTTTTTTTTCTATTAGATCTTCTCATTTAGATGGTAGCTGATTTTCTCTGTCTACACTTTACTGTACATATTTTCCGCCGTGGCTCCATCCCCGGTTTCCCAGCACATTCATGCCCATGCTGACTGCTTACACTAAGAGTCGACAAGTCGAGAGAGTATTGTGTCATTTCTCTGAGGTCTGCCCTGGGAGACTGAAAAACTGACAGAGGAGAGCAGGCGGGATTAAATTCAGAGGCGTGTCTCTGTCAGGTCAGAACAATTAACCTGGGAAGGGACCCAGGAAAGTCACCATCACGCTGAAGAAGCCATAGAAAGTCCACCTTTAAACAAGTAGTGGTTAAATCAGTCTGTGTAATCCACGTCTAAATGTGCATCTTAAGGAAAGTTAAAAAATATCATGTTATTTGTCATTTTATCTCAAGAAAAAAGTGAGGGTGAATCCTAAACGATGTAAAAAACGAAGTCGAAATGAACATCAGAGCGAGACAAGATGGCTGCAAAAAATAAACACAAATGCAGCAGCAGAAAAGGTCAAACTCCTCACGTGCTTCTGATGAGTCGTTAAAAAGCTTTGACTAAAGCTGTGAAAGAAAAACAAATGATTAAATTGTACACTCCTATTCATGAAACAGTTGCTTGTTTTTGAAGTGAAAGCTCTGAAAGGGTTCCTTCATTTTTCTGTTTCCGACGCTCCTGACATTTACCGAGCATCTTTTGCCCAGAGTGTCTGGATCTGATAAAGAAGTGGATTACGTTTAGTCAAATCAAAACACACTTTGGATTCACTTCTCGAAATTCAAGTGTTTTCTAACTCAGCAAAACACACACACACACACACACACACACCTACACACACAGTTATGCATACTGCGTTTTCTCCCCCAAGGCGCTCTTCCTCTTTCTGGGATTATGAAGGAACAGGAGCAAGCATCCCTGTGATTGGCTGAACGATTGCGCTCTCAAAAAAATAAAACAAATTGCTCGTTATGCCCAATATTCTGCTGTCATGTTCGATTCATGAGGATAGATGTAATAAAAATGAATAAGAAACAGCTTGAATCTCATTAAATCTGGATGTTCTGAAGTCATTCTTATGATCGTGAATTTTTAATATGCTCCATAACAAAACTTCTCAAATGGAGACAAATGAAATTTTCTATCCGTCTCATTTAACAATTGTCAGACAAACTAGTCAAAAGGTGTGAAAAACTGTGAAGCCAGTTGCTTTTTCTGAGACAGACATGCAACCGAAAACAAGGCTTTGTAGAGATGATAGCTTGAAGCTAACTGCATCTCCATGAAAGTTTCTTTTTCTTCTTCTTTTCAAGGATGCAGGAGGAGTGAAACTGGAAGAGGCGTGGAGAAAATGAATGTAGTGATTATATAAAAGGTGGAAGACAGGAGGTGTCTGTTGGTTATGTGATATGGTAAGAATAAATATGCGCACTTAAGATGACATCCAATGATAATTTGGTCTTGTCAGAAGAACCTTGCTGACTTTCCTTTATTCTCTTTTCTCATGAAAATACTGTCATAACTCCAAATGTTCCGGTGCAACCAGTTCAGTTACCTTTAGAAATCCTCTAAATAGTGAAGAGTTTTGTGTAATTAGCTTTTCAAATCAAGGTTATCAGAATATGACTTCAGGGAACCAAGCCTTTATCTCGTCTGATGGGAGTTGGAGTGTGCCTTCATGTTGAGTATGATGTATGTAGGATTTAATAGTTGGTGCCCCAGCAGATTAGATAGTCGACTGCCCCAGTCATTGTTGACTCATGATTGGGACATAGTGGCTGTAAAATATTGAATAAAATTTTGTGCTACACGACTGGCTTTATTTTCACTCTTACTTTTAATTTTATGACACACAAAATTACAAGTGGATCGTCCATATTGTCTCCAAGTGTATTCTGGGTAAAGCTTGTCACCAACGTCATCATCAGTCACTTGGCAACAGATGGCGAACTAGCTAGAGGATTTTAACAGACAAAGTTAGCACAAGTGGAGATCCAAAGTGGAAAGGATGGAAAAATAGAGCAAAGACAAGCCAAAAATTGGTTTGTCTTTGCAAGATGTTCCTCCAAGATGAACCGCTGTTGGCAGCGATTCAGACCCGCCAAAACTGCCAGCCCAGCAAAGGAGCCGGACTAGTTATAGATAGCAACTCTAACATTATTCACAAAGTGTGAGTTAACTGTAGACTGATTGTAAACTGTTCATATTCGTGTGCCTTGACATTACAGCCGGCAGTGACGCAGCATGACATTGTCTAAATATACAGCAGTCAAACGTAATATGATTTTAAAGCCCCCGCAAAAAAAACATCAACTCGGGTAAAGTTAGCCTTCCTGTGTTTACTTTGTGGATTTCCAATCCAGTAAAACTCTACAACTCCAGCATGCTGGTAAAAAAATGACAACTGAAGACGGTGGATGAACAGTTTTTCTGTAACAGTAAGGTGTTCATTCGGCATTAGCTCACTGAGCAGTGCATGCAAGACTGACAGCTTTAAGACCTCTTGGCTCTGATTGGTTGTTTTTGGTCGGGAGCTGTGCTTTTCTTCAGACGGCAATAGCAGTTCAGGGAGAAAATGGAGGAGTTTGATCTTTTCACAAGGGGCATGAATACTTTTGCAAGGAACTGAAAGTGTGGAGACCAGAATGATAATACTCAAGAATAATAGTCAGTTTAACTTTCAAGTATAATAGTCCAGTGCAGTTCAATTAACGTGTTATTTGAGTCTGTTTTCAACTTCCCTATCTGCATCTTTATTTTCTCAGTTGGAGTACACTTTTCAAAGAATTGCATTAGCATTAAAAAAAAAAAAAAAAATCTCACATAAAGAAGCGCACAAGAGCGAAGAGTGTTGATGAACAATTTAAAAATCACATCACATCTGGTGTGTGAGGACTGAGTGAGAATAAATAAATTTTTAAAATGTGCTCTTTGTATGCGTGTGTGTGTGTGTGTGTGTTTTAGAATTTCTTACCTTGTAATTTCTTTATGGGACCCATAAGAAAAAGAGTTAGGATTAGGCTAGTAATAGTAATAGATAGGTTTAGGATACACATCAGGATGGAGCTATGGAAATGAAGGAAAACTGAATGGAAGTCTATGCAAAGTCCTTGTGAAGATAGAAAGACATAATGTATGCGTGTGTGTGTGTGCGTGTGTGTGTGTGGGTGTGTGTGTGCGTGTGCGTGTGTGTGTGTGGGTGTGTGTGTGTGTATGTGTGGTCGATGGCTAAACCAGAAACGCGTAAATGTTTAATTCTAGGTTTGGAACCGAATGAGCTCTGACTGACTAAAGAGATTAGCTGCCCTTTCTACAAACATGTCCACATATATTATATATAAATCTCCCCATATTGTACACCTCACTACACACAGTTGCATGAAATTACATTTTATGTCACATAATTGCAAGTCCCTTCTGTGATTAAGCGCAAATGTTGTGCTGGCTGACGACTTGGTTTGATGAAAGTTAAATCCTGTCTGCTCTTTGTGAATATTTGCGCACCGTGTTGCTTCTTTGTGCAAATGAAAGTGGGAGTGTATGTGTCTTTCCAATGCACTCCATCTGTAGCCTTTCCAATTCACTGGCTACAGATGCCACATAGCTGTATTTGCTGAAACCGTCAGTCCCTCCATCCCACATTTCCATCTACCGCCATAAATACTTTTACATGAACAAATATGTATAGGTTCTATACAGAAAAAAGTATTTATGGCCTTTGGATTGTTCTCTCCTCCCTTCCTTTTTTTCTTCACTGAACTGGGAAATGCTAACCAGGATTCACAATGAGAAACAGACAGACTCACTGGGTTAGCTTGATCTAGCTTCCTCAGGTAAACTGTTATATATGTTTGTAAACAAAATTAAATCCATGTGGAAAAAGGTGAATTTCACATAATTATCTGATATTTGTGATAAGGGAATGATATACAGTAATTTCTGTACTGATTTGGCCTCTGCAGCTGCTGTTACCTGGTTACACGGGACTCAGCTCTGGGTTTGCTCGATTCTCCTGTCCACACAGACAGAATAAACTGGTCAGCCACGGCGAAAAACACTCGCAGACATCAACAACTTCCCCTAAATATAAATAACTTGAAACTTAGAGCGCGTTGAGACTACCCTCACCCTCACCCTGCTCCACCCCTCTTCCTTGGCTTAACAGCTTTCTTTCTCATTCACACCATAATTACATATTTTTGGTTAATTAAATATGGTTGAAATGGAAATAAGAAAAATCAAAAATAGAAAAAGTGGAATTTGGGAAAAAAAAAAATGTAATGGATTTTACGGGGCCCTACCTTTAGTTCTGCCATCCGCTGACATTTTCTTATGACACGCACTACCTACCTAAGCCTTGTTTTTTCATTACAGACCATGTACATGCTTTCATTAAAACACCAAATGGTTCAAGGAGCACACTTCATTCGACGTGTTGACTCGGCCTCCAACTTTCCGAGATCTTAATATAACGGTGCGTCTGCGGGATGTGCTGGACAAACATCCTTCATCCTTCGCCATCTCCTCCTCCAATCTCAGATTTCATCCCGTTTTATCTCCTCTCTCAGCTCCAGCTCTTCCTTTCTCCACTTTGTGGTTTTTCACTCGTGCTCCGCTCTCCCTCCTCATCTCTCTGCCCTAGTTTATATCCCTATTCGTCTTCCTTCCTCTCTCCTTTTTTTATATATTTTTTTATATCTCCCTCCATCTCTTACTTCCTCATTCCGTTACACTCGGCAGATTTCTCAATCTCAAGCTCTATCTTAAATCTCAGAAATCATCCAACCCTCACCCTCACCCTCACCCACACCCACACCCTGCTCCAGCCCTCTTCCTCACTCTTGCTTGCTACTCCTCGCCCCATATATTCCCAGACATACATATTTATACTCTCAACTCCTCATACGCATTCAGTCGCTCTTCATCTCTCCTCCTCCCTTTTTCTTCCTTGGTACCAGTATTTCATGCGTGAATAATCCGTGCTGGTATAATCCTTTTTAGCTATTCTACCCTGTGGCCTAATGAGCCTATAGCACTCTTACACCGTCTCTCTTTTCTCACACAAGCACACACAAACACGCGTGCGGAGCGGCTATCAGTATGCGCAAGAACATTAATACCGCCTTAACAGGATTTATCTCACTTTTTGATGCCTCCCCTCTTTTCATTTCTTTATTTATTTACATTTTTTCTTTTTTCCCCCTCCCCGGTCGCGGCTCAACTTCAAACCGTTCTTTAATCATTCTATGATTAGCATTCCATCTTCAGCAGAAATAAAGGTAAAGCGGCTCACGGGCGAACCCAGGCCGTCACATGCTGGTAATAAGCTGGAGATAAGTGGTACACGCCCGTCGTTTTATCATGTGTTTGTGAAGGCAGCAAATGAGAAGGTTCCTGAAATGCTAATGCGGGCAATAACTGCAGAAAAAAACAAAACAAAAAAAAAAAATACAACGAAGCCGTTTTCTAAAAGATTTCCTTTTTAAAAAATAAATAAATAAATACATTTAAGCCCAAATATTTAGATTTAAAATGATTTTCATTCAATTAAACAGTGTGCTATTAATGAGTTAAAGGGGAATCTCTCAGAAGACAACAAAAAGAAATAAAACTATGAATTTTTAAATAAAATGTTTTTATATGTACATATGTAAATACAAAAGAGTCATTAAGAGCAGTTCAGCACCATTAACAAGTGCTGTTAGCACAAAGTCTCATGGACAAACATGGTAGTGGTGACATACTGAAGGCAGGAGATTCTTAAAGAGACGGAGGCCCAATTTCAAATTGCAAAGTCAAATTTCTTTCCTATGTTATGTTTGACATGTGCAGCAACTGAAAGTGACGTAGTTACTTGATTGTTGCTATAAAGTGTTCCTGGAAAAAAAAAACCCATAATGATTCATATTTTAATCTTCTGGTTCTGCAGATCTTTTTATGTCACTTCCACTAACTTTCAACTTTATCACACACAACTAGTGTTGTTTTCTTTAAATCAGTACCAGTATTGAAAAATGGTAGACATGTTTATTGTTATTATTATAATATTTTCTTTAATATACACCTCTGTAGACGAGCATGCTGCAGTTGTTGGGCGTGTTTTGCGTTTGAACATTGTTGAAAGAAATTCTCCACGTTTAATAAAACATGGGTCGGAGAGTTGTGGGCACACAGCGTGTCTGAGAGTTTAAAATATCAATATCAGCCCCATTTCCCTGATTAATTATGCTGTTTTTCCTCCTCCAGTCCATCATGTTCAAAGTGCTGCGCCGTCCTCTTTGGAAAGCAAAGTAGGACAGAAGGCTTACCGTTTGTCTCCATCTCCACTTATCTCACTCATTCTTCTAATCAGCCTGTCATCGCCAACCTTCCCGTTGCCTCCCCTTCACCTCGCCCATTTTTTTTTGTTTTGTTTTTGGATCCGTGTTGTTTTCGACTCCCTCCCTGCCACCCCGACTCCATCAGTCTCTCTGTGCCTCCATCTGCTCAGTCACTCCTCATTGTCAGGTCTACTGCCAGTCATTTGACAGCTATATAAATTTTAAATGCACAGCACGCTGATAGCCAGGTAATTAGCCGAAAGGTGCCGCAAAAACTTTCCTGTGACCTCTGATGGCAGACTGCCCGAATTGCTAAAACTCGGAGTTAATTCGCAGGAGAGCAGCGGCTCACGGCGTCAGCAAAACTTCATATGAGGCCGTGGTGGAAAATTACTGCAATTTACCATCTGCTGATCACGTTATACGAAATGCTTGTGAACTCTGACCAAAAGAACAATTTGGGTTATGTGTAAAAGGTTGGGAGTTGTTTTCTACAGCTGCGTCAGAACCAGACTGTCTCACCCCTTGTTTTGAATTCCTTATCCTTGGTGAAAAACTCATGCGTTGTCTCTGCCTGGTGGAGCTTTTCACCCAGACCTGCTTCATTATTGATCGTCCGACAAGCTCTCTGTATTTTGCACAATGTATGAATAAATCTGTTTGAGTGATATTGCCTGACAATGCTCGGTAAAATAGTCTCTTTCCACAACAGAGGCCAAATTTCATAAAGAGCGTTTATTGTCACTATGCAGCACAAAGCTGCACAGGATTGTAAAGAGACAGGATTTTATTTTCTAATCAGAATATGAGAAGCGTTTCATGCATTTTTCAGCTTTGATAACCAGGCCTGTTGCGATAAATCAATTAATCGCACAATAAATTAAATAATAATTTTCATTAGCATGGTTTATCATTTTTCCCTCTGGATGACGAAACCCTTCAGTCTGGTGCTTTTGTCTCAACTAGACCGTTTCTGTTTTTGAACGACAGTTTCGCTTACTGAGACTTCAAAAGTCATTCTGTTTGTTGTTTTGTTGATTTATTTTGGGGTATTTAAAATGTCTTCCAACTCTAGTGTTGAATACAGCGTTTGTTATAATTTAACTGTGAGAAAACTGAAAAAAGGGATTTTTACCGATTGCTCTCCGTCCAGTCTAGCCAAGCGTGAGCCTTTCTCAAGAAACGTTAAGAATCCTTAAGGTTTTCAACCTTAAGGTTGAAGTTCCTTCAAATGAATAAAATCCCAACAAAATACATCGGTTAAAAAAAAATAAATAAAAAAATGATAACATTTGCAAGGTGCTGCGCGTTGTCATCTTGAGTCTGTAAAAATCTAAACGGCAGACAGTGTGAGTAACACGTTCCGATGTTCCACATGCCTCACTGTGAATAATCGTCGCTGTTCAGAACCGTATTGTTACGATCTCATTGTCAAAGCAATGAGGTCTCTGAAAACCTGATTGTTAGGAATGTTGATAGTGATGCAAGTGAACCAAACAGCAGCATGACTAAGTCTCTGTTGCCTGGTAATTACATTGTGTGGAGCGGCAGATTGAGAACATGGTTTTGTGGTCTTTGGAGGGAGCGCAGGTGGAACGTATAAAAAGTGTCGGAGGAGGAAAATCTGCAGATTCACCGGGGAAAACATCGTGCATGGGTTGGAGCAAAGGATGGGATAAAAAGGCACACCTGTCTCCAGGACTGCACTCTTTTGGTCAGCTCACCTTGTCGTGTAGCCAAGACCATGGAGAGGAAATATTAGACATTTTAGATCAGTGTTTTTCAAAGTGGATGCCGTGAACGATGAGAAAAAATAAAATAAACACAATAAATAAAAAGTGAAATACATTTTTAATCAAATTGTCAATTGTATATGTTTTTTTTTTAACTAATAAAATTGTTAAAAAAGTAACTTATTTTAACCTGCATGCTAAATGTTATTTAGCATGCTCATCTTTCTGGTTGGCTTCCAGTCAAATTTAAGCTGCTTTGCTCTTGGAGCTAGCATAGCTAGCATAGCTAGCATAGTTAGCATAGCCAGCATAACTAGCATAGCCAGCATAGCACAAAATGGAAAAGAGTATGACAAGAAAAAGAGCAAAGGAGCAGCCCTGCTGTGGAGGACGCCTCAGTGAAAAACCCTAAAAACTCACAACCAGTGATGCCATAGTTACTTTGAAAAAGTAACTTTAATGGGATTACTGGTTATTTCTTGAAAAAGTAACTTCGTTAGATTACTTCTGTGGTGAGCATTTTACTGGCAGGACAAAATTATTCCTGAAAGAAAGATGGGTTTGTAGTTTTTATAGTTGAAGCAACAATAAGCCAGCGGTCTGTATTATGAATGTTTTATAAGCCTATAGAACAAATATTAAAGTAGAACCAGATTCACTGTGAGGGCAGGAAGACAGGAAGCATAAACAATCACTGAAGCTTCACATTTAGAGTACTTTCAATGGGAACAATAACATCAGAGACATCATAAAAACTGTAACACCAAATCCTACAAAGCATTTTTGTGTAGTTTCTACACTTGAAATGAGGCAAAGCTAATTTTCAAGTAGCTTTTTAGCATGATGTTTTAAGTAAAACATTCCTGAATATTGATAAAAAAGTACTACTTCCATTGGCAGATTAGATCAAATAGCCAGATATTTTTCAAATGTTATGAGTTAAAAAAAAAAAAAATCTTGCATCGGAACTGGAATATTTTAATCTGTATTAAGAAACGATTGACCTAAAAAAAGCTCCTGTATATTTCAGAAAAGTTAGTAGTCACGACCGACTGAAATCAGAAGGTATGAGGCTGCTTTATGCTAAAAAATGTTTTATGAATTATTAAATAAAAGTGAAAAACAAAAAAAAAAAACATTTTTAATACCACACGAATAAGTTTCTTAACCAACTTAACTTATTAAAAATTATGGCAGTGATGCATGTAAACAGTTATATGAGACTTGCTCATAATTAACTCAGGGTGCGAGCGCTCGTCATCTCTCAGCCAATCAGAGGAGACGTCGGCGCCTTTCGGGCGTTGGAGCCGCAAGCCCCGACTACTTGGAGGTTTTGGATGTAAAAAAGAAAAACCACATTGGGAAACATGAAACAGGTATCGGAAGACACACGTTAAAGACCAGACCAAGAGGGAACGGTTGCCTCCTTTGGAGCCAACTTCGACGTCTAGCCTGCCAGAAAGAGATCAAAGTTGGCTCAAGCCGGTCAATTAATTAGGCTCTAGAAGGGATCAATGAGTGGGAGTGTAAGGGTGAGAGTAAAGCAGAGAGAAAAAAAAAAAATCTCAGCGGGACAAATCAGCTGAGGAACCTCCGGCCGTGGGTTTGAGGGTTCACCGGCTCGCCTGTGTCTTCGTGATCAGTTTATAGCCGAAGTGGTAAAGTTGGGGGAGCAATAACAAACACGAGGGAAATCAAACAGGAGAAACTGCAACTCTCACTAAACATTGTGTTAAGCAGGGTTTGATATCAGTTCTCTGTTTGAACTGCACAACTGAGAAATAGTAATCTCTTTTTTTTTTCTTCTTCTTTTTTTTAAGGCCAAATGGTATTTAACTGCACGGCAGCAGCTGATGAGGAGAGGAGTTACTCAGTGGTGAAATGAGACAACAGAAGGTTTACTCGGCTGTCTCTTGAGGTACATACAGGCTGCTGGCTTTGGATCAAATCGCCGTGGCTTCTTTTTCTCCATCGGCCGCCTAATCCGGAGCCGTATTTCGTCCCGGCCTTTTAATAAAGAAGAAAACCCCAGAGGGTGTTGATTGAAATGTTGTTTATAAGCGTATTACATTCAAACCCAGGGGTTCATTCATCATCCAACCTTTGCTGTCCATTTCTGTATAACTATTGTCTCAGAGTTAATCTCTGAAAACAAAACTCCTCGTTTATCTGACGGCTAGAAAATGGGTGTTTTCTTTTTTTTTTTTAACGAAGCAAACAGTTGCTGCTGCGTGTCTGTGCATCACAAACATAATTAGGAGCACAAATAATAAATGAAATAAACAGCTTAACTTACAGCAACTACAAACTCTTTAACCCAATTACATGACAAGACACTTAAGTTGAAACACTAATTCCGGTGCGGGTGAAATTATAAGCAACACAAAAAAATACTGTTTATTTTAAATGATTTTTTTTTAAATAATTGCATGAATTCACCATAAACCAATCAGATTTATGGAGAACATGTGGTTTATTTGTGCTTTCTGCCTATTAAACCTGCTTACATTTAATCAACACCGCAGAGATACTTTCTTTGTCGGATGTGTACTGAGAGATAGGATCCAACACGGTCCAGTGCCAGTCATCCACACTGCCTGAGGTCAGAGTTTAAAATATGCTCGTCTTCTCCTGGGGGCTTATGTTCATGTTTGTTATCAGTATCTGCCACCACATAGCTTTTTATGCTGTCACTCACCAACTACACCACCATTTTGAATAAGTCATAAGCCTCAAAAAAAAAAAAAAAAAAAAAACTAACAAAAAAAAAACATTTCCATATTCTAACAGTGTTCAGAAAATCAAGCGGGAAGAAAGGAGGATGGCTGGAAGTAGAGAGCCCTAAAACATATATAAAAGTGAAATGCAGACGACAAAGAGATGAATGTAAAAAAAAAATGGTGCATGGTTAAATTGGAAGAGAATCAGACGGGCAAAGGGGACGGTATGCATTTCTTTGTAATGCTTGTGTGTGGAAATGGAGACGCGGAAAATCAAAGGTTTCCTTTCAATATTATCTTATTGGAGCTCAGACTTGTTCAATGTGTGCATCAAATGTCAAAAAACTGAGATAATTTACATTCAAAGCGAGTGAAACAAATAAGATGATGCATCAAGAAACCCAGGCCCGGTTTCACAAAACTATGTTAAAATACTTAAATGTGATGGGGAATTTGATCGAGACCCTGCAATAAGTCAATAAAAATGTTTAAAAATCCTTCTTTTCTGTCGCTTTTGATTTTTGAATTGATGTCCCTCGGAGCAAACAGAAACCCACGGAAACTGCGGAGCAAAGAAGACCTTGATACACATGGGAGAAGGAAAATATGCAAAATGCCAAGGTGGTATTCCTCCACGGGGCTCAGTCAATAAAAAAATAAAAAAATAAAAATAAAAATCAACCAGCCCGATCATGTTTGTTTACTGTTGAAAATGTCAGTGCCTGTGGCTATAGGCAAACAAACCACGGAGTATAGAGCCACATGCGGCTGAGACTTAATGTGAAATGTGTTTCTGTGAAAGCCGAGGGAAAAATCTCGCACATCGGATCAGTAGCTCTTTATTTTGGCTTTAATTGGAAAGTTTATTTTTGTTTCGCTTAACTTGTGAATGAGAAACTGCCTTCCTCTCTTGCCCCCCCCCCCCCACCCAAATTTGACAAAATCTGTCCAAACTAATAGAAACAGATTTGTTTTTTAATCATAAATGCTTGAAGAAAACGTTACATCACCTCAAAGAGTTAGTCAAAAGTGTCATAATCAAATCAGCAGTGTAAAAATGATCCACATCACACATAACACTGATTCTCAGCTCTCGGCTGCCATTGTTGTATGTGTTCAACCAGTAATTTGACTGTCCAATTAGACGAGGTTAACTGGCTATTCTTTTGACAGAGTGCCAAGATGTAGGACAACCTTCCAGCAACTTATTCTTTTTTCTTGTCACTCTGAACACTAAGCTGAATATTATTTATGCCTCTTAATTTCTATATTTCTTGCCAACCGTGATGGCGCTACAGCTAATTAGCAAAGACAGAAAATGTGCCTTAAGCAAATTAAAGATTTACTTTTATTAGAAAGTCACTTCCCTCACAAGACGATTTTTGTCTCCCCTGCATTTAATTTTGTTGGACATCAGTGAAAAGGCCTCGTTTATTATTATTATGAGTGTTATTATTATTTCAATGTTTGCATTCTCATTTCTGAGCAGACAGAGAGAAAACATCTACAATCTAAAAGCGGAATCTCTGTTTGTTTTTTGTTTGTTTTTTTTGCCGTTCAGACTCATATTTACCCAACTCTGCGAATTTCAGGTGGACACAATCATTCCCCTCCCACTGTGTGGAAAAGCTGCACCAGCTGCACCTGTTGACCCGCGCCGCAGCACAGCAGCATCGGCGGGGATCAGGGTCATTATTCTCGGTGAAGCTTAATGGAGAATGGCGTGACTCAAACACCACCTGGGTTAAGAGTTCGGCTTCCCTCTGCGGCCGGCCCACATTACCATTCTGCAAGCCACTGTGAAATTGGAAGATCCTCTGGACCAAAACCCGAGACGAATGAGACTCCGGAGCTTTTCGAGCGTCGGTGCAATGGGACAGACGGGCGGAAATGTGCGACACGGCAGGCGGCGCATCCGCGAAATGCAAACGTCGAATCTGGATTTACTTAGAATCCAGGGGTTACATCAACAAGGACAGTGATATCGGCTTGTCTTTTGGCTCTAGTGGCCAAAAATCCAAGTGCTAAGAAAGGAAAGTAGGTAAAGACGTGTGGCAAAGATCACCAGGCCGGGAATCGAACCTGCGACGGCCACGATAAGGAGTGCGGCCTCCTTATGTGGATGGTGGTTAACCCCTCTGCCACCACTGCCTGTTCTTTTGTTGCCTGGTATGCTGGTTTCAGATGTTCTGTGGATATTTTCCACCATCAATTTCTATTTTAACCAGTTTTTCCACATTTACATAAAATAGTGAATTTCAGTTTGTTTTTAGGCTCTAAAATGTGAAGAAATTAATAAATGTCAAAAACACCTAACATTTTTGGTCTAGTGAAAACAACTTAGTGCACTTGACATTAGACAAAACTAACTTACAAGTAACTTTTCAGAAAGATCTGTGAGCTTCTTTTAAGTCAATGATTCCTTAATATTGATGAAAAAGCAATCCAGTCTTGCAATAAGATTATTCCACTTATTGCAAGACTTTTCCCCATGTTTTAAGTAAAATAATCAACTTTTTGATCAACATGAAGGAATTATTCACTTAAAACAAGCTCCTATATCTTGCAGAAAGTTTACTTGTATGTTAGTTTTGTTTTATCCCAAGTGTACAAAAATATTTGCGCCAGACACTAGACAAAAATAATTATGCGAGAGTTTTTGCATTTCAATTTTTTTCCAATTAATGTTTCATCGAGGAGTAAAGTGCTGCTTGTCCCACGTGTCAAACTATAACCTCCTATAAGCTTCCTTTACCTTCACAATTGTGGGCTACTTTGTGTTTGTACGAGAGCCCATTATAAAGGCGTTCGGATTTGTTGTCGTAACAAGGTAAAATTTGGAAAAGTTCGAAGGTTCTGAGCGATTCTGCAAGACACCGTAGTTCGGTGTCAATCTGCGACCGACCTTTCATTATCCAGTCGAAACGAGCAAATGACATTCACACGTTCATATTCTATCTCTGCTCAACAGAATGTCATCTTTTGTCCTGAATCCAGGTTGTGTGCAGCGGGTTCATTGTTGTTGACGTTTGTTGAAAACAATCGTCCGTATTAGTGGGAATTATCACAGTAAACACAGAGAGCCGTGTGATTAAGCTGAAATGGCACGGTGCTAAGAAGAAAAAAAAAAAAACAGCAATGAGATGAAGCACATTAAAATACCATTGTGGAGGAAAACAAAATGAAAGGTTTTTTTTTTTCTAATATACACGTGCAATGGCCTCTTTCATTTTAGATAAGATTGTTCTTTCTAATCTGCAGAGATTGATCTTGCATAAGATGAATTTAAACTCATTCTGTGAAAGCCTACCAGGCCTTTTAGAGAATATTTGGGGACAATCACCAAGACGAAGACATTAAGGACAGAGCAGGGATTTAAAGCTTTAAGTTCCTCATCAGTCAACATTCACGTTTTCAGCGAAAACTTTCCGAGAAATGATCATCAACCTAAATGATGTTATTAAAGCGGCAGCTTTAAGGAAGATCAACATCTTTGTCTTGATTCTTTTATGCATGTTTGAGAGATCCTTTAGTCTCCCGTGGCAACAATCAAATTGTTCAAACCGCCTGGGTGGACCTAGCTCCGCCTTCGAGGATAAAGCTCCTCCTCTCAGACCATCCAGGCATTCTGTACAGCTGAGTGGTTGATTAAAGGATTTATCAAACATGTAGGAAAGAGTCAAAGCAAACTTCAGAAATGTTTATAATGAGGGAATAACATAAAAAAACTAAAGAAAGTGGATTTTACATGACACTGCCCCTTTAAGAGCCATTGTTAAAGGTCCCAAAAGCTGCAGGTTGCAGACCCCTGTTCTAAAGCCGTGGAAATCCACAGCCAGACAGGAGAGTGGCAGTCAGACTTCGCTGAGATTTCTCTGTCTTGGCTCGGCCACTCCTCTGCCTGTCTCACCGTTTCTCTGAGGCCTCTGGGAGGAATGTCACAGCTTCTAATGGGCACAGATGGTACGACGCCATGAGCCAAGTAATGTGTTAATATGCAAGTCTGTTGCTGAGCTCCTTTCAAAGGCATTTGTCAACACGGAGCGTCACCTTTTCTTGACACTCAAAAACAGAAATCATCAAAATTTTATTCATGGATGTCTCTTTCCTTACTCTTAAAGGGGCAGTGTTATGTACGATCGACTTTTAGTGAATTCTGGGTCATGTTATGATGTCATTTCCTCATCAAAAACAGACCTGGAGTGTCACTTTGATTCTTTCATGCATGTTTGAGAAATTCTTCAATCTCCCATGGCAACCATTCAGCTGGGCTGAGCTAGCTCCACCTTCAAGACGAAGCTGCAGTTACCAAGCATCTGAACCTCCGCCTCACAAAGCAGCCCTCCCCTGCTGAGACTTCCCTCTGAGCTCCTTCAGACTAGCCAGCAGCGATTAGCAAACAACTGGTTGAACTGCACATGTGCAGAATTCATTATAGGAGCTGCTTCTCAGAGCAATGCTGGTAAAGATGTTGTTAAAGGGTTAACAGAAGAGTCATGTCGCGATGATTTCCTGAAGGCGGAGTTTCAGAAAGAGCAGGAGTTCCTTAAAGAGGCAGAGACATATCAAATTATAAAGTTACATTTCTATTAAGCCATGTTTGATAGTTTTTATAACAACTAAAGGGAAGCTACTTACTTGGTTGTGCTATGACATGGATCAATGTGCCTGTAAAATACTTAACACTGTCCCTTTAAGCCACGATCCTGCCCTCTAACATCTGAAATCTCAGCAGTGGCTTGTGTTCAGGCGTTCCTGCGTGTGAAGGCCCAGATTCCAGAACGAAACAATTTATCCCCAGATGTGTGTCATGAAAACTGCGAGTAAAAATGTTAAATGTAATTGAACACGCCAACACCTTCACATGACTGACACAAGCGGTTTGTATATGTCCACCTGATGGTTTGTTAGTCCTGCCCTGTAGCAAGATAAGCAACAGGGAATAAATGATTTGTGTGCGTCCGTGTGCGTGTGTGTGTGTATGTTCCTGGGTAAATGCGTGTTTCCTGTCAGCCTATCTGAGAGAACGCCGTGAACCTTTCTGTCACTCTGCATCTGCCGCTTGCCACATGCTTGCTAACAAGGACCTAGCTCCTCGCAGGCTAATATTCTACCTGCCCGTCACACACACACACACACACACGCAAACACCCACAGCATATAAACTAGGCGGCAGCCAGGCTGCTTTCTGCCGAACTGTGCAGGACTGACTAATCAGCGTGACTCAGATATCTCTGTGGGTCCAAGACCTGGCCGGATGCTTAATGCAGGATGTCAGAAAGTGCCCACACACTCACAGGGAGGTGAAACCTTCCTGGCGCTCGGTATGTGTGTGTGAGAGTGTGGTGTCGCTAGAGTCGTCCGTCCTCGCTGAGTTTGCCTCTGTCAACAATGAAGGCGGCGACTGGCCACGTTTGGCTGCTGCTGCTGCTGTTGTGCTACTATGTGGCTTTAGGTGCTGCACCAGTTAAAACGGCGTAAATGTCAGATATTATCTCCAGCGACGCTCAGAGGAAGACGGAGGCTCGGAGAGGATGCAGGAAACGAAAGAGCAGAACCGATCAGATGAGAATAAACTAGCAGAATTTTGGGATCACTTCACTCCTGCACTCTTTTGAAGCTTTTGAGATTTTTGTGGTTTTTACAGGAAAAATTTGGAAGTCTGTTTTGAATAAACTGGGAGTAGAAACACCATTGTTACATTAGATCCATTATCTTCTCTAAATCTACAAAAAAAAAAAAAAAAGTCCTATTATTTTAACTTATCCAAGAGATTGGAGGATTTTCTCAATTATTTTTCCTTCGTAATTCATGAAAGCTGAGTGTGTGAAGGGAGCCTACATCACGGTCACTAAAACGTATCATACTTACAAGATGGCGGCCTACACACACTCACAAGATGGTGACCAAAAACGTAAAGCAAAGTTAAAGAACGACAACATTTTTGCTTTTTTGTTTCTTCAGTTTTTCAGTTTGGATTTAAAAAAAACGCAGACTAAGTTCGGCGGCCACACTTATGTGAGTGCATGTATGTGACGGATTGTAGTGCCGCTTGAAATGCTACATTTAGCAACTTATTACAAATATGGTTAAATAGATATCACACAAATTGCTTTCAAGGTAATTTATTGAAGAACGAGCCATAGGCAGCTAAGTAAGGATCGGAAAATAAAATGCTTTTGGCAACGGGAACAAACATTAGTATCTTTTTTTTTTTTTTTAAATGGATTTAGACCTCTAAGCGACTCACGCAGACTATTCAGCATCAGACGAAGACATTATCTGTAACAGCAAGATGTGCACTAATAGCACAACAAACTCTGGGAGATTTTTTTTTTTCTTTTTTCGTCTTCACTACATCAGTTCCAAAATATGAGATTGCATTTCACAGTCGCAGCGCGGCTCTATTCATCTCCATCATAAAGCGGAGGTACGCCACCGAGAAGGGCTGAAAACCCTTTAATTTCTCTGTATGTTTTCATCCACCGCAACATTTTTTTTTCATGTCAAAAATCTGGATTTTGAACAAAACGGTGAGAAATTTTCCACAATGGATCTAATATGAAATTTTTCTCCATTTAGAAAAACACATTTAATTACATGTTGTTTTTTTCTTTTTTTTTTCTTTTTTTTTAGATTATTACTTAAAAAAAAAAAACGAGCACCTAATATGAGGTATTTTCAAAAGTGTGCCTTCCTTTCAAGAAGCGGGTGCAGCATCAGCAGAGCCGAGAGGTTTCCTCTCCCCTCTGTGTGTTTCCATGTGTGCGTCTTTGGCAGGTACAGATGAGTTAGCTGACCAGTAATGAACTATTTAGCACTGAATACTTAGCGAGCTGCACACTGCTGAGCACACACTCCTGCTGAATATGAATTCACCAAAGCAACAAATATGCCATCTTGCAGTGTTGGGTGGATAAAAAATGTAAAACTACAGTTTCTGGTGATGTTTTTTTAAAGAGCTGAAACAGAGTTGCACACTTCATAAAAAGCAAAACCGCTTCTTGCGGCTAACCTGACCTTTGCCGGACAATTGAAAAACACAAACTCAAGTGAACTTCTGCGACCGACCTTTCATCAGTCGATGTTTCAGCTGTAACCCAGGGATATGTGTTTTCATATCTTTTCTTGTTTTGGCAAAAATCTCTGCAGATGGAGCATGAGGCCATGGAAATTCACCTTCATGCAAACCCACACAAAGCTAAGGGAAAAACACCGGTTCATAAATAGAAATGGAAAACACCGCCTAGCAAAAGAAAAAAAAAAATTAATAAATAAAACCCAACATTGGATGTAAATACAGCAAACTGCTGAAAATAAAACTTAGCTGTCAAATTTGCTTTTCCCCCGTAAATAATCAGACGGAGGCGCGGGTGCGCGTTACGGGAAGACGTGCGTTGAGGTGGAATCGAAGCAACATGGAAGACGTTTTGTTGTTCTCGTCATGAACGTGTCAACAAACCTATGTAAACAATCAAACTGGAGTATTTAATTTATGTTTTGTGGGTAGCAGCTGTCGGAACACACTTCTCTTCACCTCTTCACCTCTGATCTCTTCCACTTGCTGAGACTGTTTGTCGGAATTTTCCTGGAATACCTGAAAAAGTTTCTGCCCTCTGATGAACACGAAGCGTGTTCTGCTGGACAGAGAGCATTTAATCTGTCCTGAGGCTCTTCATGAACTCCTGTAGATAAAAATAAGAATAATTATCCTCCGTCTAATCAAATGCGCGCCTTCTAGCCACGTTAATGACAGATGTGGGACAAATTCAGCAATCACCACCAAATTGTAATTAGAATAGTACAAAATTGTCCTACATGAAGACCAGATTTGCATCAGTGCAACCAAAACATGAATTTGAATCAAATTATTATTTTTTTTACTCTCAAAACAGAAAATGAAATTTTTTTAATTGATTCAGCTAATTTCAAACTATTCTGTCAGGTATAAGCAGGAGTGGGGTTGGGGGCGTGGCCACATGGCGCAACGGCCATCCCTGAAATCTGATTGGCCAGCGACACCGGCGATGCTAGTCACTTTGTTTGTGCAAATAGATTAGCATTTCAAATTGTGACCTTCAGATTGAAGAGCAGATTATATAGAAGACTACTAATTCATTAAATCGCTGCAGGATAAAACATTTTCTATGATGCTCATCAAAACTCAACTCAAACCTTTTAAATGATCAGGTTGCAGTTTGAGCATGCATAACTTTCCTCTAGTATCTTTTCTATGTATCATTAAAAAACATACAAATATTTCTCCCACGGTTGCTGTTAGATTTCAATATAAATATTTACCTGTTTTTACTTAACTAAAAATGTTTGTTGATCACAAAGCAGGAATAAGTCTGGAATCTATTCTTCTTCTTCTTACTTTCATGTTTGGAGTGATTTATTTCAGGAAGTAAATATTCATCTTCAGCCTTAGTGTTGTCTCTTGTTGCCGAATTAGTTTTTTTTCTCTTTTGTGCGACGTCCCTCCAGTAATTGTGAAGAAATTCAAACTGCTGCAACAACAAAACTGTTTGTCATTCTGGATAGTTTGATATGTAAAACAATTCGGTTTTAAACAAAAATTGGTTTAGAATTTTTACCTGACATGTTTTATTTTGGGGGGGGGGAAATCTGTGTTCTGCTTATTGAATGCGTGAAAAAAAGCTCAGTAAGGAATCCTAGAAATCGTAATGAGTAGGGTGCACCGATAAATCAGCAAGCCGATAAATGTGTGTTTGCATGACAACTTTTGACGCTGAACTCAGCATCTTTTTTATTTTTGATTTTTTTTGCTGTATTTAGCAACATTTCAGACGAAAAAAAAAATATAGAATTGGCAGATCAGGCTTTTTAAACATCGGCAATCGGCGGCCAGGAAACTGCAATCGGTGCAAGCCTAATAATTAGACGAAACCCTCTGAAAACAAATATAGAACCATTTAAAAACAAAAAAAACCTGAAAAAGCTGTGACTTTTGTCACAATAATTGTGTATTTAGTGGCTCGTCTACTTTAAATGGTCTTTTTCATTAAAAGCGAAGCAGCTCCAAGCACGTTAGGTCCGGGTATCTCATGTGTGTCTGCATGTGTGCGTGTGCGTGTGTGTGTGTGTGTGTATGTGGTCGGTGGCTCGGAGCTCGTTGCTGAATTTCAGCACCATGGACAGATGTCTAAAAAGCTGAGCTCATCTGGCCATGAAGGATTCCAGCACCTTGGACGGAGTCGGCGCCTAATTTAGCCGCGTTGCCGAGGAACCTTTCAAAACATCAGCCTTCATTTATTCATTCTCTCATCCAACTTTTCTTTCTTTTTTTTTTTCTTCCTCCTCTGAAGGTCCTTGGCCAGCTAAAGCCCATTAGGTGAGATGTGGAAAGACACTTTGGACAGGCTACCAGTCCAACGCAGAGATAACACGGACCTGCAGACATTCACAGTCATCCCTGAGGCCGTTCAGGAGGCTCAGGTCGACCTGAGCGGGACTGTTTGGACTGTGTGTGTGTGTGTGTGTGTGCGAGTGTGTTACACACACACGTGTAAGCAGGCACACAGACCTGTCAGAGTTAGAAGTTGTCACTAATTCAAAGCATAAGTAGCAAACTTTCTAAAGAAATCCAAATGCAGCAAATCGTACCATGACAGCTTGGTTCAAGCCAGGTTCTGGTTTCGCGTGAACTACAAAGAACTAACGTCAAAATATTAGACAGCATCATTTCTGTAAGAAAAACAAAGAAAAAAACCACCCGGCTAAATATCTCCCTTTCTCATTTCTGAGGCAGAACAAACAAACGAACCAAAAGGCATAAAAGAGAGATAATCACAACAAAGGTGGACATTTTTAAAGCAGCTTCATCAAAATGAAAAAGTTTTTGTTTGTTTGTTTGTTTGTTTTTTATTATTTTTAAGACATTGCAACATTTGCTGTTAAGTGCCATTTTGAGACCTGGATGTTAAACTGCTTTCTTACCTGTTATTCTGCGATCATCTCTCCTGCACCATTAAAATGAAAGAGCGGAAGATAAAAGGTCAAATGCTTTGCGGGACGACAAAATAAAGAACAAAAAAAATAACGTCTTGTTCACAATCAATACAGTGAACACCTTTTGCATTCCATAACAGAAAAAAATATAGAGATTTGTGTTTTCCTTTCTCTCTCTCTCAAAGTGTTTAAAGTCTCTGAAAACTTGAGAAATTGAACATTAAGTTTATATAGTTTTATTTGACCCTGTATGTTTCATCACAACGTAAACTTGTCCATATAGACGTATGTCGATCGCTGTGTTTCGTGTGTTTGAAGGAGGTTCAAAAAGTGGACGTCAATTTCGGAAAAGAAGGTTTGACAAAAGTAAAAAACGAGAAAACTTGAACAAGGTCGATAGGAAACGAAACGTGGAATAAGTCACAGGCTTATTCCACGTTTGAAATATTATCTGTCATATTTCATTCTGCGAGACCGACCCAAAGAAAGCACAGAATCACAGAAGAAGAATCCAGAAGAGAAGCAACGAGAAACCGGGAGCATGGAAACTGAGGCGGGGGTGGAAAGTGACAGGGGAGCTGGAAGAGCCACACAGAGGTGATGCAGAACAGCTGCGGCAAAGCAAACTGAAGGAGAGAGACTTAACAGGACAAAGGGAACTGAACTCAAAGGATCTGGGAGCCGATGAAACATAAACAAAAACAAAAAGAAATGGAAAAGTAAAACACCCGAGGATTTATTTTAAGCTGTTGCATTATATCTAATCCCAAATATTTAGTATTTTGATTTGTGATGGCAATCAATTAAAAATTGCAATCGTTATGCCTAACTTTGTGAGCTTGAAGCATAAATATGTACTTAGCTGTGGTTCTTGGCAAGCTCCGCCTTCCGCTGCACTCCAACCAAATAAAATGTAAGCAATTATTACATGTTTTTTTTTTTTTTGTAGCAAAAAGCAGGTAATGGAAACTAGTGGAAACTCTCTTCACTACACATGCTGCAAATAGTTGCAAACTTGTTCAAAAATATTCAGTTTTTGAATATTCAAGTTGCCCAGGGCCCCGTTTTGATGCTCTGGGCAACTGCCCAATTCAAAAACTTCCAAGGTGTGCATGTTTTCAAAAAGCGTTAAATAAAATGTTTTATTGTCTCAAGTCAAACATGTCTGAAGATTCTCAGATTTCTTGGTTTTTATATTCAAAGCAAAGTCATTTTATTTAAAACGTTAACTGAAAAACATCTGAGAGCCTCCGTCAATTTCCTACGCCGTTTATGAGGCGAGAGCGCCAGTAAACTTGGCGTTAAAATATTCAAATTAATCACATCGATGCGCTAACATTGACAGCCCTAATTTTAAGTTAATTTCCTCAAGTTTGAAAGAAATATAAATTCTTCCACTTGGTCATGAAAAGATTTTTATTTTTTAAACTTCTTCAGTTTGAAGTATCTGTGGCTTTTCTCAGCATTGAGCTGATTTAAAACACAAGTACAGTGTGTTTGTATGAAATCACTTGGCCATCACTAACCTTTTAAACGTTTCAGAAGAGTCCCTGCCTGTGCCACACAAGGCGCGATGTGTTTCAGGAAACTCTGAAGTGTAATCGGTTGAGAAGACTTTTCCTCGGGCACTGAAAGGTTGCCAGGTGCTCGACTAAATCACAAACGAGTCGGCGAGCAGCAGTTCCTAAAATACGGCAGTGGTCACACTGGAGGATTTTCAAGGATACAGAATACAAAGGTTTAGAAAAGATTTAAAAGGAGAAATTTAGACCACATTAGGTAACGACTGGGAAATGACAAAGTGAGCAAAGCCATGTCAGCACAGTTTATGCAAAAAGAAAGTTCTGAAAATTAACATTAACGTTTCTGTTTTTCTGGAAGGGGAGGTAAACACACATTTCTGAACCGCAGCAAAACATTCTGTTGTCATTGTTTGTAGTGAGAAAAAAACAAAGCAATCAAAATCAAAGGTATTCTGGTTATTTTTCTCTGTGTTGCTTTGGAATATAATATATAATTTTTTTGACTTTTCATAACCTACTTTTCTGTGTGTGTGGAATTAAACCTGAGTTTCAGGACAGCACATATTGACCACATGTCAATTTTTTTACTTGCCACACGGGGAATTTGCCCACACTGTGACAATCAATGACTTGAAGGAATTGTATATCATCGACCAATAACCAACTGTGGAGACGTGTGGCTATGTGACTCTGATAAGAACTGTTTACAATCTATCACTGAGTTATGACGTTTTGATAAGGGCTTATTATTATCTGTCATATTTCATTCTGCGAGACCGACCCAAAGAAAGCACAGAATCATAGTCCACAGAATGCATTCCTTCAGTAATTATTCCAATATAATTATTTTATTATTTCAACTTGAAATAATAATAAAAAAAACTAAGTAAAATACAATTCACATTCCACCTTTCATGAATCACAATTGCCAAACTAACTGCATAGAAACATGGGATCGAACTGGAAATTACTGGGAAAAAAGTGCCGGCCTATTTCCCGATTTCTCTTTTTTCACACGAAGCCATGTAGGTTTCTCTTTTTTTTTCTCCCTCAATAATAAACATCTTCATTTAAATACTGCATTGAATGTTTACTTGTGTTGTCTTTGACCAATATTTAAATTATTTTGATGTTGTGAAACTCTGCAGTGTGACAAACACGCAAAGAAAATGGTAAATCAGGTAGAGGGCAAATACTTTGTCACACCACTGTAAAAACAGTATAACAACTTTAAAGGATTTGTTTTTACTTTCATTTTATAGAGCATGGTGTAGTCCACACATTTCTGACATTATATTAGAGATAGTCATTGGGTTGTTGTTAAAAAGGGAATGTTGCCAATAGCCTTCACTTGTAGGTGGTACAATGAAAGGGACCTGGTCACAAGATCTAAAATTTCTGAGATTTTAGAGTTTTGTACTGGAGAGAATTAGGTCCACTGAAAAATGATCTGACTTCAATCAATTTTGACTTTTATTCTCAAATTTCTGACTTTTTTCATCAGATGTCTACCTTTAGGGTCCTGACTTTAATTCTCACATTTCTACCTTTGATCTCAAATTCTGCCTTTGATCTCAAAATTCTGTCTTTGATCTCAGAATTCTGACATTTTCATCTGATATTTCTGATTTTTTTTTCTGAAGGCAAATTGTAATTTCAGAATTTAATTAAATCAATTTAATTTCTGATTGGGATCAATAAAGTATTTTTGAATCTGAATTGAATTTAACTTCTGAAAAAAACAAAAGTCAAATTTTAGTTATTTCTTTTCAGTGACCCTAATCCTGTTTCATAGCTTTGTGAATTAGAGCTCAAGGAAGAACGGAAGGAGGTTACAATGAAATGGCCATATGCGGGTCTTTAAATGATAAAAGTCATAATACAAATTTTTTGAAAAGAAATAATTGTTAACAATATGTACTTTAATTCTAATTATTATTAAAATCATTAAAAATGGTGAAGGGAAAAAAAAACTGAGCCGGAGTGAATCGGAAGATGACACTGAGTTTCTGTACTCACAAAATTTAAAAGACATTCTTTCTTCTCAGTGTCTAAAACAATTTCACAGCTTTACAACTAAAGTTTATATACATAAATATGGGAAATAATTAAAATTTAACAACAAAAATATATCTACATAATTAATCTCACTTTTTAATAAGGATGAAAATAAATATTAAGGTCCGTAACATACCACAGGTCATATGTTTTGTGGATTGTCATATATAAAAATAAATAAGATTCAAAAACACAATAAAGCTAAGCAGGGTCCATCACAGTGGTCCAAGTCTTCAGGGAGGGTCCAAGTCTTCCAAAAAAGTTTTGATCCGAATAGGAAAATGTGAAAGTAAACATTTCAAACCATCTTAAACACTGAGCTGCAGTAGCTAGAGGTCCAAGTCTTCCTCTTTACAGTATTTAACTCCTTCATGTGATTATACTGAACATTTTGGTTTCCTTATAGCTAATGTGTTGTCATAGTTGTAAGTGTTTTCCAGTATTATTTTCTGTGCATTTTGGTAGCAAAATGCACAGAAAATGTTTTTAATGCACTTTAATGCATATGAGCACAAAAATATTCATTTCTGCGGTGGAGACTGGAACGTTGACAGTCTTTCCCAGAAACAAACCTGCATTCTAACGCTCTACAGTAGATGTCAGTATTTAGCGCATTACGTTTCAACATTTTTAAGCAACTTTGAATTCTCACAAATACAGTATTTTCTCCATCCATCCATCCATCCATTTTCCATCACCCTTCTCCCTAACGGGGTCGGGAGTTGCTGGTGCCTATCTCCAGCTGCGTTCCGGGCGAGAGGCGGGGTCACCCTGGACAGGTCGCAGGGCAACACAGAGAGACAAACAGGACAAACAACCATGCACACACACACTCACACCTAAGGAGAATTTGGGAAGGCCAATTAACCTGACAGTCATGTTTTTGGACTGTGGGAGGAAGCCGGAGAACCCGGAGAGAACCCACGCATGCACAGGGAGAACATGCAAACTCCGTGCAGAAAGACCCCGGGCCGGGAATCGAACCCAGGACCTTCTTGCTGCAAGGCAACAGCGCTACCCACTGCGCCACTGTGCAGCCCTACAGTATTTTCTATTTTTTACAAAATATTATAACATCTCCACACACGTTTGTCTGTGATATAACACGTCTTATTATCATTTGGAAATTTAAAACTTTTCGGAAATGTAAAACCAGGTTGTTGGGTTGGTCTTTGGTGATGGTTCTTTGCAGCCATTAGGAAAAATTTGGTGTATTTTCTGATCAATTATTCCTCTATTATCTTTCATAAATTAACTCATTTTTACCAGTTAGTGTGTCGTTTTTTCTTTTTTTTTAGCCTGTGTGTGGTTCAGATTCATTATTGCATCTCGGTGTCACAGCCACACGCCAATAGCAGGCATGACAGTCTGAGTGCCTCTCACCTGTTGATAAATGTGTGAACACACTTCACAGCCTGGCACATTTTGTGTCAAACTGTCACAGTGGCAGACTGCGCTGAATAGGATGTTTACCGCCTTCTCAGCTTTGGTGAAGAACAAATAAAAAAATAAATAAGAAAAAATGAGGCACCATGTTGAGTCTAATTACCTCAACTGCAGTCCAACTGTTGAACGAGCCGGCAGAGCTTGTTATGGCAGGGAGGCAGCAGAAATCAGGCACCATTTTGTGTATCAGAGCATTAACTGTGTCGGCGCTGCATTCATTTCAGCTCAAAGATAAGTAAATTCAGACGGCGCACCGTCGTGGTGGATCAATTTCAAAACGTGGTCTTAACTGATTTTAGTCGTGCGTTACAAGTTTTGATGGAAAGGAAACAAAAAAAACCAGCCACTACGCAGCTCAACGACGTGAAGTCAGGAACAAATTGAAGCTGATATTGCAGATAACTTCAAAACAGCGTTATAAATGTGAATTTTGCATTTCCGGCCGACTCACACGTTCCGAAACGTCCAAATCAATGGAAAAGCACGAGGTGAAAACTCTAAACAGGCGATTTATAAATGTGGCCGCAAACGGGAGAAGGAGCAAAACGAGCTGGAGCGAAAGGAGCGGGAGGGAAGAAAATAACCAAAAAATAATAATAATAACAAAAATGAAGAGACAGCATATGCAGCGTAGATATGGGGGCGGACTTTGGACCTAATCAGGGAATGTTCTGCAGCCTACAGCCGCCAGCAGAGGCTCACGTAGCTTCTTTTTATTATTATTTATTTATTTATTCGCTGGCATAAAAGCCACCGCAGTCTGCCGGGAAGTACTTTATTTTTTTTCTTCACGGTTTGTGTGTTTGTGTAAGTACAATAAGCGCAGCGAATTGGAGCAACCAACCAAAAACAGAAAATTCTGGTGAGCAAAATGTTGTCCTTCGTGACAACAGAGAGGAGAGTTTGTGATGTGAAGATGAGCTTTTGTGAATTTGCTGAAGGTTCAACATTTATCGCAGTATGCTATGAACCAAACTGAGTATTGAGAAAAAACACTCTAAACTTCTTATAAAACTAAAGCCTCATGCTGCATTTAGGTGCTTTTGGAAGGTAGAGTGTTAGGGCCACTGCACAACAGTTGTATCAAAACAAGCTGATAAGACGTATTGTATTAAAGATGATGATCAAATGCTATTTTTGTTCATTTTTAAGTTGAAACTCTTTATTGCCCTCTGCTGTAGAGAGTCAAACCATCAAAAGTGCTAAGAAATAGTTTATTCAAAATCAAAAATACCTTATCAATCCCAAACGGAAATGAAATGTTGTTGTAAGTCAAATTGAAGATATTTCAAAGAGTCGTTATAGATTGTGATGACTGCAACCAGGAAGGATCTCCTGTTGCAGTCTGTATTACAGCGAATTTGAAGGAGTCTCTGACTAAAGACGCTGTTTTTCTATGACAGCCTTGTAAAAAGAGGACGCCTGGGGTTGTTCATCATTTTTTTGGATTCTTTCTCAATAAAATCTTTCTCAAATAAGAAACCTTCACTAAATGTGCATGTGTGCAGCCATATTGGATTCTGGAGTCAGGGTTTAGAAAAGTCCTCAGACTTTCAGAATTCCCACTTCGGCATTTTGAACTGGAGACTCAGAGAATCTCCTTCAGAGTTGGCTCTCCACAACCCACTGGGTTTCACTTGACTTTCTTAGATAAATAATGTTTACCAGCGAATTTGATGCACTGAATTTGTCTGCACTGCGAGGTAATCAGAGTTGAAGTGGAAGGTATCTAATTAGATGCAAATCTGTCTGTATGATACAATTGGTTTGACCTTATACATTATATATAACAGGACATGAATACAGTCTCTGTTTTGTAAAATACCTTGCGAGACATTTACTGTGAAAAGTCGCTTGTCAAGTGAACAGAACTGAATCTGTTACAGAGTTATACAGTCATTTCTAGTACGAAGGACCTAAAGCTGCAGCCTGTAACTTTTAGGGAAAAAATGCTCTGCATATTTGTTAGAATTATAGAACTATTTCAGGTCCGCATAATAATAAGACAAATAATCTGTGGAGACAAAAAAAAGTCAAATCAAGCTCATCTGCATTCTAACTACAGAAATACACCGCTTAGTCAGAAACATCCAATCAGAGCAAGAAGGAGTGTCTTAGTGCTGTTAACTATGTTTCTGTAGGCGACACCCACACCTTCCCCCTTTTCTCTGTGCTGCACTACAGCTGATTCACCACACTGAAAGCCTGCAGTTTGGCCACAAATGACAGCGGACAAACAAAATTCCTGTTGCAGTATGTTGTTTCTTCGCCATTAGAACATTTAGTAGCACATACACAAGCATCAGTGACAGCGCTAAGACCCTCCTCCTGACTCCGATTGGTTGTTTCTGACCTGGAGAGGTGCACATCTGCAGAAGACAATAGGTATTTCAATGCTTTTGATTTTAAATTTGAACTAAAATGTTTAAATCCCCCAAATTTGGCCACTTTAAATTGCATCCTTTTTTTAAATTTTACAACTATGAGCAATGGTGAACTCTGATTAAACCAACGTTACTGCTAGTGACCTCCTGAGATCATAACAAATAGAGTCACAAAGCTACATTTTCTTACTGTGGGAAAAGATTATGATCCGATTATGGCTGAGATTGTTTGGGGTAAAAGTTGATCTTTTTAGCCTGTTTAAATCGACACATGGTCAATGTGAAATGACGAAGGGAAAGTGGCTTTTCACAACACAAAAGCATAAAACGGCTTCAGGCTTCAGGCTTAAAAGACAAAGTATTTGTCCGCTTTTACTGCGGAACATTTTATTGCCGACGTTTCTAACTTTAATCAGAACAGAGCACAAAGGAGAGTCTGCTTTCATCTTTGGCTCTTATGCATCATTTCCCGTCTTGATGGACGGTGCTGTCAGATCATTTCAAAATAAGATGCAGTTTTGATTCTCATCGTGTCGGATCCCGCAGCAGGACACACTCAGGCTCATTTGTGGATGATGGATTTTGCTTTTAAGTAAATGGCAGGAGACTGTTTTGGTCTAACAAGCAGTCAGAATGGGTTTCTGACAAGTGCCTGGAATGAAATGGAGGCACCTTTCAAATCAAAGACAAAACCGCATGAAGACAAACCCGGAGAGGCCTATAAAAAGACATTTTAAAAGGGTATCTGAGAAATAAAATGTAAAGAGGGAGAGAGATGTGGGGTTTTAAATTGTGCAAACACTCAACATTTATACAGGCAAAGGCGAACTTGGAATATACTGTAGGTTGTGCAGGCAGAAGAGTTCATTAAAGCCGGAGTGTGTAACTTTTACAGAAATGCATTTTTTACATGTTTGCTACAGCTGTTACTTTGACATGACAGTTTGGAATGAGACAGATAATCTGTGAAAAAAGTCAAGCTAATCTGACTCCTCACAGTGCTAACTAGAAACAACCAATAAGAACCAGGAGGAGTGTTTTAGCATTGTCAATCACCCTTGTGCACATGCTGCTCATCCACCTCTCTCTCTGCTATATAACCTAAAGATAAGGCTAGCTGGCATGGCCAGCTATCAGGGCATATAAAAGGTTTTTCCTGCAGCGATAAGTTGTTTCTCCACTATTAGCACATTTAGCAGCGCATTCACAAGGTTGACTGACAACGCTAAAACGCTCCTCCTGGCTCTGATTGGTTGTTTTTGACTAGTAGCGGTGCATTTTTGACAGCAATAGCAGCTTACACTGTCACAACATATTAGTAGTTTTCACAAATATGTAAAAAACAAAATTATTTTTTCACAGTTACATACTGCAGGGAAAAACAAACACATACAATACTAAAGTAACTCACTCTTTAGAACTTGAAGTTGTCCTCTTAGCACTCCCACAAAGCAAAAAGGCAGCAAATCTAATATGCACACATCCAGAAAACCTGCACTGTATCCTCTATTAGATGGTTATGGCCACCGAAAAAAAACAAGCAGGAACAAGGTCATTAACCCCACGGACATCTCTCTTTCTTAAGGTTCCACTGAGCCTTCAAGCTGCCTCATCCCGTTCTACTTCTGACACACACACACACCCCCACACACCCCCACACACACGCACACACACGCATACACACACACATATGTTTGCATGGCTATCTTTGCAGGGACTTTCCACTGATTTCCATTCATTTCTATGACCTAAACCTTATCCTCACCTTAACCCTATTCATTACATACCTGACCAAAACTCAATTCACACCTTAGTCCTAAATATAACCCTTGACCCTAAAACTGTGTTTCCCCTTGTGAGGACCAAGCTTTGGTCCCCACAACGTAGTATGTGTCAGGAAAATTAGCCCCACAAGGTATCACAAACACACACACACACACACACAAACAGGCTCTGATAAGTGTCCGACAGAAGACAACATGGCATTTAATTAATCCTACAACCTAATTGGTTTAATTGAAAAGCACATCTGAAACAAGGGATTCACTTTTACCGATATCGATATCGGCCACAAACCTTCTGTCAAACAGTTCAGAAAGAGCAATTAGAAATTAAAAATATGATATAAAATTTATAATAAAGCATGACGTCGCTAAGTACACGTAGCATAGAATTAGACCTAATAGATCTGCCCTTATGAATGGGGAACATTGTTACGATACCTGATCTAGATCTATTTTAAATATGAGGTCCTGTACAGACATCAGTATTGGCTCATCTTTATCTGTAACAAACAGAAACATTGATAAAGTCCTGTGTGAAAACAGATAAACCGTTTTAAACCTGTTGAATCAAATACATTTCATACCAACCACAGCTTTTCTCTTCAAAACTTTAGTCAAGATTCCAGTCTTTAAAAAAATCACAGTTCTATTTTGTTGTTTTTTTGACTCTCTCTCTGACTCTCCGATCATCAAACCAGCTCAGTATCACAGATGCAGTGAGACGTTACCATCTCACTATCAGAGCCTCCTGTTTCCAAGTCCTCTCATCACCGGCTCTCTTTTCCAGTCTCGCTTTCTGTCTCCCAATTTACTATTCACTGCATTCCCACGTTTAATTGCCCGAACTGAGAGAACTAAGGTCTGTGACAAAGACGCGTGATGCTGGAGACCGTGAATCTAGGTGAACCAGTTTACCGCCTGCATGTAATTGCTGTTGTTCTTTTTGAAATCTTTTTTTTTTTTTTTTTTTTTTTTTTTTTTGCTTAAAGCGTTCTGTACAAGACATCGCTCTCACGTGAATGAAATGGGCTGAAACGCAGGTGAAGCCACTTGGTCCACAATCAGGAATTTCAGCTTCCGCCTGCTGTGCAGGGTGACGCAGCGGGGAAGCTCCCAGTGACATTTAAGCGAGGCTTAGGCAAACTGCTGACTGACACGGCGTGCCAATATAACACTGTGACCGTTGTTTTAATTGGAGACACCAAATATTTGGTTCTGTCTGTTGAATCCGGCTGCTGCATCGGGTTAGGTGAGGGTTGCGGGGTGGCTGGAAGTCTCACAAATTTTGGTACTTGTAATATTTTCAAGCGGGCAAGAATTTATTTGCTGAAAGCAAATTATCCATGCTCCATGTTCTCATGTAGACTCGGTTGGATTGGGAACCAAAGTTGTAACATTTGTTTCTTTTTCAGCTGTTGCGGTTCGCTTTCACACTGCACTGTGTCAAACAGTCCAAACTAATTGAAAAAACTGTTCCCCTCCTCGCCTGTGGGGGCGCTGAGCAAAGAACCACTGAAGAAAATGACATGAAAACATCTGAAGAGCTCAACTTCTTCCTTCACAAAATGAAAATAACAACAGAGAACCATCAAACATTAGTGGTTGTAGGATTGTCCGTGTTTATATTGGTTGTATTTACCCAGAATGCCCTGCGCTGTAGTCCGTTTCCTGCTTTTGGAGTGGTCTCCGGTCCACTTGAGTACATTTGAAATGCGCCAGAGTTCACTTATACTGGATCGAGGCCGAGGTTTTTAGGCGGACCAGAGTTTACGCCTTCTCAAAGTGAACCGGACTTTAGAGTTGGGTTGAAGCGGACCACGCAGACCCGGTGAGAACGCACGCTACGTCTCAACAACTCACATGTTGTATTGCGTTTGACAGAAGTTGTTGCCCATTCTTCTTCTTCTGAACAGCTCAGCCTTCATCACAGAGGGTGGAAATCACCTGTCAGGAGTAATTTTCAAGTCTTGCCACAGACTCTCAACTGTATCCAGGTGTGTACTTTGACTGGGTCACTCTAAAATGGAGATATTCATCGATCTATAACTTTTCCATTGGAGCTCTGGGTGTGTGGTTGGAGGTTGCGGCTTCGAGCGAAGTTATGATTCCTCTCAAATTTTCTTTCAGTGTTATTCTGTTATGCTCAACTTTGACCTTTTATCTTTAAAAACCATTGCAGTCCAAACTGAGGGGGGAAAAACATTTTTCACCTGAGTCGTTAAAAGCCCAAAACGAGAGTTACGTTCACGCCCACGGTACATGTATGTAAACTTTTGACTTGACTGTAAAAAAAAAAAAAGAAAAAAAAAAAAAGAAACAAGAGAAACAATAGCTGCTTTGTTTTCTCATTAAAAAAAAAACAGCTGGCCATGTTTGTTTCAAGTAAGCAGTTAAGAGATTATCTTGTTGCCATAACAACAGCTGTGCAACATTTTCATGATATAAAGGCAGAAGGAAACATTGAGGTCTTTCTCCATTTTTTTCTTTTTTGGTAGCCGGAAAAGCTTAGGATGATTGATTTCCCTGGCATTTTGTCGTGGAAAATTCCAGCAGCATTTTGGAAACACAGTGTGATGTTTACCTTATTAATGCAGGGGCTGAAATCTGACACTATGCAGCTGATAGCAGCTTCTTAGACTTAAAAAAAAAAAAAAAAAAGACAATTTAAAAAGACCCAGATTCTTATTTTCTGAAAGATGTTATATTCCTGCACAATACACACACATACAAACACACACACACACACAAGCATCGTAAATAATCTGGCACTTTATTCTGAGTGGTTTGCTTGAAAATGTGTAATTCCAGCTAACACGGTTTTTAGATTAGATTAGATGAAAGTTTAATGAGATCTGTTGTGAATCTGGACATGAGTGGTGGAGAGAAAAAAAATAAGTTGAATGAATGAATAAGTGACAATCTGGACAGAATGGGTTGAAAATTACACACGAGGTTGTGCAATGAAAAATGCAACAGACACTATAGCGAAAAAGAAAATCGAGTCTCTTCTCATCCCCACAAGCCCGTTCTCGCTCTGCATCGATCTGCAGAGGTCTTCTCCGGTCCGGGCAGCAAATCACGACCGCAAAGGACTCCATTTGATTTTCGGAGAGGTCAGGAAGCGCGGCCGCTCTTCCACCAAGCCGAACAAATTTTGCTCCGACGTCGACGGTGGCATTAAAGAAGACATTCTCTAAGTTATCTTAAGCAGTGAAATACACTTCTTCTGCTAGATAAGGCCGATGCTTCATGGCAGGACGCTTCCTCTAAGTCTGTACTGGCAATGTAAAAAAGATAAATGCAGGATTGTAGTGAGCTCTACTGTCACAGAGACCAGCAGGCAATAAAATGATTTTATCTGAAGCAACTGTTAGCTGACATGAGAACATTTGTCCAGTTTTATGTCATTTAAGTCGATGCAAAAATCAGTGAACAAGAAAGACTCCTTTCTTGTTCACGGATGTTTGGATTATTTTTTTTTAAGTTAAAATTAATTAGCATCTTTCATCCGCTGGCTTTTAAAGATGCATGTGGACACATAATCAATTAAAAATCATACATCGGATCTGTCTCGTTTCGGGCTCCAGCAAACACTGCTTGAAATTGTTTTTCTCTGTCCCGTTCGCTGAACCAAACTGAGGTCTGTTAAATAAGGAATGGCTTGTGTTCTTTAGCTACTCAGACTGTAATTAGCCTGCACTGTATCAGTCCAGACGTCGGGAGAGAAGCGACGTTTGGGCCGTTTCTGTCCTTTAAACAGCAGCGAAGTGGACTCAGGATTCTGTCACCATATTTTCTCGTACCATTGTGATAAACGCTAAAAATGATCATGTAAAGCCCTATGTGAAATGTTTCTTTGAGATGCCACATGCTTAAAGAAGTCTGTTTTATATACTCTTACTCATGCAACATACTTCATTTAATTCTAATTTTGAGTGGCATATTCAGAAATATTTTAGGTCACAAAATAATAATAATAATAATAATAATAATAATAATAATAATAATAGTTTTGGACTGTATTGGTACTTACTGATGCTCTCGTGAGGAAAAAAAGTAAAGATTACTAAAAAATGTTTTACATTATTTGAAATTTATTTTGACGATGACTCCAAAATTCTTATTATGAGAAATTTGTTGCAACAAGCGATAAACAATTCGGTAAATGCCCACCCCTAGAAGTGGCCGAAGCAAAATGCACAGCATGTAAATGTGCTGAATGAAACATTCAGCAAAATATTTTCATCAGATGTCACACAGTGGGTTTTGTCAGACAGTGGGTTTCCTTGACAGAAAGTTGAACTAAAAGTTGCTTATCTAGGTCAGAGCAGTGCTGGTTGGGTAAATGGAATTTACCCAGATGTCTGCCTCGTTTTCAAAAAAGAAATTATGCTGTTCCTTACAGCAAGTTTTGGCACTTTTTGCCTCCATTTCTCTTACTGCGAGCATAAAAAAAAAAAAGTACCTCACCATGACCTTTATGTACGCCCTTTATCTTGAACGACTCTATGCAGGATGTCTTAAAGAAAGTACAGAGATGTGAAACATCAAAGTATCAAAGCCAAATAAAAAAAAAACAAAAAAAAACACTTTCCCAGCACAGTGGAGCAGGTTTTTAGATTCCAGTTGAGTCCACACTGTGACTGTCGCTGGCCCGTTGCGCCCGCGGCAAAGACATTTGATAAACATCACTTTAGTATGTGGTGAACTTTAAAGCACCACTTCAGTTTGAGCTGCGGTGCTTCGGGATGTGGAGGAGAACATGTCCAAGGGAAGTGCCTTCTGCATATTTGAAAATCGAAGTCGCTGCTTTTATGAGACCAGCGGACAAAACTAGGACAAAAACAAAAAAATAAATAAACATACGGGAAAAAACATCCATGTTTCAGAATGATTCATAATCTCTACTAATTCCTTCAGGTGACATTTTTAGAAGGTAATTCCTCTCAAAACAACTAAAAGTATCTTGATTTATTATATTTTACTCTATTTCCATGCTATTGTCACTATATTTGCTGTACATTGGTTTAAGGGACAGTAAAAATTGATTAATTTAGGATTTTTTTTGTTTCTTTTTTTTGTAGAAAAGACATATTAGAAATGATGGAGATCAATTTGACAATTTCACTGAATTCTTTGCCAGATTGCTACTCGTTATTTTATTGAGTCGTCTGAGTTTTGTGATTGTTTTCCTTTAGAAGTTTGAATTTTTAAAAGTTAAAAAAGAAAATCGAGAGACAAGCCACGATTTTAATGGAAGTAAAATAAATTAATACGCCCACTGCAAATGTAAAATCTAAGCAACTTAATGTAGACAAAAGTTTGATTTGTTGTAAAAAGAGAAGAAAAAAAAGGTTCAAAACAGAACAGCTTTAGGAGAAGTAAAAGTTAAAATAAAGGAGGGAGCTTGTGTCAAAAAGTCTATCAAAATATCAAGGCGTTACTAAGGCGACGTCAAATTAAACTTCTATTTTTTTTTCTACAAGCTCTACTGTCAAATACGTTCAGACCGGTATTCAATAAACTGCAGAATCAGCTCCATTATTATTCATCTCTTCTGTGTGTTGTGTGATTTGTCCTCATGTTTGCTGCTGACGGAGTCAAAACGGTACGACATGCTAGTCCATCAGTATTCAATGCACTTAGGTTATTAACATGTACTGCAATTTCTGTCTCAAAGACTCAAATGATCTGTAAAGCAATATACACATTTACAGCCTCTGCCGTCTTTCACTGACTTTCAGTTTGATTGTAAAAAGCTACCTGCATTACACAAATGCCTCCAAAGCTTGTTCATTTGTTGAGTGAAAGGGTATTTTCTGAAACAACTGCTGCTCATTGTGAATGCAGAGGAACTACAAAAAGGCCCGTGGCAGCTCTGAATGCCAGGCCCAATATGACGACAACTCAACAAGGCTGAAGCTCTTTTTGTCCTGCCCTGAGGCCAGCCCTTTTTCTCGCTCTCATATCTCCCTTCTCATCCGGTTTGAATTCATCGGAAAATGTAGCCAAATTGTGTGGGTTTTTATTTTTTTTTGTTTGTTTGTTGTTGTTTTTTTCTCCCCCAAGTTATCACCACCAGCCACAGTCTCACTCTTCACAATGGCAAAGAACAAACAGTTGAACGTCTATGAGATTTTCTCTCCCCGCTGCGTTGGCGTTCATTGTTGTAGACGAACAGCAAAGTTACCGTTTGAAAACGTCTGTCTCCTAAGCCGTCCTATCTTTCACGCTGTCCATGTCGTGTGTGTTGAGAGACATGTGTCTGAAAAAAAACGCCAGTATTTTAAAAGATAAGAAAAATTACAGATACATACATAGAGATATATGCAATGAATTTGTCAATTTGGGATAGCTTAATCTGCAAAATGATGTCATACCAGCTTGAATGTTAGATGTGTTGACAGTGTATGCATCAGACATTGGACTATCAGGACATTCTGATGAGAGGTGGGCGAACAGAATAACATGTACAGCTGCTGAACTGATGGTGAGGCTATGCAGCAGGATGCGTGACCTATGGACGCTTTAAAAACCAAAACAGTTAAATTGACCTACAATCTACTTTTTGCATTGTGTTCTAATATATAAGAGTAGAATTTATTATCATTCCCACAGACTAGATACACGAGGTAAGTATGAGTGCTCGAGGTCCCAGGTTCAAATCCCGGACGACCCCCCACTTTTCACAACCTAGCTTTGGGATTTTGACAAAAAACAGAGAAAAGGACACAGGGACATGATGATTTATAAATGTTTGCAACATGCAATACAGTGCCTCTCACTTTTATTCAGGACTGAAACAACAACTCAGGTATTCCCAAAGTGTGACTGCTGCACTCCACCCAGTGGAGCCATCGTCACAGTACCCTGTGCCAGTTAACTCTGGATTACACTCACTAGGACCATCAGCTGGGTTATCGCATTGCACCAGGGATCTTTTGGGTGCCTGGAACCAACATGGAAAGATATGCACCTGCATAGCATTAAGTGGCAGACTGTGAAAATGGCTAAAATTTTCAACCAGTCTTCGGAACGCTGGACTAAACGACAGAACAGAGGCTAAGATCATGGCAGCACAGGAACAGGGACTTGGCACAAGAGCAATTAAAGTGAGAGTCTACCACACTAGGCTGGACACAAGATGCAGGTTATGCAAATAATCACTCTGAAACAGTAAAGCATATACCAGCTGGGTATGACATGCTTGCAGAAAAAGCATGTATGGCATATAAATGGAAGCAAAAGTGCACTTGTGTATAAATGTAAAACTCTTGACCATTCCAAACAACAGGACAGAAAGTTGTCATTCTCAGTCTGTCCAGCAGGCAAAGTAGTGCTATAATCCTGTGGGACTACCTGGCTGGAAACCCAACTGGATGTTTTTTGCTAGTTTGAATCAGAGAAGAGCTTTTTCTTGTCAACTGGATTGTAGTCGCAGCTGACGACAAGAGGGACGGGGAGGATGCACCAGCATTGTTCTGTTCTTTATTCATTTTTATAAAAAGAACTTGAGAATTTCTTCTTAACATTCCTTTTCCAAGGTTTAGCGTCGAGTAGTTTGTCATTTCAGCAGGGTCAGGCCTGAATCACTTATAGCACTTGGCAAGAGTTTACCAGGCAACTCTCTCTAAAGTAAACCCCAGTCGAAATCTGTGACTTTGTTCTTCTCTGTTCAACTTTCATGATTAACTGCAATACTTTTCGGTTGTCAGGTTTCCAGTTGTCAAGAGATTTGTTTAATTTATCCGAGAAGGTAGGTATGCCATCACATACACACACAAACACAAAATCAGTATAAATACTTTTCTTTTTATCTATTTCTCCCTCGCTGCCTTAATTATGACTTGCTGTGGAGATGTACGCCAGGTGTGTTTATTGATCACACATTTAATTGTCTTCTCTTTGTTCCTGACGTTCCATTTCCAAACCCTGACATGTTGTAGGGGCTCCTAATCCTAACAGTTACTTTTGAAGGTTGAACAAAGCGAAGCGAAGCAGACGACAAAGCAAAATCAAAAAGTGTCGTCACAGAGAAAGGACTTAAAATAGAGACGAACGCGGCAACGACGTACAGCCTTCTGAAGGTAGACTGCAGTCTAATATTTCTGCTGTTGTAAATCTGAACCGCAGCACAAGGCAATTAGCTTATCATACTTATTTTACTTTAATAGACAACCTCGCACATTTTCTTATTTTCTGTGTTCATTTATTTTTTTTTTTGACAAAAACATGTTTGACCCACTTTCTCTTAGAATAAATCCCTCTGCATTTCTTTGAGCATTTTCTCCACACATATCTATTATATTTCACATTTGTCTACGAATGTCAAAAAATATATTTAAGAAAAATTCAATAAATACACAACAGATGCCAGTGTTGTATAAAGTACTGAAATCTCGGAGTCAAGTAAAAGTATAGGTACCGCTCCAAAATATGACTTTGGTAAAAGTAAAAGTCACTGATTGAAATGTTACTTGAGTTAAAGTATTAAAGTATCTGAAACGTCTTGTACTTAAGTATGGAAATTACTGTAAAAATGAATGTACTCAAGTAATGTAATGAAAAGTATAAGTAAAAAGTAAAACAAGGCAAATGCAGTTTGAATGACATTTTTTATATTTTGGTAAACTTGTAAAATATACTTAAAATAATGTACACAAGCAAGTGCAGGCAAAATGAAACCTGCTAATAGATAAACCTGCAGGCATCATTTAGTTAAGGAAATTAGGAGCTTTACCTAAACCACAAGGTTTAAATAATTAATAAGAGAAAAAAATAAATAAACTTGTAATCCAAAAAATACAATAATCCATGAAACAGCCAACACTCAGTACGTTCTGATGACGTCACCACATAGCGCAACTCTCTCTCGGTGCGTCACGATCCGGAAACAATAAAGCTAATTGAAAATAAAGCCGGGAAAATGTTTGAAAATGACAAATAAGGATTAATGTGAACTGAAGCGGGAACACCGCGTGTGACCCACGATGAACCGCGCCAGTTTAAACTGCAACAAAACGTAAGTTAGCGATTGTGTATATTTGTGTGTGTGTGTGTGTGTGTTAACGCACTTAATTAGATCGAAATCGTGGGGCTCCTCCGTCACAGTAATCTAAACCACACATTGAAAATGTATCGGAGTAAAAGTATGCAACTAAGTTCGGAAATGTAGTGAAGTAAAAGTGAAAGTTATCAAAAATTTTCTTACTCGAGGAAAGTATGAAGTACTCCAAAATATACTTAAGTAAAGTAGTGAAGTATTTTTACTTCGTTACTACACAACACTGACAGATGCTTTACCTAAACTTAAATTTTGTCTTAATTTGATAAATACAAAAAAAGTAACTTAAAGTAAAGACTTTAAAACCAAAAAAATGGTTGTTGGTTTTTCTTTTCATAGAAAGTGACACTAGACCAAAGAATCTGCGGGGTGGGCATTTATCGTATCGTTTATCGAGATAAATTTTTTATCGTGATAAGAAATTTGATTCATTGTCACAATAAATTCCAATGAATGATGTTTGAAACCCAACAAAGCTGTCCGCATTGTCAGGATTGATAGTTTTACTATGTTCTCCACATAGTAGTTTGTTTGATTAAAGCATGAGTAAATACCAATAAATTTGAAAAGAGAGTTACTGTTTGAGTTACTGAACATGACTGGTGTTCTAAAGGAGCATATTACAAATTTGTTACATTTCTCAAGAGCATCAATTGTGTTTGCGGGGCTACAATTGCTGTGACACACAGCAGTAATACATCTGTTTTATTAGTTTTTCTCGTCACTTTTATCATTGTAACAATGGTAACCACAAAATACTGCGATAAAACTTTTAGTCCATATTGCAGAGCCCAATGAGGGAGATTTCTTCCTAAAAGGAATTGCTTCATTCCACTTCTACTGCATCCCCAACGCAATAAGACATCCTCTGCTTTCTCAGAATAAGGGATTGCTGCAAAGTCTGTAGTCTCTGTCACAAAACACACAAGTCAGGCCTTAGACACTTCTGTACAGATCTACACAATTTGTATAAGGAAAAAGGGAGTAAGGAGAGCTAAGCAAACCAGTCCAGGTTGAACCTCGAGGTAGGGCCGCCTTAAAAACGGCTGGTGTTTCTAAGCCACGCTTTGCCTTACTACCAGAGGGTTTGTGTGAGCCAAGTGGATGAGGGAGGCAACATACTCACCATTTCTCACCATTTTGCACAGATTGGAAGAATTGCACAAGAGTTGCTCAGACGGACGTAAAACCTCTGGATTTTAGCCAATCCTTGGTAACAGTGACTCTTGAAAACAGCAAAATCAATGAGGCATCATACGCCAGAGATGCGTTTAACAGTTCAGCATTGTAGACGCATAGCTCCTGCTTTATGAGTAACATTCTGCATCCACCCTGCTGAGATCCACTCAGTTGGTTCTGCAGTACCGGCTTGTTTTACCAATGCTCACGTGTCTCCGGTGATTTACGAGCGGCTTGGCGAGGGGCTCGTTTTTAAGCTTTACGGTGAACTGTTCGGGGAAAATCTATTATGACTTGATGCCATCATCTGGATTTCCTTGGACAATTTTCTGCCATACATTCAAAATCCATTCATGTTAATCTGTGAGCATTTTTCACTTACTTGAATGATTTCCACTGCTTTCCAGTACTAAGAAACAAAAATGCTTCAAATTACATACTGAATGACATGACCCTACAACCTGTAGTCACAGAGGAATCGACAAAGAACAGCCTCAGTTGTTTACTTTGAAAGACCAGGTGACCACACAAGACTTTGCGTTCTCGTAGGGAATGTATGCATGAATGTATGCCATCATGCACTGTCCACTCGCTGAATTCGAGCGGACAGTGGCTGTATATGGATCAGATCTGTTGGTACAGCGGAGCAGCGAGTTGATATCTGGTTACGCTTTGGCTCTCCATGAATGAACTGAACTGAACTCAAAAGCTCCATTTAGGAATCCTAAATACATTTGTAATCTCGGTCGCATCTTTTGCCATGTGTCAGAGTGTGAGCATCACGTCGGACTCCAGGGGACTGCTCCCTCGCCTATCGCCCCTGACAGAAGATTTATGAACAAGACGTCTGTGAACTGGGGGCATTTTTAGACCTCTGTCTCCTGACGGCGTCTCATTTCTCAAACCTGACAGCGACAAGGGAGAGGAGGCGAGAGGAGGGGAGACAATTTGGATCTCGTCCTGTACCGAAACAATGTTTTGCTCGAAATTGCAGATAATGCCGCCGCCGCTGCTGCTGAAAGTAATGATAATGATGATGATGGAGATGGGCTTCATGGAGATGGTCGACGAAGAGGAGGAGGTTATAAACACTGAGTCAAGGACACGGAGAATTAAAAACATAAGGATGAGGCCAAATTAGATATTGACGGTGTTGAGAAGTTGAAAAATTCACTCCAGGGTTCAATTTGTTTAATGGAGATTTTGCGAATTGGCAATATTTTTATGTTCCCTAAGCTATACGCTCATCAGCTAAAGTTTTTTGTTTTTATGGATATTTTTTTTGGTTGTAAATAACCAGTATGTACAGCTGTATCACAGCAATGATGTCATTGCCCCAATTCTGACAAAGCTATGGACCTTAACATGTCAGACATCATTTTTGGGCTCTGTTGAAATTGTGGCATTTGGTAATACTGCAATGGAAACATTTTTTCGCATCACACGAGTCATGTGATCAACAGCCGAATGTTACTACTAGCGGAAACGTCAAACACGACGACAGGAAGCAGTTTATGGGCGCGGCATGCTTTTGAATGACTTATTGCGTATTCCCATGATTTTAGTAGCAATTTTTCTTTTCCACATTAGAGCAATATCTACAAGGTTTTGTAATGCAGATGTTCAATTACCAAAAGTACTATTAAATTGTGTTTTTTGGGGGGGTTTGCATAGATGAAGTTATTCCTAGAAGTGACGTGATAGTCAGAAGGGACAAAGACAAAACTCATCTTGGAAATACTTTTTATGAGGACAAATATGAACTCTAGACTCAATGTGTGCCTGACTATCAGTCAGCTATAATTTGCGTTGGTAAAGAGCTATTTGAGAAAGACTCGAGTTTCAGACTTTGACTACTGACTTGACTTCCACTTCCTCTCTAAATCCTCAAGCCTCGATCACATTCTTTACCTCGTGTAATTTCAAAGCGAGCTGGTAAATAAGCCACAGGCTTCATGTCTGACAGGTGCATATTTTTTTTTTTTTTTTTTTAAGAGCCTGTCCTTCAGACTTGAAGGAAACATTCTCACTTGCTTACTGCTTGTTAAGTCGCGGTACACAGCGTACCGCGGAACAAGCTTACTGCTTAAAACTTGACAAAGAAATGTAATCAATGTTGGTTTATAAAAGTGGTTTCCTATTACTTTAACAATCTGATGACTAAGACAGAAAACCCTCTAAAGTGTATATAACCAAAGAATAGACAATGTGAACACATTACAACTCATCATTTAGAGATGGGATATCAACACATGACAATCTGTTTCAGGTCTCTTTTGTTGAATACAGCATTAAGGCCCAAATTATTCATAGCCGTGGCATATTTGTATTTAAAGTAATGCACTAGATCTTATTCCTGACTGGAGGTAATGTCGACATCTTCGAGTGGCCTAGTCAATGTCCTGACTTGAATCTCATCGGGAAATGGGTGCCTGGAGCTAAAGATTAGGGTGATGGAAAGGAGGCCTAAACACACCAAAGCTCATCAATAAAGACAAAACTATAATTCACCAGCTGGAAAGCAGCGATCAGAACAGCTTCACTGTTGCAATCTCAATGAATATGTCTCGTCACAAAGGAATCAACAAAGAACAGCCTCTATCTTTATTTATTTTATTTTTTTAAATGTCTGGAATTAATCCGACAAGCAATTCCTTCATGAAATGCTAATTTAAAAAATGTTAAAAGTGACACTTTTGGGAGATGTCTGCCTCGTTTTCTGTCAGAGACAAACTTCTTCCTAGCATCCATCCATCCATCCATCTTCTGCCGCTTATCCGGGGTCGGGTCGCGGGGGTAGCAGCTTAAGAAGGGAGGCCCAGACTTCCCTTTCCCCAGCCACTTCCTCCAACTCCTCCGGGGGAATCCCGAGGCGTTCCTAAGCCAGCCGAGAGACGTAGTCCCTCCAGCGTGTCCTGGGTCTTCCCTCGCCTCCCCGGTGGGACGTGCCCTAAACACCTCACCAGGGAGGCGTCCAGGAGGGCATCCTGACCAGATGCCCGAGCCACCTCAACTGGCTCCTCTCGATGTGGAGGAGCAGCGGCTCTACTCCGAGTCCCTCCCGGATGACCGAGCTTCTCACCCTATCTCTAAGGGAGAGCCCAGCCACCCTACGGAGAAAACCCATTTCAGCCGCTGTATCCGAGATCTTGTTCTTTCGGTCATTACCCAAAGCTCATGACCATAGATGAGGGTAGGAATGTAGATCGATCGGGTAAATCGAGAGCTTCGCCTTTGACTCAGATCTCTTCACCACGACGGACCGGTACAGCGCCCGCTTCACGGTGGACGCTGCACCAATCCACCTGTCGATCTCACGCTCCCTTTCTTCCCTCATTCGTGAACAAGATCCCGAGATACTTGAACTCCTCCACTTGGGGCAGGACATCTCCCTTGACCCGGAGAAGGCACTCTACCCTTTTCCGACTCAAGACCATGGTCTCAGACTTGAAAGCACTGATCCTCATCCCGGCCGCTTCACACTCGGCTGCGAACCGCTCCAGCGAGAGCTGCAGATCACGTCCCGATGAAGCCAATAGGACCACATCATCCGCAAAAAGCAGAGATGCAATCCTAAGGCCACCAAAACGGATCCCCTCAACACCCTGGCTGCGCCTAGAAATTCTGTCCATAAAAGTAATGAACAGAATCGGTGACAAAGGGCAGCCCTGGCGGAGTCCAACCCTCACCGGGAACGAGCCCGACTTATTGCCGGCAATGCGGACCAGACTCTGACACCGGTCATACAGGGACCTGACAGCCCGTATCAAAGGGCCCGGTACCCCCATACTCCCGCAGAACCCCCACAGGGCACCCCGAGGGACACGGTCGAACGCCTTCTCCAAGTCCACAAAACACATGTAGATTGGTTGGGCGAACTCCCATGCACCCTCCAGGACCCTGCCGAGGGTGTAGAGCTGGTCCAGTGTTCCACGACCAGGACGAAAACCACACTGCTCTTCCAAAATCCGAGGTTCGACTATCCGACGGACCCTCCTCTCCAGTACCCCCGAATAGACCTTCCCAGGGAGGCTTAAGAGTGTGATCCCTCTATAATTGGAGCACACTCTCCGATCCCCCGTTTTAAACAGGGGGACCACCACCCCAGTCTGCCAATCCAGGGGAACTGCCCCCGATGTCCATGCGATACTGCAGAGTCGCGTCAGCCAACACAACCCTACAACATCCAGAGCCTTGAGATACTCCGGGCGAATCTCATCCACCCCCGGGGCCCGGCCACCGAGGAGCTTTTTAACTACCTCGGCGACTTCGTCCCGAGAAATTGGAGAGCCCAACCCAGAGTCCTCAGGCTCAGCTTCCTCAATGGAAGGCATGTTGGTGGGATTGAGGAGGTCTTCGAAGTACTCCGCCCACCGACCCACAACGTCCCGAGTCGAGGTCAGCAGCACACCACCCCCACTGTAAACAGTGTTGGTGCTACACTGCTTCCCCCTCCTGAGACGCTGGATGGTGGACCAGAATCGCCTCGAAGCCATACGGAAGTCTTTCTCCATGGTCTCTCCGAACTCCTCCCACGCCCGAGCTTTTTGCCTCAGCAACCGCCAGAGCTGCAAGCCGCTCGCCCGCCGGTACCCATCAGCCGCTCCGGAGTCCCACAGGCCAAAAAGGCCCGATAGGGACTCTTTCTTCAGCCTGACAGCATCCTCACCGAAGGTGTCCACCAACTGGGCGGGTTCGAGGGTTGCCACCACGACAGGCACCGACAACCTTGCGACCACAGCTCCGATAAGCCGCCTCGACAATGGAGGCACGGAACATGGTCCACTCAGACTCAATGTCCCCCCGCCTCCCCTGGGACGTGTTCGAAAGTTCTGCCGGAGATGGGAGTTAAAGCTCCGCCTCACGGGGACTCGCCAGACGTTCCCAGCAGACCCTCACAACACGCTTTGGGCCTGCCAGGTCTGACCGGCATCCTCCCCCACCACCGGAGCCAACTCACCACCAGGTAGTGGTCAGTGGATAACTCCGCACCTCTCTTCACCCGAGTGTCCAAGACATACGGCCGCAGATCCGACGAAACGATAACAAAATCGATCATCGAACTGCGGCCTAGGGTATCCTGGTGCCAAGTGCACATGTGGACACCCTTATGCCTGAACATGGTGTTCGTTATGGACAATCCGTGACGAGCACAGAAGTCCAGCAACAGAACACCACTCGAGTTCAGATCGGAGGGAGCGCTCCTCCCAACCACGCCCTCCACGTCTCACTGTCATTGCCCACGTGAGCGTTGAAGTCTCCCAGCAGAACGAGGGAGTCCCCAGGAGGGGGCACCTCCAGTACCCCCTCTAAGGACTCCAAAAAGGGTGGGTAAGCTGAACTGTCATTTGGCCCGTAAGCACAAACAACAGTCAGAACCCGTCCCCCCACCCGTAGCCGGAGGGAGGCTACCCTCTCGTTCACCCGGGGTGAACCCCCAACGTACAGTCGCCGAGATGGGGGGCAACAAGAATGCCCACCCCTGCTCGACGCTCTCACCGTGGGCAACTCCAGAGTGGAAGTACGTCCCAGCCCCTCTCAAGGAGACTGGTTCCAGAACCAGAGCCATGTGTCGAGGTGAGACCGACTATTTCTAGCCGGAACCTCTCAGCCTCACACACCAGCTCCGGCTCCTTCCCCACCAGAGAGGTGACATTCCACGTCCCCAAGAGCCAGTTTCTGTAACCGAGGATCGGACCGCCAGGACCCCCTCCCTCGGCCACCACCCATCACACAATGCACCCGACTCCCTGCGGCCCTTCCCATAGGTGGTGAGCCTATTGGAAGAGGGCCCCACGTTTCTTCTTCGGGCTGAGCCCGGCCGGGCTCCAATAGGTTAAAGCCCGGCCACCAGGCGCCGCCAACGTGCCCCCACCTCCAGGCCTGGCTCCAGAGTGGGGCCCGGTGACCCAGCGTCCCAGGGCGAGGGAACACGAGAACCAAAGTTTATATGCATCATAGGGGTCTTCGGGCTGCACTTTGTCTGGTCCCTCCCCTAAGACCTGTCTGCCTTGGGTGACCCTACCAGGGGCATGAAGCCCCCCCCCGACAGCATAGCTCTTAGGATCATTGGGGCACTCAAACCCCTCCACCACGATAAGGTGGCAGCCCGAGCATGACAGGAAATAAATTCAAAACCAAAGCCCTTTAATTCATTTCTGCTCATTCACATATTGTCATTTCCCAACGACTATTGTCTCAGCGGACTTTACAAAATATGCTCAGGCTATGAATATTTAAGTTTAATTCTGAATACCACACTTTATAGAGTAATTAAAAGCAGTTGGAAACAATCGTTAGTGTGTAGATTTGCCAGCTAAAATATTCAAACATGATTTTTAAATTAGTTTGGTAAATTAGACCAAAGGACTGTGAGAGCAGAGCAAACGGTATGGATTTGATTGATTTGACTTGGAGGATAAATTGCTCTTCCCACATCTCTCCAATGGGGACCAGGGCCTCATAGCCAGGGCCTTCCCCCACCCCGGAAAGCCCTTCGCCCGCACCGGAGGAATGAGAAATGCGCCGCATCGATCACGACGAGGAGCAGGAACCACTTTTTACAACTTGCGCTGTGACTCCGAGGCTCAAATGAAATCCCGATCCCTCAGCAGCCCTGCAGACCTGCACCGGATGTCCACCGGCTCGCTTCAGTCAGGCCGCATCAGGCGATGATGAACAGTTTCTCGACGGTAATAATCGCCTGTGACTAAAAACCGTGTGTTTGGCCCCCCGTGTGTCGGGGGCCCGCCGAGGTAGGATGTTGCTGGGGTGGGGGGGTTGAGTGAGAAGGTGCAACCTATATGTTGCCATCATAGGTCGCCGGCCTTCAGTGTGACGTGATCTTCATCAGTCGGTGAAGATGACAAGGATTAAAAGCGGGGGGGCCCCCAGAGCCGTGTGCGTCAGTGCGCATTGGAGATGCGATAAATCAAATAACTCAGAAAAGCGCTGGAGTAGGGCGCCATCTCTCTACCTCACGTCTTCTGCTCTCTCTCTCTCTCACACACACACACACACACACACACGCAAACACACGCGCACACACACGTGCCCTCTCCCCTCCGTTTGATTCATCTTTTCTCCATCTCCACGTCTTTTTTATGTTTCTAACTAGCATCCAATTAACTTAGTCTTATAGGAGTAAAAGCAAACGAAGAGAAAAATGGTTTCCATATATTTTTATTTTTTTAACCAAAATCGCTTTGAGGTGGAAATTAAAAACTCTAAACACATTCCCTCGGGCGCATCATACACACTCACGCACGCTGCATTATTTATTTATTTATTTATTCATTTATTTGACAGGCATAGCTGACTGCTGCACACCCTATCACTTTCACCAATCCCGTTCGCAGACCCCGCTGTTGAGTGAATAGACGCCCACTGTCTACACACCAGCAGCAGCAGCTGCCTCTCTGCGTGTGTGCATGCGTGTGTGTGTGCGTGTGTGCGCGCTTGGCACCGTGCACCTCCCTGCTCTGGTGTGTGTGTGCGTGTGTGCGCGCTTGGCACCGTGCACCTCCCTGCTCTGAGCGGATCAGCGCGGAAGCTCCGGATCCACCAGCATAAGGATCCCATCTAAAAGGTGCGCCCGATCCCTCTCCCTGCTCAACAGCTGTCCGGTTCCGAACCACCGTGCTGCTGCTGGTGCTGGTGCTGCTGCAGCTGTCATACATCACACCGGACCCGCAACCATCACACCCGAATCCCACCACCACGCCTTGCTCTCCACCCGATCAGCCTCCGGTTCTCATGTCACTTTGCCTGCGGTGCAAACCACCAACCAGCAACCGTCTGGGTCAAACGGTCCGAAACAGCAACTCTATGAAATTCTGATATAGATAGATATATATATATATTCATCCTTTGGATTTTTGCAACCCCGACCAACGTGGCAACATGCGTCTCAGGTGCGCGTCCCACAAGTGAAGCGACCCTCCCAGCGAGCGTTCAGCTCCAGCACGCAAACTGAAGAGACATGACGCTCCTCTTACCGCACTGGGAGTCCCGCTCTGGTGATGAAGAAGGAAGGAAGAAGCGGCAGCAGCCCGAAGCTTTACGGTCCGTTCTGCAGCAGCAAAGACGGAGAAAGCGTGAGTGTGATCCCTGGATGTGCGATCCAACAGAGAGAGAGAGAGAGAGAGAGAGAGAGAGAGGAGGGGGGCAGCATGCACACAGAGTGGGTACGCAAGTAGAAGTGGGGGTGGTTCAGTGGCAGAGGCAGGCATGATGCTGAATCGGAGCACCAGCTGCTCCAGATGAGTGATGGAAAAAAAAAAAAAAAACCTACAGGGCAACTAGGAGTGAGGGGGGCGGAGGGGGGGCAGAAGAGACGCCAGATTTGTTTTATTTACGTCAGAAATGGTATTTTAGAAATGTATGCGAGGTTAAAATGAAAATAGCAGCGCGAGCTCCATTTAAAATGCCACAGTATTATTCCCACCGGGGCTTTAGCAGCAGCTGGGCTCTGAGTGCAGCTCTTAGTTGTATTATTGGGCAACTCTGCGGAAATGAACGAGGATCGAGTCGTTTTGTTTCTTTATCAGGAAAATCAAATTGATTCATTGGTGGTCACTATGTGATCAAAACTGATTTGTGTGACTCAGTTGGGGTGATTTGATTGTTGGTCTTGTAAAGATGACATTTGTTATGAGTGACTATTCAATAATAGGCTAGAGGTGTGCGATACTGCGTATTTTGGAACAATACCAAATAAGTACAGTATCGCTGATACCAATAGCATTAAGATATTTTTTATGAGTTTGATTGTATATCAAACTTCTGATGTTTAGGAGGGTTGGGGGGGTTCTTGATTTTCCTTTCATTTAATTGGCTAAAACTTAGTATAAAATTTGTACACAGTTGATCTGCGTCCACAAAATAGTTTGATGACAAACAGAAACAATAAAAAAACAAAACATATTTGTGTGTATTTATTTCAAAATACAGTGCAAAAACATTACATTTCAGGGCAAGTCACAGTTGGGTATTTGTTGAGTGTGGGTCGAGAAACTTTAATGCAAAAATGAAATAAAATTTAAAGAAAAATAATCTGAAACTAACGTTTCAGTCTTGCCACGCTAGCATCGATCCGAAGCTGATGCAGACGGTATCGGTATTATCGATATTTTGGATCGCTCTGCCCACCTCTGCTTGTGGAGTTTCCTTTTTCTGGAAAAGGAAAACGTTTAACAGTTGGACGCGTGAGTGACTGAAAAAGTTGAAAATTGTATTTGAAAAACTTAAAAGAAGATTTTGGACACGTTAAAAAGTTCAATCTCTTCAGGTCTGAACCTGCACCTTTTGTCTATCACACGTTTTCCATCCACACAACTTCCACCCAACATGTCTGGATGCAGCAAATTGAAGAACAAGCTTCAATTCTAATCATCTTTTATGGCTTTAGCTGCGTTGTTATGCGTGTCATTGACTGTCTGCTTAACATCTTTAAAGTCAGCAGTCTGTCCTATTATACAGGCCATAACAAAGCTTTTTAGTATTTAAAAGCCTCCTTTATTGGCTTTGTATCATATTCAATTTTCTCAGAAACCGACCAACAGGCTTTTATAAGTGTTTTTCCATAACCTTCAGAGTTAACAAAAACTAAATATTAGAAGTTCCCTCTTTCTAGCTGAACTAGCAGCATAAATTAGCTTTGTAGCGATTCTAATTAATGAGGCACAACCTGCAGCTGATCGGAGTGGAGAGAATTTGAAGTGGAGAGGACGCACAGCGTCTCCAAATATTTAACTTTACTTTGTATGATTTTCGGCGAGGAGAGAGAAAACCCACTGTGAACTAAACAACCACGCCTTTTTACTTTTTTTTTTTTTTTCCTTATAGCTGAAACCACCTTTGCAGTTGCACACAGCTTCTTCTCAATCTAGCCACATAGCAACACAGAGGGAGTTACCACCGACACACACAGGCGCGGGGGTACTATGCCTGCTGGGGGGGAGTCGAGGGGAGACATATTTGCGCTGCTGACATCACGGCCGGTCAGCTGGGAATGTATTGATTTTGCCCAGTGTAATTTATGTGTGTGTACTTTTAGGCCTGGTTGTGTACAAAGGCAGCAGGGAGTCGCAGATACGCCAGGACTATGCAACACGCCCAGACCGCAATCTTTTTGTCTGGCTCCCAGGCCAAGTGATAAAGCACCCCACTGTGCGAAAAGGGGCCTGTGTGGCTCTCTGTGTTTTTCTTCTGCAGTTTTCTTCAGAGTTCTCACATCTCTGCTGCTGCATCAAACTGCTTCAGTTTCTGTTTTTTGATTTGCTTACATCACTGCTCAGTTCTGAGGTTCTTTCTGAACTCTGATTAGAAAACTTGTATTCATGTGTTTTTCTCTTAAGCACAACGTGGAATTATTATAATCCAAAGGTTACATATTTGTGATGACATCATCTTAAGCATTTTATACATCTTCAGCAAACAGTTTAGTCATCACTATGATTATAATTACTATTTTATATTGGTAGTGTACATATGACAGATATAAGAAATAATAGCAGGTCTAATTGACTCCGTTCTTCTTTCTTCCCTGCAGATTAAATCTGGGTTTTATTTCAATCCGCCCGACTCTGAACATAGACAAATAGTGTGTTGTGTAATTTGTTTGTTTTAGGTGAGTAATACGGCGAAAGAGAAGCTGAGTTGCCTCTACGCTTCATCTAAAGAGGGGAAGCAATTTCCTACCGCTTCCTGGTTGAGGTTGATGAACGATCGAGAAGAGCAGACTGGGGCTCGGGCGTGTGGACCCACCGTTACAGACTCTATAACGGTGGGTTCGAATGGAAAGGAAAAACACATCAGCTGTGTTTTTCTTGAAGAGTTTAAAAGTAGTTATCAGAGGTGCAAGATTCAGCACATGAAATTGTTTTGACAGTGTTTCAATAGCCACTCCAACCCCTCCAACCCCCAAAACAAACAAAATATCAAAATGAAAGAAGAAAACACAATAAATCATTGATACGCAACTTTTACCTGGAATCTGCCGGATGCTCTCTTTCTGAGCTGTTACCTCGGGGCTTCCAGTCTGCACTGGTTCTGTATACTGTTCAAGCAACCTAGTTACGATCTTGACTGAAGGTTCTGTACATTACACCACAGCTGTTGTGCGCCGAACCTTCCCAGGTGCATCTTTGCTCAGCCGTCACCTGGTTCACAACGCTTTCGGTGCCAGGCCAACGAAATAAGTCGTGGACCAGCCTTCGAAATGATCTGGTCTTGGACCGGCCCTTTTTTTGTCCTCGGTCTCCAACAGGGACGTCACAGGTTCGAGTCCCTGCTTTATGACCTTTGCCGCATGTCTTTCCGCTCTCTCATCTCCCACTCTCCTGTCTAACCACTCTCAAATAAAGGCTGCTTGAGCCAATCAAACCTTTGAGAGAAAAACATTGCAGGTCGTACCTCTGTCTTTGAGAAAAGTGCTGTTTACCCGAAGAAAGGTGAGCATCCAAACGAATGTCAAACGCTTGATGCCTCCCAGATATTTTACTGCACATCAGCTTCTTGACCTCTGCTGAGCAAAATCCTCCACAAAGCGTGATCCTGACACCGCCATGTTTCTCAATAAGCATGGTGTGCTTTCCCTCTACATGCATTATTTTGCATGTGGGTTGAAATTTCAACATATGTGCCTTCCTCCCAGGACACTTTCTTCCACGTGTTTTCAGTGTTCAGACTCCAGTCACCAGTTTCACGCTGTGACTGCACAGCCGTGGAAATCAGAGGTTAGTTCTCGTCTGTTTGCAGTGGGATACGAGCACAAGCCATTAGGAGCAGCTGAAAGGTAATATTATGAGGGGCTTCAGTGCAGACCGAACAACACGACAAGGAGATGAAATTACTTTTCTCTCTGATTTGCAATTGCCATTACAGACCGTGTTGTGATGAAGTGTTACGGGCGAGCGTTCAACTTCAAAATTTCAGCAAGTCATATCAGCTTATTGCTTTTCTGAACACCTACACGGTGGAGACAATAAACCTGTTAGAAATTAATCAATAATAACCGCTCCACTCCTGTAATACATCCTGTTTATCTCCCCAACATTTTGTTTTAGCATCTCCACTCTCGATGACGACGCTAAGGACATGCAGAATGGGTGATTTCTGTTAACAGTAACGGTGCAAAGTGATGGGGGTTAATGCTCTTGGTGGTGAATGTCAACCCGCTGTACAGTGCAGTGACTCTGCCCTGGATATTGTCTCATTCTAAGATGTTTATCTCCCTCCCGCGAATCTGTGTATCTGTGTAATTTGTAGATATAAACCAACAAACAAACCTGATCACTGGTTATTACTTGGCCCCTGACCGCGGGCTACATTTCCATTTGTCGCGATCCAGTAAATGATTTAATGGTTCTTTCTGAATTTGATTAAGACACCAATGAAAAAACAATCTACGCAAATAGAAACGGTTTTATTATGTTCTGCTCTGCTGTGAAATTGAAGTGCAGACGCACTGCCAGAGTTGCAGGGCGTAAATCACAACTCGCCAGCCCGACGGCAACACAGAGCGCGACAAGGAGGAGTCAGTGTTTTCTCATTGTTGCCTTTTTTGTGTCAATTTTTTTTTTTTTTTTGGTCAAGGAATGATTGCTAGACGGTTCTTGTGGGCTCATGAGGTGAATTGTTCACTTTCTCTCTCACTTTTAGCGACATGCTTTGACATTTCTGGTATGCCCATGTCACCCAAACCGGAAACAGCCACTGTACTTGCTAGTTGTCTATTTCAGTAGTTTGAACACCAAATATACCTCCATATACGTTCAGTGGATCAGTCTTACCCCAGAAGCAAACATCTGCTGCCTTCCTTATCTTGGCTGTAGCCAATCAAAGCCAAGGAACATAAATGGTGCCCATGAATCGGCTGCTATGCAAATGGCAGTCGAGAAAGAAGTGAAGTGACATCATTTCTAGGTATGTCATCTCCTCAAGCTGTATTTTCTGCTGAATACTTTAGATATGCTTTCCAAAACAAACAGATCATTAAGTACACTTCCTGCAAATAATTTGGAGTTGCGCTGCACAGAAAAATTGTGACAAGGACAACGTGCAAACAAACAGGAGTCCACTATATGTTCAGTCCTTTGCTCTTCGGTGTTTATCCATATACATTCCTGAGGCACAAATTAGGACGTTAAAGGAATAAAATTACACATCTGTGTCTCACGTTATAGCTGACAGCCCTCCGCAGTGGTGCAGCGGACAGAAATAGGAATACTTCAGGGAATAATGAAGGTCTCTAAGTTTGATAGACTGTATTTAGCTTCTTAGGCAGAGCTGCTTTGAGATAACCATCCCCTGTTTGTCTGCGTGCTTCTTATTTTTGTCTTCAGCAGATCTGCTTACCTCCTATGGCTGCCTCTCTCTCTTTCTCTCTCTCTCTCTCTCCCTCTCTGTATCTCCCTCTTTTTTTTTGTTTAAGTGGATTTACCAGGAGTATCCTTGTTGGCATCAGATGAGCCATTTTCTCAGATTAATTCTCGGTGTACATTAATCGTCTTTTCCTCGTTTTGTCTATAGATTTGGGCTTCACAAATTGTTCCCTGAACTATCCGCACATTCGTCTTTCTTTTTTTTTTGTCTGCCTTGGAGATCGATATCTCCCCTTTAATTAGTTAATTCTGCTGCTGATCCAGTTTTGATTCCGCTGCTCTGGAAGATCTTTTTAAGACTTTTTGGTTCAGGCACAAAAGTCAGACGCAGGTACTAAAATTGGACTCAAATTACATTTTAATATTACACTAACCACTATTTGTAGTCGGTTAGGAAGCCGCTTGCAAATCACCAGTTTGTTTAATTCCTCATTAAGCGTTTCCTTTACTATGCCTATGAGCATAAACATGTTCTCCACAAAACAATGTGATCGGTGCGGATCCTACTCTCACATTCTTTACCCAAAGTTCGTTCCCTTCCTGACAATCCAAGAATGAACCTTTGGCATTTCTCATCTCACTGTCTTCAGAACCCGAACTTCTCCCAGGTTCTTCATCTACTTTTCTTGGTCAATGCGTTCAGGACCGGCCATATTTCATGTCTGCTCTCTAACTCAAGTGTTGCTCGGGTCTTTAAGGGGAAAGTTGAGGCCATATTTGCATTAGTCCCCCTTCAATAGACATGCTGTATAAATGGTATCTAGTCGCGCTGTCATGAAGCGGACCCAGACTCTGCTTGGACCAAGCCAGACTCGGCTGTCAGACAGATCACCTGACGTACGCGAGCCAGGCCTCCACAGTCGCATGATGTACTCAGTCGCTTCAGAAGTGCCAGATTTAGCTAAGGCAGCCAATCTCCTTTATTATTATTGTTCTTTCCCCCCCCCCTTGTTCTCCCTGGTGTCCTGTCAAAGTGGAAGACTTTGACAAATATCCTTAGCAATCTCATTATCTCATCACATGCTCAGCAGGCAAACAGACAGCTCTGTGAATGTGGTTTTTTTGTTTTGTTTTTTTCATCTCGTCAGTGAGGATTACAGCAGTGTCTGCACCACCGTGCATCAGCATGGGCTTATTGACAAATCTGAGTCAGGCTCTTGAAACATGCGAACAGTATTTCATGCATGTACACTTTCTTGTACGGGTGGGATTATCGTCAGGCACTTCTGTGCCGGTGCACTACAGTACAGTTCAACATGGAAAGGCATTACTGTGCGGTGGAAACTCCTTCAGAGACAATCCCAACAAAAGCCATACAACAGCTTCCGCCGTGTGAGTATTGATCTCCCATGTTGGGAAAACATGGGGTGGAGTGGAACAATGGAAACCTCATCTTTGCCTTTATGTAGCTGCTAACAAACCAACGGCAGTAGATATGTTTATAGTTGTGTTCACATAGAAAATACTCCTTGGTTAACTGTTTTATTTGTTTTCTGAAGGGATGTATTGATGGACTTTTTGTTTCAGTTTTCGCTTGAGAAAATTCCCCCCGTCTCGCTGCTTCTGTGATGAGTCACGTCGCCAACGCCGACGTCGCCGCCTTTCCCTTCGTTTTTCCTTTGCAAGAGAAAGTAGTCCTCGTCCAGTAATTCTGCTCTTCCTGTCCTCTCAGCTCCAGCCGGTTGCAGCAGATGGCTGTTCGTTCTGAGCCTTGACCTGCTCCAGCTCCTGTTGAAAAGAAACGCTTTCCTTTCCAGTGTGATGGAGTCGGCGAGCAGCTGCTGTCCACTGGGCGTCCTCGCATAAACGTTTTTAACCAGTTGTGCATTACATAATCGAGTGAATTTGACTTTGCTGAAATTTATTTCGGAGCGAGTTAGTCCATGTGTGACTTGTTCTTAATATGAACATGTGAATAACTTCATTCAAAATTAGAATCTGCACAACTGGGCGAGACTTCGAAGAGGTAAGTGGGAAATCCGAATCGAGCAACTTGATTTCGACACGGAGCAAAATGTAGTTCACTGGCAAGAAAATTAAAAAGTGCTGACACAGAACAAAACGCACAATAAGTGTAACGAGCGGATCTGGCTGAGAACCAAGCGGGAGGTCTGACGGAGGTTCATCACCTACAGGGAACTTTCAAGTGAATCTGCCCTAATTAGCCCCAACAGTGGAGAAGATATTTAGTGGCACTGGAAAGTCATAAAGGAACATTAAATTACTAATTTTGCCATTTTAGTCACAATAATTTTGAATGAATAATAATGATTCCCTTCCTCGTCCCTCATTTGGGGAAATTTAAGGGTCTCAGCATCAACGTGAAAGCAAACAGAAACCTGAACCCCTCCGTTCCTTATAGACTTATAACTGTCTATTTCATTAGATTTTCTAAAATTAAAAAAAATAAAAACAAAAGTCCCCCCAGAGGAGGCGGGGAGGTCTGTGTGCAAAGATGCGGCCAGGCTTATTCGCACAAAGCGAATAAGCTGACCGGTGGGGGAAAGAAAAAGGGCACAGCTGAAAAACAGCATGTCAGCTCGTCGCTCCTCCCTCGGTAAATAAAGCTTTAAAAAGACGAGGCGCCGTCTGTCAGATAGACGGATGGCGAGGGTCAATGCCTGGGACTCAGGGACGCCTGAAAGGGCAAGTCGAGAAACGAACTGGACTCCCTTTTTGCCACAAATGAGTAGAGCTCAATGGCCTACATCACCACTGGGGTTTACTACACACACACACACACACACACACACACACACACGCACACACACACACACGTGCATTTAAGTGAGAGAGAGGAGGAAAACACACTCTCTGAAGGCTTTGATTTTATTTCGTATAGCTCGTGCGGCAATGAGACTTGATTTAATGAAGCCCAGAGATCCTGGATGGCTTAGATTCACCTTTAAATCCAAGCCATCCATTTTAATTTAAACATTATTTCAAGACTAATGTTTATTCCTGGTGGAGTCGCTCCTCCGGCTCATCCCTCGTTGATCCAGATTCTCAGAAAAGCGATCTAGATGTGAGAACAAGTCACACATTTTGATGCTCACATTGCTCCACAATTGAGAAATCTGACCTGATTGAGCAAAACCAAAGGGAGTTTTGGATTCGATTCACCAAAATGACCTCGAAACAGTCGGGAAATCACAGACAGTTTCTTTGTATGTCGACCAATGTATACATTCACGTGTCCCCTGACCCCCAAGTTTACCTTCATGAATCACTTAACTATCAAAAAGAAACTCAAGACTGCAATGGAAACGCGTCTTACGGACAAACTGCAGCAGCAACATGGAACCTCTTATTGCGCCTCCACAGATTTACATCCATTGAAATTTGACGCCTTTATCAACCAATAAAAAAAAAATGTTCTTTGCTTTCTGATATCAAACTTTCTTCCAAACAAAGACTGTTGATCCTCGAGACGTTGCCTTCGTTCATGTCCTTCTCCAGCTTTCCATGTCAACTTTTCCAGAGCGAGTAATTTATGCATATGCTCCGTCAGAAAGGATCGTGTAGATGATGCTGAAAGGAGATGAATAATGGATACTTTTTGTCTAGTTTTTTCTTTAGCTCTTCATTCTTTGGGTCAAGCAGAGACGTCGCCTTCCATCACGTCGTTCTCCCACCAGCCTGCAAATATATATGGCCAAAATAAAGCACAAACGTTTTCTGTCATTTACGTGACGGAGGAGTTTGTTAGCTTGTGTTTTTAAAAAGATCCAGGTTGTTTTGTTTTTTCATGCTGTTTTAACCACCTCATGATCAGAATGATGCCTATGCCATCTGGATTCATGGATTTATTGTCATTTTATGGCTGCAGAGATATGATGAGTCAGTGTTTCGGCCGTCCCAAGACAACTTCACAGTAATATGTGGCAGGCGTTCAGCACAACTGGGTTTTTGACTTTGAAAGAGTCGTTTAGAAGGAAAAAACAAAACAGAAATTCTCTGCAACACGGGATGGTACAAGATTTCTGGAGTGTTATTTACTTAAAGTCGAGTACGCAAGGTTGGCCGGTGAGGACTGAGGGTTGGTGAGGCAGAGAGATGGAGATGCAGAGAGATGGAGATGCAAAGGACGTTCAGCAGGTTGGGGTGATCAAGGGGAGGGATGGAAAGATGCCGACAGGTGCCAAGTGTGTGATGGGAAGATGGAAAGTACTTTGAAGAGCCGATGAGTGAGGAGAAGGAGAGAGAATGTGGAGTGGAAGAGGAGAGTGTTGTGAATCGTGAAGCCGCTAAGATTAGCGAGGGTGAAGCGAGGCGAGCTTTGAAGAGGACGACGGGGGGAAAGTGGGGTGAAGGCAATCGGTCCTGATGACATACCTGTGGAAGTATGGAAGTGTTTAGGAGAGGTTGGCAGTAGAACCTTTGACTAGGCTGTTCAATGAGATTTTGAAGATGGGAGACGTGCAGAACCTTTTCAACTAAATGAAGCTAATGAGCCACAGGATGACGCCAAAGGTTGTCTTTGGGAGTGAAGACGATGGCCAGCATCAGTAGTGAGTGCGGTACGTCAGAGGGACGTCTAATGTTAGACGTTTGGAAAGCAAGTCAGACTATCTTATGACTGAGACAGTTTGGACATGTTCGGAGGAGAAACGATAATCATAGTGGCAAAGGTCGCTGAGGTCGAGACAAAGCCCAAAAATGAGATTCGTCAATGTGGTGTGAGAGGAAGCAGAGGGCAGGACTGAATGAAGACGTGTGATTCGCTGTGGCCGCCCCTGATAGGAAAAACTCTGAAAGAGAAGAAGATTTACTTAAAACCAAATGTTTTCTCATTTTGGCATCTAAACTGCAAAGCCGATACACAATGATGGAGGTATAAAATCAAGTTTGGTTTGCCTGATTTCAAAACTGAAGTGAGAACATTGAATGTGCTGAATGAAACCCGGCTAAACATATTTCACCCTGTCTAAACAGTATCATAGATAAGTGTAAATTATTTAAATTTGAACACGGCCAGACATTTGTACCCCTGTGCCGAGGGTCACGTTCAGCACCGCCGCTGCAAATTTCGATTTCATATCAAAGCGACTGTCTGACTAAAGTATTCCCCACGGAGACCAAAAACTTTAGGCAGAATCAGGGAATGTCGGTAGCAATCGAGCAGCTTCACTGAAAACAGAAGCTGAAATCTAATTCCACGGGGGGAACAGAGCTACTCCAAAGCAAATCATCAGGTTCGTCCAGGTTTTCAGAACCACAAAGTTGGACTGCTCGAATGTTAAATATCAAAATTCTTTAATGAGCCAATGTATCCGGCAGGAAACCTCCGACTTAAGCGACATAATCAGAGCGTCGCTGCGGCCCTCTGAGTCGCGCCCACTCCTTGACGCCTGCAACGTGTTGCAACCAGCGACGCGTTGCAAGTTGCTTCTCACTGCAAGTTGCTCCTCACTGCAAGTTGCTCCTCACTGCAAGTTGCTCCTTTTGTGTCCACTCAAAATGACAAAACCGTCTCCTCACCTGTGCTGGGGACAACAAATGAGTCCACCATTTTCCTTTCTCTCTTATTTTTAAATCTAAAATGAGATCCTGGCAGAGCGCAGCAGTCTTGAGGGTTCGGACGTTATCTGACCCTCGTTGGAGGAGATATTAAGATGCTGCATCAGCAAAAAAGACACCAGGAAGAAAAAAGAAAAAAAGTAAATAAATATATACAGGACAAAGTTAGTACGACTTATGTAGCTGTTGTTTCGCTGAAAGTGCACAGAATAGGAAAGATGTACATAATTTGAGCAAAATTGTTTCTTCAATTGATTTTTCATCGAGGTCTTTTTCTTTCCCCCCCCCACATATTATCTGTCCCACACCAAACTGTCACAACATAGAGACAGTTTTAACAAATATGTGAAAAAATATACGTACCATTTTTTAAATAAAAGCTATGCACTGTGACAGTAACATAGCACAACATAATATCCGCAAGAAAAATGTGTGCATATGTGCCGACCTGAAGCCCACAGCAGCTTTTGAGGTGAAGTTTTGTAAGTAAGCACATTTTCACCTTTTTGAAATTAATCATGATATTTCCAGCAGAGTCTCAATATCCCCTGCATTTCCTTCAAAAACAGGCGTTTTAGTAGAAAATTATGCAGACGGGAGCAGGCTGGCGCTTATTGCTGTTGATACTCAATGACTTTCTCGCTGATTGTTGGCTTATGACGCAGAGAGAACTGTCACGGAAAACAAACTCAGCATTACACTATTTTTATCTTTTTGTATTTAATTTAATGCACATGATGGCAACAGCATTGCCGTCATTTGCTTTTACATTTTTATTGCAGTTTTGAATGCCGCCCTTTTGCCTGTGCAATCTTTAAAGGTAATGAATTACCCACTGTCATTCGCAAACTCTCTCTGTCTCTTTTTTTTTGTTTGTTTGCTTTTTCTAACCTAACTGCTAAAACTGATTGATGGTAATTAGCTTATTCTAATTCTTTAATCGTCATCAGTTTTCCTTGAGCTGTCTTTTCCCTCCTAATTAATCTCGGCAATGTCACGTTGTGAAATGCAAGGTTATTTTTGTGCAAGGCAAAAAAAAACGCCCAAAAAAACAAAAAAAAACAAAAACGCTCTTTTGAGAAGTGTCAATATGGCCCAGTAGTTTTCGTCGCTTTCAGAGGGATAACTTCACCAAACTAACAGCTGCTGCTTGTCGTTGTAAGTTCTGGTGTCAAGGAACGAAAAGTGAGAAACAGTTGTTGTCAGAAGGAAATGCATGCGTTCTTGTCTGAATGTAACACGGCTTAGTTGATTATTGGAAGACATTTACTCAAAGACGAATCCAAATTACATTAAAATTAGAATTTTGTTTTATGATCTGTCTAGCTAGACACACAACTATCTTAATATTTGTACAGTTTATCTAACCACAGCAGCTCCATCCCCTGCCTGTACCTTCCAGTGTGTGCAGGGTATCATCAGGGTACATCCTGGACTGGTTACCAGGACAACAGAGAGCCTCTAAACAAATCACAGTGGTTTTAGTGCCACGATTTGGAGAGATCAATTAACCCAACACGAATGTTTTTGGAATAAGGGAGGAATATCTTCACATGTAAAAGCAATCCAACTTTAATCTGTTCAGCCGGTGGGATTAGGATTAGAACAACCAATGTAAAACAAAACAACAGGGAAACTGAAACTGGCAAAAATAATAGTTTGACTGTCTTGGTCAAACACGTCAAAATAAACTGCAACAAGCATTTTTTCAAATGGTTCAGAAAGTGCAACTAGGAATTCTAAATATGATCTCAAATAAATAATAAAGCGCAATGTCATTTAGAGTAAAAGTCAAGCAATTTGAATAGATCAACCCTTATAGATTGAGCACACTGTCACTTAATCCAGGCTAGGACTGGGCAATGTATCAAGTATTTCAATTAACGGAGGCTTAAATGGCTTGTTGATTAAAGGTCTAGTGTTGTCCACAGAAAATAGGCAGCAGTCGTTATTTCATTAGTGAAAAACATCTGTGTGCGACCGACGCCTACAGTGAAATATTTACATTTATTCTGATTTTGTATTCAGTTGAAAACACACAAATGGTCCAGACCAGTGCCATTTCACATGCTATGTACTTCTAAATACTAACAGAACTCACACTGTTGGATAGTTTGTCAAAGTGCTGAAATTACTGTCTTCATAAGAGTTCAGCAAGATTTCAGAGACGTGCGCGAGCAATTTTCCTCCTGCATTCATTTCATCAATGTCACCTCTGATACTTTGAATAATACTTTTCTTTCCTCCTCCTCTGTGATCACCATCTCAGGAGTTTCCAGCCAGCGAGGAGTTTTAATGTCTTTGTCTCTCTGTGTGTCCAGACTGAAGCCCTCTAATAGAAACACCCAAAAGTGTCACACACACGAGCCGCTCGACTCGTTCTTATTATAGGCTGGAGATTTCCCATTCATTCACCCACAGCAGTCATGGAAATTGCATTGTCCTGGTTCGAGCGATCGGAAAATGAAAATAAAGGCTCGAATATGCAGAGGTGATGTTTGTGCGGGCTGCAGACAACCCAGCTCCGGCTGTCCATTAGTCCCATCCGCAGCGCATGTGTCATTGTTCCAGCAGCGCTATCACTGCTGTCATCAACCAAGTCGTTGGCGATAATAACGGCCAATTATTCTGCTCTGGTCACAGGTCCATCACGGTTTGGATGGTGTCACGTCTGACAGCTTCACCCGTTGATTCGTCTCCATCTGAGCCGATGAAGGAATTTAAACCCCACAGGTACGACTCTGTTATTTCTATGTTTGGGTTTTGATGTGATTATTTCAGTACAAGGCCTAAAAAAAAAGAACAACTTTTTTCTTTTGCAATACCATTTTTCTAATCAGATAACTGGCAATTTCATCCTACAGTAAATATGCAGGAGAACTTAATTCACTCACATGCATTTAAACACTGCGTGTTTCAAACAGCAGCGTTTCTGTCATATCGAGTCCAGGAGAGAGCATAGCAGCCAAAGACAACTCCACTGCTCTACATGAAATGAATTATTAATGCCTTTATGGGTTTACTGTCCAACCTCTTTCTTGATTTATTCAGTGTTTTAGTTCAACTGTGGTTTGTGTTTGTTTTAAATTAGCTTTAAAACAGACTTTTGCATATTTTGAACTGTGTAGCGGTACTACAGTGACATGTCTGCAAAAGTTCTCACGTCCCCCTGTTTACCTCGCTCTCGAAAGGCTTATTGGGTTTCATTTTGACCAAAACTTCATTACAGGCGACAAACCTACTCCAGTCGGATCATATACGCCTGACACGGGTCGTGTTAATAACTCCTGGCTTACAGGCGTTTAAGAAAAATGTGATTCCTTTTATTGGGAAATATGTTAGTTAGCATGTCTTTAAACAAATTTATTTTTGCTATTAACTAAACCGGCGCGTCTCAGTCCAGGTCCTGAGGGCCAGCAGTCCTTTGTGTTTTTGATGCATCGCTAATCCAACATGCCCAGTTCAGATGACCACATTAGCCTCTTTGCATGCATTTACTCGATTTCAAATTGCTGACGGTTGTTTCACTTCTCGAAGTAGCAGAGAAAGTGGAGTTTTTCCACATAGCATCACCTGCCAAAGTGAGAAGCTATAGCTTCGTGTGGAGGCACAAATATGTCCAGGAAAACATGCAGGCATGTGTACACGCTCCTAATACCAGAGACATCTGCACAAACACACACACATACGCACACATGCACGCATGTGCACATTATCAACATGCAGATCTTTGGTTGCGACAAGCTGAGAAAGCAAAAGTGATCAATCATCGTTCTCCAGTCAGCCAGTTGATAGTTTTCATTGATAGAAAACTATGAATCATCCAATCAAAATTGGCCGGCGGCTGTCCAAATATTCAATTTCTTTTGCTAAGAAAATAATGACAGGGAGCAACAATGCATTGGAATCAAAGGCTATTTAGGAAAATGAAAATCAACATATCACTGATGTTGAGCCATTTGGTCATTTTGCATCTTTGCAATCCAAGGTTATAATACTAACATTAATCGTGTCAATACACGGATTGAACTGAATGAATATAAATAATCGTACCTTCAAACCACCTTGAAGGTACGATTGTTTACATTTTTTAGTTGTCTAACTTAAAGTGTATCTGACAAGCAAGACGAGAGCAATTAAAAAAAAAAAGACCCCACTCAAATAAGAAGATACAAACAACTCCATACATCCTGTAATGCTAATGGATCTTGTCATGCAGCTCTTTGAAGCCATCATCTGCATCATGAAATATTTTATGAGCTCTCAGAAATGCGGTAGCACCAAGTATTCTCACGGTCCATTAATGCCGGCCTGCTGCTGTCATCCCGCCTCGTTCAGTCGGCAAACGCCAGACGTTCAAATGTCCCAGACTTTAACGCGCTCCGGCTGCAGCGGGGGGGCAAACAGATATTTGGTGTTTTCATATGCATATAACACCCACCACAAAGATAAACATGAAGCATTAATTGTTCGGTGGCTAAGCTGACGGTTTAGTGGCTGCTTATCGTTCTGTAAGGGTTTGTGTTACTTTGCGAGAGAGAAAAGCAAAGCAATTAAACACGTAATTGCACATCTTTTGGAGGGACGTAATCAAAGTAATGTGTCTATTGTTCCCGGCGGCATTAGCTCCATCACAGAACTGACGAGAAAATGAAGTTGCTACATCAAAATGTAAAGTTTCTGTTTGACTCAGACCAGCGTGAGTCTGAGTATCGTCACCTGGGTGAATTTTTTTTGTTTGTTTCTTTATTTACCAAAATTCTTGTTTTTAAAACGTCATTTGATCCTCTGGTCAGATTTGAAAGAAATAACGGTTCAAATCTGACCATAAAGACCCAATTCACTGATGAACAAGCACATATCCTGTTCACCTGCAGTGCAGGACAGAGAGACGCTGCGATTGGCCGAATCCGCGGTGAAGTTACCGACACATTTTCACAGGCCGAGAATCCTGCTTGCCCTTTGGCTGCTGATACAGAGAACTTGAATCAAGTCCTGAGAGGCCATTTCTACTTCTGAAGGAATGATACTCATGAAAAAGACTAAAGAAGAAAAGAAAGACAAGGAGTCCAAATGAACTGATATTGGAGACAGAGGTGGGGGGGAAACAGCCTAAGGAAAAGCTGAGTGGAGCGGCTGAAGGTGCTGCTGATTCGGTTTGAGTAAACCCCGCAGGAAGCCGCTATCACTCTTTTCAGACAAAAGCAGAAGGAAGAACAAGGGAGCGAGGGACGGAGAGGAAGATAGACGACAAACAGAAGCTCTTCAACCAAGTGAAACAGAAGTACGGGATCCATCTGAATAAATGCGCCCTGTTTCTCGAATAGCTTTGTGTTGCGTCTGAATGATACAACCTCCAGGCTCGCCACTGTAATGCAATCTTACACGCTGCCACCCACACATGCATACGCTTGCATAAAAAAAAAATTCGCACAATGGAAACTGGGGGAGTTGTGCGGTTTATTGGGTCATTGTGGATTTCTCTCTCTCTCTCTCTGGATGAAATATGTGTTAATTTGCAAAGTGGCTTGAGGACAGTCAATAGGAAACCTCTGTTTCTCTGCAGAGGAGGAAAGTAAGTAATAAAGCGAGCATAAGAAGAGGAAGTCGAGGGAAAGAGGGAGATGGAAGATGTTCTAAGATTTGACTTCCTTTAAACCCCTGAAGGTGGGGCTATGTTGTGAAGCGGGTACATTTCCACAGAAAGGATGGAGGCTGCATGACCGAAAACAAGACCGGCAACGCTGAGCGTCACAGTCAGCGTTAAGTTTGCCGTTTCGTAATTTCTCTTGCCTCGCTGGTGTAACAACCAACGAATGACTGCAGGGCTCCAAATGCTAATGAGGTTTTTTCTTTTCCTATCGGAGCAGTCAGCATGGACTGGGATGACTTTCTTAAAGTGTGACGACCTAAAGCTGCACAAAAACATATTCCATGATCCTTCCGTTGTATTTCAAATGAAAAAGCAGCAATTTTTTTCCACTCTTGTTTAAAATAATTGAAGATGTTGATTGATAAGCGCTACATTAATGGTAAAATATTCATAGAGTCTAAAGTTGGTAACCTCTCAGATATGCTTAGGATAGTTTGCCAACTCTAGTTTTAAAACAGCACCGTCTTGAAAGTGAAAAGGTTCGCGCTTCTGTAGTTTTTATTCCCGTTTTTATTTTTGACCATCTCTGGACCATTTCCAAATCACCAAAATTCTCTTTCTTGTAGTCGGTGGAGAAAAGTTCAGCAGTCTTCTTTCAGCCGGCATAGAGCAACAACATGTGGGGGAAGGGCAGCTCTGCGTTGCTCAAAGAAAATTGGTCCCTCTGGGACTTTCTCTGGCATCTCATTACGTAGAAGGACTTTAAACCATCAGAACGGTGGGAGACAAAAAAAAAAAAAAAGATTTTGTGTTTTTAAAAGTGAGTCATAGTGTGCATGTTCTCCAGGTGCCTGCATGGTTTCTCCCAGGGAACTCCAGCTTCCTCTGCACAAAACCAAAATGGCTGCCGTACACTCGGAAGAGTCTTTTCTCTCTCCTGTGTTGTGAAATGACAACGTACACCGCGGCTTATTCTGCGACCGAAGCGGTGTGTGTGTGTGTGTTGAGTGTGTGTGAAGACGAACGTGCACGCACGTTGACTGTCAGCGTTGGGCACGAATATGCAGGGCTGTATATGTACAAAAACAAAAATAAACAAAAAGGAAGATTTACCACTGAGAACCCTCATTAAATGCAGATCTGTTCATAACTCACACACACATAGAGCATCTCCTCCTCTCCCATATCTCTGCAGTTGTACCTCAGGTAAACAACGTGTAGTTATTGAGGAGACATTATGGATTGTTGGTTGACGTTTAGGTGTATAAACCCAGTACCTACTGGTCCGTCATGCTGATGGGTCTCGCGGTCCCGTCGTAAACTAAACAACTGTTAATGACTGCGCGAAGAGGCTTTGTCATTGCAAAGCCGTTCCACACCACTCTCGCTGTTGCACAACACTTTGGACGCGGCGGTTCATCCTAATAAATGTCATACACCAATTTTCATTTGAGCAAGACTGTCTGTTTATCTGGCCTGCGCCGTTGAAGCTCGACGAGATCGACACGTTGAAGGATGCAGTGGCAGAACAGAGCAGGAGCGTCCGCTGGCAGCGTTCGGCGGAAAGATCCAGCTTAATAAACGCGCTGCCCACACGCCGGTCATAAATGGTGGTGGTTGTTCATCCTGTTGTTGAAGCCGTGGAGTCGCACTGTTGTGTTGTAGACGGTTACGTTCTGGTCAACCAAATGTCTTTCTCTGAGGCTTTATCCTCAAGTCCTCTTGAGAAGACAAGGCAAAGGAGAAGACAAGGACCAGTTGGACAACAACTACTCAATCTATCACTCATTCTGGATTACATGAACTTGGACACTGGTGTTGTCTTTGACCAGGACAACACCAGTGATGTGTTTTGGTAAAGGACACCAGGTTTGTAGGACTTTTTACTTTTACCAGTTTAAAAGTAAAATGAAATTTAAAAAAAGTCCCTGAGTTTGAAATTCAAATTCAGAAACACTTTGTTGATCCCAAAGGAAAATTAAAAGTTGTTGTAACTCATTAATCCAAAGTCTTCAAAGAGTCGTTGCTGGTGGTAACGGCTGTTGACAGGAAAGATTTCTCGTAGTGGCCTGTGTTACAGTGAATCTGACGAAGCCTCTGACTGAAGACGCTAAGACAGAATTACGAAAATGATCCAGCCCACGCCTGCATGCCGAGGCCAAACTTTGTTTATGGTTTCTTTCCTGTAAAGTACGGTGCCTGTTTCCAGTGGACATCGGCCAGGAGGCGGCGTACGCCCCGGACAGGTCGCCTGTCCTCTTGCATAACATCCTTTGATGATACCAAGACTGCTAATAGTATTACCATAAAAAAAAAATAAAAGTTTAACTGAGAAACTGGTATTCAGAGGTGTCTTTGTTGGCTGGTGAGATTGAGTGGAGAATACAAAAAGAAACCAGGAATTGGGTCCAGTCAATGTATGTCTGTGCATAAATAAGTAAATAGAAATAATGAGTCAAACGGAGAACAGAAGAAGGAATGTGGAGACCTGGAGGAATTTAGCAGGAGCTCGAAGGCAGGCGATGGGGGGGACAGAGAGGGAGCGGGTCAAGGGGAAAGACGTCTGAAGAAAAGGAGGAAGACAAGAAAGAGGAGTACGAGGGGAATCTCAAGCGCCACTCTCCTGGGTTCAGCCTGTTGTCATAGTAACAGCAGCGAGGCAAGACGAGCGGCAGACAGGCAGATTCCCTCCTTCGTGCTCTCAGCCTCTCTATGCGTCTCTCGCCCAGGCATTAGTGGACAGCTGATCTTAGTCCCCCGGTTGTGCCTGTCCTCTCGTTCCCCTGCCGATGAAAGATGGGCCGACAGCGAGGAGACCACCGGCTACTCCACACACGGACACCGACCAGCAGCGCCTCAACCAGGGCTGATGTCAGCTCGTCTGTTTTCGTTCTTCTGCTTTTCTCTCTCTCTCTCTCTCTCTCTCTCTTTTCTTTCCACTACATAAACATGACAGTCCAACCTTTCCCTGCTTAAACACACGCAGGAGGAATGTTGTTACATGGGAGCCACTTTGACATGCTGCTCCCGGCTCCGTCCTCCATCACGGCCTCCGCTGTGACTGCAGATCAACAAACTATCAAGTAAAACTTTGACGGTTTCATCTAGTCACCTCCTTGATTTGGTTGAAAGCCGATGCTCTCATTTTTAGTGTTTATTTGCTAAAAAAATAAAATAAAATAAAATAAAATAAAATAAAATAGTTTGAATAGAAACATTTTAGCCACCGATGAGGAAATAGTGATGTTTGGTAATTCAGCAGCTGCAGCTTCCATTAATCAGAGAATTGCGCAAATTGAAACGATCAAAGTAAATTTGCTTAATGGAAACAAAAAAATAAAAACACAACTCCTGTTTATTCCTTGGTTTATTCAGCTGTTTCTAAATAGATGCGTGTCACTGCAACGCCTGAACGAGACGCTGACGTTTCTTCTGATTGGCTACTAGCGCCATAGCTGAATTATCAATACATCTCATTCAGCTGTTCATATCTGATGATATGATATTTTATAGCATGAACAAACGTATGCGCGTTTCATTTCTGACTTAACAGAAACAGAGAAACTGCAAAAAAGTTTTTTCAACCTTGGCAGAATATCGATAAATATTTGTGCACATTTGTGACAGAAAGGCCCCGACATGCTTCATCCAAACTGTCCAAATCAGTTTTTGTTGACGGACTTTCAAAACTTGAAAAATTAATCTGTCTTAAAAAAGTTTTAATGTTATGTTTAAGACCAAAAAATTGCCTTTTTGATGCAGCAGTGACTCCACTGTGGTGCTAAAGAAGCCCAAGTTTGAAATCATCGCTGCCTGAGGAAACGTCACACAGGACTTTCTCCCTCTGGAGTCTTGGTTTCCACGTTGCATGTGAAATTACCTTAACACTGAAAAGAGAATCCTGGAGGCAAGGCCGCTTGTTTTCTTTCACCTTAAGTTTTGAAGTCACTCTTTCTTTTCTTACTTCCACTCAGAGGTTGCTCTAGCCTTTTTGAGTTCTCCGTCATTTTGACCGACAGCATTTGAAATAATTGGTCAGGTGCTATTTTTACCCATCAAACTGTAATCATATTAACATTAAGGTATTTATTTATTTTATGTGGTTTAGTTAATATTCACCTAGTTGAACCGTGAATCCAGACCCCATTGGTTGTGCGGCACCCTGCGCATGTCACGGTCTAATTCATTTCCGCACTGTCATTCAGTTCCTCGAGATAAACTGCTTATCTCTGACTCTGTTTAGAATATAGAGGGATTTACGCAACATCTCTTTAGTTTTTCTGTTCTGCAATGGATACTTGAGTTAAACGCACCATTTCTACCAAACGTTTGGTCTTCTGAACCTCCAAACCGTCCGGTCCGTAACCCGTCAACACGCTGTCGGCTCCCGGTCAGAAAGACGCATTTTTCTCAGCGTTAACGTGAGCTTTGCTTCCACTGAACATTTCCTTTATACGCTTTGAATGCTGCATATAGTGCACAGCCAAGTGCTTTGACACTGGCCTACCTGTCTCTGCTGAGTTTCTCGTTGATTTCTCATAAGATGCAACTAATCACCTAAATTAACTGTATCACTCTGCTTTATGAATTGCATCTGTACGTTGGAATGCTCCCTGTAGGAGTTTAATGAACAAATGAAAACCTGACCAAACATTTTAATCAAAGAGAAGGCCTTCATTAGTAATTTTTTTTTTTACTAATGCAGTTTACTATCATTTTTACCTCTGTTTGAAAGGCAAAACTTTGTCACAACACTTCGTCCTCCTCCTGAAACCCAATAAAGGAAGAAATGAGAAATCACCACCCCTGAATACAAATGCAAGCCAAGCGGAAGAAGAACCAGCATGGGGTTCCTTTTATTTTTCTCTCATTTTGTTGTTAAACGATGACTGAAATCTTCTTTGTCATATGGTCTCAAGTGCAATCCATGTGTTAAATGAGACCATTCTGAAGCATAACTTTGTGTCAAGTCTTTTGCTGTTGATGAATTACCATGTGTCGCTTTACTTCTAAAGCAAATCAGGTCCTTGTATTTAATTATAAAGAAATTAATCTCTAAATGGCCAGTGCCTGTCCATTCATAAAGGTTCAATATTATGATTTGTCCAGCTTGACGAATACCTCTCTTTTTTTTTTGTTTAAAAAAAACGAAAAAAAAAAAAACCTGTGTTCGTTGTGTGACACAAATCAGAACATCTAAGTGCCTCGTACAATGAAGAAGAAAAAAATCTTTTGCCCTTGTGTTGATGCCCACAGAATCGCAGGCTCACAGGCAGAAACGCAGTTTCAGAGGCAGAAATGGAGCCTCAGAGGCAGAAACGCAGTTTCAGAGGCAGAAATGGAGCCTCAGAGGCAGAAACGCAGTTTCAGAGGCAGAAACGGAGCCTCAGAGACTCTCTAGCAGGTGCTTAATGTAAAGCAGCTCAGCAGAAATGAATGAGAACCTCATAAAAATGTCCTCAACGCAGTGGGGAATGGCACAGTAGCTTTCAGAGGTGCTACAGTGGCGACGCTCGATTGGACAAAGTGGGTGGGTGTCCGGGTTAAAACCCGAGTCGAACCAAAGCCAATAAAACCCAGTGGTATTTGCTGTCACTGCGTTAGTTTATGCCTCTGAAATCCATCCTGCTGTGAAATTATTCACCTCACCGATTCTCTGCGGTCTAAACTTCACACCCTTGCGTTATAATCAAGTCCTTCAGAATAGCTGAGGTTAACTTTTGATACAGAGTTGGATCACTTTGTAAAAACAACATTTTTCACTGAGTGGACATTGTTTCACCTTTGACCTCTGGGTGCATTTAGTTGGAGATTAGTTCTTTTTCAGTAAAGAACAAACCCCATTGTATAATGTACATACATTTCACAGCAATAAACTTGCATAAACGTATTTTGCTCATATTAATCTTCCATTTTAAGACATAAATTTCACACTAAGGCAACACAACACCACCATTATCTGTGAGCAACCACAAAACAAAATGTGTACAAAGGTTCTGAAAACTTTTTATTGTCTTATGTTATAATATAGTGTAATAAAAAAGAAAAAAAAAATACAACGTGAGGTGACTAAAGCAAAAAATATAAAGGAAAACAAAAAAAGTTGTCTACAAATAAAACTATTCACAATCATCAAAGCGCCTCCTGGGGGTTGAAAGAGGCATCTACTTTCTTTTGTCATTTTACTCTTGAACTGGAGCTCAAATATGTTTTCCTTACAGGCAGGAGACAAATGTAGGCGGAGGAAACTGGAAGTTTGCAGTTTCCTGCAATAGATATATAGATATTGCAAATCCTTTATATGTAAGCGAAAGAAAAACACCAAAAGGCAGTGGACCGAGAACTAAGCCTTGAGGTACACCTACAGTCATTTTTGAAGCAATGATCTCTCTATACACTTTTTTTCCACAATATACTCAACTTTTCTTTGAAAAGAAAAAAAAAATCATTAATCTTCATTTCTGAATAGAAATATTATGGCTTAAAATGTAAAGATTTTAAAATCCAAACCAGATATTGTATTCTGATTGTGTAATGAGTTGCTCTGTATATTTAAGAAGCAATTACATGTCTCTGTATATGACTGCAAAGATGTAACATTTAGGTGACCTCATGTCCTCTGTACCAAAGTAACAGCCTGATAACTACTGGGAAACGAGGCACATTTCAGCAGAGTAAGGAAGCTGATCTTAAATCTGTTTAAGAGCAAAAACGGTGGCAAAAATCTCTGTCAACATTCGGCGAATCGGTTCTGAAATCACGATGACTCACTATAAATGTTAAGATCTAAAAATACCAATATATAGGGCAGTAGATTTCATGGAGCCACTGTGACCACGGCTTAACAGAAGTGGCAAGAGTGTTGTTTTATTATATTAAAACTTTCAGAAAGATTCAGGTCAAAGTTGTTGGCTTATTTTTTCAGGTAAAGGTCATTTCGCCTCTACCTGAAACGGTAACAAGGCTGACACAAAGTGCTTCGCAGGAATTAAAAGAAAATACAAACAAAATAACAAACCGAAGGAAAGCGCAAAAGAAGAAAAAGCTAATAATGTTGATCCACAGTAAATAAACTAGATACTCCTGTGGGTAGATAAGTATATGTAAGCGCCCTCTGGTCTAATTCCTTTTCTGGTTTGGGAAAATAGGAGTCTAAAACGTTAGTTGCTAACGTAGTTTTTCTGGATTCGAAGTGTTAATCCCTGTTCTGGATGCTAAATAAATGTCAGTAATGAAGTATCCTCTGCTCTTCTGGGATGCTAGATAAGTATAAGTATTGTCTGGGCTTTCTAAGTGTGCTCTAAATTTGTATCTAAGCGATCACTGGAGCGTAAAGAAAAGTAAACCCTTTGGAGCTCTGACACAGAGTCTGAAATTGAGCCCAGAATAAACTGATTACAGCATCTTTAAACAGCCCTGTTTTTTTTATTATTGCTAAAGCAAAGTGGCCACAGACTCAAAACAACCCTGACTCCCCACTGACCTCCCCACTGATAACTCAAGCCGTTTCCCACGGTGTCATCAGGTCCAGATGCGTTGTCATCCCGACGAGAGGGACGCATAACCGGCTCTTGGCTGGGACGCTTGCGGACGACGGTAGCATCTGGCGAGCGCCTGCAGGGAAATGGAAAAAATGTCAAGAGAGATTAGCAGGGATGGAAGGGATGTGAAGGAGACGGAGAATGCGAAGCAATCTGAAGACATGGCAGGAATCGTATCTGTGTATAGAGAGGACAGCTTTGTGTGCGACAGGACGCACATTTGTGGTTGTTCGTTTTAATGCCTCGCTGGTTTGCTGGTCCACCACCTGCCAAGTTGTATATAAGAGAGCGTGTGTGTGTGCGTGTGCGTGTGTTTGTGCGTGTGTTCGCCGGTTACCGTGCATATAACTGTCGGTTAGAAATGGATGAAACCATCTGAGTAACAAAAGGTTCACTATCTATTGTTACAAATGACATTGAATTCATATTCTATTAAGATGTCTTCATGGGTTTTGATGGCATTTTAGCTTCATAAAATGAGATCATATCTGTAAGCCTATGCAACAAGACACAAATATGGGAAATCCTTTCTATGTAAACTAAAACAAAGAAATCTGAAAGAAGGTGGACCAAGAATTAAGCCTTGAGGTACACCTTCAGTCATTTTTGAAGCAGTGATCTCTTTACACATAGTGCAACATTTTTTTCCCCACATTATATTAAACCACTCTAATCTTTGTGAAGAGAACAACAGTGGTCATATCTGAATAGACATAGCATGGTTTAAGATTTTAAGGATTTTGAAATACAGCCCAGATTCTTTACTGCAATTGAGCTAAGAAGCAAATAAAACCAGGAGTGTCATAATAAACCAATTAATCGTACGATAAATTAAAAGAAGCTGAATAATTTTTATTTGCTTGATTCATCGTTTTTCTACTTTCTTTCTTTTTTTTTTTCCAGAAACTGAAAGATAAAAGTCTTCAGTTTGGTGCTTTGGTCTCAACTATGCCTTTCTATTGAGGGATAACTTTGTTTTGCACAAACTTTCATAATTAATTTAATTTGTTAATTTGTTTGTTTCTGTTGTTTTCTTCATTTATTTTTGGATATTTGAAATGTCTCCCTGTTCAAGTGTTTAAATGTTCATTACAATTTCAAGCTTATTGAGCCTTGAGAATGTGTTCTTGCATTATTATGGTATTGTGATTATAATAAATGGTCTCAAAAGACCAATATTATTGTTTATTGTAATAAGTTCTGAGTCAATTTATCGTCCAGCAAAATTTGTTGTTGTGACAGGTCTAATTACAGGTGTCTGTACGTGATTGAAAAGATAATAGTTGGGTAATCTCGTATCCTCCATACCAAAGTAAAAATATTCTTGTGATTTTTGACAAGTTTAATAATTAATTTGACACCCAGGAGGATTTCAAGACTACAGATTCAACTGGTTTTTATTTATTTCCCATTGATGTTTTTTTTTTTTTTTTTTTTGGCTTAGTTAGAGGAAGCAAACAACAGCAAAACAAATTAAAGACATTTTTATACACTGTTAAACAGCAAAACTAAAGTGAATAATGGAAAGGACAGAAAAAAATTGCGAGAGTCTGTTTTCATTCCTAATCTAGTATTGATCAGCAGCTACTGTAATTTACATTTAAATGAAAGGTCTTTTTTTTGTCAGCCTGGCGACACTTGAGCTTTACCCCATACTTATTTTTAAATTCATAATAGTCACATTTGGACACAAAGAACGCGTTTGTGAAACTAAAGTGTGTAGCGAAGACTCCAGAGCCATCGGCCCCAGCACGGCTGAGTCGCGCCATCCTGATCCGTCCTGTTTTGACCGGGTCTGTCTCAGATCTGATACCAGAACGCGGCCCAGGATTCTGTCGCTGACCAAACAACGGGCATCCAGGACGACGGAGATAATGAATTTCCCACAACACTTCCTTCCATCGTCTGTCGTCACTGTATGCCCGAAGTCTGACCGGCTGAGCATATGTTCACAGAAGACTTATGATAAAGTTGAGATCAAAGTTAAAACTCAGACAGAGAGGAAGGAACGTGAGACGCGTTATTGTGTCCATGCGCACCAAAAACCGTCATCGCCACGCCGACAGTCACTTGTGGTTACGTTGAAAATTGGCGCGTTTTTCCAGGTCATCGTGTCAATTACTCGGCAGATGTTCCTTGCAGCAAACAGGTTGTAACATCTGCAGCTGTTTGGATTATAAAATAGATTAAGTGCCATGTGCTGGAATTCTGTGTAGAACCACAACTCAAAAATAGAGAGAGATCATAGACTTCCCAATTAAATATGATGATTTTAGAGCATTTCATTTCTTTAGTATGAATGATATACTTTTGCAAAAACATTCATATTTCTTGAAAAAAAAACCATCATTTTAATTTTTTGAGCTTAAGCACCATAATTACATATTTGTATGAGTTCATTTTTACTTTTATTAATCACCTGCAAAAGTGATCGACAAAAGCCACTTTATTAGTAAATTAAGTCTCTGAACTTTCCTGTTAGTTTCCATTTTTCTGTTTCTTATTCCTGTGCTTTGTCTGGTTTCCGGGGCAACATGAAGAGGCGCTTGCCCAGGGCGCCATCCGTGCAAGAAGCGCCATCGCTGAGCTTCATTCATCACAGCTGTCGAGAGACGGGCCGTACACAGAACCAGGCAGTCGAGCTCAACGCCGCTCTGGAGTTGCCAACCAGTGAGCCGAAATGAAACGTTTTCATTTGCAACTCTGTCAGCCTCCGCGTCCTCAAAGGCCCCTCTTCAGAGATTTCTTTTTGTCTGACGAACACGGGACGAACGACTGGTGCTTCGGCCCCCGTAAATGTAAAAAAAAAACAATCGAGGCAAGAAGTTAGTCTCAAGTATTCTTTCGAGACCCTCCGATACAAAGAAATCCGGGGGAAACGGTTTACAGCAGAACGTCAGCTCCTGGTCAAGCATCGCTCACATATAGAAAGCGGCAGAGCGGAGAGGCTAATCCTCGGAAATCCAACAGAGACTGTTTTTTTTTTTGTTTTTTTTGTATAAAACTCCCCTTGCTTCTGGATTAATTTGAGCTGAAATTCAATCTAAAATTGGCTTGCTCACTGTATACTTGGCAGCCTCTCGGTGGTGAATGGGGGCAAGCGAGGGCAAATAGAATATCAACACACACAGAAAAGCCGTCTGGGTTTTTCCTTTTTTTCTCTCTCTCCCTCTCTTTTCAAATTGGTTTTCGCTGAAATAGCACGTGGCAGAGCAACATGACGCGTTACAAGTCATTTCAAGCCACAATGATCAATTCAGATATTGTAAACAAGAAGTATATCAAATATGTGGAATATGTATGTGCAACATATTTGTGCAGATTTGATCAATGCCGCATTTGTACATTGTCTTCGATCTTGTTTCATTTGCATCTGATGTTTCTTTCAGTTTTGTTCTTCTCTCGATCTCTCTCTTTTTTTGTTTTATTTTTTCCTGCCTACCCATTTACCCCTGTCTTCATTCTTCTTCTCCATTACAAGTCCCTCCCTGGCGTAATTTTTCCATTTTTCTGCATGGCTGTTTCTGTCACTCTGCACCTCGTTGTCTCCTTTGCTCTGCCCCCCCCCCACTACCACTACCACCACCGAAGAAGAAATCTCTAGAAATCCACTCCCTCCATTTCCCACCTGTCACTGGTGATCAGACTCCGAATCTATCCAATCCCGCGGCTCACGCAGGAACTGGCTGTGACCGTTTGACAAATGCGGACGACGGCGTTCGGACCCCCTTCGCCCCACCAGAGCGAGGCCACGTGCTCTCTTATTTACATTCAGCGCGCCTCTGAATCAGGCTTTTCTTTCCCTCTATTAATTAGTGGATGTTTGTTGGCAGGCTGCTGCCTTTCAGCGGTTGCTGTCAGTGCGCCTCACAGCTGGAGGTTTGTGCTTCGTGGGCCTTTCATGATCGGAAGAGAATTCTCCCAGCGTCCTCCGCCATCTGTTTATAGGACTTATCACCATTCCCCAACTGAATCCCTTCCCCCAATGCTTCCAGCATCGCCCTCGTGCAGAATCTGTCTTCTCAACCCACTAACGGGTCTCGCCGCTAATCAGGGAGAGTATTTTATTTGCCGAGGAGCTGACGTTGTTTTTGCCATCCTCCATTGTTCGCGGGTCAAAACGACGTGTCACGACTACAGACGGTGGATCCGCGTCCCGCCGGTGTGACTTGGCTCTTAACAGACCCAGAGAGAAATGTTTTGATTAACTGTAAAGTAAAAAATAAAGTAGTTTTGGAAGTGGAGTCAAATTTTAAAGAAACGACCTTGCTCAGAAAGATTGTTGACTGAGACAGTCGGGTCCTACTGCAGCCTTTACTTTGCTTAAAGCGGCGGTGTGTAACTTTTACGAGAATATGTTGTCGTGTTTTTTAAGTGCGATCACGTGGTGACAGTGTGGTGTGAGACAGGTAATGTGTGGGGGGGAAAATGGATCTGTTCCACCTCCTTCCTGCCAATCAGAGCGTGGGGGAGGAGCTTAGCGCCGTCAATCAAACTACTGCATGCTGCTCATGTGCTAATGATAGACAAGCAGCTTGCCATTACAGGAAAACTGTTCATCCGCCATCATCAGTGGCTATGCTAATTTGTCTTAGCATTCGTGACAGTTTAGCAAAGAGCAAGCGGGAAGAGGTGAACACAGGATAGTTTATGCTATCTTATATTAATGCAATGTCTAAAATACTTTTTTTTTTATATGAACATCACGTTCTGCAGCTTTCAAGCCAGAGTAATGGCAGAGATTGCTGTTTTTGAAGTTTTTCATTTGTGTCTTTTTTTTTTTTTTTTTTTACAATTCTTAACGTCACAGATTCACATTACAGTACCTGTTAAACAACCCAAATGTCAGAATTTTGAAAATAATCGTGGCGCTCAAACAAGTCCACGCTGCTGTCGTCTGATCAAACACATTCACAATTCAAAGCGCACCGTTCAGAAAATAGGCAGCTGAGTCTTAAATAAACCCCGCCGAAACCGAAGGGAAATTGTTAAAACTGCCGGTTCGAGCTAAAAATAAAAGAAAGTCTGATTACAGTTTATTTATTCCCTCAGGGACAAAGAACGTAACTTTTGTTGACACGCCCCGTCATCCGATGAACCCGACAGTGAAGAGCTCGGCCTCAGTGACCCGTTGTTACGTTTTCACACTTCACTAAAAAGACGGCATCACAAGTAAAGAACATTTTGTGGAGATGTTGGGGAAACGTCAGTAAGCAGCCGCTCGGGTTAAAGGTTGAGCACAAATGGTTCTTTCCAACAGACGATGGCTTTAAGCAGGAAGATGAATCAGCGACAACGTGGCTTAAAAGATGACTCAGTTACACCAGTTCAGACTAAAGAGCTGAAACCTCCAGCAAACTAGAATTATTCCACTTGTAGGTCACGCAATTTAACAGCAAATTCTACCACAGATTGAGGAAATTTGTGTCTTCTGCTAATAGAAATAATCCCAGCTGACCTGAAGCCGAGTCTGGCACCGACAGAGAAAAATGTTTCGTCTTTTTACACTGCTCTGTGAACATCTGGTTTCAGCTCTCTATCTCTGTGTGTGTCTGTGTCGGTGTGTGTGTGTGTGTTTGTGTGTGTGTGTGTGTGTGTGTGTGTGTGCGTGTGTGTGCGTGTGTGTGTGTGTGTGTTTATAATTATTTTTTACACTCTCAGTTTCAAGAGAACCTTTATCTGGCTTTTGATTTCGTCAAACTACTAGTTTAAGATCACATCATCCTGGAAGCAGAATGTTTGCATTCGATCGTGCAGGAGAAACTTTTGATTTTTGTTTGAAAAAAAAAAAAAAAAGAATAAAAAAATAAACAAATAAATTCACTGATGTCCCCGATTTAGCTTCCAGTTATACCCTGGGCTGCTGCTTCTGCTTCCTGCTGTGGCCATTTTTTATGGTGTTACAGTTTTCATTTCCCACTTATCTGTACTTCAAAATGTTTGTGGAATTGAGTCCTGGACATATCGTTTTTCCTTAGAGTGTGTGTGCGTGCGTATGCGTGTGTGTGTGTGCGTGCGTATGCGTGTGTGTGTGTGTGTGTGTGTGTGCGTGTGCGCGTGTGTGTGTGTGTGTTTGTCTCATTCTCAATTTAATGAGAAGTCACACGAAGGAAAAGATAAATAGTGAAAATGTGAAGACGAAAAAGCTTAAAGATGCCATGGGTGACTAAATAGTGAGAGTCTGAGAGATTGGTGGATTTTTATAAGAAGGTTTTGACCAATTACAGCTCTCTGAAACATGAATAAAATAAAACCTGCCGCACACACATGCTGTAGCATAAAACAGAGCAGAAACCGTCACCGGCTTGTTTTGGTCTGGCACAAATTCATAGAAAACCGCTTTCGTGTTTATCTGCAGCTCTTTCCAGCTCTCAGTAGGTTGAGTCAGACGTCCAGCCTGCCTGACTCTGGCTTTTTGCTTTCCTTCAGAAGTCAGTACCAATAATAATAATAATAATAATAATAATAATGGGCTGCACAGTGGCGCAGTGGGTAGCGCTGTTGCCTTGCAGCAAGAAGGTCCTGGGTTCGATTCTCGGCCCGGGGTCTTTCTGCACGGAGTTTGCATGTTCTCCCTGTGCATGCGTGGGTTCTCTCCGGGTTCTCCGGCTTCCTCCCACAGTCCAAAAACATGACTGTCAGGTTAATTGGCCTTCCCAAATTCTCCCTAGGTGTGAGTGTGTGTGTGCGTGGTTGTTTGTCCTGTTTGTCTCTCTGTGTTGCCCTGCGACAGACTGGCGACCTGTCCAGGGTGAACCCCGCCTCTCGCCCGGAACGCAGCTGGAGATAGGCACCAGCAACTCCCGACCCCATTAGGGAGAAGGGTGACGGAAAATGGATGGAATAATAATAATGTTTGTTTTCCTCTTCTACATATGCAAATGAGATTTGTAATCAATTAAATGAAATTATGGGTTTTAGGGTTGTTAAGTACAGGAAACACTGGGACATTGCATGGCTTCCTTCGGTTGATGCAAAACGCAGAGCCTGCAGAAATGCACGCTGCTTTAGATGTTTGAACCTTTTATCACTGTTACAGTTTTTGTTTGCCTTATGATATTCTGTCGAATGTTTTCCTCAAAGGTTGTTGTTGCTGAAAACGAGAATCTGTTCTGAATCAACTCATCTGTTTCTTATTTCTTGTTAAATAAGAAACAAAAATAAATAAATAAATAAAAATACAACTCAAATCATAATCAACCGAATTTGGTTTTTTTTGGACCAAAAACTATTTGACTAATAAACCGCTTTTATTATGTATATTTATGCAGTCACTTATTTCATGCTACACACTTTAATTCCCAGTCAGTATTTTGTATAAAATAGTTGTCACCTTGGTATTAAAATGTCTTTTTGATCATTTGTTTTTGAAAAAGTTGATTATGATTCGTTTGCGGACGCAACCGATCACTTACAACTGCCTGGGTCAACCATCCTGTCGCCCCTGGCAACCTGTAGCAGAGACGTCTATTTATTAATATTTTAACAGTTTGTTAATGGCTCGTTTTAGCCACAACAGGCAGTTAGAGGACATTTGTGAACTTGATATAGGCCAAATTGAAAAAAATGAGTCTGTTACTCTTAGACATTGAAGCTCGAGTCTGAAACGCAGGAAATCACTGAACCCAATGAAAATGAAACTTGAATTGACCTCAGCAGCTCTAGATGAGTCAGACGATGGGGAGAAACTCGTGAGTACCCGCGAGAAGGTCGCGAATTGAGAAACTGGTGTCGGGGACACATGAGACAAATGTGGATTTTTTTTTGTTGTTGTTATTACTCTTATTCAAAAACACACAAAGGGAAGCACTGGAGCACAGTCCCAGGGTGACGCGGCTGTAAAGAAAACTCGGCTGCGGTTTTTCCTCATGCAGCACAGACATGAATAAAAGGAGACGGTGAGTAATAAAAGAGCTGGCGCAGATAACAGAAGATGGAAGTGGATAAAACAATTTTTGAGGGGAAAATGATAGGTGTAAAAGAGTGACATTGAAGAAATGATAAAATACACTGGGATAAATAAATCATACAAACAAGGAGGCGCCTGAACAATGTGAAAGCAAAAGATGCACTCCAACACATCATCTTTTAAAGTATTGATGAGATTTCCTTGGTAGGGGAAAAAAAAAATCCTTGAAAAACGGATGGGAACCAGAACAGAAGAGACTGGTACAGGGCTGTCAATGCAAAAGTCCCTGAAGATTTAATGATTTTTTTTTTAGAAAATATTCAATTTGGCCTCCTTAGTTTACAAACAGCTGCGGTGTCTGCTCAATGGAAAATAATTTTGTAATTTTTCACACGGCCTGGTTGTTTTGAAATATCCAGTCTACGTTTCTAGATGGAATAAATTGAAAAATGTTCAGTAATAACAGCAAAGAATAACAACAACAAAAAAAAGCCAGACATTTTGAATAAATAAATACAATGACAATGCCTTCCAAATTTAACTCCACAGTCCAAATTTAACACAGTTAAATGTTACAGATTTCCTCTAATTCTACTGTCGAAGATGACTTGAGAAAACACAAAAGGCAGTTTTCAAAAGATTCTTTTATAAATTAAGAGAAAAAGACGTCTATGCCCGTGTCTGGATAAATAATTGCCGCCTAAGACAACTGCATGTGCAGCCTTTGGTGCTAATCAAGACTGCTAAGTGTTTCTGATGATTGGCAGTTAATCTTTTGCTTCACTCTGAAGCAACGTTACATTTTCTTGCTTTAATCCGTTGAGAAGTGGACTTGCTGGCGAGTTTTAGCTCATTTTGAAACCAATCATTTTCATTTGGTCTGAATCAATTTACTCATTTGTCTCACACATGGAAAACTCCAGAGTGAACCAGTGTTCAGTCTGTTCACAAAACTCATTCTGAGATTGGAGTTCTGAAGCAGCCTCAACAGCAGCCTGCGTGAGCTCCTGATTTGTCGACGTGCCTCTTGGGTTGATTTTGATTAGCCAGCCAATATTTCATGCTTTCTTTATTTGTGAAAATTTTTTCTCACCTGCGTTTGCTAGACTCCCGCTACCTTACAAATAGTTCTGCAACCCTTCCCAAATGGCTGGATTTTATTTAGTTTCCTTATCTCTTGTTGAATTCCTTTACATCAGGGTCTTTTTCAGACTCTTTTCGCCAACTTAACAATGACAGGCACGTCTTATTTAAGCGATTTCTCGATTCGAGGGGCTTGACACTAAACAAGCTTTGTGGCTTTTAAAATTTAATTTGGCTTGTATGTTTTTTTTTTGGAAAGCTATCACATTTAATTCATGGGATCTAAAAATGTGAAACATGGGTATTTCATTTTCAAAGGTTACGATAATTGGCCCTTCAATCTTTCCCTTATTACTGTAAGTGTTTGTCTCTGTGTAGGCTGTGTGATGTATTGGGGGCTTGTCCGGGGCGAACAGACACAACACAGCCTGGATTAAGACGAAGTGCCTCTGTTTATCCTACTTGAATTTGAATGGATTTTTTTTATTGCAAAAGAACAAGATTTCTTTTCACAGATGATTAAAGACTTCGTGCCAAACACCTTAACCTCTATGCATGTTTTCTGTAGTGCATGGTAGATGCAGCACTTATTGGAATATATGTTTATATTTGTTTTATCTCCTCTGTTTCTGTTACTCTAAAGTTTGGGTAGATCCTTATTCAGAACAGTTTGCCTGTGCCGTGTTTGTTGAATGATAGAACATTTGAACTATGGCTTAAGCATTTCAAAACAGGAAAAAAAAAAAAAAAAGACAAGCAGCTTGTTTCTTTTTCTTGTTTGTTGAGTTCATAATGAGACCATCTGTTCCAAGAGTAGGAGCACCGAGTAAAACAAGTTGTTTAGGTAACAGTGAGAAAACAGCCTTTCGATTTGTTCCTACTTCAAAACCGAAGAGAGGAGCAGTGAGTGCAGCGGACTGCGCTAACCATGCTGACTTACTTAGCTGACAGCGTTTATATTTTTAAGGCTTGTGCTTCAGTTTTCAGTTCTGCTTTGAGCAGAACTGAACTGTGTTCGTCGAAATCCGATAAACTGCAATTAAAAAGAACAAGTTGTATCATTTGGCAGGTTTACTGATTCTGAAGATGTTTGTGGATGCTGTGCAATCAACACAAACCAAAGAGATAATCACTAGTGTTGCCTTCAGAATTTGGCCCTTTTAGGGAGGAAGAAGTTAAGGTTTTGGGCTGATGTTAGGGGGTTGCAGGTAGATACTCACTGACTTAGTCTGAAAACTATTATTTTCTGATAATCAAGCGATGCCCCAAGATGGTAAATTTGATATTGTGTCTTGTTTGAACACAACAGATCTGTAGAGAGAGACAGCAAGATGGAATTAAGAAAACCAAAGTTTTATGTTTGACCAGCAAGACCATGAAGAGAGAGAGAAACTTCAGGCTCTGGAAACCATGATGTCATGGGTGAGTTGATCACTTTTACAGGATGATTACACGTGTAGGACATGTTGGTGTCAAAGGCAGCGCTGGTTACATCACGGTACGAATGTTATGGTTGATTTTACATATATGTAACTTTCAGAAAACAGCAGCGCAGCAATGCTTACAATTCTTCAAGAGCAATACAATAATATTTGTAATACAGTAAAACCAGAAAACAAAGAGGCAGTAAGAATGAGTCAAGACTAAAAAAGTAGTGTAATAATTTAAGAAAACAGTAAAATGCAGTAGGAGAATCAAAATACATATAGTAAGCAAACAAATGCCAAGGAATAAAAGTCATTCGTAAAAATGACCTGGTAACATTTTTAAAGCTTTGTGGGATTTTTTTTTTTTTTTTTTGTCAATAAAAGCCTTAACAACAAAAGCAATATCACAATTTTGTGGTTTAGTGTTTGGAACATCAAAAGAAAAATGAATGTGTGACCTAAGAGCAGACGTGGTGGGGCTAAAAACATTAAGAATGTAAAGACAAACAAAAACCCCAAACCAGAATCTGGTGATCTTTGGGAATACAACAAAATAAGGTCATCGTGGGCGTTACATGTTCTGATTTTGTAGTTTCCAGAATCAGTCATGCAGCAGCTGTGTACACCGAGGCAGCGGTCTAAAGGCGTGTTTCGCTTTTCAATGTGTTCTTTGGTTGGAAGTGGCAAGATGAGGACAACGTCTGGATGGTCTGCACCAGTGGGAAACTGGGAATAACGCTTTTCCACATTCACCATGTCCGCTTCAAGTTGATGAAACACAGGTTGCAAGAACTCCCCAGCCAAGCTTGTAAGGAAAGACTGACGTGACTTCTTCAGAGAGGAATTCTCTTCATTCTTGTTGAACGTATACAGTCCTTTCAATACTTTCAAAAAATATTTCATAAAAATGAAACAAAACTGCAGCATACCTTTAAAGAAAACTCAAATGGCTTCACTGATGTGGACTGAGAACCTCCTGCTGGATAAACTGGACAAGCGCAGCTGTAGAGAATCGCCTGTTATGCCTACGTGCTGTTCAAGGTTTGACAAATCTTTGAGGATTTTATGTGCGTTGCCTCTTTATTAGGGGGAAGGAAAACAGAAATCTGCCTAGCTGTCAGTGTCCCCGTTGGCTCCTCCATCATTTTATGCTTCCTGGGCATCACTTCTTCCTCTCTTGCCCTTTGAAAAGCCCCCATCGATTTAATGTGACGGACAGAGGAGATGAGAGGAACCGCTCCTCTGACAGCTGTAACACTCTGCTTCCAATTGACCCGGTCCCCTGCTCCCACAGTTAGTCCTGGTTATGGACAGCAGGCCATAAATCTACTATAGTCGGGGTCAAAGGCAAGCAGTGGGCAGGAGGACACAGACCTCTCACCCCTTTGGGCACCGCCGAACGAAGGCCAAAAAGGAAAGATGTGCTGACACAACACATGGGAAGGCTTCTTTGAGACGTCACGGATTAGCAGACCACAAAAAAAATAATAATAATAATTCAATGTATGCAAAAAGGATAATTGTTTTATAATCAGACATAATTTTAAATACCTGAATTTTCTGCCACTGTAAGTCCTAGTAAATGAAAGAAGGGGAAAAAAACATCAATTTGTGCTTTTAAACAGTTTGATGCATATACATATAGAACTGTAATGGCGCTAAAGCTCGTCTGTACATTTTAAAGATGTGAATATGAATCATTCCAAGAGTAGATTAAAGAGTGAAAAAATAAGGTTCATGTGTAAACTGAAAGCCGTTTATGTTTCCGGGTTGATCTTATTTACTTGGGGAGAAATCCTCTTAATCATGCATGTTTATTGTGAAATTCGAAGTGTCTTTGTTCTCTCTTTTTTGCCTTGCACTGTTACTCTCTGAAAAACCCAAATCAAGTCCTGGGCGTCACATACGGGTAAATTATACGCAGTTTAAATGCATAGAGTCAAGGCAGGCCAGAGGTTTCACTGAACTTTGTGATCCTCGAGGCAACACGCTTCGACTGAGGCATGAATTATATACGCATCAGTGTTTGCCGTCCTCAGCCCTAACAATAAAATGTTAATTTAGTTTTGTATGTCAAGCAAACACACAAAAAGGGATGGGACAATGGAACTTTATATAATAATCTGGATGTTTCCAGCACACAAACACAAAGATTTGTTTCTCAAGTAACTTTGCTTTCAAACGTATGTCTCAGTGAACGTCACCCAAAAACAGACGTACAACACGTCCAGATTATCCTGAGAGCTCATGTGGCATTTCCCTTTCCATTATGTCAATCATCCACGTGATTTTTTTTTTTTTTTTTTTTTATCTTTAAAGATCTTCACTATTAACTCTTTAGTTAATAGAGCTGGGAAATGTATGCAAGAGCGCTACCTCACTATAGCAAGAAAGTTTTTCATTAAAACAACAAAACTCTTGTTTTAAAGAGACACTAAACCTAATAAAATATGAAAAAAAATTCTCATTATAGATGCAAAACTTTATGAAACGTGAAAACTTTATTGCTATAGACAAACTTTCTCATATTATAACAAGATATAAAACTCATTGAAAAAAGAAAACTTTGTAATTTTAATACTCTCCTCTGACAGGTGACGACTTACATCTCTTCTTCATTTTACCCCGTTTCTTAAAGATAACATCTAAAAAAAAATTCAGTGTCGCTTTCTTAGTGCTGTGTCACAATCTGTCTAATCTACAGGAAGAGATTTTAATGAGAAACGTTTCGTGATAACTTTTTTAAAATCTTGCAACGTCGTGAAAGTTTTTTGAATTCTGGCAGTTAAACGCTTCCATACTTCAACATCTTATTTCCCACAGATAACACGAGGAACACAATGAATTAAACAAATGAACATCACTTGTCCCATCAATCGATTTTACATTTCCCATCAACCCAACTTCCTATTCACTCCTCTCAAGTGGGTCTGCGCGCTCCCATCATTATCTCTTAAAGTCACGCGCTCATTGAAGCTCTCTACAAACCCACTTCCGTCATCTGCAGGCAAGGTCAAATCCGGACGCTTCCGACAAGGCTATTTGTATTCATCACGTCTCCTTTCGCACCAAACAAGCAAACTACGGGCCGGCGAGCAGCAGACGCGGCGCGGTGTCATCACTCTCCTCAGGTGCTCTTCGCACGGCCCCCGCCGTTCATTCCTACCCCGACGCCTGATTGCGAGCATATCATGGCGCCGTTGGTATTCTGAACCCGACCTGTCCGGCTTGATGAGATTTCCCCGCGAACGCGGGCCGCTTTCTTTTCTCAACAGGAGACCGGGAATGTCGGTTGCTCTCATCATCACACGTTTGAGTGTTTTTGTTGTCAGTGTGAAGGCTAGATGGGGGGGGGCGATGGGGATGAATTTAAAAAACAAACATGACAATCAGGGAAGGGTGGAAGGAGCGTTTTACTCTCGGGCGCTTTCCGCCTCGAGGTGTTCAGGAATGCGGCTGACGCGGAGCAAACAGAAAGGAAAGAGAGGAGGAGAGAGGAGGAGGTGGAGGGCAGCGAGACAGATGGAGGGGTGGAGGGAGGAAGTGAGAAAATGAAGGAGAGGATGAGAGGTTTGGCCGAGGGAGATGTGAGTTAAGGCGGTTCATTGTGTTCAGACTTCATGCTGTAGGTGCAAGGACGATATCTCCTTCAGAACAGTAAACACACCACGACGCCGCGTGGGCTCGGGCCGTAACAGCTCGCGTTACTTTATTGCTCCCCAGCATTGTCGATACTGTCGACTATTAGAATCATAATTCACATTTAAAAAAGAAAGAAAAAAAGTCATGACAATCTTGAAAAAAAACAAAAAAAAACTATTTTTGTTTTTAAGTTAAATTAAAAAGAGACAAAACATTATTTTTTGTAGCCAGTTTATAAACAGCTGCGAAAGAATCGAGGAGACTGTCTTCACAGTGCTTTACGCCGAATATCCAACGCATTCATGAGTTGTGGGAGAGCACAGTTCCATCATGTCGAATATTTGGTTCGACCCCAGTTCCTTCTGTGTTCCATGAAAATAAATCACGTTTTTTGTTCTTTTTTTCTCTCCGCGCAGAAAAAAAAAAATATCCAGGGAATGATTTCCTTTCTTTTTACCCAGCAGGAAAAGAGTTTTTTTCTCAAGTGACCGGAGGACACCAGCTGGTGGAAGGATACAGGATGCAGTGGACAGTTCTAAACCTGCAAAAAACAGAGTAAAGAGTCACGTTAAGGCCGGCAGGTCTTGAAATATTCGTCCGCAGAATGGCTCGACTTGTAACCAGACAGTGATTCAGACCTGTGATGATGGTGTTGCAGTAATCAGTGAAACTACAGATTAATTTATGGATGACTTTCTCAACATCTTGCTGGGACATTGGTCCTAGAAATGATATTCAGGTGGTAGAAGGCCGGCTTTGTAATCGTCTTTATGTGTTCAAACCCAGATATCAGGTCTGATCAATATAGTTTCAGCAGTAATAGCTGTACCTGGGTGCTGACTCTTCATTACACGTCCTTTGTTCAAAAAATAATCTTTGTAATGTAGAGCTGTGTGTCATCTGCATAGTTATGGTAATTATCTTGTTTGCTATTATGATCAATTATGCTACAAGGAGCATGTAGGGTGATAAATAGGGATGCCCCAGGATAGATCCTTGGGGAACCCCACATGTGATTGTTGTCAACGCTGATGAAAAATGACTTATTGACAGAAAGAAGTCCCTCTGTATTACATAAGACTCAAACCAGTCGAGTACTGCAGCAGAGAGTCTGATCCAGTTTTCCAGTGACTCCAATAAAATACCTGTTGTCAACAGTGGCTGCATTTCTGTTACCAATATGTGCAGATCTCTGTGGATTTTGTGCTAATGTCAAAAAAACACAATTTTGGAATTTCCATTTTCATTAAATAAGATATTAAATTACAATCACACGTGAATAAGCTTGTTTAATAAGTCATTAAAAGTCATGAATGTAAACAGCTACATTCGCCGCTTCGGGAAATTGCAGTCGGTTATTTACATCAGAGCGATGGATTCAACATCCTGGAATGACACAAGACTTTTCATGAACTGTGTGATGCTGCGAGAGCTCTGGGGGAGCCAGCTGCACATCGTCCAAAAGAAAACAAAAAACAATCCATCATCCGCCTACTGCTCACGGTCGTCTTCTGCGGCGTTTTTGTCAGCAGTCACATCGGGCTGTCGATCACGTGCTGGAGAAGTTTTTCCGTCACAGTCTCGCTAAATAAATCTATTGTGAAACGGGCCAAAAAAACCACCTCATCCTAGTGCAAAAACGTCTTACAGAAAAACATAAGAATTGTTATGCTTCCCATTAATCAAAATGTATTTTCATAATTTGAGTTTGGGCAATGAAAACATAAGCTGAGCTGAGATCCATTAATTCCAGTATTGTGGTTCTTCCACAGTGGGAACCTTGACTCTAGTTCTCTTCATGGTCATCAAATACTTTCTGCAATAGTGCTTGTTTCATTCCCTGTGACTTTATCCTGCCCTCTAAAAGCAGTAAAGGCTTCTTCTTCACCTCAAGGCTAGCTTATCTCATGCATTTAACATTTTGTCATGAACATGCTATTACTGCAGCTTGGTGTGAGGGAAATTTTCCCAGTATCCCCAAATTTTGGTTTTTAAAATTTTATTTACTTCAAATAACATGCCAGATATCAGGACAGTACAAGCACAGCTCTGGGTGATGTTTTTCTGTTTGCTTGTTTTTTGGCACCATAACCTTTCTGTAACGACTTGAGCGGTTTCAACATTAGCAAACACGAGCAGTAGGAAGTTCAACAGTTCACAGAAATGGCCTGAGTCTCTCACACGTTGCTAGTCTACCGTGCGCCCACCAAGACCACACAGCTGCTGCCGGCAGTGGAATTCAAAGACACTAAATATGTTCATTTAGACTGTGGAACACATTCCCATTTACAAATGAATGGAAGGAGAGACTCACCTGGAGGGGTCCTCCTCCTTAGAAAAGCTTCCCTTCACCTTGATGCTGTTCATCTTATTCTCAAACATCCCGTAGCTCAAGGTTACCTGCAGAGAACAAGTGCAAATACGCACAGCAATAAGAGAAGGAGCAACCGAGTCGGTTTCTGCGCGTTCGGCGGGGATTGCGTGTCGCCGTACCTGCTGCGGGAGGCTTCTTTGACTTATTAGAAGCAGGTTTTCTAAATGCGAGTGAAACAAAGGGCAGTGGACCATGGCGACGCCCAGCATCTTCTCGACGATGAAGCCCACGGTGCAGTCGTCCGGGAGACGGATCCTGGCCGATGTCCGTTGGAAGTGCGGGCCGCTGGAAGAGATTGTGTTTTTAGAGGACTTTGAATTTTGCTCTTTCAGGTGAAAACTTTCTCCCTGAAAAGTTCAACTTTTATTGTAGAGGGGCATTTCAGGTGAATTTGCATTTTGTGGTCCATTAACTATTCATTACTTGTATTTTAGTGCTGACCTTTTTTTTTTTTTTCTTTCCCACAGTACTTAGTATTTTTGGACTGATTCCTCCAACACGTAGCCCTGGGCAGCCATTAGTCTCACCTCTTTGAATGCAGAATAAATACAGTCTTGAAGACAGCATAGATTTACGATGGGCCCCTTTTTTATGCCTTACGCTGTTTAATACAGCATGAGTATTAAAATTAATTATTAGTTAATTTTCTTAAAATAAAAATCAAGCTGCAGGTTAACACAGCTGAAAGCAGCTGTTTTCCTTTCGCGTTTGCAGGAGCGTTCATGATCGTATTGGCTGCGCGCTTCAATGAGACATTGTTTGCTTTTCATTCATATTTCCTTTTAATATTCCTGAGATAATAAAGAGGAAAAAATGGAAGTCTTTGGGTCTTTTTTTCTCAACAGTTAATTTTCTATTAATTAATTGTCCCCATTGCTTGAGTCAGAATTCGACCAGATCCCATGTTGACTGTGATTGATCCCCAATGTTTTCTGCATAGACCGAAGTAAAAAATAGTTGTGAAACTACATAAAATAGTTAGTTAGCGTTGAATGTGATAGCTGTGGCTACAGTAATTTTGTGTGAAGGAAGCTAGTGTGTTTTTTCAACCACTTGTATAAGCCATATTGACGAACAGTTACCAAGTTTGATAGATGACATGTCATGTTTCAACCTGCCTTCAATACGTTTCAGCCCTGGCAGCAGCGTTAGCTTAGCTGCCTGTGTTCACACTCATGGTGGCGTTCATGACAGTTGTCTATGCAGTGCATTCATAGACACACACACACACACACACTTTTTTTATATATATTTGTCTGTACCTGGCCCAAGGAGACATCTTTTCTGCCAGCCTGCGACTCAGACAGAACCCGGCGCCTCCCGTGGCAAACCAGAACCGTACGTTCACCTGTCAGACAGGACATGGACGCACGATCAATTCAAATACAGAGAAAATGTACAAATATCTCTTTTTTTTATTTTACTGTAAAAAGGGCTTCAAAATAAATGTCTGAGAACTTCAGTTTCAAACATTAAAAAGGAGGCTCAAACCAGCACAGTGATATATGTGACTCATACATTCAATACATGCTGACAGATGATTACATTGTGAATACGGTCAGATTATGAAAATATCACATCTGAAAATGGAAAAAAATACAAAGGTTTGTCTTCAAATAACCCCTTTACCATTCATCATATTCACAAAAAATTATACAGATTGGAAAAGGAGCCCCGGCTTAATTTCATCAATTAGGACTATGTTAAAACTGTAAATTTGCACTCTCTCTCACACATTAGAGCAGTGGTACATCAGAGGAAATGTACGTCTGTCCCTGTCATGCATGACAGCTTTTACCTTTTCTATTAGTTGCACGTTTTTCCTCCCCGAATCCAGATTACTATAAGCTCTTTCTATCCCGTTTTCTAAAGCAGGTTGTGTCATTTTATTCAATCCTGTATAAAACAGTTTATTATTGGCGTATGTAAAGCTAAACATATAGCAATATTAGGCCTGCAGATGGACATTTCTCTTCTTAAACCTCTGCATATTATTTTTGTCTTTAGTTTTTAATCATAGCTTTAAACTTCCAAACAACAACATCCAAGTAACCATTTGAACCAAAGCTTTTTAGATTTTGCGGAATATCAGTAAACAATGTCATTGCATTCACTTCAAGGTTTAAAGGTTTAAATTTAAATTCACCCATCCATTGGCTGTAGGGCTGTGGGACTAAATCAATAGATGGAACCAGGTTTTTTTTTTTTTTTTTCCACAGATTATCTTTCTCTCATTATACTGTTACAAAATGGTTACAGTTTGGCCAGATATACTGCAGCTTTCAGGAGTAAAGTTCAACTCATCGTTTGAACACTTAAAAAGTACAACAAAGCTTGACTGTCCACCAAGGCTAAACATACAGCCAGACCTAAAATGAAATGGAGTTAACTGAACATATTCATGTTCGAATGGCCTAGTCCAAGTCCATCCTGAATCCACTTGGAAATAGCTTCACATAGGGGATCTCCAACCTGTCTGCCCGAGCTTGTTATGTTGTAAAAACTTCGGTCTCTCCATGTGCAAATGCAGTAGAGACGTACTGCAAAAAAAATAAAAAAATTACAAAAAAACCTGCAGCTGTAACTGCAGGGAAAAATGGTTCTGAGAGCACCGACTCACAGAGACTGAATACAAATGCACATCAAACTACAGACTTTTATTTATACGGACATTTGAAGCTTGCGTATCTTTTTCCTTCAGTTATGAAGGACTCTGAGTTTGTCTTTTACCGCAAATCCTGATAAAGTTCATTAAAGTTTCAGATTGTTACTAGCCAAAATGTAAACTTCAAGCAATATGAGTGCTACTGCTGGCACCGAATACATTCAGAAATGCAATACTTTCTGTGAATTACTTTTATTGAATTTTAAACTGCTTACGCCATTCCTTCACTGTTTCATCCTAGCCCCTATTTTAATTTGGTTGTTTATTTTCCTCTGCTTTCTTTCTCTTTTTCTTTTTTCCCCCCCATTCCTTCTTTCATCCCCCCACTGCTTCTTAATAGTGCCAGGAAATCGAAAAGAGACGTACAGCCAAATACCAAAAAAAAAAAGATAGAGAGAGAGAGAAGGGAGGGGTAGAGGGAGAGGAGCCTGACATTTGTCTTTATTTTCTCCTCCAGAGAATGAGCGAGCTAAAGAAGGAAGGAAAGGGGGAGCAGGCAAGGACTAATAAAGATCTGTTTTCAATATAAATGGATGCAATCAGAGCAGAGAATGTGACACCAAAGAGATGAAGAGAGCAATTTCAAGATATGAACAAGAGATTGAAAAGTGCAGAGAGCTTACTGAAATCATGATGCACTTAAACGCAACATAGGCATTAATTCTGTTAGCTTGTGGACGAATCTGCGCACACAAACACACACGCTCTCACCCGCGCACACACACACACACACACACTCAGAATAGATCTGTGCTCATTACTATCCTGACACCCAGCACCTGTTGTGTATTTGAAGAGAGCGTCTTTTGTGTGCAGCGCTGCTTTTGTGTGCATTGAAATCAGACTCTAATCACTCAAAAAGGCTCCCCAGGTGAGCCGATGCCACAAATACAAATTATTTGCATTCCTCTTCTCTGGTGCCCCCGTGGCTTAACTCATGGACTTTCAATGACTGCTATAAATATTTAAATATTTTAAAGAAATTGCGTACCCTGACTAAAGTCAATAAAAACGTTGGCAGAATTTTTCAGGCTATTGCGCCGACCGGAAGAAAAGAGCCAATATACTTAAACTGTATGTTGTCCACAAGGGTGTCCATGTTGTACTGTTGAAATATTTTCATTTCACTTTTAATGAAATGCTTACTGGTAATATGCACAATAACGCAACATAAATTCTTTATCCGAACAGTGCTTTTTCAACGGTTACAGACATATGAAGCATGTCTTCAGGATAAAACACAAAAAACCACATAAAACCAAGTAGCACATAGACTGTGATTATTGGTTACTCTCTCGTCCACTGAATTATGCTGGAAAATGTTTTTCCAGGCTTCAACTGTAGCCAGTTGAGTTTTTTTCATTCTTGCTGTAACACTTAATAATTAGTGCAATTAACCTTTGCTGGCTGTGCCCATCACTGCTATGTTGTCTAGGAAATTTGTGACAAAACTTCAAGTTTGTTTTTTTTTTTCCGTAAATATTTTCTACATATAAGATGTTATTCACTTATGAATTTATTTATTTAAAATAAATATACGCGTTTTTATTTAGTCACCTTTATTTCTTCTTGATGTATTAGTACAAATTGGCAAAGGTATTGAAGTTTTAAGGCTGAAATTCAATATGTAAATAGTCGGCATACCGTTTTATTTCCGTCCAGCAGTTGGTGAGCAGTGATGGGTTTGTCCAGACTCGGCTTGCCCACGTAGATGTCGCCCTCCTGTGGGAAAGTTGAGAGCAGAGAGAGGAGACCTTCGGGGTTCACATAGTTATCGTCGTCCACGTGGCAAAACCACCTGAAGAAAAGCAGAACGAGGGGGGAGAAAAAAAACAAAAACAGACTTACACCTATTTGAATATTTTGCAGCGAGGCACACTGAAGCTTTTTCACTATGTTGGCTCATTCTTGCAGCACTACCGAGAAGACAATGTGCAACAACTAAACCAAGTAATGACTGAAGTCAACAGTAAAACTTTACTGTACATTTTTTGTTACTGCTTTGCATTTATTGTTTTAAGCTGAAACTGACATTCTGTGAACACTATGGAACAGTTGATTTGTATGCCAGAGATCCTTGAGCGTTAGACAGGTTTCTGTCTTGAGAGTGTTATTGGAGCAGTTAGTTTGTCTCCTATTCATCTTGAGGAAAAACAGAACATAAGCATCATAATCCATCTCCAGTTAGTGCCTCAATTATTCCTCTGTGATTGCTTTCTTATCAGAGAACCATGTGAAGTCCTCAGCAGACTATAGCACTATATGAGCAAACAGAAAACTCATACCCAACCACATTAAGGGTTATTTTGCACAAAATATATATGTACATAATTTTATCTAACGCCATTTAACCAAGAGTCGTGGCTATAAATCTCGGTAACACTTTATTTGACGGGTTGTGAATAAGACTGTCATGACACCGTCATAAACACGACGTAACATGTCATGACCACAAGTAAGCCTTCATGATCACACATAAATTTGTCGTAAAAGTATTACTGATTAAACTTTAAAAATGATGTAGCTTTATGTCATTAAAGCTAAAGTTGTTGTGTCGTGTCATGTTTATGACGGTGTCATGACAGTCTTATTCACAACTCGTCAAATAAAGCGTTACCTAAATCTCAAAATGGCTGCTTTAATCTATTTTGGGACTGTTATTATGATGCATATTTTTATTAGCTTGATGTAGTTTGAAGAGATAAAACTTTACTGTTGAATTCAGACATCAACACTAGTTCCTTTGAAGTTAAAATTTGATATCACTGTCCCAATTAGACACGTACATATTCATCATGGAGTTGAATGTCATGTAATTTAGGGGTCTTAATGGGATTAATCATAATGCTGCAAAGAAGTTGACTGATTTTAAAGAACAGTCATTGGGTACACAAGTTTCCAAAGCCTAATTCAACCAGGGTCGAGAATGTGTCCTTGAATATTCTAATATTTGGTTAAATGTCCCCATTTTAGTAGCATTCACACACAAGCCATGTGTGGATTTTTTTAAACCATCAAGAATGCCCATCCATCCATCTATCCATCCATCCATCCATTTTCCGTCACCCTTCTCCCTAACGGGGTCGGGAGTTGCTGGTGCCTATCTCCAGCTGCGTTCCGGGCGAGAGGCGGGGTACACCCTGGACAGGTCGCCAGTCTGTCGCAGACCATCAAGAATGTTCTTCAAAAATTCTGGCTGCATATTAAATGTGTTACAAAATTTAAAATTAACTCTTTTTTTTTTTTTCTCATTAAAAAGTCCTGATCTGGAACCTTTGTATTCATTTGTTCCTGGTATAACCGTAAAGCTGACGCACAAGCAACTGACAACAAAATTAACCCTCTGTGAGCCAAGAGAAGCTTGGAAAAGACTGTGGTTGTGTGCAAGTTGTGCTTAGAGAAGTTAGCTTATCACCGGAGATACCATCACAATGCTAAACATGTAGCAGCGAACATAGACGTCTCCAACGTCAGCGTCCACATTTCAAAATAAGTATTTTTTTTCAAAGGCGTTCCATAAAAAATTTATATAAAAACACTTTGCACCACGAGTCTGATGGTTGAAGAACCTAAATAGATTAAAAACAATAAACACCTTTGTTGCTGAACTCATACGTCTACTTATTCAATAGTTTAGTAGCAAACAGGGTTTCTGAATTGAAAGTGTTGCTTATTTGGTTGATACATGGTTTTCAATTAAAATGTGAACAATTGCAAATAATTAATTACAGAACTTGCAATTAACGCCATTAAAAATTTTAATCGAGTCTCCTCCGCTAGCTCAAACACATAATTACAAACCTAACACAAATGTAATATTGAAAATGAGTGTACGTAGATATCTAAGCACCGCTATATTTAAGGATAAAAATAGATTTTTATGAAAATCCTAACTCCATTTCAGAAAGAGTCAACCTCCATCTCCTCTAGTGATAACACAGGAAAGACGTTTTGACTTTAGTTTTATTCCATCTTGCTAAAAATTATGATAAATTGTTGAACTTGAGCAGCATTTCTTCTCCATGTCATTTCTTTAACAGAATACAAAAAGTAGAAAAACCCAATTTTATTTAATGACACATAGATATACAAGTGGAGCTCATAACACTTTCCTCCCTCCAAGTGTTGGTAAATGAGTTTGGATCGTCACAAAAGCTCTGGAAGGACATAGGATTTTTTATTTTTATTTTTTTGTGCATAGCGGCTCTCGCTACAAAGCTATTTTTGTTCCGGGTTTCCCTCTCTCATCCAAGCATAATTTTTCCGCTATATTAAACCCAGCAATCAAGCAGCTTGATGTACTTCTCCCATCCCAATTAGTGAACATAATGGCAGAGCCCCCCCTTTTTTTTTCCCAGACCAAAAACACGTTATCCACAACATCAGAGTCCAAGTAACAAATCTGTTGGTTCCAAATGAAAATCGTGTCGTTTTTTTCCTCTCCCCCCGCTGCCGTGCTATCGGCCAACGAGGGCCGTGTTCCAAACCAAACAGCTTTAGTCTCCACTTCCACTGGACTTCAGTGAAACCGGTGGATGTTTACTCCGTTTGGGTTGGAACCGGGCTGGGGGAGAAAAAAAAAAAAACAACAAACAAAGCCTTAATTTTTTCTGCCATCGTTATAACGAGACAGTTCGTCAGAGCCCTGGTCACACAAGCAAGCACAAGCTGTTGAATTTACAGTATTTTCCACAAATAAAAAATATAGCTCACATTGCCCGTATACTGCTGAGGAGTGTTTTTCTGTATGTGCTATCCAATGCAAATTTAGGCTGGCAACGAGCAAAATACTGGCGTGTCGTCGAAGATATTCAAATTCTCATCCGGCAGCAGGATTTTATTATTCTAATGTTGAGCTGTTTTGTGTGAACAAAATGAAAAACGAGGCCCTTGAAGCGAATAAAAAAGTGTATGCAAAAAAAAAGTATTATGCAAGAGCTAGATTATGGGGATAAGAAAAAAAATCAGCAGGGCTACCGAGGGCCAAATATGTGAAAAAAATGTTTGCTTCCTTAGAGACATCTTTTGTTTTTGTTAAGGAAAAGAAATACTATCCAATACTATCCATGTCCCAAGTGAGAACATAGTAGCCCCAAATTTCACAATTAATCACCAGCCACACACATGGCAAAGATAGCCATGTTTGCACGGCTATCTTTGTGGGGACTTTCCATTGACTTCCATTCATTTCTACAGCTTAAACCTTACTCTAATCCTATCCCTATTCATTGCCTCCCTAACCCTATTCCTAACCAAAACCCAATTCACACTTTAGTCCTAAATCTGACCCCTGACCCAAAAACAACCTGGTCCCCACAAGGAGCAATTGGTCCCCGCAATGTAGTATGTGTCAGGAAAATGGTCTCCACAAGGTATTACAAAACACACACACACACACACACACACGCACACAAGCCTGTTGAATTAGGAAGTAACTTAAATAGAATCTGCATAACAACTGAGATAACAAAAACATCATTACTCAACATAAAAAGTTCAAGAACAGAAGATAATGACGTTTATCGGCCTAACAATTTATTCAAAGTCATTCCTATAGTTTTGGGGCTTCAGCACTCTCACCTTTAAATGAGCTCTGAGCTGTCTGGTATGTAGTCTGCAGTGCGTCTTACCTCTTGTCTGAGGCCATGAAGCCGTCGTACTCGACGGACATCTTGCAGGACAGAGCCTGCTGGCTGTGATCTGATTGGCACCCCGTTACCACCATGTTATAACCTGGACAGCGAGAGGAAGAAATCATTTTTTAAAAAGCAACGAGAGGAAAGCTGTAAAAAAGAAGAGCTCAAAAGGAGAAAAGTGGAAATAAAAATAATGCGATTACTTGAACAGAGAATAAGAAATTAGATGAAGAAACAATGAAACGTGTGTTTGGCACAAGTGCCTCGGACAAAACGCGACCCCACATTCAGTCTTCAGCTTTTTCATAAAACCTCTCCACATGATTTTGAGGCCCCAGCGGCAGTGATCTGCTTCCATTTTCTCGCAGTCAGCCGCTGATTTAGGGTGATGAGGTCTGGCCTGGCACTTTGTTTTTAAATTGACCATCCATTAGCTGTCATATCAGCTGGCGAAATAGACTAGAAATGAGAAGCTGGCTGGAGACGAGGAGCCTGTTTCGAGCATTACAGTGGATGTCAAGCGGTAAATCTCCCTCGGCGTCATCGCGAGCAGCAAATGTGCGAGAGTGGGCCGCAAGGTTGTAGGTTGTGAGTACATGCAGGTGGTTGTCCTTCAAATTCGGACCGGCGCGCCTCTCTGTGCCTGTCATGCTGAAGGAAGTGAATGTCTGCTCATTCTGTTGGCGTGAGAATGATTTATGTGGGAAAAACACTGAAACAAAATAAGCAGATATGATAGGTAAACAGATGAAACGTATATAAAAGGAACGAAGAATAGAACTCAACTCAGACTTCCATATCATCTCTTTACTTTTAGGGAATATATCTGAGATGCAGGGCTCTCTGTGTCTAGCATGGAGCCCACAGGCACTTTGGGGTCTGCAACCTGCGGCTACATTTGGCTCTTTGGCCCCTCCACTGCGGCTTCCTAGAAATTTAGAAAGGCAATGTTTTTGAATATGGGCGCAGAGAGAAATGGTCATTTTAGGAGTTTTTCCATAAGTTCTTATGCAAAATGTCCATGGAGACTTTTAACGTAACTAGCTTCCGATATGCTACATATCATTCTTCATTTTCCATATTTATGCAAAAGGCTCGCCTCATTCTACAAAATTGTTCTTTTTCTCTTGTAACAGAAGAGACGTTTTGTTCTAAAATCTAAAAACAAAAATCAATCTTCCTTTAATTTTGACAGCTTTCCTAAAACATTTTATGTAGTACGTGTTTAGCAAATCATTTTTTGCAGCTCCAGACAAGTTATATCTTGTAGCAGCGGCGGCTCTTTGAATGGAAAAGTTTGCTGAGCCATGATCTAGAGAGACTCAATATATACTGTGCCTTGTGAATGTATTTATCAATCTCGCATTCCAAATTGTATGTCTTTGAATGGGATTGTCACACAAAATAATCCATAATCGCAAAGTGGAAGGTAACTACAAAGAAAACTGCAAAATATTTGGTGTTAATTTGTATTCATCCCCTTTACCATAACCCCTCTAAATAAAACCCAGTCCATATTCAGAAGCTACCTTGTAGGTGAATAATCAGAGAAACAATTAGTAGCCATGGTAACTCAAGAGCTGCAGAGATACAAACCTCAGCTTCTATTGGCCGGGCTAGTAAGGGCCTTGTACATAGGAAAATATGCTCCTGTGTCTTTTACAAATTTGAAAGGACAAGGATGAGAGTAAAACCTCAGTAGAGAGAAAGCTATAAGAAGTCATATTTTAAGTTTGCGAAGCATGTGATCAACAGGCATGGAGTCAAGACCAGAACTTCCTAGACCAAGAACAAAACCAGGCCTTCACAGAACAAAACCAGGCCTTCCAACACCAAACCGTCCAAGACCAGACCTTTTGAGTCCAAACTGTTTAGAGTTCAACAAATTTTTTTAGCACCACAAAATGCAAAAATGAATTCAAAAAGGATTCATTACTCAACCAAACCATTTTTTGGTACCAAGTTGATAATTGCTATCATAAACTAATAAGTTATCAATTGCAGCCACATCCTGACACATAACCTCTGAACTTCATCAACTTACATTGTCCAGGAGGTGAATGATAAATTTGGGAAACCAGTGAGAGAGTAATAAAGATTTGCTACGTCTAACATGGAGTCAAGACCAGTCCTTGACTCCCTGGACCTCACAGTCCAAGGTATGCAGTGGCCCAGTCAAAGTCCAAATCTATATTGAGTTGAGAATCTGTTGACTTTTCAGACTTTTATTTGCAAAACATGGTAAAACCATGGTTGTTTTTTCCTTCCACTTTGAAAATTAAACATTTCTTTTTGTTGGCCTGCTTATCAAATGGCAAAATCTGTAGAGTTGATGGTGTATGAATACTTTTGAGAGGCAGTGCAGATGTTTATTAAAGTGAGCCTCATAAAATTGTGTTAATAATACGGTAACTACTTACCCTTTGAACTTAATTCTTCATCCTCTTTGTCTGTGAAAATGAATGTCTAAAAAAAGAACAAAACACAAAACACATTCCTTTAATTACCACAAGTTATTCTTTGTTTTCTTCCACCACATATTCTAATTAGAGGACAATTATCAAAACTGTTCCATTTCAAGATATGTCACCCCGTTTTACATGAAGCCAATTCGGTGAAATATTAATATTGTTCCCCAACTTCGGGTTGAGTAATGAACAGCACGACAACACATATGCAGAAGCACACGCAGTGGAAGAGGCTCTCTGAAGCATCACTTGGTTGAATCAGTCTCATGTTTACCAGCTAATAAACTGTAAATCACATATTGAGATTCCTCCTTATTTCCCTCGTTTGCACCCAACCAGGCAGACAGACGGCTTCAGAAATCAAACTGCAGTGCAATACTGCCATCTGGTGGTGCAAAACCCGGAAAGGAAGTCATTTACGAACAAGTGGATTTCATCACCAGGGTCATTTTTAAAAAAATACTAAATACCATTGTGTTTGTATCAGTAATTAAGTTTAAGACAAGTCGGTGTTGTACACTGCACAAAAGAAATATCCAAGATTTTTTTTTTTTTGTGTGTGTGTCTACACGGTTTAGTTTTGTTTACTTTCTGTATAAAACACTGTACAAATTATATTTTTACCTGATTTTTGAAAAAAAATATTACAATAGAAACTGAGAAGCTTGTGATGTGATATTTATGCAACTACTTAATCATGAAATGCAATTGTCTTGATTTATCAGATTTCCTAGACATTTATAAGGTTCATCATTATAGTTTTTTTTTGTTGTTGTTTTGTTTTTTTGTTTGTTTTTTTTACAAAACTCAAAACTGATCCACCGAGAAAGGGAAGAGCGGAAACTTTAAGGTGTGCAGAAACTGATGAGGCTTGCGCCGAGGGTATGGGGAAATGACTCCATTTGCAGAGTTCATCAAGCTGAACCGTCTGTTTCTGCCAGTGGGGCAATAAATAACCTCAGAGTGAGACAAATCACCTGTTAGATAAGAGAGAAACAAACACTGACTAATGTTTTATTCAAAGGGCCTTAATTAATGTTTTGGCTCCAGTAGAAGCAGCTTAAATATTCAGTTCCAGATTTGTTGAAGAAGGTTGTGTCCAGTGTTAAAGGATGTTGATGAAAGAATTAGGATGAAGTAACAATCAAATATTATTATTAGTAGTAGCAGTAGTACTTGATAAATCATTACAAATATTCAAACCATAAGTTTTGATCAGGAATGCATGATATATTGCAGCTAACATTTTAACTGGCTGTAGTTAAAATGCAGCCAGTTTACTACAGCTGGATAGAGCTGATAACTACCACAGCTGGATAGAGTGGTAGATATCGTGATAGACGACATCTACCACAATATCGTCTATCGTGGTAGACGATATGAAAATATCGTCTACCACAGCAATATTGATATCGGATATCGTTACCGGCCCAAATTTTTATACTGGTGCATCCCAAGTTTTGACACCTGTAATCTTCCGGTAAAACATTACCTGAAGATTACAAGATGACAGAAATAACATCAATATATTGGTAAAAGTGGGAAGAAGATCAAAGATGCACTATTTTAATTAAGAAATACGTAAAACTTCAAATATTCCTAATTCATAAACTGTGTTTGCGACATGAAAATATTCTGATGGTGATAGCAAGAAAACAACAAAGCTTTTTTCCCATTCACATGTGGAGTTTAACTCCTTTGAACTAGCTTCAGGTAATATTTCCAAAACAAACGCCCTCCAAAATAATAGTTTAAAGTTTTTATTCAGCTATGATAGCGGTCTCAAACTCTAGGTCTCAAGGGCCGGTGTCCTGCAACCTTTAGTCGTGCCTCTGCTGCACCACCTGAACAGAATAATTAGGTCATTAATGCTCTGGAGATGTTATCTACACAAGGAGGAGGTAATTAATCCATTTCATTCCAGCGTTTTGTAACTGCAGGACAGCGGTCCTCGAGGACTGGAGTTTGCGACCCCTGATGTACGATGTTGCTTCAAGTAACTACAGTTCAGCTTAGAAAAAGTTTAATGATTCTGAACGTTTAAGACTTTTCAGAGAAATGGCTAAATGGAGTCCAGACTCCCTGAAACATTTAAATTGTCTTTCAATTTAACTCTGAGCTAAAAAATGGAAACAACACATCAACATTAGCATTTAGCATCACCAGCCACTCCTGGTAAGGTATCAGGAGTGGTTTGTAACCCACAGGTCATGCAGCCCTGGCAAAGAGCCACATCATCCATCAATGATACCCAAAACTGACTACAATAATACACTGATTAACAGTCTACATTTTGTACATCTTACTTTTTTGGTCTATTTTAACCAGGGTAACTAAATTGGGATGGTCTGTTATATTGTGAATTAAACAAACATTCATCTTGACTAATTCCCCCACATAATACTATGCCAGATTTTTTTTTTATGTTTATTTTTTTTCTCTCACGTTCATTAAAGAAAAATAAAAAAACTAATTTAAAAGCCAAAGATCACATGACACCAGACCATCTACTGTGACCATGTGCCTGTTTGTTTATTACAATTTCTTGCTACTTTCAGTATGAGAGGCAAACCCTCTATTGAACACACCGTTAACTGTTTTATTAAAAGCTAAAGAAACTTTCATTTTAATCCTCTTTCTTCTTCCAAGCAATGTCAGTCAGTCAGTGTAATATAATTTTCATCAGAGTGAGACTCTTCTCTGCCTCATTTGTCGTCCCAAAAGCTCTTTTCCAAACCTGATTTGATCCCTCCCTGTCACTTCTTGGTCAGTTGAGCTGAGCAAAGGAAGAGGACTAATCAGACAACTTTTCATCTTGACTAATTCCCCCACAGCTCACAAAATGTTGGCCTGCAGTGCCTTGTAAAAAGAATCAGGCACACACCATTATTCTTGGATTTAAAAAGAAAAATGGTGACAAGTTTCAGTGATAGCGCTACTGTCCAGTAAGACAATGACTCAAACACACGTTGATTTTAAAATGTAGAAATAAACCGTTCAGACACTGACACCAACATCAGCCTGATGAAAACCTGTGTTATTCTTTAAAGGGGGGTATTATGTGTTTTCCAGACACATAGTGCCATTTTATAGCATAATCAAGTAAACATGTTACCTTCACTTGTTCTAAAGAAGCTGAATTCATGAAACATAACTTAAAAGAAATTTCACTTATAAATCTGACATCTTGAAATTGGGCCTCTGTCTCTTTAAGAAGCTCCTGCTCTTTCTGAAACTCCGCCTTCAGGAAGTCTTCAATCACAACAAACTTCCACTATGTGTTTACAAAACATTCTGAGGAGTGTTGGACTGTTTCGCCAGGTGTTTGCTAATTCCTCCTGGCTAGTCTGAAGGATCTGAATGAGGAAATAACATTATGTCCTAATATAAAGCTAAAAAAAAAGAGTTAATTTTACATAATGCAAAATAAAAAATATAAAATTAAGTGGAAATTTGGGTGTTTTAAGGTCGACGATGCCAATAATTTACATACATAACAAAATCATGTAAAATATTTACTTTTCCAAATCAGTTTGTTTCAATGAAAAAAACTTGTGAAACTTTAACAAAAACTGTAGATCTGTGTCTTTGTCTGGTGAAATTTTTGGTTAAAACATGTTTGTTTTTCTTCCAGTGGGTAGAGAATCCAGACTTTTTACTCAAGTAAAAGCAAAAAGTACAGCGCGGTAAAAATACTTCCAAAAGCACATTTAAAAAAAAGTTGCTGAAGTAAATGTAAACGCGTAAACGTAACTATTTATACTACCCAACTCATAAGCATTTGTATCTGTACACAGGGAGCCTCTGCAATGATCTTTCACCCTGCTTCTTTGCCCTTAACAGGGTGTTATGTATGACGAGGTTCGTTCTGTTCTGCAATCTGTGTCTCTACTTCCTGTTCTGTGACCAGTTTCCGTTTCAGTATTGTTAACAGAGTCGCTGCGCGGCCGCTGCTTCCCCTCAGCCGAGGCAGTCTGCCTGCAGAGCTTCCTGTGTCTTTGTGGACGCTCTGCTGTGTGTCGTGTGCGTTCCCGTGACTACATGTGGCCCGGTTTGAAAATGTAAACAGCATTTGAGAAACTGTTAACTTTTGGAGATAAGCTGGGGGAGATATAACGAGGATTAAAAATAAAAAAAAATAAAAAACACTCAATCCTGTTTTTTGTTAAAAAAAGAGGAAGTTACTGTCTTGACGTCTTTTTCATTCGTGATTATGACTTTTCTTAAACGCCTCCGTTCTAACTTACATTAAAGAACAAAAAGCAGGAAATGACACGAGGAATGCGTTCACACTTTCAGCAAAAAGCGTAAAAAAGTCAATTTAATCAAAACAGCAGACATTACATTTATTTGATGACTATTTGATAAACGAGCATATGTAAGTCAATTATGAACTGCAGAATAAACACAGCAAATGGAGGCACTTTTTGACAGAGGCTGCAGGTTTTGCAGCATTTCATGTCTATTCTGTTTATTAAGTTGGAAGAAAATCCATTGCTGAAATATTGTTGTTGGAGAAATTTGCCTTCAGGCCCTTTTAACAGCATCAAGACCTTCTAAATGTGTAAAAGTCTCAATGAAACTGAAAAGTCAAACTTTTAACCTGAGTCAATGTATGCAGTGAACACAATGATACTTAAAAAATAATAATAATAATAATAACATAAATTTGAGCGTATCGCCGGAGCACTGCAAAAACATAAAATCTTACAAAGTATTCTTGGCCTAGTTTCAAGGTAATGTGTCGCTACACTTGAAATAAGACAAAAATAACTTGCAAGTAGCTTTTCAGCACAATGTTTTAAGTTTGTCTTTGGTCAATATTGATGAAAAGCTACTATAACTGAAATAATCTGCCAAGATAACTGAGGCTCATGGGGAAACTTTGAAAACATAAAAACTGGAACTTTAGAGAAAAGAGTGTTTATTTTTCTACATCTTCCACAGCAAAAAACTTAAGTGGAACTTTTGATGCTCTAAAGAGCAAAATGAAAATAACTCAAACAAAATAGCTTTTGCTCTAATCTGTGTTTTATTGTTTTCATTGTCGTCTTTTGTTTCATTTTTTTGGCATATTTTGAATGTTCATTGATTTTACCTGTACCTTGTTTTAACGATCTTTTTATAAATAAAGCAGTAGTAATAGCAATAACTTACAAAAAAAAAAAAAAACTAATAAAATCAGGCAACAGAAACATTTTTCTTTCAATATAAAATTGATGGCACTTTTAACAAAAGCTGCAGGTGTGTGTCTGTGTGTGTGTGTGGTGGATTGTTTTGGTTAAAACATGTTTGTTCTTCATTTGATGAAGTTACTCACAGTCAGCCAAGTGACAGTAGTGATACTTTATCATAACCTAACTCAAATAAAAGTAAAAAGTACAGGGTAGTAAAGTTACTCCTAAAAGTACTCTGCCTTTTCGAAAGTTCAGTTCAGTAGAAAAAGATACATTATTGTAAAGTTAACCTATTATAGCTTCTATATTACAGTGTATTAATCTGATAAGGTGACAGTCATTTAAGGTGACATTATTGCCTTGTTTATCACATCTCCTGTGAGGCGGTTGTGCTTTTTGGCTGAGAAGTGATGCAGACACTCACGTGCGCCTTGGTCCTTGAGATCCAAGTGTCCAAAAGGAGCGCGAGACGCGTCTCGTGGAACCTCGCGGTGGTTTTTACAGCCACGTAAATGTCGTCCAGTCTGAGTTTGGGCTGCGTGGCGTGGACGTGCTCAGCCGCCGACTCTCCTCCGTTATTTTCGCGAAGTTTGGCCTCTCTTCCGCCGCCGTTGATGCTGCTGTTATTGTTGTTGTCGTCATAAACCGAGCTGCGCGCGGAGGGAACGTGCCCGGTGGAGCCACGGCGCGCGCCGACCGCGTTCGATCTGGTGAAGCTGCTGGTGCGTAACCGAAAATCCACAAAGACAACGATGAAAAACGTGAAAATCAGGACAGCCAGGCTCCGACGGGTCCATCTATTACGCATGGTGCACCCAAAAAAAGAAACGAAATTTTTAAAAAGTCCTCAAAGATACTAAACTATCATGTAAAAAAAGAAAAAAACAAAGAAACATTAAAAGGAAAAAGTCCTCGACGATATTAAACTGTTATAAATCCGTTTTTCTCATTTTAATCCAAAAGTTTTCGGTCTACATTTGTAGCGGTTCCTCTTCCATCAGTGTGTCTTCTTCCGTCTTCAGCGTCACAGTTCCTTTTATGCCCTCAACTTTTCTGACGGTTTCATGACAATCAGAGCGATTTCATAATACTGATCCTTTTTGTTGTTGTTGTTGTTTTGTTTTTGTTTTTTGTTTTTTTTGGTGTGGGGTTAATAATAATAATATAAAAAATAAAAAAAAAAACATTACATAAATACAATGAATTGTCAGAGTTGAAAAAAAGCCCCTACCATGAATTTCTCTGTTTTGAGTCAGAGTCCTGCTCACAGCGCCGCCTGTCACTGCGGCATCACGTTGGATGGAAACACCTGAGAGAGGATTTCCTTTCTGTGCTTTCAAAGTAAAGCAGCAAAAGTCTTTACTGTCTCGGTTCCTCCTGGGCGCTCAGAGTGTGATTAGAGGAACGACTGTGTTTGATTAAATCTGGAAGAATGCAAAATATGACTCGCAAGCTTTCAATGACTTAATCATAGAGTTATTATTATATGTTTGGCTCCATTTCAACACAGATTTCTGGACGCTCTTTCTGGATTTTTTTTATCTTTTGAGACATTGTCCTGGCGCCAAGTCTAAAGTAATTTACGCATACTCCTTGAACTTTTTAACGTGTACTACTCAAATAACAATGTCGAATGTATTTAATTTTCATTTTATGTGACAGACATAATAAACCATAATAAACCTTCAGTGACCAACTGCTGCATCCTAAGTGCACAAAGGAGTGTTATGGGAGGTCCTTCTTTCCATCCTTCCTTCCATCCTTCCTTCCTTCCTTCCTTCCTTCCTTCCTTCCTTCCTTCCTTTCTTCCTTCCTTCCTTCCAGCAGCTGATAGATTCCAAATCCGTCAGAGTTCCCAACAAACCCAGTGTTTTTTGTAGCTCCTGTTATCACAATCTTGTCACTTTTAGTGACATGTCTGCTGTTATTTACAGTTTGCAGTTTTCCTATATTGTAAAAAGTCTGTTTTATTTCAAGTCACATAATCACATTATGTACATTTTGTTTTTAAAATGCAGTTGTATATTCCTTGAATCTGAATTTTTATAAATTAAGGAGGGTTATCCTGTAACAGGTAGTATTACAGTAAATCAAAACTCATCTCAGACTGAAGGCACTCTATTGCTGTAAATGTTCAGGGTTGTCTGGACATTTCATGAACAATCCCTATTTGCTCAGTCACCTTTAGAAGTTGCAGTGCAATCCCCAGAACAACGGCATCCGTCTTCAACAATTATTGAATTGTTGAAGACAATTCATAAATTGGAACATTGGAAAGAAGAAACCAGTATTGAGGAAAAACCATAAAAAGTCTCTCTTGCAGTGTTCTTGTGAGACCCAAGTATTGAAAAAAAAAAAAAGCAATCCCTTTACACCAGCACCAGGACTTTGAAACTCTGTTTTGTTCACTTTGGTGACTCTTGTCTTGGTGTATTTCATGACTATACTGCAGAAATACCTAAAGAATATTCCATGTTTATTGTTCAAAATGAACATGATACAGGTGGAAAAGTCTACAAATCTAACAAACAGGGTCCTGTGTTTATGGCTGCATTCACAAAATATTGTCCCAAAGCATCTTGTATTTGTAAAGGAATGAAATGGCTCCCAGTGGTTCACTCTGATCTGGTGGAAATCAATGCTCCATCAACTGTATACTGTTCCCAGCTCTGCTGTCTCCAGAGACTGCCGCCAAAAAGTGAAAGAGCTCGATACAATTAATTCACCTCAGACCCTCATCGCCACCTTTGTTTATTTGTCCTTTCTCAGCGTTCTTGCCTTACATCAATCCCTCCATCTCCGCCTCCTCCTTTCCCGTAAAAGAGCCAGGACAACGCCTCCCGTCCTCACCACTCTCAGTCCCGCGGGTACACCAGAGACGCCCTGGGCCAAAAAAGACCTAGCATCACCTTACGGCCTCGCTGAAAAGTCCTCTTCCTAAAGCAGCAAGCACAACACGGGCCTCGCTTTGAACAAAGGACCAGTGGAGTTGAGGGACCAGAGCGCCTTTCAAGGCTTTGTGCCTGATTTAAGGTCGAGTTCAGGCTGAGACTGGGACTGAGAGCAGGAGATTGGGGATGCACACCGAGGAAATCTTCAGATCAATGGAGAGAAAGTTATCCATAAACAGTCCAACTAGAAAATACACCTACTCAGTTGATTTAAGAATAACTAAAAATTTGAGTTGTTGGAACAACAGACTTTTAACTAACAATGGTGGGTAAAAGCCAGAGTACCCAGTCAAAGCCCTGGGGAGAACATGTGAGCTCAATGTAGAAGACCTCAAGCCAGGATTTGAACTCAGGACCTTCAAGAAGAAGTTGTCCTTTTATATTTACGCTGACGTCATTGACTGTTGTGGTGTTGCTGATATCAGCCACCTCACAAGGCCCGTGTTGTCCGTATCACCAAATGCACCTTGGATTAGAAATATCCCAGAGGAAATTCGAATACGTTGAGCACGTATTGTTCCAAAATAAATGAGTCATTTGTTGTGTAATACCTCCCACAAAAGAAACTGTTCAAATGCATCAACTCCCAAAGTAATAACAGAGAAATAAAGTTATAAAAAGGCTGGAAAAAAAAAATTCTATAAGCCTTTGGAATTGTACTTAATAATTTTTTTTTCTACGGCTTAAAAATGACTCAATAATATTGTGACTCGCCTGCTTTATTGCAAATGGTCGGCAGATGGCGACATAAACTTGTTTAAACATTCTTTCTTTCAGTCCTTCAAATATTACTCCATGAAGCAGTATTGTAAGGGTGTGTGTGTAAAACAAAATAGATCACAACATTCAATAGAATCCGCTACTAAAAGTGAAAATATATATACTTAATCATATTTTATCATCTTCATTTAATGTGTGTTTTAGATACAGTGCTAATAACCATTTATTAACTAATAAAAATGTTTATTTGATCGTATTTATCACCATTATTTTTAATTTTTTTCTGAGTTTTGCGGTACAACTCAAAAGGAAGTGGCGTGTTTGTTGGTGTTTTATTTGTGTGGGCTGATCCTTTAGAGGCGTCCCGTGCCTGTCAGACAGCGCTCAGGGCAGCACAGCGGGCGCGTAATGAACATTGCGGAAGCGCTCTCTCCTTCACAACAACTCCTCTGGACTCAGGGAAAGTTTCTTTCAAGAGGAACACCGTCCACTGGCGGCTCAGGAGTCGCCCGCCTTCGGAGGAGAGCTCTGCCCAGAAATGGCTCGGGCTAACATCTCGGTGACAGAGAGCCAGTTCAGGTGTCCCGTCTGCCTGGACATCCTCAGAGACCCGGTGTCCATCCCTTGCGGACACACCTACTGCATGGTGTGCATCAGCCACTACTGGGACCAGGCAGACGCGGGCCAGTTCCGTTGCCCACAGTGCCGGGACATCTTCAGCCCTCGGCCGGTGCTCCGGAGAAACACGGTGCTCGCCGAGGTCGTCGACAAACTGATGCTGAGCGAGACGGTCCACGAGCCGGAGCTGTACTTGGGCGAAGCCGGCGAGGTGCCGTGCGACTTCTGTCCGACCGAGAGCAAGCTGAGGGCGGGCAAGTCGTGCCTGGTCTGCCTGGCGTCCTTCTGCGACCTCCACGTCCTGCCGCACCGCCAGGTCGGACCTCTGCGGCGGCACAAGCTGGTGGACGCGGTGGAGCGGCTGGCGGAGAAGCTGTGCGCCCAGCACCGCCTCGGCCTGGAGCCCGTGGGGAGCGGCTGCGAGGCAGAGGCCGAGTGGAGCGGTGACTGTCCACTGTGCCAGGCTGACCAGGAGGAGGAGGAGCGCAGGGCGGACACGCTGAAAGCCAGGAGACAGGTGACCGGTCAGACTGGATGTGGGACAGGGGCGGTCAAAGGGGTACCGTGGAGCAAATGAAGTGGATGACATGGTTACAGTAGTATAACAAAAATAGAAGTTCATGGTTTTCAAGTACGAAAAATGATCTAAAGCCATAGTCAAACAACACTAAAAGATGACAAAGTCACTGTTTTTATGATAAGATAATTTGTATCATTTTTTAATTTATTAGCCTGAATTCAAAGTACCATAAGATAACTTCAGAATCATAATTTGTCATATTTAGGCGATTTTGAGCGTAAATATAAATAGATGCGCTGTTGAGAATGATACATTAACCTGATATAGCCCATTTAATGTGGGTAATATATATAGTTTACGATTGATACTTAAATGCACCATCCTGGTCCAGGTGTCTTCTGCAGTTTTATGAGCTGGCCCTAAAAATCCACACACTGGAGGCTTTAACTGAAAAGGAGAAACGAGTGCTGGATTATTAAACTGTAGTCCTTTTACGAGCTTAAAAATGAAACATTTCCCCCATTTTTTATCTCATTATCTGAAAAGCAGAGGCACTGCATTGAATGTCCACCACTTGCAGATTTATTTCCACACTGTGAAACGGCTGATTTCAACCAGACCCACCTTTGTTAGGTCTTTTGGTGTTCACACTTACTAATTATTGTGTTTTAATGCGTTTGAGGTTCTAAGTCAGTTGTCAAGGACTTTTGTTTTTGCGCCGGTGTCTTGCTGATGTCAGCCATGTCTTGGTTTGTCCGGTGATCTTTCAGCTCCAGCTCCAGGAATCCCAGAGGACGGTTCAGGGAAGGATACGTACCGGAGAGAGGGACCTGGAAGAGCTCCAGCAGAGCTTGGAGTCCCAGAAGGTAACAAAACCGTCACACACACACGCACACGCATGGTCCCCTTATTCTTCCTTAATCCATTGTTTCTATGAGCATTGTATTCCATCAATGGCGACGAGTTTCCAAGAACTTAATAATTATTTATGTCAACCCGAAGTCCCAAGAGGTCAAAATGTGTTTGCGCTTGAAGCATCATCTGTCTAAGTGGTAGTTCTGAGAAATCAGCTCACATGACGTGGAATGAACCTGGAAGAAATGACCTGTTGCCATCCAACACCTCAAACGGGGAACGGTTTGTGGAAACGCCGCCGTCTTCTAGGAGATGACGGAGCATCAGCGAAGCCATCTGTTACTTCAGCTCCGTACGCGAGATTTGAAAACATTTTTTCATTAGTACATCATCTTATGTCATAAACTTTGTGACTTTAAATGTCAAAATTAGGATTTTGGTTTGGGTCCCAGGTTTTTGCCCAATGTAATGTAAAATCAGGATTTTAAATACCTACTTCAGAATTTCCTGTTTTAGGATGCTGTAACGTTTTTATAAGAGAATTTTTTGTGTCATTTAAATATTTTCTCCCACTGACTGCAGTGAAACTTATTTTTGTTTAATTATCTACTTAGCTGTCTGGCTTAATGACAAGCCATATTAGAGGCTGAGCAGACACATAAAGCCTGCACTCAGACATCCTGTTTCAATTCAATTACAGTATCATGTTTCAATGCAAAAAACATTTATGACCTTTATTCTGAGCAACTTAGTCTTTCGATAAACACCTTCCCTGAACCTCCTGGGCATGACTTTCATTCCTCCCTAAAACAACAAAGTTTGGGGTTTTTTATCAACTCATTGAAAAAATATATATTTAATGCTTTTATTTGTGTCAGCTCTTACAATCTGGATTATGTGACTTTATTTTATCCTTTCACTGAACACAATCTCATGAGTCTTTTTTCTTCTGTATTTTTTTTTTTTTTAGGTTTTGTCCTCGGCCGTTCTAGAGGAGAGTGATGCTCTCTTCGCTGAGATCGCTCACCGCCTGGGGAAAACTAAAGCTGAGGTGAAAAGTAGCACTTCGAAGTTCTGGGTTGGTTATGGCACCGCAGAATTACTCAACATCAGAACTCTGGGTGTCCAGACCCGGTATTGATATTGGAAATTGGTCTGATAACCACAAAAAAAAAGAGTATCAGATTATATCGACAAGCATCTAAAATCTCCTTTAGAAGCTCTCTACCCCAGCATTTAGTCTGTCTCAGCATTTAATCCACTCGCCAATATATGATAGATATCTGGCTGTCGTTTTTTTACCCCCATCGTGGGCTAATGCAAATTTATCTCCAATTTATCTTATATTGAATTCATCATGATCTTAAAAAGTCGTATATTTGAGTTGGTGGTTCCTGTGGAAACCCTGTGTATGACTCATGCTGGTATCGTATCGTATCGATTCTAAAAGCTGCAAAATCGGCATTGGGAGGAATGACAGAGCTCTAAACACAAACGTATCCGTTTAAGATAAAAGTTGAGGAAAAAAGTTTCTTTACATAAATTAAAAGCAGGAATTTCAATTTGCTTAAATGCAATCAATAGTCTGAAGCAGCTAGAAACAGGGCAGTTCCTGAACATAACTTTTGAAACACTGTATTTTACGTCCTGGCTCTTGTGGTGGATTTTCCATGTCTGCGTTTTAGGTGGGAGCGTTGCTGGAAGCGAAGGGCCGAGCGGCGGTCGGCAGACTGGAGCGAGACATCGCGCTGCTGGAGACGGACCTGGAGGAGCTGAGGATGAGAGACGAGGAGATCGGCCAGCTGCTGCGAACCGAAGACAACGTCCAGCTGACACAGGTGACGGGGCAAAAGAGGGAGGAATCGCCGATATCAAAACCTCAGTTTTAGGAATTTAGCTTTTTTCTTTGAAGAGACGGAAGAAATCTGAGCTGCTGCTATCTGATCTGGATTGCAGTTTGTGGATTTATTCCAGAAAAATAATCGGAGTCGCCTGCTGAGTAAGACGGTTTCTGGAAACGGGTGACGGCAGCATCACGTACGTCCTTTTACTAGGAAATGAAGGGAGCCACTGGGAGAAACAAAAAACGCTTTGGAAGTAGAATAAAAAATTTATTGGGGCAATAAAAATAAACAAATAGGCTTAAAATCAATAGAAACAAGATTGATATTGAAAAACATTATTTTCTTAAAAAGCATTACTAGTACATATTTTTAGTTAATTGTTTAAATTGAAGTAAAACATTATTTTTTATTTTACTACACTTGATGTATTTGTAGACTTTTAATGTGTAATTTATTTTTTTATTTAACTTGTTACTGTTTATCTTTGTATCAAACTTTCTTACAGAGGTTTTACGGGTATTGAAATTCTTAAAGATGCTTGAATCGCATGTAGGTTTGGTCAAAGTTTGGAAAGTATTTTGTTTCGGCATAATTTCTTCCAAAGTGCTTGATATTCAAACACCACAGTTTTTTACAATAAAATGTGATTTAATCTTTGAAGAACAGCCTAAATTTGAAATGTGTTATTTATAGTTGATGCATAGAGTTATTTTTTCCTCGCTTTTTGTTGTCGAATCAGACCAAACTTTTCCAGTTTTGTGTCAAATATAAAATTAGTTCTATTTGTTAAATGCCTGAAAACTTAATATTATTTCAGAGATTTTATTTTCTAACTCTTTCATGTCGGTCAGCTGTGTAAGGTGTGATACAGACATTTCAAAGCATAATATTTTGTTATATTTTACTGTGCTTTGTCCCTACTCTATAATGCATAATGCAATATTTTATTTTATTTTATATTATTAACAGCAATAAATTATATAAGAGTGAATTCAAGGTGTATTCTTTAGTTCATTTGCCTTTGAGAACTCACCTTGAAAGTGCTTGAGTTGTACTGAGTGAAAACTGTATATGTATATATGTATATATATTTGGCAAATATTGAAAACGCAGTTTATTTTTTTCTGAAGATGAGAAATGACCCTCTAGGGCCATTAGGGCCCCTCGAGGAAATTAACTCTGCTTGAAAGATTCTTTGTCTCTAACAGAGATGCTCAGACATTAGGAGGAACGGATGAGAGGAATAAATGAGTCAGCGAGATTTTCCCCCGGGAGGGCAAAGGGCGTAATTTTGTCTTATGTCTCTTGTCTTTGCGCTTCCTCCCCAGGCGGCGGCGCTGCTCTGCATCCCCGTCGCCGCCGGCCGGCCCCCAGGGGCCTTGAGCCTGGCCCCGGAGGCCTTCAGCGACGTCAGGAGAGCGTTGAGCCACCTCCGCAGCTGCATCGAGGACGTCTGCAGGGAGGAGATCGACAGGATTGGCCGTGCGGGTATGGAGGAATCACCCGCACTGCCAAATATAGCATTTACGCCAACAAAGCCACCCTTTTCCTGACCTCTGACCCAGCTGGCTCATTCTCTCTGTCCAACATGTTGTTTTTCTTCCAGGTAATGAGAACTGCGTCCCGGCTAGAGAGCTTGTAAACGGTAAGCTTACGTAACGCAATCCTCGGATGCACCCGCACACTCCACCGTGTCCTGCCCTCTGTGGGAGAGTCGTGTCCGAGGTTTTTACATGACATTTAACGCTGCAGCCCTTAATTAATAATGCTAAAGGGCAACAAGCATGAGGGCCGGATGTTCAAGGATGCGGGGCCCCTGAGCTGGATCCGTTTTTGGTGCCCGATCCTCTTAAAGAATTTATTTTTGATTTTTTACCCATGGAAATTACAGCACATCAGAGGCGGGTAGGGAAGCCAAAAATTTTACTAAAGTAAGAGTAGCACCACTTCAATGTAGTTTTATTCAAGTAAAAGTTAAAAAAAAAAAAAAAAACAGCTGTCCAAGAAATGACTAAAGAGTAAAAAAAATATTTTGTAAAAAGTCTACTCAAATACTGAGAAACTGATGAAATTATTAGTAGTTTAATGTTTAAAAATGACATAATCAGATGGACCAAATATATTAAGCTGAGTGGACATTTTGGTCCACTTAGCGGACCATATAAGAAGAATGTAACACCATTTTGAGTTGCTCTAACAAACATAAACGTTGTGTGAAGTCAGTTGGCGTTTTTGGTCTTTTTAAATAAATGCTTTCGTCTTCGTCGTGTTGGGAAGGCGGCCAGAGTTACCGAGTGGGGAACTCCAAACCTCAGCGATCCCAATCCATGGGGCAACAAACCAGCAGGGGTATGTGGAAGATTATGGATGTGTAATTCTTTCCGAGATAAAACAATCCCTTCACAGACATTTTTTATTACATTCCTCTCTGTTTTTGTTTTCTTTTTGTAATCAACTTTTACAGCCGTTCCAGTTTCGTTCCCTCTGTCCACATTGTGCCTGCAGCCACCTGATCAGAGGATGAGGGCGGCTTTACTCAGATGTAAGGACTTTATTTGAATAACGTGAATAAACTCTGTTCTTGCTCACACTGACACAGGACAATTGGAATTCAGTTCAATAGTCAATTGTTTTTGTCTGCCGTTTGTGAGGAAAATGGGTGTGTGCAAAAGGAAATCCTCGTCAGGAAATGAAACGGAACCGTTCCCGGCCTCCCTCCTCTCCATCTTTCCATCTCATCCCGCTCTCCGTTTGTTCTTTTATGAACCACATAATGAGAATCTGGGTGGGAAATCAGAGAGCCCTCGTCTGGCCTGCCTTCCATAATGAATGACAATCATGATGTATTTATGACATTCTGGTTCATCATTAAGACCGGTGCTGGTACCTGTTCCAGCTGACAACATGTCAACGTAGCGGCACCTTGTCAGGCTTTAATAATTCACGTGGAGGAGGATGAAGGTAGAGCGAGCCTTTTGTCCCACCAGCGTCAAAATGGCCACTGAAATACCGGACGACTTATCATATCTTGGCCTGGCGCCGTCATTTACAGCGCAGTGAAGAGCCCACACAAACCATTGTTATTTTCGAAGTAAAAATCTGAAAAGTGTGGCGTGCTTTTTAAATTTAGTCTGCGCGATACAGTGCATTAGTTGGTTCATTTCACAGCTTTTTGGAGGCATCACCATACAAGCTTTGCACATGTAGGTACTGAAATTTCTCTTGGCAAAAATAGCTACTTTAGTTTTCAGTTGGCACAGAAAAAAAACAACAAATAGAATAATGTGCAAATGTGTTGGATCTGTCTCATAAAATCCTGTTTACAATATTTCTTCTATTCACTTAATATTTGACAAAAAAAATGCAGACGTTTTTTTTTCTTTTGTCTGCATTTTTTAACTTTAACAAAAAAATGAATTTGAACTTTTTCTGTTAAAAGTTCAAATTCATCAATTATCCAAATTTGTGCTAAATAGTTCAAACCAATAAATCCTGATAGGCTTCTGTTGTTTCCAAATGTAAAAATTTTAATTAAGACTTGAATGCCTTTTTTTTTTTTTTTAAGATTAGAGGAACATTTAACATTCCTCTAATTTGCTAATCTCGGAGCTGATTTTTTATCTTAGTGCTCATTTAACCGTTGACTCACTTTTCTCTCTACTGTCCCCAGTTTCATGTCGTCTCTCTTTGGACGCCGTCACAGCCCACCCCAGTCTGGTTCTCCTGGAGGAGCCTCAGGGCGTCCATTGTGGCGAGAACACCCAGCCTTATCCGCCTCACCCACACCGCTTTGATTCGGTGGCCCAGGTCCTGTGCAGGGAGGGCCAGTTTGGCGCCGCCAGCTACTGGGAGGTGGAGTGGCGGGGAGGAGGATGGGTCGACGTTGCCGTCACGTCGCTGTCGATCGGACGCAAAGGCGGCGGAAAGCCCTGCCTGTTCGGCCGCAACGAGAACTCGTGGCGGCTGCGGTGCACGCACACGGGCTACTCGGCGTGGCACGACAACCGCAAGACCACTGTGGCCGCCCCGGCCTGCTCGCGGATCGGGGTTCTGCTGGAGCGACAGAAAGGGGCCTTGTCTTTCTACAGCGTTTCGGACACGATGGTGCTCCTCCACACCTTTCAGTGCCAGTTCTCCCAACCGCTGTACCCGGCTTTCCGCTTGGACCTGGACTCCACCCTGCTCATCTGCCAGCACCCGGAAGCTAATGCTGATGCTAATGCCAGCAGGATCTAAAGGTCATTATGTCGCTGGTCATCTCCGCTCAGGAAATTTGCCAGAACTAAATTGATTTAATTCAATTGAATGCCTGTTTCTGATTTTGACTTTTTAAAATCAGAAGCCTACTCGGGAGAATCTTCTTAAATGTATTTTTAAAATAGATCTGTTTTCTACATATTTTGAACATATTATTTTATATTTAAATACATCTTTAAAATCGGAAACATCAATATTGTTTTTATGTACGATGCAGCCAAAGATCGGTAACCATTTGTCAGCCAGGTGCAGATGTCGGACAGCGACTCAGAGAATGCAAATGAAAAGTTCGAGGAGAGAATTTAACAGTTGAAAGACAAAGAAAAATGACTATAATCCCATTTTAGACTAAATCGAAGAGAAAGCAGCGGCGTGACATGTGGCATTCCTGTTACAGTATGTGAAAGCGGAAGTGACGGAAAGCCTGCAGGAACAACCGCAGTTCACCAAAGAGGAAGAGAAACACAACGACTGACAGCTTTTCTTCCAAAGAATGTAAATAACCTGTTTTTCTTTCTGCAGTTGAATTTTAATTAAAGTAAACAGGTTGGTGTGGAAAAGAGGAACGCTGTGTCAGATATCTATTTCTTTTATGTTGACCACTAAAATACGCTGTTTATAAAGACAAGAACTCAATCTATGCTTGTCAACGACATGCAACCTCTGAGAAAATACAAGTTTGTTTTCATGAAGCAAAGTGGCTTTATTTGGGATTTGAACTCAGGGAACCGAACAATTACCCAGAATGCAACTGATAATAAAGTTGCCTCGGTTGCCAGGAAGTTTTTCTTCTGTTTCAAATGTCCTTACTAAGAAAACGAATCAGAAAATGAAAATGTGGGTATGCTATTACATTGCATAGAAAATATGATTTTGATTATTTCAAAATTTCTTGGCCAATTGTCTTATTACGAATCTTAAAAGGTCTAAACAACCAGCTGGCTAAGCTGCTGGTTCATCAGTTCATTGTGCAGTGTGTATTGAGTTGAACATGTTACGCAACACTCTTCTTTCAGCTATCAGCTACATGGATAAAGAACAGTAACTGTCTCTGATGGGAACAGAGACATTGCTCTTTTATCAGTTCAGCCCGATTTCTGTGTCATAGCTACTAGTGTTGCAGCACATCCCACCGTAGAATAAAGTCTTAGCCTTCATATAAATCTTCTTAAATGAGTACATCCTAGTCCATCTTTATGGAGAAATGTAGGCATCCCTTCAACATATCTTAAGACAAGCTTTGGCCTATTTCTCCTCATCAAAAAAAAAACTCATCCGGTCCAAAATCATCTCCTTTGTTTTGACTAACATTTAAAGAAAGATTCCTGTTAAAACATCAGGTGACGAACAAACCACTAGAGCTTAAAGAGAAACCGTCTGGTTTTGTTATCTAAGAACCGTTATCAGGCGTCTGCCAAAATGCCTACTGAAGCACTCAGGAAGAGAAATGAGCAGCAAAGCATGTGACATAGTGGTTAGTTATATATTGTTATAGTGCTTGCTTGAACAGCTGCTGTAAAGTCATGCAGAAGTGTCGTAGTTGACTTGTTTTCAATAAAATTGTGCAAAAGAAGATTAGGACCACTGCAGAAAAAAAATAATAATTCCGACTTTTATAGTTATTGAACAGCATCACATAGTAGTTCAAGAAATATAACAATATTACTTGAAATTCATAAACTAAGCACATTTGTATGAGGCATATTATGCTTTTTAATTTTGCAATTTTGTAATTTCTGCCACTTGCTGCGGTAGTTTGATTTGCTGTTTATTTTATTTTATTTTTTTTTCATCCAAGGAGTACTCTGATTGGACTATGGCACGAATGGCTTCCCATAAATCGGCGCAAAACGTTATCAAGCGGTATTTGTTGCAGACCCGGGATGCAAAACCACCAACAGTTCAACTTTTGTAAAGGAGAGTAGACAAAATAAAATAACAGCATATGTTGTTTTTCACCTCCCAACCTACTTTAAAATGTCTTCCAATAAATAAAAAAAATAAAAAATAAAAAATAAAAACCTCAGACATTTTTTTTCTGACGTAGAAACGCATGTTCTGCCTGACAGTCTGCACGCAGGGTTAAACTACCCACAGCACTTCCCATGTGGAATTCAGTCACGTGACCAAAGCTCATATAAACATAGGTCATATGATTTTGTGTTAGTTTTCAATATGGCGGCCAGCTGTCGGTTCTGTGTGGCCGCTTTGCTGTTGCTCTTCAGCGGAGTTTTAAGTTTTCCTGTCGGCCAAGAGAAAAGAGACGCGAACAGCTGCGGATACCAGGTTGGTAATTTAACATTTTTACAGTCCGAAGGTTTGTTTGTTTGTTTGTTTGTTTGTTTAACCTGGTCTGGAGCTTTTTCTTTCACTTTCACGCGTCCTTATTTCCTGAGCTGTCGGCGTGTGTAAGGGAATTAGTTTATTCGCGTTTAGCAGCGCAACTTGCTACTTCCGGTCACGGAACGTCATTTGGGTTGATGGAGCGTGTCTGCGTGTCTGTGTGTCCAGGCGTGTCATCCCACCAGACCCTCCATGCTGAACGTCCACCTGGTCCCTCACACACACGACGACGTGGGCTGGCTGAAGACCGTGGACCAGTACTTCTATGGAGGTCAGTCCCGAACCAAAACCCAAACGACCCGAACCTTCAGAAATACTCTGTCATTTATTTGACCCGCAATGTTTAAAGACGTGAAAAACAATGCGCATTTTATTGGGCCACAGGAACTAAAGATGTGGAAATAGTTTTGTGCTCTTAATTTTTCAAAAAAAAATTTTAATTAAAAATTTAAATATATATATATATATATATATATATATATATATATATATATATATATATATATTTTAAATATATAAAAAACATATATTTTTTAATTTTTAAACTTGGACATGGAAGTGCAACAGAATTTTTATTTATTTATTTATTTTTGCAACATTGTTATCTTGCACCTGATAAAATCCACATTGACTTTTGTGTGTGTGTGTGATGACCAACTTAGCTAAATTTGTAAATTACAAGTAAAACCTGAAGTCGGTTGTATATTTTAATATGAATCTCACTTACATTTCCTCACGTGACGCATCTGTGTTGATGTTTCTGGACTATTCTGTCCTGTGTGTTTTGTCAACACATTTTTACTAGACAAAAAAAAACAAAATTTTTCTGACAGTTTTATGTCCTATCACTTTTGTGCCTGGTTCGAATCTCGTTGTCGTCCCTTAGTGTGTTGCTCGGATCCTTTGATTTTTATTAGTAATGATATTCAATCATCAGTGAATGAGGTGTCTCTAAACATTTTGGTAAAACTCTTGAATAACAGTTTTGTACTGTGATATTTGTAGGCAATTTAAAAATGAGTGTGGATTGTAGTGCAAATATGCTTTTGAATTAGAGGAGGACTGTTTGTCGGAACAGCTACAAAACAATCCTGTAATCATCAACTAAAATTGCTAAACCATCATTTATCAGCATAAATCAATGTTCTCAGTGCTGACGTTTGCGACCTCTTGACTTTTGCTGTTTGTGTGAAGATCGTAATGACATCCAGCACGCCGGTGTCCAGTACATCCTGGACTCGGTGGTGGATCAGCTGCTGAAGAACCCAGACAGAAGGTTCATCTACGTGGAGACGGGCTTCTTCTACCGCTGGTGGAAGCAGCAGAGTTCCAGCATGCAGCAGACGGTCAAACAGCTGGTTAACCAAGGTACAGCGCCCGGTGCTTTGTGTTCGCGTCGACGGCGGGAGTGTGGAAGCTCGTCCTGACCCGACTCTTGCTCCTCCAGGTCGGCTGGAGTTTGTAAATGGCGGCTGGTGTATGAGCGACGAGGCCACGACGCACTACAGCGCCGTCATCGACCAGATGACCATCGGCCTGCGGTTTCTGAACGAGACCTTTGGGATCTGTGGTCGTCCCCGTGTCGCCTGGCACATTGACCCCTTTGGCCACGCCCGCGAACACGCCTCACTTTTTGCACAGGTAGCTGAAGCTTGGCAGGATTGTTACAGAATGAAGCTTTAATCATGTTTGGTGAATAAGTGCTTTTAATATTAATCACACTCCTTGCTGCCATGCTTTGACCTGAAAGTTACTTTCCTGGAACGTAGATATTTTCAGCTGAACAAAGAGGCTCTTTGGGGGCTTAGATGTTACAGAAACAATGTGGCAGTTATTTAAACTTTATCCGTAAGTCAACTTGGTAACAACTAAGATACAAATTTTCTGCAGTTTTTTTTTTTCGTTTTCGCAGAACCGACATGGAACTTTCTTGTTGTATTTGTGGAAAACGTATGAAACTTGCATTTGGTTACTTTATGTCCAAAACCTTGTTAATGCAGGGTCATATTTAAAGCTTTTATTAAGGATCTAAGGGGCTAAGAAGATCCTAGATAATATGTATTAATTTGTAGAGTAATAAAAACAGGGGGCGTGACAAAATAATCCTATAATGAAGGAAAAAAAAGCAAGACTTCCAGTTTCAATTGATTGATTTATGTTTGTTTTTGTTTCATTCTCTTATTTAAAGGCTATTTTTGTATGAAAGCACATTCAGAACATTATGTCAAATTACTGGGAGGTAAATAAACTGGCCAGGGTTGTCTACAATAAGCTGAGCTGGCAGACAAGTTGGGTTCTGTTGAGTCCAGTTGAAGACTATGTTCAGGTTACTGACTCTGGTCAGACATCCATCCTGTAGTAAGCTGGAAATTACTCTCCACCTTCTATGTTGCACACTCCAGGGTGTTTTTGTTTTTTTTCTTTACACTTTTTACCCTCACCGGTGAGCCAGGGTTTGGTTTTAGTTTACGTTTATTTATTTATTTATTGGAGAAACGCCTCACTGATCAGGTGGGGACGGTGTCACACTTTAAGATCCGAACGCGGTGCAGGTAAAAACAGCTTCTGTTGTGAGGTCCAGTCGAAACACTGATGCATTTTTTCCTCCAGATGGGATACGACGGCTTCTTCTTCGGTCGCCTGGACTACCAGGACCGGACTCGCAGGATGAAGGCGAAGGAGCAGGAGCTCCTCTGGAGAGCCTCAGACAGCCTCACACCACCCATGGCTGACCTCTTCACCGGTAAAAAAAAAACCCCAAAAAATTCCTCCTCCACGCTTCATAACCTGCTGATGCAGCAGTGTTTTTTTTCTTTTCTTCTGCGTTCAGGAATCCTTCCAAACGGGTACAACCCTCCAGAAGGGTTCTGCTGGGACCAACTGTGCGCCGATGCACCAATCAGAGACGACCCCGACCTCGAGGACTACAACGTCGACGATGTTGTCCAGCGCTTCCTTCACGCCGCCAAGAGTCAGGTCTGTTGAGATGGTTGAATTTTACAGCTGCATAAAAAATGTCATTCATTTTGCTTCATCTGTTGAGCAATTTTATCTTAATGCAATACATATAAATTCAGGTTTGAGGTAACAGCTTCTTGTTTTGAAGACATTAATAAATAAACCTCTGGATAATTCTTTCTCTTTCTGAGAAATGTGGGAAAAGAAAGGAAGAAGGAGATGGGAGTAGAGGGAGAGAAAGAAAAGGACAGGAGTCAGTAGAAGTCTGCCTCCACACCTGAAGAAAGAGGGGAAAAAAATAATAAAACATCAACTCTTTCCAAAAGGAGATTAAACTGATTTTCTTTATATTGTTGATTGTTTTATATTTATAGCTCTTTAATATTACAGACAGATTTGCTGTATTTTCTCCACTTCTCCGGTCGTTTGCATAAATCATTCATTTTTCTGTTTTCTTTTTCCCTCTAAGGCATTAGTGTACAAGACCAACCACATCATTATGACCATGGGCTCAGACTTCCAGTACGAGAACGCCAACCTGTGGTACAAGAACCTGGACAAGCTGATCCGCTACGTCAACGAGCAGCAGGGCAACGGCAGCAACGTCAACGTCCTCTATTCCACTCCATCCTGCTACCTGCAGGAGCTTCACAAAGCTAACCTGACCTGGTGCAGCCGACATCTGGAGCGCAAACGTGAAGCCTGACATCATTTTATATAAGTCACTATATCAACCGCATTTCTCTTTGTCAAGGCCTCTGAAGACGGACGATTTCTTCCCCTACGCGGACAACGCTCATAACTTCTGGACGGGATACTTCACAAGCCGACCGGCGCTGAAACGCTACGAGAGGATCAGCAACAGCAACCTGCAGGTAACTGCAGTTCACTTGCTTTTCTGGTTTTTAATCACTTTTTCAGATTTATAGTTGGATGTATTTTTCTTTATTTTCCTCCTTTTTTTTTTTTTAATTTGACAGTCTTGTAATCAGCTGGAGGTTTTGGGCGGTCCAGTTTCCAGGAAGGGGCCGTTTGGACAGGGTGACAGCAAGACTTTGAGTGAGTATTTATTTATTTATTTATTTATTTATTTATTTTTGTTCAGTTGATTGGTGGAAGCTTCTTGTGTTCAAACCTTTTTATTGAATATCTCAGTATTGGTGGCTCTACAGGCTTTCCAGACCTGCACTATACTGTCAAAACAATGAGAACATTATGCAAATGGGGATGATTGAACTTCTTTTAAATTTGTCATACGATCAGTTGTTTTATTATGCAAATGGGGATGATTGAACTTCTTTTAAATTTGTCATACGATCAGTTGTTTTATTGATTATGGTGAGTGGCTTATGACAAGTTCTTCCATCACTTTTTGCATCTGATGGTCGATATGTAGTTTTTGATAGAGTTGTAGTTTTTTTTTTTATTTTTATTTTTTTTTCCATTTTACCATCATTAATAAATAGGATAACTGGTGTGCATTAGAGAATATAGTGCTTTGTCAAACTTTGACAAAACTATTTACAACCTTCTATTGGTGTCGGTGCATCTAGAGATGCTAAAATACATCAAATATTAGCTGTATACATATTTATTTCTTTTGCATTTCTACATGAATTTTGATGAAGTTTATTCCCTGGTCTGCAGGGAAAGCGATGGCTGTGGCTCAGCACCATGACGCAGTGTCAGGAACAGAGAAACAACACGTTGCTGACGACTACGCCAAGAGGCTAGCCAAAGGCTGGCAACACTGCCAGGTAAATGAGATGATGGTCATATTTCACCTGCTTTAGTCGCGTTTAAACATTCTCTCTTATCATTTTATGCTGTATAAAACATGCATTTGTTGTGTGTTTTTGTTTGTTTTCCACCAACTGTCCTCGTCCAGGTTTTGGTCAGCAACAGTTTGGCTTCCCTCACTGGCTCTTCTGCTGAAAGAATCTACTGTGATAACCTCAACGTCAGTGTGTGTCCTCTAACCGAGTCCAGCAGCAAGGTGAACACACACACACACACACACACACACACTCACTCATAATGATTCACTGTAAACCTGGATCCTGTATTAACCATGTCTTATCCCTAATAGTTGTTAAGAACTCCGGTCCATATAATCTGAACTCTCATCTTCTAATATAAGATTTTAACATTGATTCTGTTATTAGACACTCAGTGTGTTTGTGTCTCGTCGTTCTGGTCCAGTTCTCGCTCAGTGTGTACAACCCTCTGGGTCGGCCCGTCACCTGGCCCGTCAGGCTGCCGGTCAATGGGACGGTGTACGCTGTCACTGATGCTCAAGGAAAACCCGTGGACTGTCAGGTTTGTCAATCTGTTCCTCCCAAGCCCACAGCTAAAGGAAACCTCCAAGTGTGCCCCCCTACGACTTCTTCTTTGTGTTTTTATTTTCTTTTTGAAGGTGCTTCCTGTGTCCAGAGCCACACAGAAAGTGAGGAGGAGCCGCGGCTTCGCCAGGAACGAGCTGGTGTTCCAGGTCCGAGCGCCTCCTCTGGGTTACAGCAGCTACTCTGTGTCCCTGCTGCAGGACGGGCCGCCATCGTCCTCACCGCAACGCCAGGCGCCCACCAGCATCCAAAACAAAGTACGTGTTCAGAAAGATGAACTGAGTCCACCACGCTTAGAAATGAGCATGATAAAATCAAAACTGACTAGTGGCTCTTTCTTTTACGATGTGCTTCAGTTCCTTCAAGTCACCTTTGACCCTGACACTGGCCTTTTGTCTGGCCTCAGCAACCTGGAAACCAAACAGACCATAAAGCTTTCACAAAACTTCTACTGGTTGGTGTTACTTCCAAAGCAAAAACAAAATGTGTTTAAATTCAGGTTTTTGCCTCAAGTTTCCAAAAGATAAACAATAAAAAAATAAAAGCACGTGTGTTTGGGCGTTTTAGGTACAATGCCAGTGACGGCAACAATGACGAGAGCCGGCAGACGTCTGGAGCCTACATCTTCAGACCCAACTCCTCCACACCTGTCATGGTCAGCAGTAAGGCCAGAGTGGAGATCTATCAGGTACCACTGCATTGACGTTTGACCTCATGTTTATGTATTTAAACTCCCAGGCTTCTTACTTTGACACAGTGATTGATTTCAAGGTGTCCGTGCATCCATATCTCTAAAATTAAGGCCTTAAAATGTCTTGAAATCACAAACTAAATGTAAACTGGCCTTAAATATGGTAACCACATTTATTCATATTTTCAAGTGTATTCATCTGAAGAAATAATTATTGTTGCTGAACAAAGAGTGTAGAAAAATGGTAAAGCTAAAAATCCTGACGATATAGAAAGTTTGAGGTTTTTCAACATCGTTAACTGGAGTTTATCACGACGACATTAAATCGGAATTGTATAGCGATGCAAAATGTATCATGATAAACGATACAACCGGGACACTTTGTTAAATTACAAAATGGATTCCAAAAAACAAGTTTTCTAACAATTCTGTAATATCGTGTGAACAGAACTCGGTGGTGCAGGAGGTGTGGCAGTGGTTCGCTCCCTGGGTGTCTCAGGTGGTCCGACTCTACGCCGACAGCAAAGCCGTGGAGTTGGAGTGGACGGTCGGACCGGTGCCGGTCAGGTGAGTGCCAGATATTTACGAGTTAGGAAAATAATCTGTATCTGTAGTAGGCGAATGTTTTAGACACCTTGTTTTGAATGTGAATGTTTGATTTTGTGTTTTAATCTGTTTATTGGTCAGTGATGACCAGGGGAAGGAAGTGATCACTCGTCTGGACACCAGCATTAAAACCGCAGAACTCTTTTACACCGACTCAAACGGCAGAGAAGTTCTCCAGAGAAAGTAAGCAGATGTCTTTTAGATATCATAACGTCTAAAAAAATAAATAATAGTAAACGTTAGATGAGTGTTTTGGATTTGTTTCAAACAGGAAAGATTTCCGTCCCACATGGCAGCTCAAGCAAACGGAACCCATTGCTGGAAACTATTACCCCATCAACTCCCGCGCCTTCATAAAGGTCTTAATTACTTTTTTCTTTTGCTAATCACTTTTTAATCTTTTTCTTTTATTTCCTGCAATTCCACAAACATTTTACCTTGCGTTTGTGTTCAGGATGACACGGACCAACTCACAGTAGTGACGGATCGCTCACAGGGAGGAGCGAGCATATACAACGGATCCCTGGAGATCATGGTACAGCATATTTACACTTTATATCCGTTTAAAACAAGCAGCAAGCGCCAATACTGAGGCTTCAAGAGAATGCTGCTCCACTCCTTTCCTTTCATGGGTCCAAACATTGAGAACAGGAAGTAAATGTACAGAGGGATAACTACAACACATTGTATTAAATTAATTTTTTTTCTGTGGTAATTGTCCATTTTTAAACATTTTTTTTCATCTAATAACACCGGTTGAGGGCCTAAAGTACCTCAATTAGTTAAATAGTTATTAGCTAAATCAGAAAATGAGTATGAATGCCTTGCTGTGGAAGCCATCTTAAGCATTCAGCATGCTGATGTGAGGAAATCTTCAATGGTGCAAAGTAAGTATTTGCACAGTGTAGCATGAGAGTATGCTGTGTTGTCATTTTAATTGTTAATCGCATAAAAGTTACAAAAGAAATAGCAGCAGCATTGAGTGTGAGTTGTGTGTTATCTTTTTATAATTGTAACTTCCATTATTCGGAATTGGATTCCTTATCATCCCTGCTTTGTTTGGCTAACGCTACATGTTTAATGAGACCGCTAGCGTTCCTCTGCAGCTCCACCGCCGGCTGCTGCATGACGACTACCGCGGCGTCGGTGAAGCCCTTGATGAGAGTTCGGGGCTCTTCCCTGACGGCCTGGTGGTCCGCGGTCGCCTCCTCCTCTCCCTGGAGCCGCCTGCCACCGCTGCAGACACACACCGCCCCCTGGCGCAGGAAGTGGTATCACAACCGCTGCTGTCGTTCACCAATGGAAACCTGAACCCGAACGCACGACTGGAGGTTCGGATTAACACACCGCATCTCTGACAGACTAATGACAACTAAGAAAGGAGTTGTCTTTTTTTTTTTTTTTTTAAGTTTTCAGGCCTTCAAGCATCGCTGCCCCCTGCTGTTCACCTCCTCACACTGAGTCAGTGGGACGAGGAGTCCGTCCTGCTCAGGCTGGAGCATCAGTTCCAGAGCTGGGAGAGCAAAACCAGCTCCCAACCCGTCACAGTCAACCTTCAGGTCAGACATTCAGAACTCATGACTCTCCTTAGAAAGAGAAATATTTCACCAGTTCTCTTTCTAGCTACTTTTATGTTTAAAAACAGTGAATTAAATGTGCTTGAACATGCCTTTGAAACGGTTTCTGTCTTCTTTGTGTGTGTGCAGAAGCTGTTTTCCACTCTGGATGTTCTGGGTGTTTCTGAGCTGAACCTTTCAGCCAATCAGTGGAAAGATGAGGTGAAGCGTTTCGATTGGTCTCCTGAAAAAGGTAAAGGTCATTCTAACAGGTGTCAAACACTCTGGAGGGATAGAGCGTAACATTTCAGCTTTACATTATGGAAGGTGAAGAACGCCAAATTATAGAAAATAAACACTAATTTATTAGAACTGGGAATAAATACCAAAATTATTATATGATTAAATATAGAATAATCATACATCCCTCACTTAAGTGTATTGATTTTTGAGTGTGGAAAAATTCAGTATAATTATTTCATGTTCTATTACTGAAGCACTTGTTACGATTCTGAGGTTCATATTTCACAGGAAGTGTGGAAGCAACTAGAATATATTGATTTAATAAACTCTCTGCTTGGGAACGGACCGTTTTACTACAGGCTGCTTTGCTTTGATGCTAACAAGTGAGGCTTTATTACACCTCTTACATATTTTTAGTTGCATGCTCTAATAATCAACCTTTTTTCTTGGCAGAAGAGAAACCCCTGCTGAAGACGCTTGAGGATCCGTCTGTGTGGGAAATCACCCTGAGGCCCATGGAGATCAGAACGTTTTTACTCAGGGTCACATTTAAATAACCGATCATGTCCCTCTGATCCAAACGGAGGATTCCTCAAATATCACCTTAATCTGCAGTGAAAGGGATTGGAAAATAATTTTTATTCATGCTTGTCTTTGTACTGTTTGCACTAGTGACAGGCATTAAATTGCACAATTCTCATGTTTTAGCTGAAGACATCTTCAGACGCTGCTGTTGGCGTCTTCTTTTCAGAAAAGCAATCGCCCAAATTTCAGATGATTTAAAGACAACCCTGCAGGAGTGAAATAAAGCAAAAAAAAAAAGTTTGAATGTCGAATAATTGCAGTCATTTTAAAAGTTAGACCAGTCAATAGATTGGAGCCACACAATATGAATAAAACCTGAAACAACTTTGTTATTACTGAAACTGCTGCTGAACAGCCCACAACACTTCCTGTCATATTCCAAAATATAAACAATATTTCATATAAATATTGTTCATATGCTGAAGGCTTTTTCAGTTTGCATTCACTTAGTATTACCAAATTGTCTTCACAGTACTTTGATTAATCATGATATTCCTCAGTAGGATGCTGTTCCTGTTACCGCCCCCTTGTGGTAGCAACAAAATGTTACAATTAGACATCTTTAAACAGGAGGCAATGCTGTTTGTCATTTTCTCTCTGAATGATGCGGATCATAACCGGTACTCACATGATGCCTGTCACTTTCATTAAAAATGAAATGAACCTTTTAAGATCTTTGAATCTTTCCAACTTGGAGCAGTGACTGTTTGCTTCTGCTGCAAATTCGCCTTAATCCTCTGATTCGTCTTCACTGAATTATGCTGCACTATGAACAGCCTGTTTAAAACCCACTTTTTACAACTTTTTGTGAATATTGAAATGCGCACTTTGTTCGTTAAATCTGCTTCAGTTCAAGCTGCAGATATGAGAGTTCAGAGGGCAAAACCTTGTGATTATTTGTAGGCTCCATCAGTGGCTCAAAAACTAAATCCACTAATGGTTTGGACTAAAACTGGAGCTGTGATGAGGAATATTTTGGATAAAAGGACAATCAAGCAAAAATCTTTTTAAATTACATATTCTGTAAGTATATAAAGAATATTGAGGAAAGTAGATTGTTTTTTTTTTCCAGGAATGATCCACAACTGGATAAAAATCTTAATTTTGTCTGCACTGTGAAATTTCTGAACCATCTGCTCATTTATAAGCAATTTGATGTAGATACAGGATTGTTTCCATGTCTAGAAACAATTGACTGTCTTTGTTACCAACTGGTGCCAAATTTTACTGACCAACATGTGCAATATTTTGTTTTACTCATATATACATGTTTTTACAGCTGAACAAGCGTCTTAAAATAAAATTGTCAATTTGCATCCGTTGTCATTCTTGCTTCAAAAGTCAAGTTTTTCTATAAAATTTCAGGTTTTTTTTTAATCAAAACTCTCTGCCTCTTCAAATAAAGACATTTACAAGTTGTGTTTTGTTTTTTCTAACTGTCTCGAGTCAAATTTTTGGACATGAAACTGAGACCATTTCCAAAAATCTGGAAGTTTCCTAGGTATCCAAAATCTTAAAGTTTCAACTTTTGAGAAACTTAAGATTTTTTAGAAAAGTTTGACAAAAATATTAAGTTTGAGAATACAAAAATGATTGAAATTTTTTCTTAAAAACAATTGTTTCAGAAAAAGAAGTGGAGCAAATTTAAACTTCTCAAACTTCAATTGTTTATTTTGAGAAGCCAAAAATTTGAAGAAACAAATTTTGACGCCTAACCTGCTTGACAGTTTGACAGATTTCTAAGTTTTGAGAAATTCTGAAACTTTTTAGATTGTATGGGGGGTCAAAGAGGAAATGAGGGTGACGGAAATCACCACCAACATAATCAAGTCGACTGCATTTCCATTTACCTTAAAACTTCACAAATTGGAATTACGAAAATGACCACTTTGAACAAACGTTTGACATTTGTGAAATTGTAATTTTTCCAACACTATTGGAACACCGACAGTTTGTGCACATTTGTAGTGTGTCAAACATTTTCAACTCCAGAGCTTCTTATTCAAATAGTTGACTTTATAAAATCTCTGCATGTTCATCCATAGCAGCGACCAGAGAGCTTTCAAAAAAAACTACAACTTTATTGTGGCAATTCATACATCCTTAAACCTTCTGTAACAATAAAAAAAAAAATAAAAATAAAATCACTTTTTTCTGACTCCTGTAAATGTGTACGGACTGTTTACCTGTGGAGTCCCGGCAGGTGGAGACGGGCTGCCTGTGTGGCAACACTGCAGATCAAGGACAGACTGAGGTTAAATCTCAGTCGCACTTTTCAGGTGATTGGGCTCCATTTCAAGGAATAATAAAAAAAAATTCAAAAAAAATTTTCAAAAATCTCACTGAAACACTGTGCAGTTCATAAAGTGTAATCTGTCTCTTCTTGTATGAACCGTCATATTTACAAATCAACTGTTACTGAATGATCTTCTACCCTGTCCGGCTGCTGAAGTCAACTGGAATTAATCAAAAGCTTCACATCAAGAGCAAAAAATGGTTAAAAGCCAAAAATGGGTAAAGTGGACTCAGCCGTGCCAAAAATAACCACAAAGAAATATACATATATATATTTATAGATATATCTGGCCACAGCTCTGGTCACTTTACAGCCTAATCTGAACGTACTGTCACTTTAATTAAAGGTCCTCGTGTCAATATGGTGGAATAAGCAGGTTATCTTCAAGCACTAAAGCACTAAATTACAGCAGCACTCCAAAATGACACACTGGGAGGAAACGCCTCGCCCTCCGACACACAATGATACTGGAAAACTTCAATATGCAAAAGGCAGCAACGAACTGAAACCAAACAAATGAAATTTAAAAAAAAAAAAAGCATCCTGCTGTTGATTATTCCAACCTACAAATCAATGAGCAAAACCTGTACGGTGCAGTGTGATCGGTGGGAAACGAAACGCTGTTTCCTCTACAACATCGATTTTTCTGTTTTTTTTTTTGTTTTTTTTCTTTTCACCTGAGAATGGGCTATTGCATCCGAAGGAGGAAAACCTAAATTTGTGTCACATTACGTTTGTTCCCATGTTGCAGAGAAAGAAAAAAAAAGATGCGGCCTGCAGGATGCAGGAGTATCGTTTTTAAATAGCCGGCATAAACACACCCGAGTCTTTGTCTATAATAATAATAATAATAATAATAATAATAAGCTTTGGAGAGAAACAGAGAAGAAAAGAAAAAAAAAAAAAAAGAATTTTAGAGCTTTGTTCCATTTCCCCATCCGTCCAGAAAAAGAAAAACCCTCCTGGAGCTCTTCGGGTTTTGGGTGGAGCACCCCCAAAGAAAATGGACAACCTCCGTCATGTTAGCCATCTTTTTTTTTGTTTGTTTGTTTTTATGTTTTGCATAGCCAGACAGTGGCATGAGCTTTGCAACCACTTGAAGAGTTTTGAACAGAGAGCCGTCAGTGGAAGTGGGGGTGTAGGGGTGGAGGGGTGGGGGTGGTCTTGGTCCATATGAGCCCCCACCCTGACCCGGGGCTGGTCCCTCCCAACCGCGCAGCCTCCTGCTCACAGAGCGGGCTCTTTCTGGCGCTCGCGTCCGTTAGACGTCTTCTTCACTTTGGAGATTCCCTCCAGAGCGCCCGACTCCGTCACTCTGCGCAAAGAAGAAGAATCCTTCATGTCAGACTGGGATGATTTCAAATGCAAAACGAATGAATAAAACGAGGGAGTGCACCGATCCACTTTTTCCACTTCCAGCTGGTACAGAAAAACAAAGCTGGCCAAACTTCTATTGAACCGCTAAACTTTGCTTGTTTGAGACAATAAGAGTTCTTTCCCAATATCAGAGCCGATACAGATATTAATACAGGGTCGGTGCAGCGCCTCCTCTGACGCACTCACACTTCATCCATCTCCACGTCCTCCTCGTCCAGCGGCAGCTGCAGGTACGGGTTGTTGGACGCCGGCCGGAACTTGTAGCCAGTCAACACGAAGAAGATCAGAGTGGACACTTCCACCAGAAACTGAGGACCAGAGGGAGGCGAGTGTTTTAGAGGCAGACCGCCGTGAACTCAAATCAGCTCCAGCAAAGACTTGTTCGCATTTTAACTGTTTATTTTACTGACGACTAATTTAGCAGTCAATTATTTTTGACGACTAATCAATTAATCGGATTTTTCATTTAACTGCTTAAGCAAATTTTTTTTTTTTACAGAATATTTGAAATGCACAAGAAGGAAATGAACAATGACTTTTTAAATAAAAAAAATTATGAATTTTGTTGCATAAATGCAGTGACAGGATTATTTAGTGAATTTGAACCAGTTCAAAATAAAATTTCACCACAACATATTTACAGATGCTTTTTTTTTAAATCCTAAATGCAAAACACATTTACATTATACTGCACAACTTTAGCTTAATTACTGATCTTTCATCATATTGACTGTATTTTTTAAAGTCTGTATATCCAGTTAATCAATTGCTACATTTGTTGACAATTATTTGAATAAATGATTAATCAGAATGAATCCAAATAATCATTTCAGCCGTAGTTTGTTTTGTCACTGAAGATAATCCCAAATTCAGTTTCTCTGAAAAGCTGAATATTAATAGAAGATGATGAAACAGTTGTGCGCAGACAGAGCAGCAGGCTGGAGAAAACACTCTACTGGTCGCAAACAGAAATGAAATGATGAAAATGTAATTAAATAACATGTTGGAGTCTGCTGTGGAGCTCCTGCAGTCTTACCTCATAACACCACTGCCACTGGAAGGGCATTGTGATCTTCAGCAAAATGGCTATTATCCTCGTGAAGTAGATGTAGCACACGATCTACAATCAACGGATTCAATCAAAGGCAGAAATCAGACAGAATTCATGATGTGAAGCTTCCTGTAAAATCCTGGCAACTGCACCGGGAGATGCTGTGATTTGATAAAAGTGTTCTTGTTCAAATACAAAAAGGTTTCTTTTGTTTGCTTTTTAACTAAAACTGAAAAATAGCACCTTCATCAAAGCTATCTCCATTTTTGTTCGGGTAATCTGATTTTACAGCTGCCAGGAAATAAAGACGTTTCTGTAGGACAAACTGATCTCAGGTCAGTTCTGCTGAGGCGTCTGTCTCTCTCTCACCATGACGTAGTAATGCCTGAACAGTTTGAGCTTCTCCAGGTTCATGGCAGCTGGAAGAAACAGAACCCATGTTTAAAGCAAAGAAGACAAACATGATGACGCGTTCACTTGACTCAGGGAAAAACCAGCCCACCTTTCCCGTCTGTGCTGGAAGCCTCCTGTAAGTGACGGATGGACCTGCAAACACAGAGAGACGAGAAAACACATCAATCTACAGATCCTTGAATGTTTCATCAGCTCAAATTAACGCTACGCTACACAGGTGGAAAATTCAAGTCACAGCCGACCAGTCGCACATTCATACACCGACGTGCAATTAGAGGTTAACCTCCGACCCCCAGAAGGAAGCTGGAATCGAACCCACAACTTTCAGGTTCCGAGACGATTACTCTCTGCGCAGAACTCTGCTAGCGTTCTTACAAATAAGCTGAGTTTACTTAGCAAAAACTCTTACTTATCTACACAAAGTCAGATTATTGAAACAGTAAACTTGGATTTAAACAAATATAGTCCATCATTTCCATTTTCTTCAAAGTTTTATATATTTTTATAAATCAAAATGATAGTTTTTTCTTAGATTCTCCATTTTAATTCCACGTTTTCCCAAAGTAAACATTATTCCACCAAAACAGTTTCTATAATCATATGGTTCATAAAAACAAAAACTTCTGTACCATTAAAAACAGTATTAAGAGGGTATATTTTAATGACATATCAATTCTGTAAAGCTTCTACAAATCTATCAGTTTGTTATTTATAGGCATATTGGAGATTAAAAAAAGCAGAACAAATTACTGTCAAATTGAGAAACACTTTTTCCACATTATGACCCTCATGAGTGATCACAGCCACAATGTTCATGATCCATAAGTCCAGATCTATTCAGGCTAATTCTATGACCTGTGGTCTGAGTGACGTCATGCTTTATTTTTATATTATATTTAAAATTTCTAATTGCACTTTCTGAACAATTTGAAAGAAAGTTTTTTGGAGTTGGATTTTTTCATGTTTCACTAAGATAGTCAACCTATTGTTTTAGTCAGTTTCAGTTTATTATTTACTTTACATTGGCTGCTATCCTCCTAAGTGCACAAACTGAACAAATATAAGTTTTACATTAGCTTGTGAAGCTATTGGTGTAGCTAAGTGAGATGTACTGCTGCACAGTTATCAAATAAATCTGTAACCCAGATTATTTGATAACTAAATAAATTGACTTAAACAGTCAGTCAATTTAGCACTAAATCTGAAATGGTAGAGAAAAATGTGCGCCGGTGCATCCCTCGTGTAAACCAACAAAACTAGATCTACAGTTAACACGGCCTCAGGCTGCGCATCACACTGACCAGACGACGGGGAACAAGATGGCTCCGCAGCAGATGAGGTCCACCAGGAAGAGGATCTCCTTCCACAGATAGTACTCACTGGAGCCTTCCTCTGTCGACTCGATGATGATATAGGCAACGTTCGCCAGCACCTGGTAGGAAAACACACACACACAGATTTATTGGAAATGCACAAACTTCAAACTAGATGCAGGTTCCCAAACACACACACACACACACACACAGAGTACCTGCAGAGGGATGACTATCATGAAGATCTTCTTCTCTTTGTCAGAGAGGATGTATTTAACGAAAGCCCAGCCCGTCCCAATCAGCGCCAGAGTGATGAACAGGAGCGCCCCCTTCAGCCTGACAGAAACAGGAGTATTAATGCAGAATGTTAAAAACAAATAGGATCCAAACTAGAGATGAATGACATATCAGGATCAACGTTGGTATCGGACGACGTTCATCACTTTTTGACGTGATAATTAAAAGTGTGCCAATGTAATAACTGTCTTATACCGTATTTTCCGGACTATAGGTCACTTCGGAGTGTAAGCAGCGTAAGCCAAAAAAATGTGTCATGAAGAGGAAAAAAGAAATCATATACCACTGGACTCTATGAAAATAACTGTGACTTATATTCCAGAATATTCAGTATTTTCCTAACTATATTTCCGGTAGTTGTTTGGCCATGTGAGAGAGATGGTGCACCACACAATGTTCAACTTCAGCAGAAAGCCCGTTTCAGTGGTGTGGTCCATTATTTTTTATGGTAGAGAATATGTATATCAGCTAAAATTTTTATAACAATGCATCCCTAATAAGAAAATAAACAAATATCCAGCAGAAATAACTCACAGGTGTGTGATATAATACATGACGGCCCAGCCTTCGATAGGATGACCCTCGATGTTGATAAAGTGGTAGTTGATCTGTGAAAAACAGAAGCCATGGACATATAAACTACCTTGTCTGTTGTGATAAAACAGAAAATGCCTCAAGCTGTTTGAGAACATGAAGAGAATTACGAGCACTTTGACCTACACTGTGGAAAACTAAAGAAGTGGACTTGGTGAATGCCAGTGCAGCCATCAGCCAGTGGATCTTAAACACGCTGTATCTGTAAAGAAGCAGATGAGGGAAAAAAAACTTCATATTTAAGTTATAGAAAGGCAGTTTGTGCTTTTCTCTGACCTTATGGAATAAAAATGTCACTGTGGTTGATGATTCTTTGTGTTTCTGTTTTATCTGCAGTGTTTTTTTTTGGTTTCTGAACGTCGTATCCAGAAGTGTTGCTGGCGTCAATTACTTTCACACATGTGGATTAAATGCTGCTACCTTCACTCACCAAAGATAAAGTGGTCCAAGGTCTGTAGTGTGAACTTGGCTTATGTCTCAACAGGATGTGGGTGCAATAAATAAATTAAGTCGGCTGCGGAGATTAGTTGCTCCTTGAGCCTTATCTGCCTTTTAAAGTTCAAAGGACTGTGTGCGTGTTTGGTTTGGGTGTGGGACTCTCCTGTGTCCTGCAGGTGTGAACCCTCCAAAAGATAAACAACCTGAGAATCTTGGGTTTATGCTAGTTAGCCATCTGGCTAACTTTGTGGCCTGTGTGGTTAGCGTGATACTAAAGTCTTAAACTCAGTAAAGATACCAAGAACAGTATCCCCTTTATGCTTTGGATACTCCATCAAACACAAAAACCACAGAATGACATCAGGAAAGATAAAAAGAACCTAATCAATAACAATGATAATGTTTTCATTGTCCTAATCAGAGCAAACAACAAAAATAAGGAGAATCGGTACCCAGTTAGATGAAAAATAAGGATTAGCACATGTAGCGAAACAGGAAACTAGACAGATGAGATACGATGAAGCTTGTACTTTTGATTCAGTTTTTGGAAAGCAGGTTTTTCCAGCGCTTTAATCATCAGAGATCCGAACAAACAAATCTATTCATCAGCAGTTCTGCTTAACGAGGTTAGCTTGTGTCGTCTGATATGTTTAATGCTGCTGTAAACAAGGAGCTATGGGAGCTTTACCAAACTGTTTAAATCTGTGTAAAAAATGCATCTTTAGGATGTTCGCCCACTTCGTTCAATCACCCCTGTTAGCAGTGACTTAATGTTAGCCTAAGGTGCAAGGATGCATCATAGGCTTTGCTTGAAACCATCACATGAAAAGCGGCTGCTGCGTTCACAGACAATCGAAGTTTTATTACGTTTTTTATGTCCACCTCGATACGACAAAACCTCTGGGATATAAAAGAAATCACAATGTGAGTGTAATTCATGCCATGTACCTGTGCTTCATGAGCGTGTAGACCCACACCATAGCAGCAGTGAAGAAGACTCCGGCCATACATATGTAAAGACGAGACAAGGGGATTTCGGCTGCAGACAGGAAGCTCCCTGGGTTCCTCTCTACCACATCCACCTGCAGGGGATTGTGGGGAAACGTCAAATGAACAGCTATCAGACGCCTGAGGGCTGGCAGAGCATTGCCAACGCTCGTTGACTCACCGTTAAGCCGTAAGGCTGCTTGACTCCGGCCACCCTGTTCTTACAGAAGTGGAACTTCAGGCTGTACAGACCCTGATCCTTTGGGCCGACGACCAGGCGGAACTGTAGAGGAGGAGACACGTTAAGCCAGACGCAACAACTATCGATATGCAGCACTGGATTGGACGTCGTCCATCAGCCGCTGCAGCAAGTGAGGCGCTCCTTCAGTCTCTGCTGCTACGCATCGAGTCACGTCCACAAAACCATACTGTTCCAGTGCAGAATGAGCAGGAAGCGGTCACAAAATGGCACATTTAATTTTAACCTGATTACTACAAAATGACTCATCAAAGACGAGAAAATTACAGATCTTCTGATAGGTGAACTATGCATCCTTCCTGGATTTTAATCTAGAAATATTTTACTTTCTGAGAGAGGACTAAGTAGATCTGTTTTTTTACATTGGTCAATAATTTAATTTTGCATAATTGCGGTTGTAGAAGGCACAGTATGTTCAAGTTTAACTAACTATTGTAATGTAATTGTGCATGTAACGCCATGGACCATTGATCTACATCAATCCTGTAGATATCCAATCCTGTAACATACATCAAGGAGCAAAGCCAACCAAACGCTGCCAAATGTTGTCTAAATGAGGAGAAAAGGGCACTTACGCTGAAGTTGTAAAAGCCATTTGTTTTGTCCAGGGCTAAAATCGGCTTGACTGAACCGTTCAGCTGCAAGAAATTCCAGTTAAGACGCTGATTTAAAACTGCACAGATATGTAGCCACAAGAAAAACAAAAAAAAAAAATCTCACCAGGAATGTAGTTTCCTCCACTTTCTTCACATCCTCAACAGTGTTTGACTTCTCGTTTGCTGGTGGTTCTTTTTTCTGACCTTCTGGGATCTCTTTATTATCGTCTGCCTTTGCAATTGAATCGCCTGGTTTTGAATCGCCAGCAGCCCTCTTTGTGACCTTCTTTTTTTCTAAACAACAGAAATGGAGGCATAGAAACGCATCAAGATTAACTTTAAAACGGTGGCGCAGTTCACTCTGCAGCAGTTCATTTGAGGAAACGTTAGAATCAGCAACACAAACCTTTACTTTCATCCGACTTGGCTTTGGCAATCAGGAAGTTATCCTGAACGCCCATGGCGCTCACGTTGACTCTAGACGGACAGAAGTCAAACGCTTAACCTTCGCACAAAGCTGTGATACATTAGGAACTTATGATCCTAAAACTACACGCACCCCAGATGCTTGCTGTCAATGAGAAAAAGAATGAGGGGTTCGTCGTTGGTGGTCTTCGTCGCTGTGAGCGGGCACGCCTCGTTCTCCTCCGCCTACAGAGAACACAACAAAAAAAACAGTAAAAAAAAACATTAGAAATGAATAACGTTGAACAGATATGATATCATCAAGGGTATGTTTTACTAAACCGAATACTGATTGAGAGCTGTAGAAAACCAGATGTTTAAATATGAAGGCGGGTACTCACTGTGTACGACAACACCCCATTGACTCGAGACCTGGACAGGCTGAAGCCAACCTAAAGCAGACAACAATGTGGACATGAATCAGCTTTCGATGTGATTGGCATTGGTTTCCATCAATAGACAGAGAAAACCTATATATCATGACAGGTTAGGCCTGTCGTTTTGAGATCATTTTCCTTTAGCATAATGTTGATAGAATAATGATGCAAGAACACATTCTCAAAGATCAATAAAGTTTAAATTCTAACCAACATTTAACACTGGAACTGGAAGATGTTTTAAATATCCAAAATAAATCAAACAGAAATAACAACAACAACAAATGAACCATGAAGTCTCTGTAAACAAAATTGTCCTTCAAAAGCAGGAGCGAGTTGAGACTAAAGCAACAAACTGAAGACTTTTTTTATCATTCAGTTTTTTTATAGGAAGAGAGAAGAGAAAAACGATAAATCATTCAAATGGAAATTATTGTGATTTTTTAAATTTATCATATGATTCACTGATTTATTGCTTATTGTGACAGGCCAGGTGGGCATTTACTGTATTGTTTATCATTAAAAATTTATTAGGAGAATTCTAATACATTTTTGGCTCGATAACTTTCAATTAATGTAAAATATTATTATATTATTGGAAATCTTATTTTTATTATGTTCTCTGCTGTTTGTTCCGAGAGCATCAATAAATATCAGTAAATTCAAAAATATAATAAAAAGCAATTACTGTGCGCAGCTTAGTAGTAGAAATCCCTTCTTTATGTAAGAGAAGCCCATTTCAGATGAGCATGATTTTCTCAAAGGGTTTCAACTTCTGAAATTTGTTTCTCAATCTCATATTTTCTGAGTTTTTTCCTAGAAATTTTCAAAGCTTTTTCTAGCACTTTTTTGAGATTGATCTAAAAATTTCTGACATTTTTGGCAGAAATGTGTTCCCTTTGCATCTACAGTGACAAACAGCACACAAACAGTCTCTTAAATAAATTTCAAAAAAGTAGATTGGGTCACAGAACGGTTTCCTTTTTTCAGCACTGCGTAATAAAGCATTTCAAAACTAAGCAGTCAACAAGTTACACCAGTCTCATAAATGAAGAAAAAATATATCCAATAATAAAAAAAACACAATCAATTATCTTATTAATATCATTTCTCAACCAGGATCTAAAAGAACATACTAGAGTTCTCACTGCAAAACTAATGCGGGTAGAAAAAAAATTACTACCGCTTCCTTCAACTCTTCTTTTTCTTTCTATTTATCTGAAAGAAAATGAAAAACAAACAGACTTACTGGGTAGATGCTGTAGTTCACCAGCTCATCGAGCCACAGGGAGGACAGAGTCACATTTAGAGTTCCATTTGCAAAGAAACCAAAATTGTTGAGGTCAACGGCAAACCGTGTTTCGTTCTGGAAAAACAAAAAGTTTAATATTGTTTAATATTTGTGATCACAAATACTGTAACGATACATGAAGCTAACTGGCTGTCAGAATAAACCAGAAACAAATTTGAAGGTTTCGGTCAAAGCAAATTCTGGGATGAGTAAATGGAAGGCAGCAAGTCCATTTGGTAAAAATCAACATTTCCGATGTTGATTTTAGCTCATTTGTGTGATACCTTATGGGAACACCTAAAATTAATATGTTTAAGAAATATCCGGGAGGCTTTTTTTGTCCCAACTTTTTGTGGAAATTGAGAGACTGTTTCAATTTACAACCTAAACACGTGATATCAGTATCATTTAGAGCTCACTTCATGTGATCTTCCCGCTGTTTGTTTTGACGCAGAACAATTAGCATGGCGCTAACATGACCACTGTCACATTTGACCCGACCTAAATGTTGTCTTCCTGCCAAACAAGCGCCGCTTTCACTTGTTTAACCGGCTACTTTTTCCACAAACATAACGACTTTAAAGAGCACGAATTGTAATTTAATACATTCATAATTTCAGTGACTCGGCTTTGGTTTTACCTTTTTCTTTTTTTTTTTTTTTCTTCAATTTTGAGCCTAAAAACAAAGTTCAGGTTTTCTGGAAACCAGTAAATAGCCACAGCCGGAGCTTGCTACATAATCTCCTTTGCAAACACATACATATTTAACATGAATACAGCAGTGTGGTCCCGTGTTAACACCTCTAAAGCCATTGAATGTAATCAACACGCTGTGGGTTTAAGTGAAGCAACGTCAATGTTCGTGGCGTTAGCATAAGCTACCCGGGCTAACGCTGACGTTACTCTAAACCAAAGCCATGTTTCGCACTTACCTTTAGACTGAGCTTGTGTATCCTCGCGTTACACCCCGACAGCAGCACTAGGAGCAAAATTACTGCAACGGAGAGCTGTATGTGCGGCACGGCCATCACAACACCCGCTAACGTCAACTGTTAGCTGTCGACAATTCTGCCAGATGGCTAAACAACAAGCTTGCTAGCAGTCCTTCCGGTCTCGAATCGTTACAATGAAACGTGTCGTCAAGAACGACGCTCGGCCACACAAACGACCTATTCCGTTGTTAAATGACAACACTCGTCCTTTACGTTTTCCGATGTATAAGTTCTTTCATTGCGTAAACCACCAAGCTAGCTTGCAGTAAGACGTTGAGGGAGCTGCCACTTCCTGGTTGGCGATATTCCGGAGGGTTCGGGAAGAGCCGTCACAAACCGAACGACAACAACTTATTGGTTCTACGGCTGGAATAAATGCACCCCGCAGGCCAGTGACGGGGGAGACATGATTTATGACGGCTCTTCAGTCAAAATCGCATTAACGGTGTCAAAAATGTCTATTGACACAATTTTCTCTACACCTTGTATCCGTGGTGCTGCTTTAGGTCACGTGGTTTTACCTGGGAACGGAACCGCCCCTCCACGTCGGATCAGATCCGACAGCCCAGCAGATACATGAGACCAGCGAGTTTAAACAACTCTGGAAAGGTCAAAGCTTAAAATGCTGCTGCTTGTAAAGAGACCCTGTGAAACGTTTGTGCTGCACTTATCCTGGTCTGTGCAGCAACATTTTTTGTATCCCTGTGATTTCACAGATTTCAATAATAAATATTTCCAGAGGTCACGAAAGTTCAACCAGCCCCCACCAACTTCTTCAGATCAGTCAAAACTGGAGTCAGTCGACTTATCAGCTAATTTGTGCTGCATACGTTTGTTTGTGCTGCTTTTGCTTTGAAGATATTTGTGGAAGTTTCAACGTCAACATTACCCAAATCAAAGGAAATTTGTGTCAAACATTTGTGCAGCAAAAAGAAGAAGACCTTTAATCTAATGTGGAATCACACAAATGTGCAGCAATGCAACTTAAAAACACACCGCTTTTCTCTAACCAACACCGAGCATGATTTCAACAAGACATTTAAATAGAAAATATGACAATATAAGCTTCATTTCAATTTCCAAAAATGACAGAAATAAGTCAAAAATCACTTCACAGATAAGACAACAGTTTTTATTTCTATTGAAGCTCCATTAAGTCAGCATAAAACAAATCCTTCACAAGGGCCCTAACCTTTGGTTCAATCAGACCTTCAGAAGATACCCAACTATTTTTGAAACACTTATTGTAGATATCTCAGACTTCATTATTTGGGAATCCCAGGAAACATCTGTCACAGCTAAAAATGTGATATATGCAGCAGCAGACGGTGCGACCTCCGACACGGACAGAATGGGCAGACATGATGGCTGAAACACTTCTGAAGTAAAAATAAAAATAAAATAAAAATTTAAATCACACATGATTTATTTCCAAATAGACAGATTTAGTAACCAAGGCTGAAGTGGATATCTCTGAAAAAGAGGCAGTTGAATTACAACAGAATGGGAGCTGAACAGGAGCACCAGACTCTGCGAGTCTCTGTTCATTTCCTGTGGAACTTGTGCGATGAGGCGACAGTTGCTTAAACACTGTTTTTGTCTACTTGGACTATTTGAATACAATGACAAATGATCATACCTCTGAAAATAAAACTAAAATTGCAGAAAAAAAAGATAAAGATATTCGATAAAGTACAATAAACCCATTATAAAACAGTACTAAAAACGGGCTGCGTTTCAGGTAGAAGTTTCATTAGTTTTTGCTAAGAGTTATGTTCCATGTTCCGGGTTCACTATTGCTGATGAATGGAGCGATAATCACACTTCCCTCCTTAGCTACCAACGAGTGACTTGCAGCTGCAGGCGTTGCGGCTACAGCGGCAGATGGCTCGGCTACAGCAGCAGGTGGCTCGGCAGCAGGTGAGGCTTCAGGTGTGGTTCCAGAAGAGGAAGTGGTGGAGGACACAGTATTCAATTTCTCTGCACTTAAAAAAATCAACAATCAGCTGATTAGTGCACAGACATGGCAGAGGATGAACGTGTAGCCAAAAAGGGAATCAAGGGAATCAAGTAAGATCGCAATCACCTGCATGTACGCTCAACAGCTTCTGCGCAAGATCATTCATTTGTTGTTTCTTCAGGATGGTCACGGCAACCATCACAGCAATGTCTTCTGTATAGTTCTCTATCATCTTACTCACTGTTGTAGTCCGCTGTGCGTCCTCTAGCTTATACGGAGGAATCGGCTTGTAGCCTTCCAGGTTGTGCTGCTTCAGATGCCACTTAAACTTGTCAAAATCCTTCTGATTCAACTGTTCCAGACACTCCAGAAGCAGCTCTGCGACATTCATGTCTGCTCACTGAACGGAAAACAGGGGGTATTAGCTCGCAGGTTTCTTCAGCAGTTCAAAAGTATCATTAGTAGCCGCGTAAACATTTGTTTCGGTCACAATACAGCAAAAACCACTTTAATGAAATAAGCAAGGCACACAAGCAGCCGTGTCAAACACTGGAACACGCAAAGTTTGCAGTCGTGTTTAGATAATGTAGTGGTTTTGAATTTGTCGTTTCGATGTTTTTAAATTTGTGTTAGTGATTTGTGGATGTGCACTTCAGGGCCAACTTATGCAGTATCAAGTATATGTGTTGTTTAAAAAAAAACAAAAACACAGGTATGGGCCAGATCGACTTTTTGAAAATCAGTGATTGGAAAGAAAACTGCAATCAGTGCAATCAGTGAGCTCCTGGTTCAAACGTTGTCTCGTTGGTAAATACAGCGGAATAGCCCTTTATTGAGACAGCAGCAGGCTCATAGAGGTCAGTCCGGCTCACTAATAACCCGTCATAAAACGGGCCTGAAACATAACTGAAATAAAGCGAGTTTCTAAATGTGTGCCTATTTATCTTAGCAAATCATCAAAAAAATACTTAAACAGGAAAATGAACCTTTGCGGCGACCGAGTTTCCTTCAGTGGAAGCAGGCGGGATGTGAGGCTGCTGGGCACGAGAGGAGTCACTAAAGAACAGCTGCACATCAACCACATCTGGACCCAAACAGTCGCTTTATCTGCCGCACTTTCATGACTTTTTTTTTTTCTTTTTTTTTAACGCACGTGAGAAATACTCCTTAAAGCTGCAACTGCTTTAAATAAATAAATAAATGACGTTTCCTTTCACGTGAGAGCATGAGAGCGGACTGACATAGAAATAAGAAGACCAGTGTTGTTGTTTAAGAGACCTGTTGATCGATTTTTTTACGTACCAATGCGTCAGCACCGCCGGGCCGTCTGTGAAAACAGAGAGAGAGAGAGAGAGAGCGCGCGCGCTGCTTCGGCGCAGACTTTAAAATCCTGACGAGGTTTTTCCTTTAGTCGTCTGTCTAAAGCAGAACCTGTTGCTCCTAAAGACGGGGCCTGCGGCTCTTCACGCAGCAAATATGAATCGATACGCTTGGCGGGAGAGAAAAGGAAATGGCGGCGGGGGATTTTATAACTTCCTGCTCGGTTTTGAAGAGCAGGAAGTTATACAAGTGGTGAAGAGGGCAAAGAGCAGTTTGACAGACGAGTGACTACAGTACACCAAACATATGTCATAATGAGTATGACAGACAGACAGACAGACAGATAGATAGATAGATAGATAGATAGATAGATAGATAGATAGATAGATAGATAGATAGATAGATAGATAGATAGATAGTCTTTGCATTCTTGTGGACCTGTAAAATTAAAGTGTTTTTTTTTTCTTTTCTTTTTTTTTACTTAAAATCTAAAAAGTGTGGCATGCATTTTTAATCGGCCTGCACAAACAGTTCTTTGCACAAAAGCCTGTAAGTTCAGGATCAGCTGAAAAAACGTGTTAATCGGCTTAGGGTGTGCAGCCAACAGGGGGAGGAGCTTCATGCTTGAAGGCGGAGCTCGGCCCGCCCAGGCATTTCACACAGCACGGGAGATTAAAGGGTTTCTCAAACATGCATGAGCTAATCAAGGCAACGCCACAAAAACATTCATTTCCTCATGAATTTTTTCGATGAGGGAATAAAATTAGAACATCATGTCAAGCTCCAAGAAGTTGCTCCCAATAAAATCAGTGAACCATAAACCATTAGAGCAAAAAAAAAAAAAAAAAATTGATGTAAGAGTGAGAACTGCTGGGAATGTGTATTTATATCTATGTAGCGCATTTTGTGTGTGTTCATTTGAGCTGATTAGCTGTCCGCCCATGTTTATCACTCAGAAATACACTCATATGCAAACTCAAATCTTCCCCTCCAGTGTAATGCTGCAGCATTTCACTGGATTATTCTTGACCCTCCCTTCCTTCCTCTCTTAATATACCAACAGAGAACGCCCAGGGTGGCTTTCAGAGCCCCAGTGCAAAAGGAACTGCCTGATCATCAGTCACAGAACAAGCAGACACACACCCACTTTTTCATAAAAAGCCCAAAGTTCCCTGTTGTTTTCTCAGAGCTCTCAGCTCGTGGTCCCAGTCAGCATCAGCAGAGGATCGGTTTTCAGTTTCTCCTTTTAGCAGAAGCAAAAAGCCTCGGAGTGAGGGAACGCGGGGAAGGATGTATGCAGCAGGATGGTCGCTAACGCTCGTGCTGATTCGCCTCGTTGGCTCGGGTGAGTTAAAGGAGAGTGGGATGAGCAAAGCGAGAAGGCGTTGGACATTTTTTCCAAGGAACAGGACGGATGATAAAAGTGCGAGATCTGAAACCGGGGTTGTTTGTTTTGGTTTGGTACGCATCAAAAGGATTGGGTAAGACGCACACGCTCGCAACAGGTGGATGACAGGTCGACTTTAAATGGATTTTAAGTAGACCACAAAAAATAGAAACTGCAGTTGAAAAATACAAATTGTAAGAGGTTAAATCAGATGTGGGTAATATGTGCTGTATTTCAGGCTAGGAAAGCAAAACTATCGGTAAATATGTCTGTCAATCTTTAACCTAGAAGTTGAGAAAAAGACTCAGATTGTTTGTGAAATTAACACAAACAAATTGAGTCAATTTTTCTGCTAACTAGAAGTTATGTGTCTGACTCAATGGATTGTAACGCATTTTTAAATGAACTTTGTAACCCTGACAGTTTTGTGAGATTTGGAGAATTACACAATTTATCGATCAATCAGTCAAGCTTATTTGCAAAGCACTTTCCAGCAAAAAGGCAGTTCAAAGTGTTTTACATCATAAAAACAGAATGATGAAAAGTCCTAAAAACAAGAGTCACCAATTTGAGAAAACAGAACATTACATTTTACGTATAATCATTCTGACAGCCAGCCTGTCTGCTTGTGGGTGAGATCATCAGATAGGAGAACAGTCTCGGGGTTCGCTGGAACAATGGCCGGTCCAAAAAGAGGAGTAGGTTCTTTTGACTTGGGCAGGGTGTCCTTCCTTCCTCAGAGGAACATGCTGGGTGGACTCGGCCCGTGAAGAAACAATGGCTCGCAACAGATCAGCAGAATGGGTAATATTTCACTAGGTGGCAACATTAAGTTGACCCTGGCCTTCACTGTGCAAAGGCAGGAGATTCTGAGTCATGAGGTCATGCCTCACAATGGCAAAGTAAATAGATGGAGGGACGCATTGTTGTATTCATAAACAGGTTGGGAGTCGGCATTGTAAAGACTTGCAGCATGCAACGAGGAAGAGCGTAACGCGACTGACACGGTTCGGTTTGTAGAGGTCCACACCTCTAAAGTATTCACACCCCTTGACGTTTTCCACATTTTGTCACATTACAACCGCAAACGTAGTTAATTGGAATTTAGTGGAAAACACAAAGTGGTACACATTGAGAAGCAGAAAGTGAATTATATGCGATTCAAAACTTTTTTTTTACAAATATAAAAAACTGAAAAGTGCAGTGTGTAAAGGTATGCAGTGCCCCCTGAGTCAGCACTTTGTGGAACCACTTTTGCTAGTGTTTGAGGGTTTGTCTCTGCCAGCTGTGCCTGGGGAGTGATTGAAAAGTTTTGCTCTTCACAAAAGCATCTGCAGCTCAGTCAGGTTGGATGGAGAGGAAACGGACATTTTCAGACCTCGCCACAGGTTCTCCACTGGGTTTTTGTTCTGGACTTTGACTGGACCATTGCACACAGTTTTTCATTTGCAAAAAAAACCCCATTTTCAATCAGGCATAACTTTCTTTTCTATTTCACAATCTCGTACCTTTGTGTCTTCTGTGTTAGATTCCAATTAAATACATTCATGTTTGTGTTAATGTGACAAAACATGGAAATATTTCTGAATACATTTGCAAGCCACTGTATAAATTTGGTTTAAAAAAATATTTAAACCACATATTTATGTAAAATAATTTACACCAATTTGACAAACTAAATGAAGTTTAGTTTTACTAAAAGAATCCCCCTACAGGTGGTTTTGGAAATTCCAATTAATCTAAAATAATTTTTTAAAAGTTTAGTCTGATTTAATGTCAGTGAAAGAATAAAACTCATTTTCTGGTTTTAATAGCGTATATACCTGTTTTCAGCTGTCTCTGCTGCATGAGTGCAACTCCTTGTTTTGTGTTTTCAATTCCATTAAAAGTTGCTTTATTAATCCCAAAGGGAATTTAAATGTAGTTGTAACTCATTCTCTCGCTCTCTGTTCCCTCAGCTACCTCGTCTCCCATAACTCCTCCTGCCTCACATGTACCGTCTCGGATGTCGCCCCACTCTCCTTCACCAACAGGCCCCGGGCTCTCATCTCTTGGTCTCCCGGCCCCGATCTCCACCGGCAGCTCCGTGGAGCAGATGACCACAGCCGGCTGCAGTCTACGGATTTCGCCTTCAACTCTTGTGGTCAGGTGGGGTTTAAATTTAAGAAGCGGTTCAGGAAAAAAAAAAAAAAAAAGTTTCTGATAAACTATCCTGTTTTAGGTTTGGAGATCCAGCCATGGCTAACTGCTCGAAATCAAACCCTGGGAATTCTGTGATGGGCTGGGTAGATCTACCGGTAAGACAGAAACTCCCTGGCTACGATGTCATGCTCGACAACGATGAGCCGTCTGGAGTTTGAATTACAGAACAAAAATGGCTCAAGAATTTTAGAGTTTTGATTAAACCATATTAGTGTTTTTATATTAAAGCATACATGTTAATATGTTGCTGATGCTGAACCCTCTACTTGTTGCATGAATTCCCGTGCAGGGCTGGGCTAAGGCATATATGATTGTATCAGCTGTTTAGGGCCTCCACATCACTTGTGGGGTGCAGAAGATCAAACAGGCTATCAAAATTTTTAAAAAAAATTTATAACAATGAATACAAACTAAATGCTTTTAAATATCAAAAAACAATTTCTTTATTACTTTTACAATTAGTACAGATAGTTTAATCTCTTCCCGTTTTCTGCCGCCTCTATTGGGGAAATCTAAAATATCTAACTTGTTGAAGTCTATATTCAGTGCATCAGCTGATGTTACTTTCAAGTACCATATTAGAATGATATGGTACACTTAAATACCATTTAAGTGTACCATATTTTAGAATGAATTTTCATTTTGTAATGTTAAAATCAGTAACATTACAGGATAATACCGACAGTATTACAGAATAATACTGTTGGTACGTCGTAAGCTAAGTAGAAATGGCACCAATTATAGTAAGTACGTTACAGAGTGTAGAATAGAGCCTACATTTAGGCAATAAATCAATTAATCACATGATAAATCAGAACAAGCTCAATAATTTCTTTTTTTCTCTTTTCTGTCAAACACAGATGCCTTCAAACACCAATTTCCTGACGTGGCGTGTGGACAGCTTGACTGAATGGAGTCTCAGCCCTGTATGTTATGCACTGTCTGACGAGGGAGGGCAGTGCAGCAGTTCTCTCTCTGTGGTTGTCTACCGTGAGTTTTTTATTTTTTTAAACCAAATGAGAAAATAGAAGGATTTTAAGTTCCCTGACCCTGTGTCTGCCTCCACAGAGCCACCAAAAACAGTCTCCATCCGGTTTTTGAATCACACCGGCCCGCTGTACGAGAGACGACAGTACGTTCTGCAGTGCAGAGTTGAGGACGTCGCACCCGTTGAAAACCTGGTGGTGACCTTCTACAAGGGCCGGACGGCGCTGGCTGAGCTGCGCTCCAACAGCACTGCAGAGAAGACTCCGGTGGACAAGAGCTTCAGTCTGCTCGTCGTTCCCTGCAGAGGGGACAATGGAAACCAGTATTGGTGTGAGGCGAAGCTGGAGCTGGGGCCAACTGGACCACAGCAGCCTCCAGCAGAGAGGTCGCAGCACATCGCCGCAACGGTCCTCTGTGAGCGAACTTTAAACTGAACATCACAACTACAATGTGCTGCACTTTAATTTCATTGTATGTGTCAGAATTACACAAAGTAATGTAATGATTCTCTAGAACTAAAGATTTGAGGTTGTTAAAAATGTTTTACAAATCAAATCCGAAAAATGTAAACAGTACCGATTAAGGTAAAAATAAAGTATACAAATTTTGGCCATTTAAAAAGCAAAAAGTAACAATAGATGCATTTCCATAACAAAAGTACGCAAATCTTTCTCACTATTCTGCTAATGCCAAAAAAAAACTATTTCACAATTGGACCATTTCCAATAATAAAATTATAATCATATGTAATTAAGCTTCTTTAGGTGACAAGTCAATAAAAATCAGGCGAGACACGAGATGTATTCAGAACTCAGTCTTGGCTCTAGCGGTCATCGCCCAATCAGAGAAGACTTCAGCATCTGATTCGTTGGAGCAACCAACCCCTCACACCCTTATTCTTGGTGTGTTGGGGAATTTATAGTCAGTGATTTCACATAAGATTCAACAGGTGGGAATGACGCAGGTCTCTGTGTAATGCAGTGGGAGCTCTGGTTGAGCCAGCTGCACATTGGGAGGGGGGAAAAAAAAAAAAAAAAAAAAAAAAATTCTACTTCCTGTTGTCTTTGACGTTTCTGCCAGTGGTAACATCCGTCTGTTGATCACAACTTATGATGCAAAAATTTTTCCATTGCAGGTTTGCGACACACCCATTTTCCCATTACTAAAACCCAACACAAAAACTTAATTGAAAAACATGTTTTTTGGGGGGTTTTTTTAAACTGAATTTTTCATAATTTCAGTTTGTGCACATCTATAGCAAATGGATACAATTACAATGTCAGCGATGACGTATTAAAAATATAATAGCTGTAGCTGACAACGCAAGACAGAAACGTTACAAAGATCAAGATTTTTTATTTTTTTGGCAGGGCCATGTAGTTTAAATACAGTGAAAGGTGAGGTCACTATTCTGCCATTCCAGGATAACTTCGTTGCGCTCATCTTATCCAGTTTTATAATTATTTGAACTATCCTAAATCTGTCAGTACTGCTCATCAACCTCTTATTTTAATACAATTTTCACATTGAGAGTACTCATCACCCTTAAGAATTAAGAAAGAGTCATAAAGGAAACAATAGTAATAGCAATGGCTGAAAAAAGGAAAAAAATGCAGCAAGTGTTTTAATTTTTATAAGAAAATATAGGCCAGAAATAGTGGAGGGTATTATGCAATTAACTGGCTTTAAAGCATTTGTTCTAGCAATTTCTTTCAGAACATTACTGAGGAAATGAACAAACAGCAGATAAGATCATTAATGAATTTGTACATCTCAGTACAGGAAAGTTGGTTGGAGTTGATGGAAATGGAACCAAGTGCAGGGACAAAAACCTGTTAAGACATGACTGTTTTCGCCTGATCACATAAAATCTGAATACATTAAAAGATTGAAATGAGAAAATTGTCAAAAGTTTCAAGCCTATGCATGTGTTTGTAACCATGTCAAATCTAAATGTTATTTGTTCCTCTCCCTCAAGGGGATCCAGAACATAGTCATACAGCCATGGAAGAAAAACCTTTAGACTGTGAAGTTCAAAACCAGGCATTAGGAGGAAATGGTAAGACAAGCTGTTTCACCTCACCAATGTTTCCCTGCTAAATAATTTAGATCTCATTTCCAATGAAAAGGAGAGACTTTATAATTATGTTCGTTTCTTTTACAGGAACTACAAACAGATGTCAAGGATGCTTCTTATTGATCGCTCTTCTTGCTCATTTGATTAACTGACTTTGAAACCTGAGGGAACACACTAATTCCCGACTTGGACTGGTCCAGATGTGGGAAACCCATCCCAGAATCTGAGTGTCTTTAGTGTAAAAAAATGATTTTTTGAATTGTGCATTTTTCCCCCTTATATGTTGGTTAGAAAGACCTCAAACACCAGGACAAGTCCCAATAACAGCAAAATCTTCTCTAAGGAGCCACTGCTAAGGTACATGTTCTGGCAGCAGACCAACTCTTGCTCAAAATGTTAAAGCCCATTTTTATGAATGCTGCTTTGAAGAAAATGTTTATTTAATTTAGTGAATTCTAAGTTTTGTTGGATGTTTGCTTTGTTTAATTCATATCCAGTGTACATATTTTTTAGTCTACATTCAAATGTAAAATCTGCCTTCAGGATCAACTATTCATGTTAATTGAGGCATGCTTCTTTTAATCTAAGCATCGGTTAAATTTTGTGACGTCGTAATGTCAACTTCATTTATGATATTTGGAGTGTTTGTAAAATACAGAAACTAAAGCTCAGAGATGTTTGTCTCAACTGACCATCTTCCCTGAATTTAGCGTACTGTTCAAAATCAATGCTGCAGCCACCGAACACACAGAGCTAAGAACAATTTACTGACATCTTAGGAGGGGAAGGAAAAAAAAAAAAAAAAAGAATGTCTGACGTTTACTAGACTTTCTGGTGCATTATGAAGCCATGTTCACTTACAATTTCCCTCACTTCACGATTGGTTAAGCATCGAGTCCAGCAGGGATTCATTCTCGGCTCACACACACGTTACTGGAAGATGTGTGAAGAAAAGGCAACATGTTAAATATTCCTGATGTTAGATGAAAACAAGTCCAATATCCACACAACGGCAGGAAAATCTGCAAAAAATTCTTACCAGGTGAACAAGGAACGAGTTCTCAAACAGCATCGCATCTCTCAAATAGGATTTGACGGATTAGAAAGTCATGTGCTGCTTTGTAAAGACACTTATAAATCCATTTCTAGTGGTAAATTGCCAGTATTTTAATAAGGCTTTATCTAGTCCAGAAGGCCACAAAGCAATTCACACTACATTAACCATGCCATTGCATGGTTAGAATAGATTTCTTTAAAAGGAAACAAGCCTGACATTAGTAAAATATTGACAAAGTTTTGCACACATGTGTAATGAGAATGCAGCTAACGGATGCCAGAAAAGTCACCAGTAAAACCCTTCACCGATTGAAGTTTGTTCATCTCTTCTCCAAAGTTAACCAAAGGTTGATTGTCTAACCTGGTTCCCCTGCCACCTCATTATGATTGCATCGAGATGTGAGGGAACGATGTGAGGGAACGATGCGTACACAGACCATTCAACAATATTCTGAGGTTACTCAAGTTTTAGCTCCCGAGTCCTTCAAATCTCTCATTTGCAGCTTTATTTTTTTTTTTTTTATTATTTAGAATTACAATCCGACAGCACTGAAGAAGAGTTATGTTTCTCACAATATCAAAGTCAGTACTGCCCAGAAATTTAACAGTAATCTTTCAATATTTATCAGAACTGACTGAGCTACTGTAAGTCCTCAGGAATAATCAGTTTAGCAAGCGGTTCAGGCAATATGCAATTACATGAAGGTTAATCTACTGTCCGTTTCTAAGTTTGGAGACTCCAAGAGATTTGATATCTCCAACCTGCAACAGCTGAGATAAAATAACCTGACTCTCAGGGAAACTGACTAGGCTTGAGTGAGGTGGAGGAGGAGGAAGAGGAGGACTTCTGTCGTTCATCCCAGCACTCCAGGGCTTGAAGACAGCTGCCGCCAAATAGTCCCTGGAGAGAGTGAGGGGCTGCTCACAAGCCAGTGCCTGGTCGGCGAGGATATCCAGGAGGGAACATCCGGGAGTCTCTGGAGGTTCATCTGCCTTTGGAGGAGAGATGGAGACGGAGACGCCCGACTCCACCTTTAGTTCTTCAGTTTCCAGAGTGGTTCTGCACCTGTCTGGACGCTTCTCGGTTTGGCAGCTCTTGGCCTTGTTTACTCTGAACACATGAGAACATGCACATCATTTGAAAACGATCAAAAAAGATTTCAAACGCAATACAAAGAGTTTGTTGGACTTTCTTACTGGAGTGAAGCAAAGAGGCCCAACAGCTTCCTGCTCTCCCTCATCAGGACCCTGAAATTATAATGAAGTAAATTTTTTTCTCTTATTAGTGTCAAGTTTTGAAATCGCAACAGACCTGGACTGCATCCATCCTTTAGGCCAAAGAGGTTTCACTTCATTGTCAAGCATAGTCTTCATGCATTCTTCAATCTCTTGCCCTTCTTTCCCCTCCTTTTGACATGTCGCCAGTTTCTCTTTCAACAAGAGACCCAAGCAATCTCTGCATGTTATGAAAAACAGCGTTACATGAATCGTCCACATTTCTCCTCAGATGATCTTTGTAGCAGTCCACCTGATCTCTTGATTCCATTTGAACAACTTCTTTGGAACAGCTTTTCTGATACTTTTCTCTACCACCCGGTCCTCTTCCGTTTCCCTTAGGCAGATTTGGAAAGATGGATATGCTCAGCCGCCAGTTATACACATACACAACACAGTGTATATAGTTTTTCAAAGTTTTGACAGTTGAGTTCAGTCTTCAGATTACTCTTACATTCTACATGCAGCATTAGTTTGATGCTATGGAAGGCCAATAGGAATTTGAGTCAGCTACAAATGTCAACATTTGTCAAGCGGTAGAAACTGAAATCTTAATGCACTTTGGTGAAAACTTGATTTTGACAGTTGACACCATTGAAGGAAGACATTTCTGCACCAGAAGAAGAGATTTGGTAAACCTGGATGTTAACATTGGCTGAAAAAGTCAGTCATGTGTATAACACAGGTATCCTCAAAGTGGGTCCTCGAGTGCCAGCATCCTGCACATTTTAGTTCTCTCCCTGATGGCAACAACCTTTTCAGCAGGTCAATGTTCTTCTTGGGGCCTTTTAATGAGCCGTCATTGTATCCAGGTATGTTAAATCAGGATGCCGGCCCTTGAGGACCCACTGGAACACCATCCCACCACTACACACTCAAACAGACTTCACCATAGAATTTACTGTCAATGTGCAAAAAATTCAATTGTTGGCTCCAACATATGGAAACTGGAGGCAGGTAGCAGCAGCATGTCTGCTTGGTGAAGGCATTTTAATGCGGATGACAGATGCATGCAAACGTCAATTCAAGGAGGCAAAGAAAGGTTGCATTCAATACAACAAACTTTTTATTATGTGAATGATAAAGCAGTTTAATAAATAATAAAATTATGTGAATAATAAAAAGGGACATGCAGGGTGTATTTAGTAATACCAGATTTCAGTTTATTATGAGATGTCCTCCAAAAGATGGACATTCCCCAACTTTAAACGAGTAGTGTAACTTTAACAGTGCTGGCAGCTCATAAAACATACTTAAAGAACTTACTTTGAAGTCTTTGCTTGCTCATAGGCTTGGCAACTTTCCTGGAAGCAAACCACCTGCTCTGGCATTGATCTTTCAATGGCCTCCTTAAGTTGCTGCAGCTGATCTTCTGCACCAGGAGTTTCCTCCTTAAAAGTTAGATGGGTTGAAAACAATCCCACACTGCCTATAAAGAAAATACAATTTCAATTCCTAAAACACACTCACTTCATGTGTGATGAGCAGTTTCTTGACTCGTTTCAGCAAAGTATCCTTGCTGCAGGGCATGAAGGAGGACAGGTGTTTGTAGACCTTGGAGCGAAGCTGGCTGCTCTGCTCCTGACACTGCAGCTCAATACTGGAGCAACACAAACACGAGCAGAACTCAATACAATGCAGACACACTGAATGTTAAACATTCAAGTTTGAGATATGAACTTAAATCTGCCAAATTTGCAGTTTAGCAGTGCATTAGCAGCTTAATCTGAGTCACATTCAGTCAATGTCAAATTATATGTACCTTTTAAGAATGAAAGCAGGATCAGCTGTTACAGTAAGGTTGAATAGCAAGACTGGTTGTTCAATTTAATAGTTTCTATACATTAGGATACTTTGGCTTGTGAAATTTCCCTAGTTTAGCTTGCTTATGTTATTTCACAAAAAAAGGAAAAGAATTAAGTAAAACCACAACAGCACTGATGTAATGATTCCTTGATGTTTTACAGTTGGGGATTTATTTACTTGAGCAGAATTGAGTTGATATCTGGACTGAAGAACTTGAGTTTTGACTCCCCCTCAGATGTCTTGGCAGCCTAAAAAAATAAAAAATGGGTCGAATACGCATCTTTTCATTCAAAAAAGTTCCAGTGAGGCACAAAAAAAAAAAATTCACTATGCTATAAATTTGTTTTTTACTTTATCAAGTATTTTGGTCTAATTTCTCAAGTTAATTTCTTGGTACACTTGAAATAAACTAACGTATAAGCAACTTTTCAGCACGAAATAAGAGCTTTTTTAAATTCAGTTCTTTAATATTGTTGAAAAAGCACCATTTCCTCAGATTATTTCACTAGTTACATGGGAAAATATCTTGTTATAAGTGGAATAATCTGCCAGTGGAATTAGTCATTTTTCCACAAAACCGACTTAAAAACAAACTCCTACATCTTGCTTAAAAGTTACTTCTGAATTCGTCCTCCCACCAGATATTTGTACTATTAATGGGAAGATTTAGTAAGATTTTGTTTTTGCGGTGTACATATGTCTAGGTTTTTTTTAAATTTGCTAAAAAAATAAAAATCCACACATTTTACCGTCACCAGGCTCCTAATGCTGTCCTCCAGTTCTGGGGGAAGTCCCTCAGGCAGCGGGGCACTCTGAGTCAGAACCACAGAACCGGCTTCAGCCTGGAGCTGAAGTTGCTCTGAGCGAGGGGTCGGGAGCAAGCTAGTCTTTGTGGTTAAGAATTGGGATTCACCTTCAGACTGAACGTTCTGCTGGATCTGATCATCTGATTTGACATCAAGTTGTGCTTCAGCAGCTGTTTGGGGAAGAGATTTTGGCGACAGAGACTCTTCGCTGACCTCTAACAAAGAGTCCAAATCTATGTCAAAATCCACCGTGCTGGCCGCTTGGATGAGAGCGTGATCATTGGTGCAGCCAATCAAACTGAGGAGAGGGTCCGTTAGACTGGAGCTGCCTGCCCTAGCTGCATCTGCTGGGGACGTGGAGGCCGCGGTCGCTGGCTCTGTTACAGCAGCCGTCGTCTGGCGCGCCTTCCCCCGTTTTTGCCGCTCCCTTTCCTTCTCTCGCTGAAACTTCTTCAGCATGCTGGTGACGCTCAATGTCTTGGGCTTTTTCTTCTTTTTCAGTTTTCCTTCATCCACCCTCAGTTTGGACATAGTGCTACAAAACGGACAGCCATGAGTAAAAGGTCAAACGCTTTCAAATCTCAGACAGGAGTTTGTTGACTCTGGTCCAGCATACCTTAAATTTGTGTTTGTCTTCATCGCACCGAGTGCTTTACCCCGTTTCTTTGGATTCTGCTCACCGTCAACTTTACGTTTCTGATGTCAGCATTAAAATATATATACAGACACAACAAGCTCAAGTTGCAAGATGGTGAATACAGTTTGGATATCAAATCTCGTACAAAACTGCACCAAATTTTCCATTTTTCCTCAGCATTCAAGACTCGACATTGATGGTGGAATTTTCAGGCAGACTGTCCCCAGTGGCCGAATGATTTACAACTGAACAAAAATCTAACATCATTCCTAAAGGCCACTAGTTCACACCAACATGTCTCCCCTTAATGCATAAAAATAAAGTCAGCGCGGTGACACAAGAGAAACAGACCTAAGACCTGTTGGATGAGACACTTGGTACCAAAAAAAAATACAAAAAACCCCCCAAAAAAGTGAGTGCCAGACTTCCCGCTGACAACAGGAAGTCTCAGCAAGACATAAAAGTTTCTGTATTTAAGAGGATCAGTATTACATAAAACAACAGCTTTACATCATGTTGTAAAATTATTTCCCTCATCAAAAACCATTCCTAGAGTGTTGCCTGGAAATCACACAACACTTTAACAGAACTGAACACGCTTTTTCTAAGCTGAAGTTGGAAATCATGTTGTGAAGCTAAGCATTGGGCTATTCAAGAAGACGCATTAAAATAGTTAAATGTAGATAATTGTCAACATGAGAAGTGCTATACAAGATGGAAAAAAATCAGCTTAAAATCTGGTAATTTTCTGCAGTGTCTTTGTCTTCATGTTAAAGTCACCACAACCTTTTTTCCTAAAGCAAAAACTACATAGTGACCACATCTGCACCCTAATGTAAGTGCTCGCTTATTAAAAAACTTTTTTTTTTAAGAACTAGAATCTCCATCAGACTTTATAGGACCCGGAACTTGGAAAACTGCAATTATAAAACCCCAGAAAGAACATTAAAGCTACCACATACATCACATACTTTAGTTGGTTGAAATATTCCCTCGTCTGTTGAGTCGTCTGTGCCAGTGGCCTGACGAAAATGCAGAATGCCCGAATTCACGTAGAATCCACCAAATTTAGTGGTAAGGGAGGACGGCACAAACTCGTCGTACTGGGCCGGAATCAGAAAGGAAATGCCTTTTAAGTTTGTTTTTATGTGCACAATGAGGAAAATTAATTAGGTGAGGAACTGAAGCCATAACAAAGATCCTCAGTGACAGTTTTCTGCACCTTCTATGGATTAGTTATTGGTAGAATGCCTCAATTCTATTAAAAAGCCTCAAATGTACCAGACTTCCCTGAAATTGGGCTATTCAAAAAACTATAGTAAAAATGATCTCACTGCCTCCGAGTTGTCAATGAAAGAATCCTCATCATCATATCCATATCCAATGTCAAGCAGATCCTCAATGCGATCTTTTTTCTTATGTTTGGCTCCCTGAAACGCCCAAATCATAAGCAGCTCAGTTTTACAATAATAATAAAATACAGAGAGTCAGTCATAGATACTCACATATTTTCCTTCTGACTTTGTTGCAGCAGCTTCTTCATGTTCTCGCCGTTCTTCCAGCTCCAGTCGGCTCAGTGGGACGTCGTTCGTTTGCTGTAACGGACATCAATCAGAACGTCAAAACAAAAGACTAAAAGCAGTCTGCATTCAGCTACACTGAGCTAAAGCTCACATTTGCAGCTTTTCAACATCAGACAGTGATGGACAATCATTTCATAAAATAGTCAGCCCTCTGAAGGTTATCTGGAGCCCTCATCATCTTTGTTCAAGTAAATTGGGTCGACTGTCAAGAAGAATATTGCAGAACAAAACTTGGTTAAATGCAGAGAGGCTATTGAATGTTTACTAAAACTTAAGACTCTTCAGTTTTAGTAAGTTAAATACATTGCTTCACTTGGCAAATAATGAAATTTCAATCAAATAATTCAAATTCAGATGTATGTGATTGTAATAGGCCATGCTGAAATAAGCCATGTTGTTGAAATAGGCTATGTTTGACTTTATTGTTCATAAATTACAAACTACTTATTCTTAAACATGGGGAACTAACACGCAGTTTCATACTTTTTCTTCTTTTTGCCTTTTCCTTTGGTTTATTGTTTTCATTGCATTTCTCGCCAGTTCATGTAAAGCACATTGAATTGCCTTGTCGCTGAAAGTAAATGGCCTTAACTAAAATAGTTTCATAGTGCAGTGTTTGTGGGACTTCGCCTGTATGCAGTGACGCGCATTGCCAAAAAGACTCATAGTGCTTCACGCATTAATTATAGCAATAAATATGGGATTTTCATAAAATATCTTTGTGGAAAAAATGTTTGACTACATTGTTGGTAAATTTGAAGAATGTGGAGTTTGCAATGGCCACTTAAGAGTTTCTTGTATCCAATTTATATATAAAAAAAAAAAAAAACAAACTTTTTTGTCAAAATTAATCATTCTTAAAACGAAGCGTTTATATTTTTGTGGTTGGGCCGTGTAATCCCATTCTTTTCATAATTTACAACAGCAGTACTTGCATTTACCTTTTCTTAAAAATATAAGTTTAGAAACATTAAATATTTAGGTCATTACTTGTTTACAATATCACACTTAATATACAGAATTTCAAATATTAATTTATATATTGCTTCGTTAATCATATTTAACACTTTGGATGGAGTAGCTTGTCAATAAATAAGCAATTTCCCCCTGGGAATAAAAATAAAAATAAAAATAAATAAATAAAAAAAAGATATATTTTCATTCTCCCACACCAGCTCGTTATCAGTTTCCCCCGGGTCACGCGCAGGATGACGTCAAGCAATGGACTCACAGATGCTAAAACAAAGTATTTTGTCTTGGTTACTATGGTGAATTTACATAAGAACGTGCGAGCCGAAGACGACCTTGTTCCTTCCAAACGTCAGTAACGCGGTCCAATTCAGTACAACAGAGATTAATTTAGACAACAGTTAATTAGGAACACACCTCGTGGCTAAAACAGGACGTGAGCCCACCTCGTTCTCAATCAGCTCACTGTAGTTAAACTCCGGAAAGCTCCTCTTGCCGGGCTCAAACAAAGTGAGGACCAGCCGAACTGTCTCGGGGACAGATGGCGGGGCCGCGCCGGTTCCGGCGTCCTGCGGAACGACGGGAGAACCCCGCTGGACGGGACCCCGGGCTTCAGAACCAAATGAACCGACGCCACAGCTCAGAGTGGTAAGCGGGACTCTCCGAGACTCGGCCATTGTCTGAGACTCGCCGACGGTGGAGTGTGTTTTAATTTGAACGGTCTTCCGCCTGGAAGGGTTCAATTAACACCAAGCGGAAGCAGGTGTGCGCGTCTGCTTCTGGGCACGCGCTCAACCTCACCTCGAGCCAGTGATGCTGCTGCGATATGCCAGAGTCATGAAGAGAAAATGCATGTTAAATTGGATATATATTTTAACATTGATTAAGAAAGTCAAAATGCATCTCGCACAATGTTTCTTTTTCAATCTATATAATCATGTAGCTGGAATAAACACTTCAAATCATTATATGGAATCTAAGCAATATCTTATTTTTGTCATCTAAGTTACAAAGAAAGTTTTTTTTACAGTAGTCGATTTTATTAGATGCATCTGATACTCGAAGAAAACAATATCTCCTGTTTCACAGTTGAAATTTTGATGACAGAGGTCTATACACATTAACAACCACAAGGGGGTGCTACAGATCTTTCTGAGCAAGTGCAGCTGATTGATGGCAGAGATTTTCTGTCCATTTATTTTCCGACAAAAAAAACTACTCGGGTTTTATGGAACATCAGTCCAGGTATTTGAAATTTTAAACAAACAAAAAAAAAATTCTCAGAAATAAACTTCCACACACAACTCATCAGATGTATTTAAAAACTACCCTCACCCTTCACCTCCTTTTCCTGTTTGAAATCATTTTTCCAGTTTCAATTTCTTTTTCTTTTGAACAAACTTTATGTCCCTAATTTAGCTCCACATTCACGAATCGTTGTCAAATTCTCATTTCCATTGTTGACCTCAACATTGATGCAGCAGAACTGACAGTTTTCCCTCTTCAGTTCACCTTTTGAACATGATGATCTGTGTTTTCATTGAGGTTTTCATTGTGCAAACATTGACATAAAGTCACGCTCAATAAATTCGACTATGCGCGAGTCTATTTTTTATTATTAAAATAACCTTTTGAAAATAACGATCTTCAAGCAGGTATGAAACATATTTTAATTGAGCTCTCATTTCCACTGTTTGTTTTTGTTTTTAAGTTGTATTTGTATCAGTCTGATGTAATATTCTGATCTTAAATGCACTCAGAAAATGATCACGATATGAACTCAGTGACATAAATGAAATATTCAACAATATCCTAACTTACTGAATGGGTCCAAACACATGACCCACTTCTAGGTGGTCTCTTTATTTTATTGACTGCTGTAACAACTGAATGCAATAATAATAATAATAATAATAATAATAATAAAACTTGTCACATGACTATTGTTTATGTTTGCAAACAAACTCGGACTTCATTATTTATTTAATTTCAAATAAATATCAAACCAACAACTTCCTGACTTTTCCGGCCTGCAGTGAATTGATTTTGACAATAACAATGACAGGATAATTGCAATCTGTCACCACACATTCGGTGTTAGGGGATCACAAAATAACCAGTCCAAACCTAATTCCCTGCACACACACACACACACACACACACACACACACATACACGCGCGCGCACACGCTCACACACGTGCCTCTGATCTGCATAACACACACACTTCCCCACTTTGTAATTATAAATGAATTTCACGGTGTGAAGCTTTTAATGCAAATAATATGGATCTTTTTCCCCCCCCCCAGCCGCTCACCAACAGGACAGAGTGTGTTGATCCGAGTTTGCGTGTTGGCGTGCGTGTGCGTATGTGTATATGTGCGTGTGTGTGTGTGTGTGGGGGGGTGGGGGTCAGATTGTTTGACTGGCCTTCCCTCTCAAACGAGTTAATGGGATGGAAGCTATTTGCCTCCCTAAGCTTGAAGACGCGAGGCCGAGCAGAAGTGTTGAATTAAAAAACGAAGGAGAAGGCGTCAATAAATTTGCACGGCACAATGAACTAAACACACCAGGGCAGGACAAAGGCAGACAGATGGAGACAGCAGGGGTACCGTGGGGTCCGTGTGTGTGTATGTGTGTGTGTGTGGTGGTCTGGTTGGTGACAGGGACCCCATCAGCGCAGGATCAGAGCAGGAAAATTGGAGGACAATGTTGGAAGAGTGGCACTTGCGGGGGCTGTGGGAAGGGGCAGAGGGGGGTGTAATTTATGCCGATCAGGGAGGCGGTGTCTCAGAGGTGCATAATTTACTCATTCATTAACTAGACCAAACTAGAGCCAATATTAATTAACTCCATCCTCAGCGCCTCTCGCCCTGCAGAGCGCAGGCTTTGTTGTGGAGCGGCCGCCGCGCTGGTGGAAGTGAGGGGCTTTAAAACGGAGGCAGGGCGGGTCAGAGGGCGAGCCAGGCCGGGGGGAGGCGTTGTATTGCTGCAAGCGATGCTTTTAGAGACAACAGCAAAAAAAAAAAAAAAAAAAAAATGACATCATCATTGTTATGTTTAGAATGTTTTAGTTCTCAGAATTTTGCTTACAATGTTTTGCATTTTCAATCTCGCACAGCAAACTTTGGGCTAAAATGCTTCAACTGAACTTCCTTGTTTATGACTTTAGATATAATTGAGACTTTAACCAGATTAGGAATTTGTTTCGAAACTATTGCAGATGTAGGTTGTTACTCTGCTTTTTTGTTTGTTTGTTTTTTCCAGCTCTTCTCTCTCCCTTAAGCTTTTTCACATTTTGTCACCAGACTCCAGGTTCTCTGGTCAGATAAAACCCAAATGTTTCACTTCTCAGCAGGGCCGGCAGAAGATTTTTTTTGTGGGCCTTGGGCAGAATATGATTTACCCCCCCAGTCCCACCCAACCTCCTTTTCCTGCTTCACCGTCATGGACAGAGTTTCAACACAGATTCGGAGGACAGGCGGCAGAGTTGAATGGGTCAAGCTTGAAATCATTCACTGATAATTGGTTATTTACCAAGATGTGAACAAACTGAGCTCGAACACAAAGGCAGTGTTGCTATGGCGACACAACAATCAAACTACGGAGGTTTTTCTTTGGAGTTTGACAGAGCTAACTTGCCAACTCTTTCAAATATGAAAGCTACATGTTAAATAAAAATCTTTTAAATTGATCCATGCTGAAACCATTAAGTAAGAATAGGTTTCTTATTCCCAAACAAATGCTAAAATTCCAGATCCATGACCTGGGTTTAAAATTTAAGCATTTAAGTCGGCCGTTCTGTTTGATCAAATTGTGGAAAAGATTTGGAACGTGATCTTGGTGGATGCCCTGCGATCAGTCTGAGTGAGTTTGAGCCGTTTGAAAAAGAAATATGAGCAAAAAATGTCACTTTCAAAGTTCCTGGTTCTGAGGGGCCTGATTAGAATTGTACACCACACTTTTAAAATTTTTATTTGTAACAAAAAAAATAATAATAAAATAAAATAAAAATAATAATAATAATGAAACCTTCTAACTTTCCTTCCACATCACTATTATATACTCCTGTGTGCTGGCTTTACAAAAAAACATATTCAATTGCACAAAATGAAATATGAGGTCATATATAAACTTTTAAACTATTGTTTTCTTACTTTAAATGGAAACGACCACAGATTATGATGATTATGTCTTCTTCTCAAAGATTTTTATACTGACTACTTGGAAACTGGAGATTTTTTTATTTTTTTAAATGCTATTTTTAAAAGGCAACTTTACTTTTCTTGGTGCACGTAATTGGTTTTTTTTGTTGTTGTTGTTATTATTATTTTTTTATGCACACTAGTGACTTTCAAATTCAATTTCTGCAGCAATAATCAACAGGTCACAAACATTATTTCTCACACTTTCAATTTGCTGGATTTCTGCTTAGTTGAAATCAAAATGTATTATTACAGTTGTACTTTTTTTAAAAAACTGCTTTGGATAATAACATTAATAATAATAATAATAATAATAATAATAATAATAATAATAATAATAATAATAATAAGCTATGAAGGAAAGGTGACCCTCTGGTATTTAATAAATGTGGAAAAAAACGTTTTCTTCCACTCTCCTCCACTTGGTGGCGCTCCTCCCCTGACACTGCCTCCTGCTGTCAGGCCCTGCTAACTTTGATTAAGGTTTAAATTGGCTGAATTTAATGAACGTTGCCTAATTAGGCAGGATAACAGCTTTAATTGATAAGTAATTATTTGCCACAAATTGTTATTAATTCTCCAGCTCTGTCATGTAGAGTTCTAACTCTGAAACCCTCCTCTATCCCCCCCGGGCACCCCAAAGCAGAGAAGCATTTTTTTTTTTTCCTATTCATGTAAACAAGCAGGGGTAAACAATTAAACATATGCTGGGATGGGATATTCCGCAGGGCCTCATCAGGCTGCGCTCGGCAGAAAGCGCAGTTTAAGGGGAATGATTTGCTCTCATTTGTAAATTTGAGCAATAATTGTCTGAACTGTTCTGACATGTTGGGTCGGCACCACCTGCTGCAGGCTGGCACGTCTAAAGAGGCAGAAAGGCTGGAAAATAAAGACGAGGGCTCCGAACAAACACGAACAGGAGAAGAAGAGACGCTTTGACCATCCAAAGAATATGTGAGTCAGAATATGAATATGTTTTTATACTTGGACATCTAATTATTAGGATAGTACATTTGATGGTCCACATGATTTCCTATCTCACCTCCAGGTTTCCACAAACTCTTCTTGAGATGTCAAAGCAGTTTGGCAAGATAGACAAAAACCCATTTTGAAGCAAAGAAGGTGAAATAAGTGTTATTAATTAAGACTTGAAAATCAAAACCCTTTGTAAATCAATAATGCTTGAAGTGGTTCTTCTAAGAGGAGATGCAAGGAGTGTTGGCTGATTCAGTCTGAGTGATCCTCATTCTATCTTAAGGCTAAATGCTAATCTGAAAAGAAAACATGTCAACACTAGATTCATGGAAACAAAATGCTGTGCTGAAACCAATATAGGTCTTTTAAAAACTTTTCTGTCCTTTAGTGTAACATAAAGCTGAGACCAGAAGTTTGCATACCCTGTAGAAGATAAATAACAGGTCAGACATTATATCAGAGCCTGTCAGAAACAACTAATCAGAGCTTAGCGCTGTTAATCGACCTTATGTACATGCTGCTAAATGTGCTTTCTGGCATAAAAGCTGATACTCTTCCACAGGAGTCTCAAACTCCAGTCCTCGAGGGCCGCTGTCCTGCAGTTTTTAGATGTGCCACAGGTACAAACCGCTGGAATGAAATGGATTAATCACCTCCTCATTGTGTAGATAACATCTCCAGAGCCTTAAAGACCTAATTATTCTGTTCAGGTGGTGCAGCAGAGGCACGACTAAAAGTTGCAGGACGCCGGCCCTCGAGAACTGGAGTTTGAGACCCCTGATCTACCATCATCAGTGGCCATGGTAACTAAGCTTAAAACTCAGGAAGGCTTTGCTTTCAGGACGAAAATGTAGCGCAGCAGAGAGTGAAGGTGAGCAGTGGAAAGGAGGGAGGAAGAGCAGCAGCACATACACAAACTGACTGACAGCACTAAGACTGGTTGTTTGTAGTAAACACTGGGATAAATCTTATTATTTAGATAAATAAATACAAATAAATAAATATATATATATATAAAAAATTCCCTTCTCACCCACCGCGGGTGGTTCTTATCCTCTGAGCTCGGGTCCTCTACCAGAGGCCTGGGAGCTTGAGGGTCCTGCAGTATCTTGGCTGTGCCAAGGACTGCACATTTCTGGACTGAGATGTCTGATGTTGTTCCTGGGATCTGTTGTAGCCACTGCTCCAGTTTGGGGGTGACTGCCCGAGGGGTCCCCAATGACCACAGGCACCACTGTGGTCTTCACCTTCCAGGCCCTCTCCAGTTCCTCCCTGAGGCCCTGGTATTTCTCCAGCTTTCTCGTGCTCCTTTTTCCCGATGTTGCAATCGCTTGGTATTGCTACATCTACCACAACGGCTTTCCTCTGTTGTTTATCCACTATGACAATGTCTGGTTGGTTCGCCATATATATATATATATATATATATATTATATATATATAGATATATATAATATATATATATATATATATATATATATAATTCAAATTTAACCTTGCTATGATAATCCAGTCCATCCCAACTTGTACAAAAACACAGCAATCCTGGTGTAATTTTATCATTTAAAAAAAAAAAGTTTTATTCTTTCTGTCATTATTCTTACATTTAACCAAAAGGAAAAAAATGTAGATAATCTAAATAAAGATTATTTATTTAGATTACAAATAATCTAAACAAAGCTGGGAAAGAGATGTTCTTGGTGATTGTATCGTGTTGTATCGTGATTTCGGCGATAGTATCGACACGCAGAGTTTAGAAAACACTGGCACGAAGCATCAAACGGCGTCAGTTCTTGGACGTCAGACCGATCTGTCTGAGCCATTCATCAAAGCGATTTTAAATGAGATGCAAAATTTAAACGAACCGGCTTCTTAATTAAAACATCCGTCCTCGTTCACAGAGCGGCTCTAAGCTCCGAGCTCCTCCGCGGTGCCGCCGGTGTTTCCCCGACGCCCCTCCTTCCTCCGCCGTGCCTTCATTCCCAGCAGATGGTTTTGTCGGGCTCCAGTAGCCAGTGGCCAAATGGGCCGATCCATTCTTCCTCTACAAGCCCATCAGCTCCCAGCACTAGCTTTTTTGGGGGGTTTTTCTCCTTGTTCTGGCTTTTTACCTTTCTTTTATTTTGTAAACCACCCCTTCCTCTCGGAGACGCGCCCGCGCGCGCACACACACACACACACACGCACACACACACACACACACACACACACGCACACACACACACACACACATTTCCGATGATCAAGATATTATAAGGCTGCTCGGTATTGATTGGGTGGCTTAATGCGCATGCAAATTCTTCGGAGCCCGTGCGTGAAAAATTGGCATCCCCAGTCCTCAAATTACTATATTTTGAAAACGTTAATTTGCATAGCAGATTTCCCTGAGGGGTAGGGGGGTTAATTAGGTCTATTTCCGTGCGGCTTGTGCCAAGACAGCCAAGGAAAAAGGACGGTGGGCAGAAGAAAGAGAAAAGAGGGAAAAGGAGGAAGGAGGAGAGAGAGAGAGGGGGGGGGGGCTCACTGCCTGATAATTAAAGTGGCATTTTGGAAGCTATCAAGCATCAAATTTGGGGGCTTAAAAAGGGAAAAAGTGTTATGAGGAGGTAATGAGTCAGTTTTAATTGAAACAGAAGAGAAACTTTTGTTGTTACTCTTTAACCCAAATGTAGCATTTTCCCTTGGAGGCTAAGGGAAACCTGACAGCTTATTTAAAAGCTGTTTTCTAAGTCTCAGAATAACGGAGACATAGAAAACAGTTTGAATTCCTCTCCTATATTCTGCCACTAGTGAGCTCCAAATTAATTGGAGGAGGTTTATAATTGGATGGAGCGAGGGAGGGGGATACTCTTGTGGAGTGGGAAATTTCTTCTTCTTCTTCTTCTTCTTCTTCTTCTTTGTTTTTAAATATCCAAGTTTCTTTTCCAGTTTTGGAAAAATGTCCCTGCACAGAAACACACACACACACACACACACCCACACACACACACACACACACACACACACACACACACACACGCAAACACACGCAAACACACGTGTGCAAGCAGTTAAGTTTACCAAACTTTTTTGTCGTAGTAAGTTTCACACAAACACAGCAGCAGGGGTGTCTAAAGTGTGGCCTGAGGGCCATTTGTGGCCCTCTAAAGGATTTTGTGTGGCCCACCAAGCAGAGATCTGGAAGAGAGAAAATCTGGCCTGGAATGACGGACAAATAAAATCATCCTAAAATAAAAATAAACAACAGGTCGCTGCTGAAAATGACAATTTGTTCTCAATCAACTTACATGGATTAATACAGGTTAAATTAAAAAAAGAAGAAAATAGTATGAGGTACCACAAAAAATGTTTCTTGTGAATTGTTCAGGTTATTGTACTTTTTGTAGCAAAATTAACTACAAACATCCAGTCAGTCTTACATATTCAGTTTATTTTTGAGAATATAATAAAATAAGACACCCTACATAAAGTCATGGTACACTCATTCGAGAATAAAGGCGAAAAAATATTAGAATAGCCATACAGGTTCAAGAACAAGGTCACATGACTATTTCGCAATGCTACAACTTTTTTCCTGTATTATTTCAACTTTATTTTATGACTTTATTTTAATAATTTTATGGCTTCATTGTCTTAATTTCATTTTTTAACATCTTCTTAACGTAGCCCCAAAACTCCGTCATAATTTTCCACACGACATTTTTAGCCCAAGAGGTAAAAAGTTTGGACACCACTGCACTCCCTTACCAAAAACAGTTTCCAAAAATGAACCTGGATCAAACTCTTAATTATCAACCGATCGACCAAATAATGAGCAGAGTCCATTTCAGCTGGTTAAAAATTAACTCTGAGGTGGTAATTGAGTAATTAATTCTCAACTGCTTCACCTTGGGTTGCTAATTAAAAATAAGCATAGCCTGGTTCCTCCTCTGATGTGGGGAAATCACCGGGCTGATGGCTCAAAAGAGATTCTGGTGTTTTCAAGTCGTCTGACCTTCATGGCCAAAATGCACATTTACAAAACAAACGTGTGAGCTTTCAAGAAATTTGAATGTCTTTCTTTGTTTTTTTAAGGAAGAAAATAGAAAACAGGACCACTGTAAAGTAGTTCTGCTATCTTTGCTGTGTCAGAGGCAACAGAAAAGTCGTCATTTCCATTTTCTAACACCCTTGTCCCCAGTGGGGTCAGGAGGTGCTGGTGCCGATCTCCAGCTGACGTTCAGGCGAGAGGCTAAAAAGCCTTAAAGGGGCAGTGCTATTTATTTTACAGCCATACAGTGCCATTTTATAGCACAATCAGGTAACCATGTCACCTTCAGTTGTTATAAAAATACTGCATATGACAGATACGCCTTAAAAGAAATTTAAGTTTGTAATATAAAGCCTTGAAATGGGGCCTCTGTTTCTTTAAGAAGTTGCTGCTCTTTCTGAAACTCACAGCATGGCTCGTCTATTAACCCTTTATCAATGTTTTTTTTTTTTTTTTTACCAAAGTCTCATTGAGAAGTAGCTAATTTAATGATCTCAGCAGATGTTCATCTCCACCAGATGTCTACTAATTGCTGCTGGCTAGTCTGAAGGAGCTGAGTGGGAGGGGCGCTCTGTGAGGCAAACAATTGGAAACTGTAGCTAATATAATGCTGTCCCTTTAGACGATGCATGCAGTAAAACACGCAATACTAATGAATTATTACGTTTTATGTTAGTTATGTTAGTGAGAACGTAGGTCTTATTCTCCACAGCACTTGTTGCCAGTGGGAACCAACATAATCTCAAATTATTTATTCTATTTGCACACACACAAAAATTAGAATGAAAATAACTTATTTGATCTGTTATTAAAAGGTCTGGTTACAAGTCCTTTATGTAGCTATTTTAGGTACATAAAGATACAATACCAGATATGACTGCTAGCATAGCGCCGACTATGTGGTATCCCAGCGACAACTATTGTTGCTATGCTTACATCTACACTTCTTGCATGCAGGATTCTCAGTATATACCAGTAGGAGACCAGTGAAAGAACATATGAACAATATATTTGTTGATTTGAGCATTTTACTCACTTTCTCTTGTAAAAGTTTGAGACACACATTCACCTGCAGCGCAACAGGCAGGAGGTGAAGGTGTGATCATGTGAACATTCACACTCGCTGTGAGACTGATTAGAACAGACTATTTCATTTCTAAACTTGAATTAGCGGCCAAAAGCCAAAAACAGCACTTTCAGAGCTTCCAGAAGTGAAACCGAAATATCTGGCAACAATCGTTGCTGGTGGGATTAAATAGCTTAACTGAGCCGATTGACAACTAGGATCAACTGGAACGTACGTGAGAAGGGACGTTTGCCAAAAGTCGGAATGTGATCCAAGCGGTGCGGAGGGGCGCTGCCCAGGGCGCTATGCTAGATGGGGCGCCAGGAACTACGACGTGAAAAAGATTTCTAGTCAGTGGACAATATGTCCGCGATCACTTCAGAAAGTGCAAAGTTGCACAACTTTGCACTTTATTCATTGATTCCCTCCAACACTGACCCACTTGTTTCTTTAAGACGTTTTGTGACAACAGCGTTGAGCTGAGGCACCTCAGCAGAGATTACTTTTTATATTACTATATATTATTATTATTATTTTTATAATCTTACTCTCCTTGAGTGGCGTTTTTTCTTTTCTTTTTTTGTTTTGTTTTTGCACAGAGCGAAGGGAAGAGGAGGAGGAGGAGGAGCTGGAGGCGAGGCAAGGCGAACCCTGCCCCGTGTGTGTGCGTCGCCCATCTTATTATCAAGTTAATTAAAGCTGGCATCTGACAATGTCACTCGTGCCCAGCAAAAAAAAAAAAAAAAAAAAAAAAAGAGGAAGAAAAGGGAATTTAAATGCTGCGGTCTCTGAGGACCTCATGTCAAGGGCTGCTTTTCATTCAGCGCTGCATGTGTTTGGCTCGCGCAGCCACACTGCGTGTGTGTGTGTGTGTGTGTGTGTGTGTGTGTGTGTGTGTGTGTGTGTGTGTGTGTGTGTGTGTGTGTGTGTGTGTGATGGGGGGGGGGGGGGTTCAAACAGCTTCTATAAGCAAAATGACAAGAAAGTGTCGGAGTTTGATGTTCTGAAATGGCAGCAACGGAAATAAATACACATCAGACAGAACAAGCGAGGAAATAAAGAGGGAAACAGAGAGAGAGACAGAGAGAGACAGAGAGAGAGAGATAAAGAAGGGTTGACATGAAAAGCGCCACTCAAGCTGTTCAAAGCTTCTGTACAGATTTGGTTCAAAAAAGAAAAAAAGGGGGGCTTCATAACATCCAAACGAACAGCCGACATTAAAGAGTCTATTAAAAAAAAAAGAAGAAAAAAAAAAAAAAAGAAAAGAAAGTCAGACATTGAAATGCAGAAAAGCCCCCGCTCGGCGCGCGGACTCGGGGTCAAGTAACGGAGGGATTATATGGTTCTTCATAATAATATTAATTAAACAATTTACATGCTAATAAGGTAACAATTATCGAAGCTTCTGGTGAAAGATTCAGGTTATTACAACACGCCAGTCCCGGGGCTCGCGGGTCGCGGGCGAGAACAGCGGAGAGAAATCTCAACTCAAATTAACATTCTGTCAGCTCCAGAAATTGGATAAATAAAGTTGAATTAATTCACAGTAATGGAACAGAGGAGGAGGAAGAGGAGGAAGAGGAGGAGGAAGAGGAGGAGAAGGAGGGGGCGTTTATTCAAGCAGCTCTGATTACCATTCAGTATTCATCAGCACGAGGGGTGGCTCTCTGTCAAGAAATGTACGGCAGAATGAAGCGGGCCCCTGCCTCGGGTGAGATTTGGCCCCTGCGACACCGTTTACAATTTATATGTATAATCTTTCCCCTCCTCGTGCGCACCCCGCCTCCCCCCACCCGGTCCAAAGATGGCCACCTGGACACCTGGTGTTGCTCCTGGCCTCTCGAAGCCTTTCATTTTCCATTATTCCAATTCACACTTCAATTCGAGCACCAGCACCAGCACCACCACCCACCCCAACAGGCCCAGACCCCTCACGTGACAGGATAAACTTCACATTTTAATTGGAGCCATTTTTTTTTCTTTCTATTTTCTAAACCTCCACTAAGCACGCGCCCCCAGGAACTGCTGCAAATCGTCCGTGAAGTATCTCGATTTCTGTTTATTTATTGTACCGACGTAGGGCTGGGATCACTGACATCAACAAAAAACAAACAAACAAACAAACAAACAAACAAAAACTCATCTATATGCCGTGATTTTGTTTCTTCTCCTCGTGCGAGCTGTGGTTCTCTCTGGGTACTCCAACTTCCTCCTCCGGGCGGAAATATCACCATCAAAGTGGATAGTAATGATTTTAAATCCTTCCTTTTCACACCTAAATCCATTTATCCACTTAACCACCCAGTTTGCTCGTGGTGCAAAATTTGGACTCAGGTCCAGCATCAAGAAATCCACCACAACAAAAAAATGAATAAACAAACCATTGTTCCAAAAAGCAGGATGAAAAAGAAAAGAGATCAAGTCTTTTCAACAGGTTGTCTTTAAGTAGCAACTTCTTTTGAAAACACGACTTTCTTTGGCCTGGTTCAAGTTAGATAGTCAACATTTTTAAATGAATGTTTTACTATTAGTTTTGTGTATCATATTATATATATATATATATATATATATATATATATATATATATATATATATATATATATATATATATATATATATATATATTTAGCATTTGGATGAATTTGTTCCCTCAATGCTTTTTCTAAATAAATTGGACTTGGACTTTGTACTTGCTGCTACGTCCACAAGGTTTTTCTTCCAAAATAGATCTGGGGTTATTAATTGGAAATTAACTAAATAACCGCTGTTGTTTGATCAATTAGCCTTCAAGTAGCCATGCTAAAACTCTTCTTAGTATGGTTTCAGTCAAGTTTGTTTGTTTCAAGCATGCACCATGTTAAGATTTGTTCATTTGTCATTCCATCGCAGTTGGTAAAGTGAAAGTTTGAAAGGCGATTCCATGTCTTACTTACAAAACAAATAACACACTGGATGTCGAACATTGGGTGATGTGAAGAAATTCCTCTGGTTACAAACATGATGTGATAACTCAAAAACAAAAGGTGGCGATTAATGGTAAAGAGGTTGCTATTGAATCATTTGAGCCCTTAAAACTGCAGTGTGTAGCTTTTTGGTCAGAGACTTATAATCTGTGGGAAAAAATAAATCAAAATTTTAAAAAGAAAACAAAATTCAGAAAAAAAATTGAAAACTTTTCTGTCTTCTCCCAGTGCTGACGAGAATCAACCAATCAGAGGCAGGAGGCGGGCTTTAGCGCTGTCCATCAGGCTCGTGTGCTGCCACCTTGCTCTCTCTTATGATACAACTTCTCCCTGTCAGGAAGGCCTGTCGTGAATGCTAAGGCTAGTTAGCATAACCACAGATGACGGCAGATTTATGGCTTTCCTGGAACGATAAGTTGTTTCTCCGTCACTAGGACATGCAGCAGTTTCCTGCCATTCATGTTCAAAGATGTGGCTCGGTTGTCCACCCGGTAACAGAGATAAGGTCAGACTTGGGGCGTGTTCTGTTTTGCTGTCGTTCAGGGCTCTTCTGCTGACTGCTCAGTTCAGTGAGACGGGTCTTCGAATGCTTTTGCCTCCAAATAGAAATGAAGACAAAGATAAATTTTTCTCTAGTTATTGGAACAGAAATTTCCTCAACACTGATTGGTTGTCTTTAGTCTTGAGTAGTGCATCTCTTCATATGGGATAAGGTGGAGGAGCTCAAGCTCTTCATAGATTATCTGCCTCATGTTACAGTTTTAACCTGAATTTTAGTGTTTTATTGTATATATATATATTTACATTAAGTTACATTGATAATCTGTGTATTAAAATGGGACGACATGCTGTACGCAAGTTTAAGCAGTTGTCACTGAAAAGTCCATTTGTTTCAGCAAATTAGATAAAAAAAAGTAAAGTTCATATGTCAAACAGAGCTATATATGTTTTTAATGGGTGTTTTTGTTCAGTTTGATGAGTTTGGTTTGCAGATAGGTGTGCTGCAGCTTGTTTATTTCTCCTCACAATGCTCTCAGTTTTCCTTCCACTCAACTTTCTATTAAAATGCTTGAGTGCAGCACTGTGGACGGTCAGCTTCTTCTGATTTTGTGGTTTGTCCACCATGTTTATGTGGGGTCATGCTATGAATACATTGGTTTATTGTAACATTCAAATTATCTGGAAAATTTACTTTTAACCCAAAGTCGTTCACATTATTGTGGTTTAAACAGCTGGTTTGACATTTTGAACTGAATTACTGAAATTAATTACCTTCATGGTCATATTCTGGTTTCCAGAGATGCACCTGTAGCATCTGCTGAGCACGTGAAATTGTGCTTTCTCGTTTGAACAATTCTAAGTTTCATTCCCGGGAATTTAATGGAATTGGACTTTCAGTCACTTGGATGTTTTCCGAGTGCCAGATTAGCCTCGTCCTCATTGTTTTGACAGCTCTGAATTAAAGGACCGCGCCAGGTAATTAGCGATTGATCCAGAAAAGTGAAAAAAAAAAAAACAGAGAGAAAGAGAAAGACAGAGAGAGAGAAAGAGAGAGAGAGAGAAAAAACGCCCCACTCTCTCTCTCTCTTTTCCAGCTCTCTCCTGTTTCCTTCAGTTACTCCATTAACCGCGTCTCTGACGTCACCGGACGATTAACGCTTCTTATTGGTCCCGGGAGCAGATGGTGGCGTCCTAATGAGCCTGCTGCAACACAGAGAGACCGGGGTTACCGTCTGGGCTGGACCGTCAGAGAAGCAGCGGCATCAGCCTCCCCAGCCTCGTCGCTCGCCGCTCGGTGGCCGAGGCTCCGCGCGTGTCCGCCACCGTTCCCCTCACCTCCTTCTCCCTAGTCCTCCTCTGCCTCCTGACTGCTTCCCCCCCCAACCCCCCATCTATTCTGACTGCATGTTCAGCCACACCGCCTCCCTCTGCGTCTTCACTTCGGCCGAGCTCCGCCGAACATGGACGGCCGGGTTCTCGAGCATCCTCACGCCCAGTTCGGCGGCTCCCTGGGCGGCCTGGTGGGTTTCCCCTACTCGCTCGGTTCCCACCACCATCACCACCACCACCACCAGCACGTTTACGAGCTCGCGGGCGGACACCAGCTGCAGTCCGCGGCCGCCGTACCCTTCTCTATAGACGGATTATTAAACGGCTCGTGCTCGGCCTCCGTGGTCTCCTCCAGCCCCTTACTGTCATCCGACAGCCAGCAGTTCAAACTGTCAGGTGAGTCTACCTGTTTGTTGTTGTTTTTTTGTTGTTGTTTTGTTTCGTTTTTATATCTATATATATATCTTGGGTTAAAACTCTAAAGTTTGTTCAATTCAAGTTGTTGACTAAAAACTAGTAAAAGTAGAAACTGTTTATATTATAAAAACTGGCAATTACCAAAATAAATAAATAAATAAATAAAAAGTAATGAAAAAGTTTTTTAAAAGATCAAGTTTGGATAAGTTTTGATGGATGATTTCAGTTTTTTTTTTTTTTAAATTGAGGAACACTTAACGTTGCCCGTAAGGGCCCTGTCAATGTGGGGCCCTTCGGCTATATTAACATTGTCATGTCATCCCTCATAAATATTGTTCTCTTTAGTTTTTGCAAGTTTGCTTTTTCGTATTTATCTAAAGAGTAATTAGCGCTTTGCTGTTTGCACTTCAATAGAAAAAAATGTTTTTTTGATATTTACTTGTTTTAAAGCATTTGATCAAACAACAAACCAAAGCTGGCGATTTTACACTAAGTTGCTCACATTTCCTTGTCGACTAGACTTGGCATCAGCCTCTCTCAATCTCTCTCTCTCTCTCTCTTTCCCTTTCCCTCTCTCTCTCTCTCTCTCTCTCTCTCTTCATGCATGTGCGTGTCTGTCTGTCTTTTACACACGCGCGTCTGCATATGCACACGCACGCGCGCACGCTTCGCAGATTCCGGAGACCCGGATAAGGACAGTCCCGGCTGCAAAAGGAGGAGAACCAGGACGAATTTCACCGGCTGGCAGCTGGAGGAGCTGGAGAAGGCGTTCAACGAGAGTCACTATCCGGACGTGTTCATGCGGGAGGCGCTCGCGCTCAGGCTCGACCTGGTCGAGTCCAGAGTTCAGGTGAGCCCAACGAAATCAAGCTCGATGCCTCGTTATTTCATCATTATTATTATTACTATTATTTGAATTTTCATTCTTTGTCAAATTGGGAGCCATTTTTTTTTTGTTTTACTGGCTACTCTTTCAACATTTTCCAGTTATTACTGAATTTAACAGGAAAAAAAAAAAACTTCCAGCATGAACACATCTGGAGATAATTGTTGTGTTATGGTCCGTAAAGCCTGTCCCGTCCTGATGAAGCTGCTTGTCAATAATGAAAGCGCCAGAAAAGAGTCTCATTTGAATTTTGCACGTGGGCCAGCCATTGATTTATGGGCTAATTAAAACAACTCTATTTACAAAACGAATCGATAGGTGAAAGGATATGTTACACTTCATTTATTTCGGCTCATTTTTTTTCTTCTTATTTTTATTTTTTCTCACTTTATTCATAATTCTGCTAATAGAATTATTAATAATTCACGCTTATATTGCGTGAATAAGTTGCAGCAGAAATATTTTATTAAACACATTTTGTATTTGTTATATATATATATATATATATATATATATATATATATATATATATATATATATATATAACTTTTGACAAGAATAACAGCAGTAGCTTAACCTGATTTGATGTCTACAAGAAAAAAATTGCAGTTTATTTTCGTTTTTCTAAAATAAATTTTTTTGTTTTTTAGCTAGAGATAAAAAGGTTAAGGTGAATTCAGTAAAATAAACTGCTCATTTTAGCTTTTATTTATGATTTTAAAAAAAGCTGATAATATTTTCAGAAATCCACAAAAGGAGGAAATGAAATTTAAGGCTTTGCTAAAGCGTGAACCAGCATGCACGACATTGCCTTGCTAATTTATCATTATTATTATTATTATTATTATTATTATTATTATTATTATTATTATTATTATTATTATTATTAATGTTTACAGTTAAGCTATCGTTTGTTTTAAAGAGCTGTATGTTTGGATGTGGAAACCTGAGAGTCGCTTTTCGTTTCCCATCCGCTTTTTCCAGCGCGCGCTGTTCGCAGCAGTCGCGTGGCGCAAACGGAGCTCGCTGTTATTGTATGCTGTTTGGGGATTTTGTTTCTTAAAACCTCAGATTACTGTTCCCTCAAGCTGCTCAGTGCTCCTTTATCACTAGGTTTTTTTTTTTCTTTTTTTTTTGTTGGGGGGGGGGGGGTGTGGTGTTTTGCCAGCGGATGATAGAACCGACATTAACAATTCATAAGAAGCGCCATTGTCGCGCGCGATGTTGGGTCCTCGTGCAGTTATTATGCAATGTTCGGCGGATCCTACTTGCGCATGCTAAACTCCTGGCGTTATCAGCGGCGAACATGCGGCTGTCAGCGCGCCCAGAGGCCGAGCGGTGGGAGCGGGAAGGCGGGTAGAGGCTCCCTGCCTCGGCTCGGTGAAAGAGGAGGTGGAAGGGATGGTGGGGAATGGGGGACTCTGAGGGAGCAGAAGGCTGGGTGTGCATGAACAGACGGGATATGGCTGATTTAGCCGTAGAACAGTTAAATTTAATTGGCGGATGTACCTATTACAGCAGCTCATTGGTGATTAACACCAGCACATCTGTGCACCTGCTGGCCTCAGGCTGTGACCTATGAACTTAAGAGGTCTCTAGGTGTGTGAAGCAGCATTGCACATAGATCCAAGGAGATAAAGAATGTGGTTGTCTTCAAATTTGGAAGAATTTCTATGGATTTTCCTTTTTTTTAATCCTTGCTTTTTCCCCCCCTTTCATGCATTTTTTTTCTCTTGCAGCTATGAAATCTGCTGATGTTTGATGTTGGGAGACCCCTTATGTTTGGTAGTTGTTTTAAAGTGCCCCCCAGAATGTCTTGAATGACTTGGCTGAGATTGGATGGTGTTTTTTTTGTTTGTTTTGTTTTGTTTTTCTTTTACTCACAGTTATGGGAAACCTACATAAAAACGAATCAAACACCAGAAATATGAATTTATCATAACAATGTAAGGAGAGGCAGGTTTATTTACATAGCAACAACTAAAAATATATATCATTAAGCAAAAAAAAAAAACCCTAAAATGGAACACTGGAATATTACTTAAATACAAATACACAAATCTGGAATACTACTTAAAAACAAATACATAAAGTGCTAAATAATCTCAACCTTTTGGGAAGCATCTCTACTCAGTTTAATAAAACCAAAACAACTCCAATTCATATGTTATGTGGAATCCATTTAGCAAAAGTTCAGATCAGATCAGTTCATAAGAAAGTCAAATCCAGTTACACCGAGATAAAAATCACATGCAATGCAGTTTGATCCTGATATCAATGCAAGACCGCCAGAGTGAAATGACGACATCATCGTGTCAAAATAAAATGTTTGTTTTTCTGCTGAACCATTCTGAGTGTCAAAAACTTAGAAACTCAAGCAGATCAATTTCGCTCTTTTTCTTTTTCCTTCCAGTTAAAATAATTGAAACACATCAGATAAAATTCAGCCAGACCTGAATTTTCGTTTTTGGGGGAGAGAGCGGAGAAAACAGTGACGTGAGAATGAAATGTTGTTGAAAAGGATGTGAGTCTAAACAATCTTAGAACCACGTGAAAAAAGTCAATTCATTAATCCCGGACTTCACATTTTTGTACATTTAGACCAAAACTAAGATGACTACCTATGTCCAAATTGTAACCCAAAACTATGACAATGACCAAAACTGAATTAAAACCTCAAAAATAACAGAGTCATGAAGTGATAATTAGTGAAAAAGTTTTTACTAATTCCACTTGATTGGACCAAGTGACTAACTTTGCTCCTGGTTCTAATACTGTATTGTTACTTTTAATTCATACATCCATTGAATTACAGATGTATTCAAAATTTCACCAGAGTGGAAGGAACTCTGGATTTATGCTTCAAAATCATAATCTCCAAATCTGACTTTTCTTTCACAAACAAACAACAACGGACAAGAAAAATTCAGCACCTGTACCAACGACACGATTATGCAAAAAACACAAAGAATGCTGACAAGAGTTTCTGCTTTTGGTTGTTCATGAATTAATGACCCGCTGCAGGAACAGCAGTCTGATCAGCAGGCAGTACAAAGTGCAGCGCAGAACACATCAGAAGGAGAAAAAATTTGATTCAAAATATGAAAATAGTGAGGAAAAAAAGAGAAAAATATGTGTGTGCCTTCTGTGGCTGGAAAGTTGTTTTATGGAGGGTCGATTGGGGTTACATAATATTTCACAACTAAATTGCTAAACCAACTGAGAAACTGACCCTAGCATGTGGTTTTATGGGTAAAAAAAAAAAAAATTAAAAAGTGAAACTGGACAATTTCACAGAAAAGGCCAGCATGCAGATTTAATCTGGCTGAAATGTTCAGTCTGGTGTCAAAATGACTTTCCCATTGTCAGTTGATTGATAACCATAATTCGAGATGCATCCATCTGATATTAATATTGGTATCGGCCCCAATATTGGAAAAAATTCTAGGTCTGGTATTGGTGACAATCGGCTGTCAATAATGGCAGATCTATTCAATCTATTTCTATGCTTTGTGCTCTGAGCGCAATTATTCTTTATTTATTTTACATTTACATGTAGAATTCCTAATTACAGATGATTTGTTGCAGTTTATTTTTACATGCTTGACCAAGATAGTCAACCTATTGTCTTTGTCAGTTTGGGTTTTTTTTTATATTATTTATTTGACATTGGCTGTTAAACTCCTTATTGTACTGATTGAACAAATGACATTTTTGTTGTTTTTACATGTTTAACCAAAATTGTGCAGCTATGGGTGTATTTAAGTGAGCTGTACTGGTGCAGAATGATCAAATAAATGTGTAATTCAGTACCTTTATGTGTGTGATTAAAAAATTTTTAAACCTTTTAAGTTTACATTTAAGAAAAAATCGATACTGTATCTATACTGATACGATACTGTATCGTATCAGTATCGGTTGATACTATTCCTCACATATCGATATTGGAGGGGAAAAACCATAACAACATCATTCACAGTGACCTTCTGCCTTTTCAATTTGATTTAATTCAGTTTTTTTTTTTTACATAAAGCCAGTTATTACATATGTCATTTCAACACTTCTTACAAAACAAATAGCTTCAATTTATGCGTAAAATATATAATCCATCCAATCATCCTGAAAGATTCAAATTCCTTGTTCTAACACATAGGCCTGCCACAATGAGCAATAAATCAATTAATCGCAAAATATATTAAAACAAGCTCAATAATTTCTATTTGTATTATTTGTTGTTTTTCTCTTTCTACCAAAAACTGGACGACAAATGTCTTCAGTATGGTGCTTTTGTCTCAAGTAGCCCTTTTTTTTGAAGTCACAATTTTGTGTGCAGAGATTTCAGTATCAATTTTATTTGTTGTTTGTCTTCTTTTGTTTATTTAAAATGTCTTCCAATTCGAGTATGTAATCTTCATTAGAATGAAAACTTCTTAATATTTCAGAATGTGTTCTTGCCTTATTATGAGGTAACAATTATATTACTTGAAAATGGTCTCAAAACTGTATTATCGTTTATCACAATAACTTCTGGGACAATTTATCGCCCAGTAAAATTTGTTCCCGTGACAGGCCTAATGCCACAGAGCAGCAACACTAAGTTTAAAACGCCAATTGGAAAAAGTTTTCCATGTAGTTGTGTGAGTAAATGTTTACATGCAGTCTCTTTGTGTGTGTGTGAATAGGTGTGGTTTCAAAACAGACGAGCTAAATGGAGGAAGAAGGAGAACACGAAGAAGGGCCCCGGGCGGCCCGCTCACAACTCCCACCCGACCACCTGCAGCGGCGAGCCCATGGACCCCGAGGAGATCGCGCGGCGGGAGCGCGAGCGGGCCGAGAAGAAGAAGCGCAAACAGGAGAGGAAGCTGCTCAAGTCCCAGAACAAGCTCCTGTCGGGCGACAGCTTCCACACGCCGGGTGGCTCCGAAAGCGACAGCGGGGTGTCGCAGTTCACCGACAGCGAGCAGCAGCCGCCGCCGCCCTCCATCCACGTGGAACTGCCGCCGTCGAGGGGCGAATCCAGCTGCGACCAAACGCGACACGACTTCGGTCAGCCGCAAAACCAGCCAAACCAAAGAACCGTGGGGGAACCGGAGCAGGTCTCTCCGGGCAGCACGCACGGCCCCGGCCCCGGGGGTCAGAGGTCGCCCGGCATGCAGAAGCGGAACCCATTCAGCGTGGAGAGCCTCCTCTCCGACACCATGCCACGGCGGAAATCGCAACTGGACTTTTCTTCGCTGCCCAATCAAAGGACGCTGGTGGGCAAGGGGCATTTCCTGCTTTACCCCATCACCCATCAGCCTTTGGGGTTCTTAGTGCCCCAAGCCGCCCTGAAGGCAGCTCCATGTCAGGAGAACTCCGACAGACTCATCCAGGGACAGAGGCGCTCGCCGAGCGAAGGGAGCCCGGCTCCCTCAGACTTCTCCGCCTTTGGCAGCACCACTGACCGTTTGAACTCGGCCCATACGGAGCACACACACCACCATCACCTCGGTGTCACATCAGAGGCGGGCGATGCCAGGGACCGCGTTGGCAGCTGCAAAAAGGCGGCCTTCCCCGTTCCTCCACCGCCCGACGGCGCAGATCAGACGGTTCCGGTCGGCGAGGACGGGGGGCCGACATCTCGAACGGCGGTCGAGCAGAGTTCAAAGGAGAGGAGTGCAAGAGAGGAGCCGGGGTCTCCAGGCCCCGCCGAGGCGAGCACAGACTGTGGAGAAACACCAGGAACAGATGGAGAGGATGTCGATATGGACTAACACTTTCTAGGAGCAAACACAAACAAAGGACCAGGGAAAGAAAAAAAAAACGCTCCAACCGGTTCAAACATTCCCAAAGTTCTGCCGAGACACTCTGAAACATATCAGGAATCAGGAGACTTGATCTTTTGTTTATTTTATGAATTTTTTTAAAGGGTATGACGAGTCCAGCCTTTTGAGCAACCCCCTGGCCCTCGACACACACCTTTTAGAAGCAGGTTTCGCTCTTTTTCTTTTTTCCTTCTTTTCTTTTGTTTTTGTGAACAGCGTGTAAGAAAAAGTATAGGCTTCAATAAATCGTACACAACAAAAATCCTCAAATATTGTAAAAAAAAACAACAACAAACAAAAACTACAAAAAAAAAGTGAGATAACGATATTTATATGTAAACATTTTTGATAAATAAAGTTATTGTTTTAATTGAATCCAGTTTGTCTTGAGGTTGGAGAGAGAAAAAGGATGTTTGACAGAAGCTTTTTGGATCAGGGCAGCTAGAGTTTTGTCACGTTACAGCAGAAAATCCCCCCCCCCCCCTTTTTGTCCTCCCCTCACCCCCTCTGTGTCGTGAGCCATGCAAGAGCTGGAGCTCAAGTCCGTCTGGCTGTTTGTATTTATTGCTTTAACAAATTTATTCATTTGAAAGGCCGAGCTGGAATGAGGTTAGTGGCTGCGGGCTATAGGACCCTGCGCCTCCTGCTGAGTTTTGATATGAAAGTAATTATTTTCCCACTGGCTGCCGCAGGTCTCCAGGCAGTAACCCCACCACCACCACTACCATACACCCCCCCAACCCCACACACACACACACGCACGCACACACACACACACACACGCACACACACATCCCTTCTTTCTCTTCTCCTCTCCCCTTCTTTCGTTTCAGCCCAAAGGGTTATTAGACATTACCGATTTCCAGTGATATGGAATCACATAAACTTCCTACAATAATAGAATTAGCATGAAAGGCAGGGGTGTCAAATTGAAATGGGAAAATAATAGCCGCGCCAGCTGCACCGCGCCGGTGTGTGTTTGCGCGCCCGCGCGCGCGCGCGCGCTCCGCCGTGCGTGAGCGTGCATAGTCTATTGAGCAGGAGGCGGAGATGGTGGGAGATTCGTGGGGCGGAATTTTCATGAGCTGCCGCGGCTGTCAGACGGCCCTTGTAGTCGGCTATATTAAGATAGATGCTCGATGATATCCCTCATTGTTCTGTCGCTTATATTGATGTTGCTGTGTTATCGCCCTATTGATCATGTGTTGCACATAATAGGACAGGCGCGCGCCCGCCTGCCTCGGGTTTTTTTTTTTTTTAACAAAAGCGCCTGGGCCCCTCGTCATTTGTTCTAATAGGACTGTGATTCCCTCCGGGCCGAGACAGATAAAGATATAGGAGGGGACACGGAAGAAAGGAAGCCTGGTGATATGCATTAGCATTCTTTTTTTCTTCTTCTTCTTCTTTTTTTTTTTAACTAATTTTTGTTAGAACTTCTAGGAGTGCACTACAAATGGGGATTTTGGAGAGCATTACATATTAGTCATTAAAAGTGAAACAGAAAATTTAGACTATAATCTGATTAAATAGTTTTCATTCTACAATTTGTTTAAAATGGTCATGTGCTAATAAACAGGCCGGATTTAGGCACTGAATCTAATGGAGCAATATTAATTAATATTGGCTGATTTTATTGGCAATAACTTAAATTTACTTACTCGATGAAGTGAGTTAATTTCTAACTATTCAGTGTGGATTGTTTTTCTTATTTTGCGTGTTCTCCATGGCAACGAGAAGAAAAAAAACATAGCAATTGGTTTATTAAGGCATACTGAAGAAAATATATTGACATCTATTTTAATATGTAAACATATAAACATTTAGCTGCACAACTAGAGCGAATGTGTTCTGTTCATTGGAAATGACTGCCTCAGGGCTACGAAGCTAAACATGCCTGCAGGTTTGACTTTAGCTTTAGCACTTTAGCATAACCAGTTCAGGATTAATGCAATTTTATATATATATATATATATATATATATATATATATATATATATATATATATATATATGTCACCACAAAGTAGTATGTAAAATTTGCCCTTAGAATCATAGTGGTAATTGCCTACCACTGCTATGGGTGAAGAAGCTTAGCTTGTTACCATGTTTGACAGAGCTAAACTTGCTAAAGTTGGATAAAAAAAAAAAGCTAAATATTTAGTTTTTGTTTGAATAAGGGATCTAATGCTTTTTTTCTATTGCTATAAGTTTTTGTGTAATCTGTTTTCTCTGAGTCAAGCTGTGCTGTTCATTATTTCTAATTGCTTCACTGCTCAGAAGCTGGTCTTGCTAGCCGGCTGGATTGGTTAGCTAAAGCTGGATGGTACTTTAGATTTTTCCTGAACATATAAAACTTTCTTAGCGACAAGTCTAATAGGAATTTTTAAAACGTGTGTTTTTTCTAAATTGATACGTAATTCATCATTGAATAGCTCTCTGCTGGACACGTCGCACAATTAGAGAGAAATGTTAAACCAGTTCAACAGCTTCATGGTCATGTTTTCATCTAAAGTGTTTTAACACGCCACAAACAAGTTAGAATTCAACGGCCACAAAACGTTATGTTCAAAAGCTACTACTTGATTTAAATAATGATCATTTTGATGGATAATTTCTACAACTCTCCAGAATTCTGTTTTACAGTGTGTGTGCCATGTCCACCATAGCTTGGCTGATTTGTGGACAAGCTATGATCACAAATGGGTCATTCATTTCATACTGCAAATGAATGACCCATGTTCATTCATTTGCAGTATGAATGAACATGTCAACCTCGCAAACGTTATGGCCTGTCATACAACTGGTTGTTGACAAAGTTGCTGGTTGCTGACAAAGTTGCTGGTTGTTGACAAAGTTGCTGTGTCGGACCAACGATTTAAATCTGCATTCATCTCTGGCTGCAGCAGTAAAGCGAAAGTTGAACTTGTGCCCAAGCTTTTTAACTTTGACAAGTCCTTTGCTATCAAATGAGACATTATGGTTGTGGTCGTCATGACGACAGTGGACTTGCCTCAGTGTTGGAACACATTTTAAACATCGACTGACAATTTGGAAACATTTAGTGCCTCATTCACAAACCTTTCATCAATATGTGTGGTTTAAAAGAAACTGGAAAGACAAGACTGCCATTGTTTGGCTCACATTGTTTGATTTATCATTTACTTTAAAGTTAAGGAGTATCACAAGACCTCCAGCTGAGAAATGTCAGTTTCAAAAGAGAGAATTCAAACTTTTTTCCAGATTTGCTAAGATCAATGCCACACATTTGAGTAGAATTAAAATGTGTATTGATCTGCTGTTTCAGCTTGTCCTGCGCCTTGATCCCAAAACTATCTCTCTTTTTTTCTTTTCTTTTTTGTCTCAAACCAGATGAGCTGGCGGATCCCATAACTAGTCCAAATCTGACTAGTTATTGGTGGGACTAGTTTAGTTTGGTGGGAACATGTTGACTGATTTAAGTGCATGTAGCTGTGAAAGTTCAGCTCTCCCTCTTCCAAACCGATGACCGATCCTGTCCAGATGAAATGGACCCAAAATGTCTCATCTATTCCACATCTGAGATTCTAACAGTTTGTTTTTACAGTGTATGGAGGGGGGAGGAGGGGAGATGTTTGTTCTTTCAAACAAATAGAAGCGTACAATGGACATGCGCAAACCCGCGTTTAAAAAAAACAGAGAGAGAGAGAGAGAGAGAGAGCGTGTGTTTGGCTTATGAAGTGTAAACTGCCACCAACTCCCTGGAAACCGAAATCCCAATTATTAAAACCATTAATTCCGGGCGAGCCGAGCTCAGTGTTGACAGGCCCCGGCTAAATGTCCCCTGATCCCTCCCGGTCACCTCGCCTTTATTTGCAAATAAATTGAGGGAAGATCCGAGGGACAGGGGGCTTTACTTTCGCTGCGCCGACCCAAAATGAATTTCCCCGCGCCGGAGTCCCTTTAATAATATTTACATAATTTTCGCTCAGTGACTCTGCTGTTTGGGCAAAGGGGGGGGGGGGGGATTAGACAAGAGGACGAGGAGGGAAGAGGAGTGAGAAACAGCAGGGGGGAGGATGGGTTAAGACCGAGGCTGAGCACTAAATTCCCAGACAGCTAAAATCAATGAAAGTAATAACCCTATTATTTAATTCATAAGGACGTTATTTCCCCACAAGGCCTCGAGTGACGTCCCCTCCGACCGAAACAATCGCATTAAATCGTTCGTTCCGCGCCCGCCGTGTGAAATCCCCACGTCCATTCAGCGCGTTCCTTTTATTTATCTCTTTTTTGTTATTATTTTATTGTTTTTTTTTGTTTTGTTTTTTTAGTTATTATTATTATTATTATTTTATTTTCAGGTGAGAGACTTTATTATGATCGGGTCGGTTTCGGATGCGCAGGCTGAACTCCTGCTGTCAGGCCTTTTGCTGCAGCCCGAGTTTCACATCCAGGAAAAATAAGAAACCTAAACAGAAAGCAGAGGATTCCATCTACAGGAGAACCCTGACTCCGCTCCCAGACACAGACTGTTATTATTATTATTATTATTATTATTATTATTATTGTGTGTGTTGTTGTTGAGCAGATAGAAAATATGGCGGTGCGTTCACTTCTTAAACAGTGTGAGACGTTCACTGACATCTGAACACGTTCCCTTTAATTAGACAGATTTTTTGCTTCCTTTATCTGATCAGATTTTCATCTACATTTCTGACAAAAAAAAATCATATATATATATATATATATATTACTGCCGAAATTGGCCAAAACAAATGAATGAATTTACAATTGACACATTTGGCATTTCTGATTTATAAAATGTTTTAAATCTGTTCTGACAAAGTTACAGCTAAGAACCAATTGTCCAATAGAGGCCCAGGATTGCCAGCCTGATTTTGTTTTTAGCATTAGCACTATAAGTAAGATAACCAAAGCTGCATTCAAACCTCAGTTCTTACTGTAACATGGAACATTTCTTCAATTTGATAAAGTACACAATTGTATAGTGTCCCAACAAAAACAGAGCTCCTCAACTCACAAGCCAGTGAACGATTAAACAATTACAGACAAATTCTAATCAAGACATTTGTGTATCTTTCAAATAAATTTAGTGCCCGACAGAACGGTAGCGGGGCACAAAATTCACAATTTAATGTGTTCAGTAAAAACTTAAAAGAGTTTATATGCCCGCAGTTTAACAAGCTCCTTCTTAAAAGTATGAAAGTCACCAAACTAAACACATTTTGGGCTAAACAAACACAACCTCTCTCCATTAAATGCATTTATTTGTCTGTTTATTCTTTGACTGAAGATCACTATTCTGAGGTAAATATTTGACAACAGCCCAATACAGTTCCTAAAAAATGATGTTAAAGATTTTTATTTTTTGGTGTGAGACTAAGATTATCCAGTGGGCCCCATTTGAGGAAAACCTAGAGATAATATGGATGGATGGCCAATCTATCTATCTATCTATCTATCTATCTATCTATCTATCTATCTATCTATCTATCTATCTATCTATCTATCTATCTATCTATCTATCTATCTATCTATCTATCTATGTGTGGGTGTGTGTGTGTGTGTGTGGGTGGGTGGGTGCGTGTACGCGCGTGTGTGTCTCCGACTCAAACGACCAATCGATCAAGCCGAGCCCGGACCGGCCCCGGCCCTCCTGCCGGGCCCCGGCGCCGCTCATGCATCACACTTTATGAATTCAATTTCAACCGGGAGAAATTTTCAATTTGAACGCGCGATCATTACGGCGTGGGGGGATAGCGCAAATTGTTTTTGCTCTATTATGCATTCGGACGCCATCATTTTTCTTTCTAATTACCGAGGTGTCAGCTCGGCCTGTCACCCGGGCGCTGATTTTCAATTTAACTGATCATCATACATTCATTTTCCCATTTGATAAATTTGCTATCTAGACGCGCCCGCCATGCCCGGAATATTAAGCGGCGCCGGGCGCGCGGTAATAGGGGGATGTGTATGCGGCAATGAGCGCGGATCAGCCAGCTAATTTAGCACATTCCACATTCCCCGTCTCCAACTCCCCCCACCCCACCCCCCATCCCCCCTTTTCCAATTCTCAAGAGGAGGCAAGGGAGGAAAAAGAAAACTGGGTAGAGAAGAGGGGTGAGTCCAATGTCTAACCTCCTGAGGCGAAGGAGATGCACAGAAAAAAAGAAAAGAAAAAGACCAGAGGTGGAAGAATATAAAACATTATGTCAGAGGACAAAACCGTCTTCCAACCATTCCTCAAAATATGAGCTCAATTTAGAGAATCAATTGACACTAATCGAGTTCTTCAAAGACCCTCCCCTTCCCCCCCATACACACACACACGCACAAACACACACACACACACACACACACACACACACACACACACACACACACACACACGCACAAACACACACACACACACACACACACACCTTTTAAAGAAACCAATTTGCACAATTAATTGTAGACTTCAGGAACCCAATAGTAGGTTCCCTGCATTCAGAAGAACACGGGACGTCAGGTGTCAAACTATTAAGGCCTCATCCATAAGAAGGTTTATGTTTTTCCAAAAACAATCTGTTTTTTTTTTTGTTTGTTTTTTTAAGTTTCCTTTTTCCATGGCATGATTTCCAGAATTGTGTTCACCACACAAAAAGATGACACAAAAACGCAATGGAACTGTGCAAACCCCGTTATGATCTGATTTAACGAAGTAGCAGAAAAACGCCATCCTGCTGGACAGGATGAGTCTCCTGTCCAGCAGGCCTGGGGTCCAACGACGGGTTTCAGTTTGTAAATGATTGTTTTTATCTATACAAGTTGACCAATCACTTAGAGGCTCATAATTGTTCATCACAGCCTGGGACCCTGTGCCATTGCTCAAATCTGATTCAATATGTCCTTTAGATCCTCTATAAGACCAAACCACAAAACAATCTGAAAGAATCAGTGGCTAAAAAAGTGCATGAGCTATTATCTGTGGGATGTGGAACATGGCTCGTTTATACAGTAAGGTCTTTTTCCCAGAACAAGTCGTCCACTCAGTCCAGGTCAGTTTTCTCAACCAAAGTACTTTTAAGAGTTTTCGACTTCTACTTAGTTGTAGCCCATATTAAAGCTGTGGTAAGTCACTTTTACTCATATGTTTTTTCCACAATTGTCAGTGACAGTTATGATGTCATGAGACGGATAATCTGTGAAAACATAAAGTTCCTCCACTCAGTGCTGCTACTACGACTGCAAAAAATGCACCTCTGGTCAAAAACAGTCAATCAGAGCCAGGGGGAGGGTCTTAGTGCTGTCAATCAATCTCCTGTTCACCTTTCAATGTGTTAAAGGAAGAGAGACTGTTTATCTGCCATCAACGGAGGCGATGCTAACTCGCATTAGTGGCTGGCTATGTTGTGGTGAACTAGCTGTAGCTTAGCACAAAGTAAGTGGGAGAGGTTAAGCACAAGAGTGATTGACAGCGCTAAGACCCTCCTCCCGGTTCTGACGGGTTGTTTTAGTGAGTTGTGTACTGCTTCATTTAGTATTGGGAGCACTGGGAGAAGGTAGAGGAGCTTGATTTTTTTCCACAGGTTATCTGCCTCATATTACACTGCTACAACATAATGATGATGTCAGCAAATATGTAAAAACATATTTTAAAAAATTTGCGTACTTCACCTTCAACTAATAATTAAAATTTAAGTTTTTGTCTCGCTTTAGCTATAGTGCTAATGCTGTAGCAATAGCTTTAGTGCTTTAGTGCTTTAGTTGATACAGTGGATGCTCTAGTCTTCAATGGTAATCAGGTAAAAGGCAGGTCGAGTTCCACACCATATCTACTTGTTAAGGTTGTCATAGTCAAGCTAGCATACCGGACCTATTTCACTCTCCCTTGCTATTGTTTTTAATTAAAACTTTTCAATAACCCGTGAATTGTGATACCCTTGAAACCTGTTATCTGGTTGTCGTGGTGTTGACAATTAGTAGCAAAGCCCTGCGTCCCTGTTGACAACTCAACAGCTAAAACCAAAGCTAATCATCCAGCAGAGAGCCGAGGGGCAGGATATTGAGGTCTTGTGACGTCACGTTGCAACAAATTTCCTGTACGGTTCTGTAACTTTTGTCAAAACAAAACGCGATGTTAAAAGACTGCTGAATCAAGACTTGCCATTTTTAGAAAATCACTAGATGGTTATAGTAAAGTTCTGGATAAATCATTTATATTCCAATCACATATGTATATATTTTTCTCTTACAGTTTTCAAGGTAGGATCTCAAACCTGTCTGTTGTGTTTGGATCTGCTGACTGAGACTCACACATCCCAATAAGGGCCACCTTGTTTAACTGCCAATAAGTACAGTCAGGACTGCTGCGGCGTAATGAGCGTTTATAGGCGCCAAGCAGCTCCGGTTTTTGTCGTGTTCTTTGTTTCATTAGCCCACTGGTTGTAATAAATGCCAACGAGCCAACGGGATAGATTTTAATTAAGTCGGTGAGAGATGAGTGGAGTGACACGGAAAGCAAGGGGCAGGGCGGCGAGATGGAAGTGGAGGGGGACAGCTTTTCAATAAATCGGCTCGCTCAGGGGTTACTCGGTGATTTCCTCTGCAAAGTGTTGGGGCCGGGCAGGACTCGCAGTAATTTGGTTGATAAATCAGCTGTGTTAGGGGCACGGAGCTTACCGCTCGGCCGGTTGGTTCTGCGCGTGATTTATGTGTTACCCGGGGGTCGTACACAAGCCCATGACAGTCCAGGATGAATTAACCGGGAGCCAGAGCGCTCCTAATGAGCGCGTATTATTTCGCACACACCCCTGCTTTAAGGTGGGTGGAGGGCAGGAGGGTGCGAATGAGGAAAGCTGGTATAGACTCTCCCCTCCTCACCCCCACAACCTCCTCTGTGCCATCCCCGAGGTGTCGCATTGATTCAGCATCAGAGCGTTAACCTACACACACACACACACACACACACGCACACACACACACACACACACACACACACACATAGAGAGGAATAGTGTGTCATTTATCTGTAGTAGGCCATCTATGAGATGAATTGTTCAATAAAGGTCTGGCACAAGATGATTGGGGTTAACCGAAGCACAAACTAGACAGAGACATCTTCTGACAAAAAAGATTCAAGCGATGGTCGTGTTTCCGTTCACCTGCGCCAACTGGAATTACGAAAATAAATTTGCTTAACGGAAATTTGGAGAAAACTCACGTTTTTGCAGTAGGATGAGCTGTATTTCACACACACACACGCAAACACACACACACACACGCACACACACACACACACAAAAACTGCAATGGAAACACTTCTTTTCCACATCACATGAGCCACGTGATCGACGACCGGATGTTGCTACCGGCGGAAAAGACGAGGAAGTGATAGGACGAAGACGTGTTTCCATGTGAACTTATTGTAACAGTCAGAACTGTGTCATGATTTTCATTGTGTCACTTATTTAATTGAAACACTGCAATTCCCAAATTGTTTTTTTTTTTTTTTTTCAATATTAGGGGGAATATTGTGAAAGTTTCTGGCCATTTGTTGTGGAAACGCAACTAGTCACACAGTGGCTGCCTTTCCATTGACCATATACTGCAAAACTGGAGTAATGAAAATACATTTGCTCAATAGAAACACGCCAATTTTAAGAAAACTTATGTGTTTTGATAAAAACTGTTTTTTGATGGTTCATCATGTGTACAAAGTTATTCACATGTGATTTTAATTCCATTTCCTATTTAATGGAGACGCAGCAATTGGAATGTTTTTTTTTTTCTCACTTTTATTCAACATTTAATAATTATTACATTTGTTTAGCATAAATGCTGCTTCAGACCTTCTGATTTAAGTTGGCCAGAATCTTCTGGAGTTTTTTTGTTTTGTTTTGCAAGGCACGACACCCGTATGGAATAAACAGAAACAGCTTTTGGTTTTGGGCTGGCCTAGTCAAAGTTCAGACTTAAATTCGATGGTTAAATTGAAATGCTCATTTGAAAAAAGCTTTGTCTAATATTTATACTTGCATGGGGACCTGAAACAGGCAGTGTGACATATGAGCAAAACAAAATATGTGGGGAAATTATTTTTCACAGCACTGAACCTGTAAGCAGGCGACACGTCAGAGCCAGGACTTCCTGGACAAATCATTTTGTACCTGTGAGTCACTTCTTATCTGTTGGTAATGAAAGATTTGATAGATTTCTGCAAACAAGACTTCAAACAAATTTAACCCCATTTCTACCGATTGCGGTTCTCATCAAAACTCAACATGAACATGACAGACGAAAAAAAAACAATAGATCAAAGTAACGGGAGTAAACACCTCAAAATGTATCACAGTTATTTCAAATCTTGGGTTGTCAGTCAAAACACAAACTGCATTCTTTGTAAAAGTCAAAACCTCGTGGTGGTTTGCACATTTCGGTCCGCTGTGTGCTCGCTCCGTTAGCCGAGAACCGCTTCCTGACCTCCGCTTCACCACAACAACACGGATCATCTTTCTGCAAAAGCCTTTGACTAGCTGGCAAAACAGTTGCTCTTTTTCTCTGTTGCAGTGGCTCGTTGAGCCGAACGAGCAACACGACGACGCCATGGTGTATCCACTGAGAGGTATCCACACGAGCCGACGAAAAGCACAGCAGAAGTAAACTCAGCCCTGCTTTATTTTAATATACAAACATATTAACAAAAATATATATATATAGTTTATTCAAACATAACGCAGAGCTATTTTATTAGACACTGTTTGAAGAAAGCGCGTGTTATTTTATGCCGTGACATTTATTTCTTGTTTGCCGGGTCTGTAATGAAATATGGCGTCAGCAGCGTTAGCAGCTCATGCTAGAACTTCTGATTCCATACGGCGCAGCGCATCAGGCCCAGTGGAAAAGTGATTGCCTTCGCAGCCAACTTTGTGTGTCTCGCAGGAGTTTCGACGGTAAATAGACTGAATTTATGCGGCGCTTTTCTCATCACGGCAACAATTGCAGGTTATTTACACTAGAAGTGCCCGAGCGCACACTCGCACACACACGGAAGGCAGGCGGGAGAGGAAGTGGCAGAAGAAAGCTGCAACTTTTCGCTTCAGATCAAAGTCAATTCATGAAAACAGGAAAAATACACAGACGAGTGTGAAACCGGAGTTAAACTTGACTTTTTGTCAAATATGTTTGTCAGTGTTCCAGTTATTATGAGTCTAAAGGCAACTCTAAAGAAAACAGCTGAACCAATTTAAGTGAATTGCTTAAATAATTCAATTAAGTTTATCCAGCTTAATTAATTAAGTTGGTTTAACTTGACATAAGTGAGTCAGTCTTACTCAAATCATTTAGTTTACTTCAAATAAATAAGTGAACTAATGAAGGACCTTTTTTTGCTCAGGCTGATGTCATCACTTAACCGAAGGAATTAAGTGAGATTAATGTAAATAAGTCCATAAAATGAGCTACAGCCCAAATACATTTCTCACAGCGCAGACAGGTGAGTTTTTAAAGGAGCTCAGTGTTTCAGCTGTTTTGCAGTTTTCCAGAAGTTTGTTCCAGATTAGTGGAGCAGATAGAAGCTGAATGCTGCTTTTCTATGTTTGGTTCTGGTTCTGGGTGTGCGGAGCAGAACCAGAACCAGAAGACCCGGGAGGTTCTGGAAGGTTGAGACAACAGCAGCAACTTGTTGCTCAGCGTTTGGACTGGAAGACGACGGCTCTCTCCACTGAGCCCTAGTCCCCCCCTGAGTGTGAGTGAAAGCTGTGAAGCTGCAGGAGCACGCTTGTATTGCATCAACGCTTTTCTTTTTAAGACGTGAAAGTGAATATTTGTGGTTCGTCTTCCTCTCTTGGAATCCGTCTCTACAATCCAACAGGCTTCAGACATTTTTTTTAAAGACAAGAATCGGACGCTTCCCTTTGAATTTATGAAACATATTCTCACAGGGGAAAATTTATACACACATGACCAGTGATATGCATGTTTATGCAAACTCCTCCCTCTCGTCGGGTGTTTTCCTCCAGGCTCTGAAAGCAGCAGTTACCAAACCACTGATAAAATCAAACAATCTGGACGAATCAGTACTGCAACTGTTCTCCAATCTTTAATTCATCAGCAAAATGAATGAAAAAGCTGCTTCAACAGTAAGTTGTCGACCAACCGCTTTGATGTCTGGTTTCCATGACTACTACAGTACTGAGACCACAGTGGTGTTTCTGCTGGACCACAGTTGACCATGATGTATTAGGATACGACTGGAGAGCTGTGTAGGACTCAGTCGGTTTGAATCTTGCACAAAGAACTAGGATTAATTTGTGTCAATAGGAAACTTCTGATAGGAACGGACAGAGGTCAGAGGTCAGATACCCCAAGTCTTAGTACTGGGATGCCTCCTATTCAATATCTGCATGCAAAGACCTGTTCTTATACGGTGTACGCTCTCAACCAATAGCGTGGTTGAACTTTGGGACATTGGGCGCCCCAAGGTTCATTCCTGGGATCCCTCCTCAATATCGACATGGTCCAGTTCTGATACGCGTCCACCACTATAACTGTTGGACCTGCTTGTTTAGGGTTAGGGGTTTGGTTTGGAGGTGTGGAACGTCTGCGTTAGGTATAAATGCAGCTCCTGAAATGAATGGAAGTCAACACAACGTCCTACTAGGAGAAGAAATACAAACTTGCGTGTAAGAATGTGTGATGCAAACAGGCGTAAACAACAGCAAACTCATTAAACATATAGAAAGCCGCCTCCGTTCAGGGATGCTTCTTCTCTGCCTAAGTGCTTACTTTTCCATTTATTTCCAGGTTCATGCGTTTCCTCTGAGGAAAAGGTTTTAAACCAGGGCGTTCCACTCAATTCCCCGAGCTTCAGTCTGCTGCCGTCATGTAGCGAAAGTGGAAGACGAGTGGAGGAATAAACAAAAACGGTTCTGAGAGCCTGAATTTAAACCGCTTTTACGTGTTTGTTGCCTTTGGCTCCGGCTGGAAGGAGATGCCTGGTTCAGCTCTGGGTTCCACGATGACTTTGGTCCTCAAAGCAAAACGCTTGGACGCCTCTGACTTAGCGGGTTAGTTGAACGTTACTGGCTTGGTCTCTTAGCTGGCATCTTGTCTTTTAATGAGTCTATTCTTAATAAATTCTCTGACGCTGTCTTTGTTTATTCTCTATCAGTGTTCAGGGCTTGCTTTTTGACAACACCACAGCTCAGACTTCCTGTTTGATCTACTGCCACGCTCCATCAGGTAGATGTTCATAAAACAATGATTTAGACTGAAAACGCTTCAGTTATTATTTCCCGGTAATCAGGCGGCTCCCCGGGTTTGTAACTTTGAATAAAATTATTAACTTTTATATTTCCCCTTGTCAATCCATCTTTCAGAATAAAAGAAATTTGAACTATAGATTTTCTTTCTTCCACTTATCACTTCCTTGTCACAATTGCAACTTTGCGTCGGTCTGTCACATGGAATTCTAATTAAATACATTCTTTAAATGAGCAATTCAAGGGAAGACTGACTTTTTGTTCGCTTTGCGAATTTAATCAAGTTTGAACGTCAAGTTTGAATGTTATTCCCTCATTAAAACATACTTAGAGCACCCCTACTTTAACTCCTCCCACTCAGCTCCTTCAGACTAGCCAGCAGCAATTAGCAAACACCCGGTGGAACTGCGCTGAGTTCATCGTACGAGCCACTTCTCTGTGTGACGTAAGTTGTTCGTTTGTTTGTTTGATTGTTTTTTAATTGTCAGACTCAAAATCTCATTGACAGAGAGACAAAGTCAAACACAAAGTGTCAGATATGCAGCGAAATTTGTATGAGCTAAAGAAGTCAAGGCATTTCTCTTCCTCCAAAAAAAAAGAAATCAAATCAAAGAAATTAAATCCTCCATCTTCCAGATCCAGGCGAGCAGAATCCAGGAGTTTTGCATTAGAAACGCACCGGCAGCTGAAACTTTTGCACTAATCTCCGACTCCCGCTATCATTCTGTTCAACTTTCTCTTCTTTCCTTTTTCTTTCTTTGTATTTATTTAATAAACGCTCCGAATCCAAATTGTGACTTTGTGTGTCGAGAATTAATGGGAAAAAGCCCTAACTGTTAAATCGTAAAAAATTTGAATTAGAAAGTTCCCATGTAATGCATATCAAACATTTATTAAAGGCACACAGAATAATTGAATTGTTCTGCTGGTCTGATTTGTTTAACTAAATTCTTTGGCTGTTGGAGTGTGAGACAAGATTTTTTTTTTCCCCTTTCTTTCTCCCTTTCTTTCTTTCTCCTCCCCCTGCAGCATCCGTTTAAAGACGCAGGTACCTTTTGTGTATTTTCTGCTTCTCCAAATCACATATACATGTATATTCCTCTCTTCTCCCCATGTGAGCCCCGGCTCTGTCGCTGCTTATCCTCATCTTCGCTGCTTATCTGCATCGAGCCCCTCAGTGAGATTTCAACCACTGTGACATGCGGTGAAAGCCGAGCCTGTCACTCAGCTCTGCCGGAAAGATCGCGAACAGAGATGGAAAAGGGAAGAGCGAACCAAAGCAAGAGGAAGGAGAAAAAAAAAAAAAGCAAAGGGAAAAGTTAATAATATTTCATTGTTGACCCTGTGTGACAACACGGGGAGGGAAAAATTGGTATAGAGGAAGCTTATGGAACGTTAAATCAGCTTCCTTAAATGTCAGGCTGCAAATAAATATATGTTTATATATCTACATCTGGGAGAAATGTTCTTTCTTATTGGGGCTGATTATCAAGCAGAGCCCATAATGTCAGCCTTTCATGTACGCACAATGAAATCATGTCTCGCACACACACACACACACACACACGCACACACGCACACGCACACACACACACACACACAGAGGGAGAAACTTTGTGTTTTAGTAAGCTAAAGTTTCACACGTCGGCTGGAGGTGTCCTCGCTCTCCATTGGTGTAATTATCACTCTGGGGAAAGTGTTTCATTAGGAAGCCCCTCTCTCAGACACGTTACTCACACAGGGCTGGACAAACCCGCCCCGGACAGACACACACAAGCTGGTCTAGGATTCAACACCCTTCATGCTCAACCTCCAGTTGTTTCTTCTGGGTTTTTTTTTCCAGCACATCCTCACACCTTTTCCTCGTCCTTTCAGTTGCCAGGAATCATGAATTCCAGTGTCTTAAATTTCCACCAATTAAATCTAACAAACCATTTTTTTATTTATTTATATATTTCTTTTTGCACTCAAGCTTCACCAACACTCATTTTCAGATCATTTTGTAAAATTATGTTTCAACCAGCTTTCTTTTTTCTGGCTGTTTTCCAGAACGCCGTCGTTCCACCCAACAGCTGCCATGTTGCCTCAGTAAGTCACCAAAATGTAATTATTTTCTAAAGTAAAAAAAAAAAAAAAAAAAAAAAAGAATCTAACAACAAATAATTATAAGATATATATATTCTTCATACCGTTATACTTCATTTTTAATTTTTTCATTTTGTATTTTATTTTTTACAGATAGTTCTATTTTTCCCAGGCCTGTTGCCACAAACTCACGTTTAAAAGAATATCAACTAATTGGGTTGTTTGCCTCTGATATATTAAATTCTTTGAATTTAATTGAATTATGGGGAAGTAATTAGAAATTGTGACCAAAACACAACAACAACAAAAATCCCTGCATGTCAGCAGAAATTGTGGATTTGAACACAACTCAGAGTCAAGAGTCTTTTTACTTATCAAGTGGATCAAAAATAGTTCCACAAAGTAGTTTATTTTAAAAAGTTTTTTCTGGAAAAAAAAGTGGTAAAAAAAAAAAAGGAATGAGAACTGAGTAACAGGTCCACCTTCTTCCTCCTCCTCCTCCTCCTCTGGTGCCCTCCGCTTTAGGGGAGGCCTGCAGGTTAATGTATCGTGAAGTGTGAAAACTTCCTGAGAGCGAACCAGGAGCTAAATGCAGTTTCCAGATGTCAGGCTGCAAATGTCCACTCAAAGAGACAGGGCGGGTGGAGAAGGGTGGAGGCGGGCGTGTTGGTGGGGTGAACAGGGGGACACACAGCGGTCCAGAACAAGAGGCAGGGAGCAGAAAAGGGTGAAAATGTGACGAAGAAAGAGAATCATGACTTGTGTTAATATTCATCCAATCAGATGAGGGCATAAAGCCGACCCTCTGGTGGCGCTGTAGAGGGAACTTCACGACCAAGGGAAACATGGGATGGTTGTGCTTTTGTAAAGTTTATTACGACGCAAAAGCTGGTAATATCTGCTTCACATTTTAGGTCTGGATTTGACTAGGCCAGAGATCTGTGACCTTTACAAACTGAAGAGCCATGTTTTTGTTATTGAGTCCAGCTGAATAACTAGAACCACAAATGTTACATGATCCTATAAGACAACTATACATGTAAGTATTTACTAATGTGTCATTTTTAAAGAGTCACCATTTTGTTTCTGTTTTCAGGTCTAAATTTGCAAAAATTGGATTGATACATTTTCTCTCTCCTGGGTCGCTGATGTTTGTGGAAAATAATTTAAATAAACAAACAAAAAAAAAAGAACATTTAATTAATTTCCACAATAAAAATGAGGAAAATAAAAACTACTAATATTTTAAACAACTTAGTATCAAACATAATGAGAAAATACATTACTATTTTTTTTTATTTATTGTTAGTTCTGCACTTTTGGCCAAATTATTAAGAGTTACAGGTAGCAGAGCCTTGGACTAGGCCATTCCAAAGCAAATATGCTTTGATCTAAATTATTCCATTGTGTCTCTATCCACATGTTTAGAGTCACTTTAACCTCAAAAGTGAGTTTTCACCCCACATTAATTACAAAACTGAAATGATTTTTTTTCAAATAGCAAAATAGGATTTACAAGACGACACTGTCTCCAATGAGCAAAATTATACATACATAAAAAACAAAAAAGTCCGAAAATTTGACTTTCTTTCCTGCCTAATCGTTTGAATATTAGTCCAGCTCATTTGTTTAATCTAAATCGGGAGAAAAAGTACACAAACGTTTGGTCAACATCCATCCTTTCATTTTATTTTTGGAATCTTTCGGTTTGAACGCAAAAAATGTGTGTATGTGTGTGTGTGGGGGCATTATGTACGGATTTGTCCAGTTCTACAAATGATTGAGTATCTTGCCTGAAAACTAAACTTCCCTCTTTAAATAATGAAACAGTAACAGGTCTGTGGGACCACCGGGGCGACGACTTTGCAAATATAAGGAACGCTTTTAAATGTTGCCTAAATTAAGAAGAAGAAAAAAAAATCATAAATTAAGATTGGAGACTGGTTTCATACACACAGCTGCTCTTTTGATGTTTCAATGCAGCTGCGTAGCGATGCTAAAGGAGCTTCAGACACACATCATCAACTTTTCTTCATTTTACCTTCTTTTTCTGTTTGAAAATGCTCACCATGCTGAGCGACCGCCATAACAAATAACAGGTTCCAGAGTTAGAACACGCTTCAAAAATATTGTGTTAGATCCTCAAGAGCTTTAAAGACTTTTCCTGTCTTTGCTTCTCTTCTTCTTGTTACTCTGAAATGTTTCAGATCGTTTTAATGTCAGTTGAAGAGAAGCTAAAAACTGCTTTCAAATGAGGCTCTTATTTTGTGTGCAGCAAATTCAAGATTGGGCTTTGACTTGGCCATTCCAGAGGGGGACTTGCTGATTCACTGCCGCTCAATACACTGTCATAAATAAAACGTAGTTTATTCAAATTCAAAAACTACGTTATTGATCCCAAACTGAAATTAAAAGCTGAGTATTTCTGCAGGTGACAGAAATGTGACTTGTGCTGGAAGCCTGGAGTATAGAGAGTGGAAAGGAATGGTGAGAGTGCAGCGCCCTGAGGTACTCCTGTTGGATGCACGCCCCTTCAGTCTCAAACTGTGCTCTGGTTGCCAGGCCGCCGTGGATCCAGGTGATTGTTGAGGCCTCTGCTCGTTGTGTTCTGGAGTTTCCGACAAAGCAAATCAGACTGAATTGTGTTGAATCAAAGAACAAGGTCACATTTTTAAGAACGGTGAGTTCAGCTCAATCTACAGCCAGACCTGATTACAGCTGAGCCGTTAAAATCAAAGAATCACATCAATGCAACGTGTCTGATAACATGAGGCAGAGAAAACGCATGAAAAAACATCACATCATGTGATGTCTAAAGAAAAATTCCAGAACGAATGATAAACAGACTGACTGACATCAGTGTGGGAAAGATTACAAAATGATTTCTGGGATTTTGGGACTCTAGTGAACCACAAAGGAAGAGTTATCCAGTCGCAGTCCCAGTGGTGGACCAAAGTTACACCAAAGGGACTCAATGACGAACCTAGAAAGTCACTAAGAATCAAAAAAGCATCCGGATTGATTGATTAAGCACTGCACGTCTCACTTGTTTCACTCCAGGTAAATGTCAAAGTTTCAGCACCAGGACAAACTGTGACAAATGGCTCCAAATGTTCTGGACTGGAGAGACAAAAATGCAACTTTTTGGAACGTGTGCGTCCCTTTACATCGAACATAGAACTAGCACAACATTTCAGAAAAACAACATGGTAGAACAATGTGGAACATCGTGGTTTGGAGCTGCTTTTAGCCAAACCAATAATTCTGTTCTTTACCAAGAAAACTTGAAGTTAACTTAAGTTTAATTTCACCTGCAGCAGGACGAGGATCTAAAGCACACAGATGTCCTCCTGTGGCGAATATTTTGGAGACCTAGTCAAAGCCCGGACTTAAATATGACTGGGATGCTGTGGGATGACCTCAAACAAGCTCATTCCTGGAAACAGCAGTTGAGGAACGTGGCGTGAGGACAAATTTCCCCGGTGATGGCATTCGATCAACCAGGCATCAGGCAAAAGGAGAGAATGACTTCAACGCAAACCCAGCACTGTTTGGACATCTTTGCCTAAAGAAATAAATCATCATTTCAAAACTCTGTTCATCCTTGATATTTTATTTTGTTGACAATATACAACATCTAGGTGTCAAAAAGCAACTAACTCGCAGAGGGACAAATACATTTTTCCAGCATGAACCTACACGTCCATTTCTTGATGGGAGATTTTACAAAATGCATGTTTTTATTTTTCTGTTTTTCACATAAATGTGTTTTATACTTTGGCAGATGAGAGTCATTTTGAATCCTGACTTCCACCTCAGATAGCTACCAAATAAAAACCCATCAAGCAGAACTGTGACAGTTTGCTGACCGTTTTCAAATAGAAAAGCCAAACATTCGGCATTTAGTCAAACTAGCTTAAAAGAAACTGTGTGGCAAAATTCTTTCAAATGTGAATAATTCAACGTCAGTTGATATTTTCTACGAGCGACGTGGACTCAGAAAGGACGTTCTCGGCAGCGTTCTGTTTTTCTCGCATGCGCTCTTATGAATGAACGCCAGTGTTAGCATGTGAGTTCAATCTGAGCGCCTCCATGCTCGTCAATGAATGGAAGCGATTGAGTTCTGTTGGTTATGAGGGAAAATAGGCTGAAAACAGGACAGAATCAATACAGTTTACTCAACAGCCTGGCAGCCTGGGTGCGTGTGTGTGTGTGTGTGTGTGTGTGTGTGTGTGTGTGTGTGTGTGTGTGTGTGTTGGAGAGCTGGATGTGTGTTTATCTGAAGTGCGACTGCATTTAACGTGTCAAGTTGAGGAAAAACAACCAATTCCCTTTTAGCACACGCTTTATTGACCAGTGGAAGAAACACACGCCAAATCACACACATGCACACACACATGCACACACACATGCACACACACACGCGGGTGTACACACAAACTGCAGGGTATTGAGTGATAGGAGGGAGAAACAGGTTTAAGGCAATTAGAGAAGTGTACTTTCCGCCAGAAAAACCCACCATGATTCTTTTCACTTCACTTACCTGAGCTTCCACAACATGTGATTATTACATCAACCGGAGAAGCAAAAAAAATACAATATTTTTGTTGGACACAATTGCTTTTTGCTCAGATTGCAGCTAAATTTGAAAGCAAATGAGCAAATACATATCACACCCTGAAATCAACATCAGGAAATTATCTCAATAACTTAAAATATAAGACAAACAAACATGCCGGTAAAGTTGTTATAACAACACATCACTCTTTGTCAGCTGAACAGAACAAAACTTATTATACACACAAAACTTGGCTTTTGATGAGGGATAAATTATTGGATTTCTGCAACTCCATCTTAAAAAATGACTGCTCTTAAAACACAGTGTTGCATTAGGCCACACACAGATCCACTCATGCCGGCATTGGTCCATCAGTGACCCCATCCATCATTCTTTCTGACACGACAAGTGTGAGCTGAGGACACAAACCTGTCAAAACGAGGGCCGTGATTCAACACGGGTCTTTCTATGGTGCTCGACACCAAACGGTTTTCAGGCTCTTCATTTGGAGTGTAGCGAGTGGTCCACTGTCGCCTCTCTTACCATTTCATTTCCGCCCACCCCGCTGTCACCGTGATCGAGAAGGTTGGTGTTAGCAGCAATGTTCGCTGGTTAAAGAGAAAACTTCAGCTGGACATGTCCAGCCCATGAGACATGAGTCACAGCAAAATTCTCCAATAAAACTGAACTGACTTTGTCGTCTTCAGACGATATTAAGAAATTTGCGTCTTAATTGGCTGCAATTAACGATTGCTATAGCAATCGATTATTCCATCGTTTGTTCTGATGAATAGTCGGATGAAACCACCCGCTTGTGATAGTGTTCTTTAGCACACCAGTCAAATAAAGAAGTGTGATTTTATCACTGAACTACACACAGAAGCTGCCTTAGATCCTATTCTTAAATTCATTGAAACTTATTGATACTCTCATTGAACAAATCGGAATTAATTGAAACAATAAATCAAAATTCTTATCACGATGAGATTTTTATCAGCGTAAACGATACGGTAAGCACGTAATCCGAAGTCTTTCTCGATGAACCTGTGCTGAATCATCCTCTAGGATGACGTCAGTGAACGATTTGGAAATATATGCAAAACCACAAAATCCCTCGTCAGTATTAGGGCAGTGTAATTTTATCAATTCTACAATATTTATTAAAAAAATCGATTTTCCATCCGCGAGTATCAATACATGAAGTCCTACTCAAATCCCTCGTGTTCAAATTTGCACGTGTACATTAAAATTGACATGTAAGGAAATAGCCATTAATGAAATAATGAAATGAGATAAATTACATTCTCTGATATAAGTGAATAAGACAAAAGAGGTTCATTTTCTGCATAATCAAAAGCAAAGCCACACAATTAAGATTTGATCAAAGAAAATGTATAACATATGTCAAATACAGCGTTTATTACACCAGTATTACACCCTCAGTTCAGTTAATCTGATCCAAGTCTATGGAACAGTCACAAAATGTCACCAGAATCATTCTGTCCCTTTAAAATCTTTCAGAAACTCTTAAAAATGTATCAAATCGTACTGGTTGCTGAATATATATATATATATATATATATATATATATATATATATATATATATATATATATCGTTGGAGCTAAATACCTCCAACGAATAAGGCAAGTCCTGAGAAGCCAGCTCAATGGCAAGAACAAAATCCGTGCGATAAACAGCTATGCCCTGCCAGTAATCAGATACCCTGCTGGAATAATTAGCTGGCCAAAGGAGGAGATAAAAGCCACAGATATTAAGACTAGAAAGCTACTAACAATGCATGGAGGGTTCCATCCCAAATCCAGCACCCTGAGACTGTACACGAGCCGCAAAGAAGGAGGCAGAGGACTAGTGAGTGTGAGAACCACTGTCCAGGACGAAACAACTAAGATCCATAAATACATCAGGGACAAAGCCTCAACAGACAATGTGCTCAGTGAATGTCTCAGACAACAGGGAACGGAGGTTGAAGTGCCAGAGATACCATCATGGGAGGACAAGCCCCTACATGGGATGTACCACCAGCAAATAACCAAAGTGGCTGATATCAGTAAATCCTACCAATGGCTGGAAAAAGCTGGGCTCAAGGACAGCACAGAGGCCCTCATCATGGCCGCCCAGGAACAGGCCCTAAACACCAGAGCAATAGAGGCCCAGATCTACCACACCAGACAAGACCCAAGGTGTAGGTTGTGTAAGGAGGCCCCTGAGACAGTCCAGCACATAACAGCAGGGTGCAAGATACTGGCAGGGAAAGCATACATGGAACGACATAACCAAGTGGCAGGCATAGTGTACAGAAACATCTGTGCAGAATATGGACTGGAAACCCCGAGATCAAAGTGGGAAACACCCCCAAAGGTGGTGGAGAATGCCAGAGCTAAGATCCTGTGGGACTTCCAGATCCAGACAGACAGAATGGTAATGGCGAACCAACCAGACATTGTCGTAGTGGATAAACAACAGAGGAAAGCCGTTGTGGTAGATGTAGCAATACCAAGCGATTGCAACATCAGGAAAAAGGAGCACGAGAAACTGGAGAAATACCAGGGCCTCAGGGAGGAACTGGAGAGGGCCTGGAAGGTGAAGACCACAGTGGTGCCTGTGGTCATCGGGGCCCTCGGGGCAGTCACCCCCAAACTGGAGCAGTGGCTACAACAGATCCCAGGAACAACACCAGACATCTCAGTCCAGAAATGTGCAGTCCTTAGCACAGCCAAGATACTCCAGGACCCTCAAGCTCCCAGGCCTCTGGTAGAGAACCCGAGCTCAGAGGATCAGAACCACCCGCGGTGGGTGAGAAGGGAATTTTTATATGAGCAGAATATCGCATATCGTATTGTGAGATTAGTGTATCTCTTCAGCCCTAGTCAGCATCGTGTCATCCGTGTACTTTAACTTCCCAGTGTTTCTTCCAAGTGTTTGGCTTTGACGCAGCAGTGGTTGTGCCAACAGCACTCTAGACGAGGTTGCTCTCTCTCCGATAAGTCTTCTGCTCGTATTTGCTCATATCGTTCTCTGTGTACCATCATGTGTGTGTCAGTAGGAGTATTTGGTTCCCTTTACGTCGCGTCCTCACACGAGAAAGCCCCGGCGCGTGGGCGGACCCCCGTGCCCTCGCTATGACTCGGTAGACGTCTCCGTATCAACAACTCTGGAACATTTACATGCTCTCTGGGATACAAGCCTGTCAGCGCGTTGGAAAACAATGCTTCCACGCTAGCATGACGGCATCACACACACACACACACGCACACAGACCTGTCGTCGTCAGGAGGGAAGCTCTGCAGTCATCTGAGACATGCAAGTGTAGGAAAACATTTTGCTCTTATTACGCAAACAGTACACTTTGTTTTCTGCATTTAGGCGTCATTATCATCCCAACCTTTTTCCTCGTATTTCTTCCTCTTAAGGGACCCCTCTGCTTTCCTTCCTCTCTCAGATTAATCTCGCTCTTTCTCTCTCACTCGCTTGCTTTTCTGCTTTCTCCTCCCCACCACCCAACCCCTGCACCCTCAAGGTGTCTAAGCTGGAAGACATTTAATCGCCACAGTAACAGTTTCATATCTGGAACTGAAATCAAATAAAGGCAGATGATTTACTCCCCCTAGCAACCGGGGAACGCAGCCCTCGCAACCGTCCCAGCCAGCAGGCCAGACCTCATCAGGTCGAAAATATTTCAATTATTCTGTTGATTCTTGGAGGTTAGGCTTTATATCTAATACTTTTATACATATGTGTACATACATATGTATATGCACCGTGTCAGCGTGCATGAATGCATAAAATCAGTTGTAGTTTATTGATATGGTCAATAAACTATTGATTTATGTGTTAAATCCATAAAAACCTTTTGAGGCGCAAGGAGAGAAGTTTCCAAACGAAAACACATTTCCATTACAAATGTGGAAAAAACTTTGCTGAAATTAGGCGAATGTCGAAAAAAATTCTACAGAATTTCGCAAATTTGGTGTTAACATTACATAAGAGACACAGTTAAAATCAATATGTTGTGCTTGTTCACACGATGAGTAAAACACGCTAAACTGTCATACTCCGACTGCTTCCTGTCGTCTTCTTCGTGGTTTCCGCCAGTAGTAACATCCGCTATTGGCCATGTGACTCGAGTGATGCAAAAAAAATGTGTTTCCATATTAGTTTTGCAAAATACACTAATTTTGATTCGGCAGAAAAATCACCTCATCCTGGTGCAAAAACATTTTTTTGAAAATTAGCGCAGCTTCTTTCCACAAATTTATTCTGGGAATTCTAATTTACGCAACTATCTGGTCAATGGAACCATCAGCTGCTTTTCCGTTACAAATGTGCATAAAACCTGGTTCTCATTCGGATAATGTCAAAAATCACAATGGCTGCATTTCCATTAAATAAGAAACACAATTAAAATCACACATGAAGAAGTTTGTTCACATGATGAGTCATTTAAAAAAAACATGCTGCATCATCGTCCTCCAACTACTTCCTGTTGTCTTCTTCATGGTTTCTGCCTGTAGTTAAATCCGGTTGTTGATCACATGACCTGCCTGACGCAAAAATGTGTTTCCATGGCAGTTTTGCAAAATATGCTAATTTTGGTATGTCCGAAGAAAACCACCTCATCCTAATGTAACATGTTTATTTTTAATCAAAAAAGTGCTTATTTTTATTTTTATTTTATTTTTAAATTGGCATGTCTCCATGAGGCAAATTTATTTCCTTAATTCCAGTTTGCGCAGTTTTAAGGTCGACAGAAACGAAGCCGCTTTCGTCCTTTCAGATGCTCCGCTGCTGTGATGGAGACATTTGAAGGGTACATCAACACATGGTCATCCTGGCTGGGGTAGCATAACAGTTGGCATGCACTGTGTGTGTGTGGATGAGTGTGTGTGGACGGGTGGGAAGAAGAAGAAGAAGAAAAAAAGAACGAAAAAAAACACTAACACTGGCATATCAGAGGATCGCCAAAGAGCAGGGAACAGATCCAAACAAATCTGGGTTTACATGATGCTTCTGTCTGTTACTGCTGGAGCTGTGAGGGAAGTACGAGGCAGTGTGTGTGTGTGTGTGTGTGTGTGTGTGTGTGTGTGTGTGTGTGTATGTGTGTATGTGTGTGTGTGTGTGTGTGTGTGTGTGTGTGTGTGTGTAGGAAACAGAAAATAAACAGAAAATAAGACTTTGGTGGTTTATGTTCCTGAGTCAAACATTCTTCCTTACTCACCTCCAAGGCAAGAGTTCTCAAACCTCATATTCAAAAGTCCAAGTGTCATTTCTAGATAAGGTCAAAGGTCCAGAACTACTGCTGGAAGGAAACATGCTTTTTCAGACAGTTTGCTTACAACTCGCGAAGCAGGAGAAACAAAGCTTTATGTTTGTTCGTGCACCAAAGCATCTGTAATAATTGAGAAGAAAACAACACATGAATAATTTGTTTTTTTTAATTAATCAGACTTAAATTGGAAGAAGACATAAAAACAGCTAAGGCAAAGCTAACAGATATGGAGAGACATTGAATTTAGATAAATAAATATTACTAATATTTGTGTCACTGTTGTGAAAATTTAATACGGGATATATTCCATGCAAAGATAACATTTTTTAAAAGATACTACTGTAATCTGCATTAATTGTATCTATATTTTAAAAAATATGCCAGCTCTGCACCTCTTTTTTTTTGCCAAATTATTGAAAGGGGCAGGATTATGCAAAATCTGCTTTTTTGAACTTTACTTGTTGCAGTGTTATTCCTTCATCAAAAACATACATGAAGAGTGGCTTTCATTCTTTCATGCCTTCTCCCATAACTTCCTCAATCAGCTCCTTCAGACTAGCCAGCAGCAATTAGCAAACACCTGCTGGACCTGAGCATCGGTCGAGCTCATTTTAGGAGCTGCTTCTTAGTGCAACTCTGGTAAAAATGTTGAAGGGTGAATGGAGGAACCATGTTGCTATGACTTCCTGAAGGCAGAGTTTCAGAAAGAGCAGGAGTTTCTTAAAGAGACAGAGACCCAATTTCAAAATTAAACTTCACAATATTACCGAGCCAGATTGCCCTCACACGTTGATGTCCAATTTTCCAAATTGTACTTTCTGTTATATACATTTAAGCCCCTTTTTCTTTATTCTGTGATCATAAAAAAAACTAAAGACAGACAGCTGAGGGAGAATAAAAGTGAGGAGAAAGAGTGAAATGGTCTAATCTAATCAGCCTTTTCAACTTCTAATTTTCTGATGGAAATTATGCCTGACAACTGGCCTTTAGGGACGAGACAAGACTCCTTCAGTGGCATTTTGCTGTTTGGATGGAGGGTGGAAACGCAGAACGAGAGTCACGCTGTACGGGTTATGAATCAGAGGTAGGGGGGGGAAAAAAAACGGAGTGAAATTTCTGCAGGAGGAGAGAAAACCGAACGACAAAAAACCATGATGGGAAAATGAGGTTTTGAAAGATTATTTTTGCATATCTTAATGGAGGGTTTAACGTTCGCTGCAAATTCTTAGCTCAATAAAAGCAGCAGGGCTGCTCATGTTCAGAATCACATGGAGTAAATCACGGCGCACGCTGATTTTATAAATGCTAATAAAAGCCGCTTGAAAAACCACACAAAAACACTTACTTCTAATTTTACATAGAGGCTGCGTGTGCTTCAAACCAAATCATTTCACGGAGTTATTTTTGGGTAGTTGTATTTTTATCTCTGGTCTCGTACAGACAGTGGGAGGTGAGGAAGCAGCTCGGCGCCCGACCAGCTTGTTTTCACCAAACTGCAAAGCGTTGGACTACAACATTTGCTACTGATACACTCAAGTTGACAGCAGACTGACGACAAACAAAAAAACACAGGAAACAGATTTTCAGGCATTCTAGATGTTATCAGATGTCACAGCTCCGTTTTTATTGTGGTTGTGCTCAAAAGACTTTTATGTTGATTAAGCTGTTTGGAGTGCAGGGCGAAACGTAAAATACAGACGTAGGCGACTACAGGAAGTACTTCTGGTTCTGTTAGGGCTGTATTCAATAACGGTAGTTTGCTAGTCGCCTTTTGGTGAACATATTCCTTACAATTAACAGTGGACGGTATCATTTTAGCCCGAAAAACAACGACTATCTCAGAAAACTTCCTCTTTTTTTTTGCTGTGCTAGTTATATATGGCTGAAACCAGGTTTCAGAATAGTGAAACCTGGTTTCACTGTTTCAAACAGTGAAACAGTAATAATCTTGACGTTTATTTATGTTACTTGCAGTTCTCTATGCTGCTAAAAACAATTTATAATCCGTACTTCCAAATGAGTCAGAAAATACACACACACACACGCAAACACACACAGAAACTCATAGGCATGAGGTCTTTCATTTCTGACAGCAATGCCCACTCAGTCAGGAGACCGGGGTAACTTTTTAAAGGGAAAAAAAATTAAGGGAATAATCTTTAAATATATATTTTATTGACATTCATCAACCTCACTCCTCTATTCATGTGTAAAATAACTTTATCTGTGGAGCAAAATGTGAGCCCCAGATTTCCAGGAGACGGAGACAAAACGGGCCACGGAAAAGCCAGAGTTCTTCGTCCGGATAAACGAAAAGCCAAAAGGAGAATAAAGTGTTGATGAGAAGAACCGAAAAGACTGAAAATAAAAGGAAACTTTCTGCCAATCAGTGGCGTAATCACAATTTTCCAATTTCCCCTTTATGTTACAAAGACTCCCCACCCTGCTATAGGTAGGACCGCCTCAGTATTTTGAGTGTGAGTGTAACCCAGTGAGTCCGCACGCGTGTGTGTGTGTGTGTGTGTGTGTCAAAGTGAAGGGCAGCTAAGCGTAAAATTGAGTCCAGATTCATTAGGTTCTGTGAGCTGAGCTGCAGTTGGTTTAAGTGATACATTTCCTCTGGAAGTGGAGGTGTGGAAGTGTGTGGGCGGACGGGTGTGTGAGGGGGGTCACTCGCACGCTACGGGTCTCTTTCTCTGTCTCACACCTGTGCACAGGCTCAGGCACACACACCCACACACACCCACACCGACAGACGCACGCACACAAAGACAATTTAGACGCCTTTATTCTATTTTCTCCCCTCTCTGTCTTAGCGGTGAGTGACACTGTAAATCTGAGCCAATTTCCTCCTCTAATCATCATTAAAAAGCGCAAATGACTCCACTCTCCATTAAACACTCCCACATGCCTGCTGCTATTACCAGCTCTGCAGCCAGACTGAGGTGAGCCGCCAGCCTGGCTTCGCTCCTCCCCGACTTAATTCAGGAAACAAGGAGGCAGGCGCATTTCGCCAAAACAGGGAAACCAGATGCTGGAGGGTGTTTTACAAAACCATATTTCACTGCTGTTATGCATCTTTTATTGCAAGATTTCAGCCAGGTGTGTAAAAAAAAAAAAAAACAACAAAAAAAAAAACAACTGGCACGACAAAAACATAGACATTAACATCGAATCAGTGCATCATGGGATTAGTTTTGCTTTAGGTATCTTACAAAAGCATTTGCATTTGGATTCAGTTTGCAGAAGCGCCTTTACTTCCACTGCTATGATGTCGTACTGTGGCCTTTGTAGATAGAAAAGAAAATGAGTACATTTGTGATAAAGTTCTCAGCAATTTTGAAGTTAGTTTTTAGTCATTTTCCAGACAAAGAATCTCTGGTTTGAAAAGTGGAAAACTTGGAAGAAAAAAAAAAAAAAAAACTCAAATTTAGAAATGAATCTCAGAAATGTGAAAAGGTCAAAAAATTTTGAAATTCATAAATTTATTCTACCCCCTAAAAACTTTCTGAGTTTAATCACAAAAGTTCTGAGTTTTCTCTAGAAAATGTTTGACTTTTCAAACTGAAATTTCCAGATATTTTCTGGATATTTGTGGCAGAAATGTACTCCTCTATATTTTTCTGTCTGCAGTGGCTCTGATACGTCGTCATGAGTTACCGCTCGCTGACCTTGGGGTCGTTTTGAACATTCATTTTTGATCTGTAAAACAGATTCTCGTCCAGATTTCTGACCGAAGTAGAATTGCCAACGCGCGCTCAGACAGCTGTTTTGCACAGCTGGATGGTTGCCAGGGGAGATTAAAAGTATTTCTCAAACATTTATGAAACAATCGAAACAACACACTATTTTTGAGGAGGGAACGACATTGGAACACGATGCACCTTTAAAAAAACATCCTTTTTACAATAAACTTCCCCTTTAAGCAAATAAATAAAAATATGTACTGATACAAACAATTTTGTCCTTTCTTTTGCCTGTTCTCTAAAAATAAGACCAATTTAAAAGTGGTTGACTGATGTTGAATGTTGATATACATGTTGCTTTGTCAAATAAGTGGCATAAAAATGGAAAATCAAATCTTCCCAAATGTCAGCCCTTGTTCAGGAAGTTCAAAGCCTTTCAGTTCAAAGACCAGATTTTAAATGAACTTTCTGGCAGGACTCCTCTCATTTCATTTGCTTCTCATTGTTGTGAGCATTTAATTCCTCGTGTTCGCATCCATCCTTCCTTCCAGTGAACAAATGCTGGACAAATGCGTACGCTGTGCAGAGGCAGCTTCATTAGAAACCCGGTTTTCACGTGGATTCCCAGAGATATTACTAATAAAAACCCAAGTTATCACCTCCGCGCCGTTCGCTGTCATCTGCGGCTGCAGCGTCGGGTCACGTTGGGTCAACTAACACAATGAACGCCCGAGAAGCAGAGAAGCTATAGGTTGTCACAAAGAACCTTCGCGGCACATCGGGCTTTATTTGCTGTAATTACATCTTATTTGCATTTTTATTTGGCAATATATCCCTTCGAACCTCAGCGACAGCGTTTTATCACACGTTGCGCCAGGATGTGAGTGTACGAGAAAAATATTGCTCTTCTCAGCTATGAATATTAAATGTCTGCATGAAAAGCATATGCATTATGGGAAATAAAGTAAAACGCTTCCACTGTGTGCAAATAATCTCCACTTCAGGACGGGTCAGCGGCCGAACGGCTCGGAACCTAAAACTGGCTTGCAGTTAAGGATGATTGCATTATTCTGCTATTCTTATCCCGTGCTGTTGGTCTCATACTTTATTCAGCCTGTGGCTTGAATACCGCAACGCAATATTCCTCCTCAACAAATTTCATTTCACTCTCATGTTCCAGGCCCAAAAATAGCTCCAGTTTCTTATTTATATATATATTTTTCATCGCTGATTCCAGCCTGAAGTGTTGTCTGATGGAGTGTGTGGTGTTATTCAGCCATTCATAAAAAAACACACAAACAAAAAAAAGGCACTCAAATACGTCTCTGCAGGTAGATTTCACACTGTTAGCCGGCCGTTAGTGGAGTTTGACGGCCGGGGGCAACAGAGGGTCTTGAAGGTTTGCGGGTGCCTGTTACGATGCCTGTTTGGGGGGGTTTTTTGCAGTAAAACAAAAAAGAAGAGAGAAACCCTGAGAAATACTTTCAGAGTCCAAGTGAGGTACTGTATGTGAAGGGGAACAATGTGGACAGTAAAAACCAAACCCTCTGAGAACCCCGTTTCCCTCGTCGCCTGTGGTGGCGCTGCAACGAGGACCAGAGAAGGAAGCAACAGAAACCTCTGAAGTAGACGCTGAGCGCAACTTCCTTTCTTCGCGAAATGTCAACGAAGACGGAGCGCCGTCAGATGTCAGAGGTCGCAGGATTTGGGATGTTAAAATGCGTCAATCAAAGGAGATAAAGTTCTCAGTGCACATTATGTTGCTCCCAGATGAATAATTGTGATCTCCTCATCTTAGAAGAGATGTGTGTTGTTTTCAAGCAATTCTTGAAAAGTTGTCACTCGCCTCAACTTCAGCTGCGTCTGGCAACGATTTGGTCTAGTCAGCGTTGATGTGGCGCAAAAGCATCAACATTATTCATACCGTCGTAGCAGCACTTTAAAGTATTTGCTCTCAGCAGCTGCGTTTCCACTGACCACATAATTGCACAGTTTGACATTGGAAAATATATTTGCTTAATGGAAAGACAGCTGCTTAAAACAAGATTATGGTTTTTCTTTACGTTGTGAGGTGGTTATGTCGGCCATGTCGATTGTGACAAAGACGGTTTTTTAATGACTCACCACGTGAACGAGCTTTTTCACGTTTCTCACTCAGTGGAAGTGCTTGCAGCTGAGAAAAGCTTTGCAGCGGCGACTCAGCTAACGCTTTAAGGTGGCGTGTGTGAATTTACAACCGTCTTGAAAACAGGTTAGAGAACGAGTCTGACTTGTGCCTTGCTGAAGGTTCGGGTGCTGCAGCCGCATCTTCACTTTCACACCGGCTCCCCCAGGGAAAGCCGTAAAGAAGCTTTTAACTCTTAACGGAGAAGGAACCCGCTTGAGCTCCAGAGCAGCTGTCCGTTCATTAGCCACTGTTTGTTTTCACAGCTTGTTTGTTTGTTCGTCGCTGTGTTTTTGCACCTGCAGTGCAGACATTTAGGGTCACGAGAAAAGTTCCCGGGGTCAGAGGAGGACGCGCTCATAATAAGAAACAGGAGACACTGCAGGTCCAAAAGAGGATCTTCAGAATAGAGACGGCAACCAAAGCTATGCAGATTTATTAGCATGTTCTCGTACACTACAAGCATTCCTTCATGCTGGGTTATGTAAAGATAAGTTGCTAACATCATTACAAGCAGTGTCATTTTTTTAGGATAATAAAGTAACTATGTTACCTTGAGTAATGTATATATCAAATATGACTTAAAAGAAATTTGATTTTGTAATTTAATGCTTCAAAATGGGTCCCGTGTCTCTTTAAAAACTCTGGCTCATTCTGAATCCATCAGGAATCATCACAACATGGCTCCTCTATCAACCCCTTAACAACAATTTTACTAGCATTGCACTTAGAAGTAGATCGAATGAGCTCGGCGACTGCACCAGGTGTTTGCTAATCGGTTTTGGCTAGTCTGAAGGAGCTGAGTGAGGGAGTCAAGGGAAAGGGCAGATCTAAGAGGCAGAAGTTCAGAAGTTTGGGAACTGTAGCTCCGAGGAGGAGCTGCGCCTTGAAGGCGGAACTAGGTCCCACCAACTTTTTTGTACAACTGAATGGTCGCCATGGAGATCAAAGGATTTCTCTGACGTGCATAAAAGAATCAAAGCAACACTCCAGGTGTATTTTTGATGAGGGAAATACATTAGAACATGACGTTCTAATCGTTATATAACACTGTCCCTTTAAATTGATAACTTTTAGCAGTTTTATATGTTATCAGGCATTTATTTATGAAACTAAATGTTTTGCGTCAAACCCTTTAAGATTTCCTTCCACAAGCTTCTCACAGTAGTTTTGTTGGAGTTCTGGTCCATTTTTACAGGTTCTGTCTGGTCCATTCTGAGACACAGAAAGGTTTCCTTCCTGACTGTTACGATTATTGCATATACTTGCAGAAAACAGTTTGGACTGGTGAACACGCCACCTTCAAGCAGCAGTAAGTGGTTCCCAGGGATGGACCACACTTCACAGCTGCCTTCTCGTTGTCTTGACTGGTTTCTTTTGAGTTTCAAATCGTGAACAAACAGGAAGGCAGTGGGCTCCAGGTGTGGCCTTGCATTACACCTCCTGGTGAGCCGGTCCATCATGAGAGAAAGCCCAGTTTTTTTTTTTTTTTGTTGAGTCGAGTTTTTGCTGTTAAACAGATATAGCAGCGACTGCTATATGGCAACATATTACACATGCGTGTTTCATGGACTTATCTGCACATGTTCACATCGGCGTGTAAAACATCCCTGATCCCAGTGTCGAGGTGCAACACAAACCAGTCAGTCTGCAGCAGTAAAGCTTGAAGGTGACAGGTCGCTGTGAGGGAGTGCAGCAAGACTTCTCCTCTTCTGTTTGTCATCAACAACAACAACAAAAAAAGATGTTCCAGCAAATCTTTCATTGCTCGCCATAATGACCTCTCGTGGGTATCCAATTAAGAAACAACACATTGCATTTGAGCAGGAGCTCGCGCATGTTTGTGCCACGCAGGAACTCCGGAGAGAAGATTAAGAAGCTCTAATCTCCCGCAGGTTGGTGGCGGAGCACAGTGCGTGTGTGTGTGTGTGTGTGTGTGTCCTTTGTGCAGTGATAACAGCTACCACCTGATAAGCAGTAGCTCATCTCTCTGGTGTGTCAAGATCGCTGATGTTGCGTCACAGCGGAAGCTCCCTTTTTGGCATGTCTGCGTGCGCGGGCGTAACGGGAGTCGGAGGTTCGAAACCCGAACATAAAAAAAAAAAATATATAAAAAATATAATAAATAAATAAATAAATGACCCGCTCCTCTCCGGCTTCACCTCCTCTCACTCCCTCTGTGAATCCCACGTATATAATTCAGTAGCAATTTTGTTCTTCTATTACTTCTGTCCTCCCGCCGCACGGGGAGACACGATGAGATATGACATTTCATTTAAGTCTCCCCGCCACCTGGCGCCCCCTCCTCTCTCCGAGAAATAAATAAATATTTCATTAGCGAGGGACTGGAATGAGGACGCGCGTGCGCATTCTCGCTGCGTGGGGAAAGCGGAGCGCGCGCGCGCGCCCTCTGAAGGCAGACGTATGGAATGGAACGAGGAACACCGCGGCGTGAGGCGCATTTACGCATTCACGCTCAGTCCGGAAGAGAATCCGCCTTTAAATGCCTCCGTTACGCACACACACACACACACACACTAATTAAATTGGTGTGTGTGTGATAAAAAAAAAAAAACTGTCAAATAAAATCCAAAACCATTATATGAATGTAGAAAATACACTGAATTACCACAACTCAACTAATACATCTGAAGTCATTTTCAAAGTTCTGAACTGTTCAAGTGTCGGTGGTCAAAACACTGTAAAGTAAAATGTCTCGTTCTCCACTTACTGCTTCCATTACTGCGGTGAAATGCAGCAGCTTTTACTGTAAAACATGCTCATTTTATTGCCACACAAATCCAGACTTGGGTCCAAATTAGGGGCCAGCGCAAAACAATCTGTAACATTTGTGTTTTGAAATAGACGAGACAGATAAATAATGAAGACAGGGTGTCTCCCTGTGCACCGCCTATCATCCCACCTCTCACGTTGGACTTCTTTATCAACTCCCCCCTGCCCCCATCCCTCCACCCACCACCACTCTATTGCTTTTCCCTCACAATCTCTTCCAGGTCTCACCTAGAGACTCTCGGCTTTATTGTCTTAATTAAAACAGAGCCTGTTTAATTATTTTAATCCACACTACTGCACAACAGGGACTCCAGAGGAGATGGAGTGCAGCAAGGAGGGAGGGGGAGGGGGAGGGGTAGGGGGTAGTCTGCGAATGGGGGTGAGGATGGAGGAGGGGTGAGGATGGAGGAGGGGTGGGATGGGGGGGGGCGGGTAGCCCTGACATTTCAAATTAAACTCTTCAAGTTCAAAAGCAAGAGTTCTTATCGCGTTTCCTTTCATTCATTTTCCTATTTCTGCCCTCCGTCCCTCCACCAGTCCGGCCCACTCTCACTGATCTCGTCGTCCACCATCCACCTCTCCTTCCTTCTCTCTCTCTCTCTCTTCATTTCCCCATGTTGCTTATTCTCATTTCTTTATTCCTCCTCCTCGTTTTTTACTACCTTTGAGAGATTAGCAGTTTGAAGAACGCCCTTGTTGAGAGCCCTTATTTCAAGTCTGGGACATCAAAAGAATCTGTGATTATTACAATACCACATGGAGTCATGCGTGTGTGTATCAAAATAAAAATTAAAAAAAAGAGAGTTGTGGGGTGTTTTTTTTTTAAATCCAAACACTCAGCAGTGTGCATACAGATGCCCTCACACACCAAGCTGTAATTCACACCCGGAGGTTGCAGTCAAACTGAATCCGTACGTTTTAATGCGTGTCTCCATACTGCAGCACAAAGCTTTACAGTACAGATCAACTGCATGGTCAAATAGCATGAAAAGGTCATATCACACTGCAAAAACACCAACACAAAGTATTTTGGCATCGTTTTTTTGTACGAATGTCTTAGTGCAATTATAATAATACGAAACTGACTCAAAAGTACTAGATCCATTGGCAGATTATTGCATGTATGGGAAAAATGACTTGTTATAAGTGAAATAATATGGCAAAGGACCTGGTACTTTTCCATCAATATGAAGGAATTATTGTCTTCAAACAAGTTCATATGCTGTGAAGCTACTTGTAAGTTAGTTTGGTCTCATTTCAAGTCTGATAAGATGGTTGCACTAAAAACTTGTAGAAGCCGGATGGATGGATGGATGGATGGATGGATGGATGGATGGATGGATGACAGTAGGCTGGATGGTTGGATGGATGACAGTAGGTTGGATGGTTGGATTTAGTGGCTGTAAAATGCAAACTCTCTGACTGGATCAAACCTGTCCGAAGCAGAACGGGTGTGGGTGTACACTTCAAACTACAAACATTTCTCTACAAAAGGCGCCTGCATGAGAGATGGGGTACGAAGCGGTGCGCGGAGCTTTGTCCCCCGGTGAGAGGCAGAGAGGCGAGCCGGCGGTGTGAGGGTCGGGGAGGACAGAGCGGAGACAGATAGGAGGTGGCAGGGACGGAGGGGCCTAGAGCGGCCACAATACATTACATAATTTGAGCTCCCACTTCTGCTTTTCTTCCCATTCGCCTTGTGATTATTGTGACCTTGATGCAGCCGCAGCCCGTCCTGCTCCTGTTGAACTCTGGGTAATGAAGCCAGCGTTTACAAATTGAGAAATAAACACCTGGCTCCCTGGGAATGGTAATGGGCTCGGTCTCTGCTCGGCACCCGTTCACATTTCCACTGTCCCCCTCTCCCTTTGTCATCCTCACGCTGACTCTCTCTCTCTCACACATTTCTCCCCCTCTCCTCCTCATCCTCTTCCTCCTCCTCTTCCTGTTCCTGTTTCAGCGGGGAGTCTAAACTCCCCAGATTTCCAGTTTACCTTCTGATTAAGGAGTGAGTTGAGCGTTTCTATTCCCTCTGTCTCCCTCCTCCGTTCCATCCCTCATTCATGTGCTGCCACGGTAACTAGCCTATTATCTGACAGTTCCACTCCACTGACCTGCCCAATAACAGCTTTCACATCCCTATAAATGCCCCTGAGAGAGCAAGGGAGAAAGACACAAGATGAGTTAAAAAAAAATAAAAAATGTCCAGCTCGTGTCTGTGTGTGTGTGTGTGAGTGTGTGTGTGTGTGAGTGCGTGTGTGTGCGTGTGTTTGTGTATGCGTGGCTGTGTGTGAGTGTGTGTGTGTGTGTGTATGCGTGGCTGTGTGTGAGTGTGAACCCAAGAGATTGCCGCGTGTTATAAACATTTACGCCGAGCTAACAGATCATCTCTGAGATCCGGGGATTGGTCCGACTCCCCCCCCCCAAATGTCCCCCCGCCCCCGTCCCCCCGGCGAATTGAAAGCCCAAGATTAGTGAGATGATAGCTTTTCAGATTGGCAAGGAAACACAGAAATGAGTTTCACCTGGTGAGTTTACGGAGGCTAGATTGGGACAGTTAAACGGCAGATAAATTGATGGTTCTCTCATTGTCTCTCCGACAGTATAGTGGCTAAATCTATTAAACATCAGCAAACCATTTCAGCTGCGGCGGGAAGAGGAGATAACGGTTCAGGAGGAGGAAAGAGAGGGATTGGTGGAGGAGAGAGGTTTAAACAAACCACAAATGTAGGATGTTCATGTTATTGTTTCTGAATAAAATCTACAATAATATATATGTATATATATATATGTATATATACATATATATATATATATGTATATATATAATACGGGGAGTGTTTATATTACAAACATTTCAAACTTTGCTAACCTTAAAAGAAAACTTGTTTTTCATTTCGGGTCAGCTTGGAAAATGTTTTCTCTTGATCAATAAAACTGCAGTTTTTATTTACTCAGATTATCTTGCGTGACCGTATCAAACATGTAATTGTGGCAAGAAAGAATGTCGTAAAAAAAAAAAAAAGAAAAAAAATCTGTAAGATGACATCACCCGGACCACATCATCGCTATGGTGATACACAGACTCAGGTAATAAGCACATGGTAGACTTTTCTGAAATGTCAAATTATGGAAGAGGATTAGAGCCACTGAGACAGGAAAACAATTATGACTTTGATCTCAGAAGACTGAAGTCCGAACGCTGAGGGGAAAAAACGTCAAAACTGAGATTAAAGTGAGAAATCTGAAGTCTGAATTTGGGGGGAAAAGGTTCAAATTCAACCTTTTCAATCCTTTAACGGAAGAGGATTGTTTGGTCCTCCTCCATATAAAACAATCAAATAGCAGTGGCTGATTTTCCTTCCCGTTGGTGATCCTGAACTTCTCTGTGCTGGTCCATCACACAGAACCCAACAATTAAGTTTCCCTAGTCATTCTCCATTTTTAATTTTTTTTCCTTCACCAAATGAAAACCGCTTTTTCATCTCATCTTCCACACAAGCGTCAGCGCCAGTCCGGTTTAAAAGCAGAAGAATGTGCTGCGGCGTTTAAGAGTTTTACTTCAGGAGAAAAACAGGTGACTGACTGCTGTAACAGTGTAAAAAAAAAACGGAAGGCCCATTCATTACGCTGTATGGGGGCCAATCCACCGGGGCTCTGTGAAGAAAAAGAAAAAAAAAAAGAAACACACGACGTGTATGTGTCAGTGTGCGCTGACAGTGAGGAGGAGAAGGAGAGCGGAGGACCCCGTGTCTGGGATGTTTTTGAGACGCTCCGAGATGAAAAAGGTGAGAAGGGCCACAGGAACAGATTCCCATGATCCCGTCTGACCTGACCCGGGCCGTGCTGGTCCTGGGCGGCGGTGACTGCGTGTGTGAGTCGTGTGTGCGTGTGTGGGTGTGTGTGTAGGGGGAGTTGGCTTCTTGTGAGCTGATTGCTGTAAACAGCACGACTTGAGGGCCACTTTTTTTCTCTCTGTCTCTCTCTCTTCTCCAAAAACGAAGTTTCTTTTCCCTCGACTGCTCTCGTTTCATCAAGCATGCCACATTACGGGAAATCATGTCTTTAACGAAGGCGGCGTCGCGGCATCACGGGCCAATCACAACAGCAGCAGCAGCAACAGCAGCAGCAGCAGCAGCTCAGGAATACCAAATCTAATCTGCGGCTGTTTATGAGTTTTCGTGTGTGTGCATCTGAGTGTGTTAAAGAGGAGATGATAGTTCAGCGAGCATAATAAACCCTGAACCAATCACGTATCACTTTCATCTGGGGATTTTCCAACATCCTTCTCTCTAATTGGCTATCATGTAATCCCTTCTCCCTGAAGACCTTTCTTGCCTTTCATTCATCATTCTATCTCCCTCTCTCTCTTTCACCGTCTCTTCCTCAAACCTCCTTCTTCCAGTCTTCCAGTAGCTGCGTTTTTCTGCTGATTGCAAAATTGCGCAAATTGAAAGGACGGAAATGAATTTGCTTAAAGGACAATCTCATGTTTTTCGGCTCAAAGTTTTTGTGACAGCATGAGGCGGTGCTGCAGCCGTATATAAATAGATGTGTTTCACCAAACTGCTGTTGATCAGGAGTCAAAGAGCATCTCTTTGACACTTGAGCCTCTGTTGGCTAATGGCGTATTTATTGTCTTCATCAACATCAGCGGCCAGATGTTACTACTGGGAGAAACGACAGAAAAGACGACAGGAAGTGGTAGAAGGATGACGGCATGTTTTTTGATCAGTTATCACGTGATTTTAACAGCATTTCTTATTTATTTATTATATATTAAATAAGAAATAATTGCAAAATTGTGTCTTTTTGACATTAGTTAGTTAGTTGGAAAAGCAGCTCGCGACACGGTATTCGCATTTTCACTGACAATAAAACTGCACAAATTGAAAGTATAAAAATAAATCAGCTTAAAAAGAATAACACGTTTTACGATTAAAACGTTTTTGAGATAGGGTGACTTGGTTTTTCTTGTCTTAAACAAACGCATTCCACAAAACTGGAACGGAAACACCTTCTTTGCATCGCAAGAGTCACCTCATCAGCAGTCTGATGTTACTACTGGCAGAAATTATGAAAAAGACAGGAAGTACCAGGACGATCATTTCTTTTGGGGGGATTTTCAAAGGCGATGTGCAGCTTGCTCCACCAGAGCTCTCACAGCGTCACGGTTCATAAAACGCTGCGCTTCATTCCAACATGTTGAATCCATAGCTCTTTAAAATGGCCGACTACAGTTTGGACAAAGTGCTGTAAGTAGCCGCTCTTAAGTGCCACGTCGTGTATTTTCGACATTACCGCAGTAGCGGCAAAATACTTGCGCACAATCGCAACGGAAACGCAGCTAACTTCACTTCCTCCCTCCCCAATTCTCCCGCTCTTTCTTTTGCGTTGATCTCCAACCTCACGTAACTCATCCTCATGTCTGTTTCTCCTCCTCCTCTTCCTCCGCCTTCGCCCCGTTCCTCCCCTCGCGTCGGGAGTCATCGAGTGTGTAATCGCTTGGTTACGGTGCGTCAGTCTGAGTCTGAACTCGCCATCTGTCCTCTGGGCTTCCGTCTGGTTCGGCAGACACAAACGCCCGCGCGCCCGCTCTCTCTCTCTCTCTTTCTGTCCCTCTCTCTCTCGCGCGCGCGATCGCGCGAGCGTGAGCCAAGGCTCGTTCACACCGCGACACGATGACAGCTGCATCACCCACCTATTGACACGAGCTGTCAGGAGGGCAGCGACTAACATAACACACTGTGACATGTCCCACTCACGCAGGCGGCCCGCGGGTCCTGAGTTGCGGTTGTTTGACGGCGCCTGATGTTCAGTGACATGGCGACTCTGCATCCATGTGTGAAATGATGAGAATAATTCCCCTGTGATTGATAATTTTTTTGTTTTAAATATACCTTAGGAGATGTAGTTAACTTTCTATTTAAAAAAAAAAAAAAAAAAAAAAAAAAGTTTAGTTTTTTTTTTACGGGGCAAGATATCGTTTTTGCGGCTGTTTGATCCATGTATCAGTATGAAGCACTTCAGGTCAGTAAAGACAGTAAAAGTTCTCTCTCTGTAAATAAACATAAACTTGCCACACACACATTACAGATGGGTTATGTCACTTATTAAAAATATGCATGTGTTACATGTTTGCTGAAATTCTCACTGTCGTGACATTATGGTGAGACATTAAATCTGTCAAAAAAGTAAATGAAAGTAAAATAACAAGGTCCTCTGGCTTTTCCTAGTGCCGACTGGAAACAGCCAGTCAGAGCCAGGAGGAGGGTCCTACCGCTGTCAAACATCCTCACGTACGCGCTGCTCTCTGCTCTGGTGCGTCTTAGCAGAGACTCGTTTCAGTGTCGCCAAGTTTTTAGTGGCTTCCTTGATTGATCTTTACTTGGTCTTTTTATCGGCTGAAGAGAAATGTTCTTCAGGGACAAACAGAAGAACGATTACAACGCAGGATGAAACAAGCGTTACTTTATCAAAAGCCACGCAGCCCAACGGAATCGAATCAGCTCGGCACCATTTGTTGTCAGCTTTTATAAATAGCACGCATCAAAACGCCGCTTTAAGTGACAGACAAGTTCATCGACGTAAGATATGAAGGAGGGAATAATGAAACAAGGTCTGAAAACAAACAAACAAAAAATGCTGTAACGGTAAAACCAAGCCAATGAACGTTTTGACCCGGACAGTTCCGGTTCTGAGGCAGTTCTATGAAGTTACTCGTCTCCAGTCGTCGTCAGGTATCGCTTTGCCCTCACGGAAAATCAAAACGCATTTTAAAAATGAGGTGACGGAGCAGCCCTCACTTCTCTTAACTCTGCTTGGATCTTCAATACTTTCGGTAATTTTCTATGCACCTGAAGCGCCGAGCGAGCAATTACTGGCTGACAGACTCATCAACAGAAAGCCAAAGAGACATCGTCTCCCTGCAAGTGAGCATGTGCTGACTTTTGGTTTAAGATTAGAGGAGACAGCTGTTGCGCTCCAGTGAACAATTATCGGTGATTGTCGCCGGCGCAGCGACTATTAACCTTCGCCGTACGTGCGCCCGTCTGTGTCCGTGGGCAGGAACGTTCGAAGACGTGGCGACGCCGAAGTGGGCCGGCGCCGCCGTTCCGACAGAAGAGCGAGCACAAAAGAAGGGAGAAAGGCAACAAGAGGAAACACAATAAAATTCTGTCCGCCGTACTGATAGGCAATCTGAGAATATGTGCATAACGAACCAATTATACCTCATCACAGCTGAATGGGAGTAAAAAGGCATCGGTGCATGAAATAGTCTATTATGATAAGAATTAAAATAGTCTATCAGCATCAGATCTGGAACAGTGTGGCGTGATAAGAGCTAAACAGTCAGAATGCGAATGCTGTACTCAACTGCATCCTTTGATTTATCCGTAAGGTTTCACATCAAGAGGAAAATGCCTGCCAGCGTGGCTCATTTAAAGCAGCCAAAACACGGCTTTGATCACATTACTCTGAGAAGAAAAGCAGAACCTTCACCGTTTCCACAGATTACATTTTTGAAGTATTTAACACAATGAGAGCAGGAGAAACTTTACTTCTGGAATGAAAAAGGCCTTATGAGACACACACACACACACAAACACACACACACACACATACGCACAAAATATTTACATAATGATATTAAAAACCAAACTTTACCCAAAGCTGATGGGTTTTGTTTTTTTTTGGAGAGTTTTATTTGCACTTTGAGCTCCATTTGGTAGGATTTTGAATTAGTTCAGATTTAAAACCTTGATTCAAATGTTACATTTTTACTGCTTCTTTTCCACATTTTAAAGTCAACAGGACCCACCATCATGTGTTTTCCTGGAGCCATTTATAGTATAACCAAGAAACAATGTCAACATCAGTTGTTAGAAAAGTAAAGCTGGACATATAAAATATTACTGAAAAGAAATTTGACTTCCTAATCTGATGTCATGAAATTGGGGCTATGTCTCTTTAGAAACTCCTGATCTTTCTGAAACTCTGCCTGCAGGAAGCCAAGTTGCTTCAAAGTGTTCAAAGTGGTTTACAAATGGAAGACGATGGTTTTAAAGGGTTTCTGAAAGAAGGAATGAGAAATAAAATCCAGCACAACAAAGAGATGACCTAATCAGATTTGACCTAATTAGGTGAGAATTTGGTTCAATTTATGTGGCAAACAAAGTTTCAGTTATTTGACTAATTTGTCTTGCAAAAAAAAAAAAAAAAAAAGCCAGGAGTCATGAACTCTTTCGCATTTTGTCACATTGTAACTAAAACCACAAACTTTCTAGTGTTGTGCAGGAATATTGACACTGAAAGCTCATAAACACAAAACTAAAAGAAACTCGACATTACAGTTTGTCCTGGCATAGGAATTCAGCCCCATTTACCCCGATACCCATAAAAAACATCTACAGCAACCAAAGGCCTAAGCAATGACCTCATTTGGGAAGTCAAGCTGTATGATGTAATGTCAGTGTAATAGCAGTAACACAGCCAGGTAGGGACACAGGAAATATGGAAGGTGCTCTTGTCAGATGAATCCAAAGTTAAACGTTTTTCCCTTTAGATAAAACTGTTAGACTGAAGTCCATCCTGACTGGACTGGACCCTAAAACGTGGCTCAGAGGTTCTGCATTTTTACCCCGGATAGATGCTAGTAAGCAAGCAAGCAGTGAGTTACCTGAAGCCACAAACATCTCAAGTTGCAGAACGTAATGAGGATGTCTGACATAAAAGTCTTTAGAGGAAAAAAATGCACAAAATATCCGACATTAAATATTCCTCACCATGGACTGAAAACACGCTCCAAGTCGAGCCTGACTTTTTGTTTTCCGAACACCGGCTGGTGTTGATGATCAGGTTGGTCTTAGAGAGCAGCATGTAGGAATCAGATTATTATCTTTATGTTCAGCACAACTGTGTATGTTGGAAAACGTTAAACTTGTAAACGGATCACCATAATACTCAGGCAGTCTTTTGCCAGGGCTTGCGGTACATTTAGGTTAACATACTTACATGTTTATGCATTTCAAACTGTTTGACATTCATCACCCAGTTCCTTATTTTTCATCTGGGAAAAAGAACCCTATTTCGCCACCGCATTGCGACTAAACCATCAATGGAAAAAGTCAAAAAGTTCAGGTCAGCAGGCTCAGGACCAGCGTTGGTTCCCAGATTGTTTCCGTACAAAACAATTGTACAAATATTTCAGAATGTACCTTGAAGTCCAAATTTACATAAGAAAACAAAAAAATATTTTCAAATATGACGCGCACAACGGAAGTGACAGCTGAGGTATAATTAATACGTTGCAGTTTCCTACATCAAAAAGTATTTCATCATAAAAGTGAAAGAATCAGGAGTCAGGTAGCCTTTTTTTTTTTTTGTTCTAGTTTTTTAAATATTTTTGCATCTGGATACAATTTTCTATTTGGCACACCACTGATCCAAGAGACAGAGTGTAATGTTTCCTCCAGATCAAACGTCTCTGCAGAGCTAGAGGAGCTTTGGGTCAGTAGCTTTAAATAGATACATAATGTGGAGCTTATTCAAATACATAATAAATTGTGATATACATATATTCACTCTCCATTATGTTTTCTCTCCTTTGCTCACTGTTATTTCCAATAAATAAACAAAAGGTCTTAAATTGTTCACGGTCAATTTTTTCTGTTAAACAGCACTGGTCTTTGAGAATTCAGCACTATTTTCTGAGTGTAACTTTCATAAGACACTTCAATGTGTAGATTTACTCTAAGCGCATGTATAACATGTCATTTGATTATTTTTTTTTTGAACAGTTTTGTGTGATCTCTTTCAAGCAGTCATAGTGGTAAAAGAAGCAGCATGAAGAGATTTGGACATAAAGGAGGAGCAACATTTTGCTGACTCAGCTAACGATCTACAACAAGCTGTAAATATATTAACCCAACATCTGCCTCCATCTTTGTCTTTTTGGTTAAAAAAAAACCCAATAAGATAGGTAAGCAAAATATCAAACAAGGTTAATAAACCGTTTTTGTCTTTTTTTTTTTTTTTTCCAAAATGACTATCTTTAAGGAAATCGTCTCGTATGGCAGAAAAGACACAAACATTCAAATGTCACACATTTTTCCAATGACATTGCATCAGTTGTAAAAAGACATGATTAAATATATTAATGCGTTTGATGGAATCTGATCCAGGGTCAAATTAATCTTCATTCTTTCATCATCTGAAACTTCCACCATCGCAAATTAAAAGTGTGTTTTAAAAACAAAATGAAAAAAAATATATGTATATATATAAAAAAAAAATACCTCATGCAGTGTTGAAAAACTGATCATTTCTAACAGTCATTGATTTATATTTTTTTAAGTGTTTCAAACAAAAGACAGATTATTATAATCCCAGAATGGTTTCGGTCAGGGTTCCAGGCTAATTCACATCGACGTCAAACTCTTGCTATAATGAAAATCTGTGCCAGGAACACATTAGATGGGTGTGTGTGTGTGTGTGTGAGTGTGTGTATGACTGTGTGTGATAGATGGCCACTCCGGCTCTGACAGATGCTGCAGAATCACTCAGCCACGCCGGCCCGGCTGGTTATCGGGGGCAACCCTGTAAATCTGACATTATAGGCTGTTGACAGGAGAAACGGTTGTTATCATAACCCACGGTGAGTTACAGCGAAACACACACATCCCTCAAGTTTCTGCCGCGGCATGAATATGGCATTACGCGAATGCACACACACACACACACACACACACACACACACCACACATCGAAAGTGAGAATCAAGGTTACCATAGTCAACTGACATGGAGAAAACATTTCTGTTAACGGAAATAATATGGAGATATGGAAGTTAACAAGGAAAAATTGTCCTCATTCAAACCAGCATTTCTCTTTTCAGAGTGGAGGACGGCTGTTTTCTGCGCAAAACATACCTGGTAAGCGGTCGAACTGGCGCACTGCATACGTCACGGGCAAATGTTTTCAAAAAAAAAAAAAAAACTTGAACAGTCTACACCAACAGGATGTGACAAAATGACAAAAAGACGACAACACAAGTTTGGAGGAAACTGGTTGGTTGTTCAACAACAATTGAATTTGTTTTTTTGTTTTTTTTAAATGTTATCTTCTGTCGGGTATTTGATGCCCCGTCAATGTGTACAAAATCTTAACAGTTTGACTTTTTCAATTCTACCCTGAAAAATTAACCAACGTATGAAAAAAGAAACTACAGCTGATAAAAACAAAAACAAACCAAACAATATTTAACTGTTTGAAATGGGCAAAGCCTCTGAATTAAACAAAACTGGACAACAAAATCAAAGTCTAAACTTTGCAGGCATGGTGTGGTGAGAATAGGAGCCAGGAGGCTTAGAGGGACCGTAGGCCACCGTGACGCCACGGCAAAGGTGTCGGTGTCGGTGTCGGTGCTGGCGGTGGGAAGCGGCGCATCTCTGTGTTTTGTGTTTTGCGATAGAGTTAAGTGATGAGTGTGGGAAACCCCGAGACGAGCAGGTCACAGGAAACAAGATATCTTACCTGGCCCTCTCTAAGCTGCACCATGAAATCATCTGTACCCTCACACACACACACATACACACACACACATCCAAACCCCAACTTTCACTATCCGCTATGCTTCCACTGTCATTTTCCCAGTTTCAACTTTTTTCGAAAGCCAACGTTTTCTCTCTGTCTCTCTCTTTTTTTCATGTGCGTCTGTCTTCTGTTTTTTTTTGTTGGTCTATGTTTCTTCCCCTTCTCTCTGGGTGTTCTGGTAGTAATGGACTGTGCTGTGGGAGCAGCAGGAATGGCCATTACCGTCCACGGATCACCGGCAGAGTGGACACAGATGAGAGCGAGAGGGAGAGACAGACAGGGTGGAAGGAGCAAGACGGGGTGGTGGAGGTCAAAAAGGTACCTCCAAAAAGCGGAAGAAAAGACAGGAAGACGGGAGCATAATGACACGCTCTTATTGTAATGAAGTCATCCTGCAGCGACTGTGATGACGGAGGATTTCTAAGTCGTAGCTTTGTTGAACCTCTTGAAGGATTTGATGCAAATGTAGTCTCTCTCCCTCTGAGACACGCTGCTGCATGTGATGCATTCCTCTTCCTGTGGCAGGATGTGGATAGAAAAATCTAAACGAGGATAAAAAAATAAGAAGAAGAAGCAGAATCACTGGAGCTAAAAGGAAAGATTCATGTCGGTGCTTTCTACATCATTCAGAACCGAACCACCTGGTCAGATTCTCACTGATGACCAACGTCTCGCACAGGCAACATTGAAGGGTTGCCAGTATTTGGCTTTGCAATGCAAGTGACTGACTGATAAAATGTTTCCTTCACATCTTTCACAGATTGTATTTCTGTATTCATTAAAGATGTGCAAAAAGAAAAGAAGAAAATATGAGTTGGGGGTTGCAAAAAAAGTAATTAAAGCTGTAAAAAATGTTTTTTTTTTTAAATATTTGTTACAACTTGTGATCGTCATGTGAGACGAATAATTTGTGGGGGGAAAAAAAATCTAGCTCCTCTTCTTCAATTTTCCCTCTTCCTTTGAACTCTTCCCAGTGCTCACATTGCTACAACCAATCAGAGCCGGGAGGAGGGTCTTAGTGATTTCAATCATGCTTGTGTAAATGCAGTTCACACCCTCCCCCTTACTCAGCCACACCGCAGCTTCTTTGTGAGAGCATCTGACGGCTAACTGACATGAATGCTGAGGCTAGTTAGCATAGCCACCTACGACGTTTCTTAAAGAGCAAGATTTGCACTATGTCTTCTTCTTTGGTCACTAAATATTTTTCTTGTTCTGTTTTCAACATTTCCTTCCACTGGATTCAACCAATACAGACAAGAAAGTCTAATCAGGTATTTTTTCCAACACTTCCTTCCAAGCTATTAAAATGAGTTTTAGTCACTCTTATTATTTTTTTGTTGTTGTTTTTACCTGGGAAGGAAAAACTGAAAAACTTTCCCACAGCAATAATCTGGTAGATTTGGTGAGGATTTGTTCATATTCATATCACGCATGTTTACGTCTCTTGAGCAAATAAAATCAGTTCTTCTGTTCTTTTTGTCATCTAGCAATTATGAAAGCAAAGTCATTCTGGTAGTAAACAGAGTAGAGGGCACTCACTTTAAAGAGAAAGGAAGGAGAAAAAAAATTAATAGTTTTGTTGGGCTTTTAAAAAAAAAAAAGCTCTTTGATAATTTGTTTCAGTTATGTTTGCTTTAATCTCGTCAAGATTGATTCTCAAAAAACTCAAAAATTCAGTCTGACCCACTGTGGATTATTTTATGTGTCAAGCACGTATTGGTAGTTTTACTAAAAATTGTGTTAAAATTTCACTGTCTGAGCGACACACTACCTGCGTTTCCATTACCAATCTACGCAAGTCTTTGTTCTGCTAATATAAAAATTTAAAAACAAAACAATTGGGGTGTTTCCATTAAATAAAAAATTAAACTAAAATCCCAGCTGAACAAGCTGGTTCACGCAATAAGTCAATGAAAATGGAGACAGCAACGGATGCAGACAGTTTGTTTTTGTAATTTCATGATTAATGGAAAGGCAGCTACTGTGTTGCGAAATGTGTTTCCATTTCAAATGTGAACAAAACTTTGGTGCTTTTCCGCTAACGTTGGAAAAACACCATTTTGCAATTTCAGTGTTTCCATTAAAAAGGAAAAAGTTGAAAATTACACATGAATAAGTCTGTTCACACAATAATTTGTTACAAAAATATGCCATGCATACCACTTCCTGTTGTCTTCTTCATCTTTTTCGCCAGTAGTAACATTCAGCTGTTTCCCATTGCAGTTTGGTGAAATACACCTACTTCATTTTTTTAAAGAAAAAAACCACCTATTTTAACAGCAAAAGTTTTTATCAAAAAACTGGAGTTGTTTTTTTTTTTAATTGGCATGTTTCTAAAATAATTTTTGTAATTTCAGTTTGCGCAATTCCACAGTAAATGAAAATGCAGCTATTTTCTTGTCAAGCTGGACAAGACACTCTTGTACAGCCACACTCTTATTGGAAAGGGAAGCAAGATCAAAACATCCATTAGCCAAGTTGGAGTTTGAGGGTCAAAAGGAAAGAAGTGCAAAATTTGAAAACGGCACAACAACAAAAAAAGAAGAATAAACGAACTTCCGAAAACATTCCACATCCAAAAAGTAGTGCGGTTATGAGAGGACGTGTGCAGTCCTTGTCATTTTGGGCTCTAGCGTGAGCCACCGCAGTGTGGCTCACGCTAGGTTGTTTCGGCACTGACCTTTTTGTTGTAACACCCCCCCTCCCCATCCACACACGCACACACACCACCAACCCCCAGTATAAAGGGAAGTGCCACACAAAGAGCTCTATTAACAGAGAAAGCAGATATAATGGGGAAACAAGATGGGCCTGTAATGGGGACAGGCAGGGCTGTCAGCATGCATAATGTAACAGTCATGTTAAAACAACACTGGGCTCTGTGCGCTCCCCCCCGCCCCTTCAAACACATACTCACACACACGGAAAACGTAGCAGCCCAATATGAAAAACCCAAGTTATTAATTCATAGACCGGTCTTCATCTTTGAAATATTCTCCAAGCACACTGCACATTTCTCTTGCAAGGATGGGAATCATTGTTGTGTGTAATTATGGAGACAATGTTCTGAGGGATTATCAAAGAAGTGAGGGGGTCGGGGGGAGATAAGAAAGAGGCAGATGAAGAGGGTGCGGGGGACGAGAAGAAAAGGAAGTGGAAGGGGATGGAGAGGTAGTGAGAAGACAGAGACGAGGATGGAGAGAGGAGGGGAAAAGATTACCCCTTCTCTGTTTGTTAAACTAACGCCGCCGCTCCCTTCCTTCTCCTCCCTCGTTCCTGCGCTCGCCGTATTAGCATGATAAAGACGTGGTGAAATAGGGCAGCCGGCAGGTCTTTGGACACGGAAACAATGCTATCGCCAGAACAGGCGTCTCTACAGCCACCGAGGGACTGTGCACACACAGACTCCCGCGCACACACATACATGTGCCCACCGATATAAACCCAAACATGTAAACACACACAGAACTGTGGATTACAATGCCCAAGAGGATTTGAACAATCCAAGGTGGCGTACGGTGAAGTCTCCAGGTTGACTTCTGAACACAACGGCTGCAGGTGTGTCTCGCTTGGATTTCCATTTGTGCTTTGAAAAAAAATGTCTCCCTTCCAGAAAAATCAGAACGGGAATTCATTATCAACTCTTATACGTATCTCAATGGATCATTCAAGTCACAATTAAAACTCGCTGTATGAGTAGGTGGACTTGTGCTAAGCTGCTCTTCAATTCTGTCTGGGTGCAGTATTGTGTTTTCCAGGCAGTGTCATCTTATAGCACAATCCAGTAACTATGTTACCTTCAGTAGTAGTAATGTGGTTTTATATATGTGATATTTATACAAGTGATATTTTCTCAGATTTCCCTAAATGGTCAATGCAAATGATGGTCAGTGTAATTTTCAAGTCATGAACTATTACAGTGTAAATCAAATTTTACTGAACAAACCATGAGAACGGTATTCTTTTCAAAAATAAAAAACTCAAAATGCACTGTCCCAAATAACTATGCACAGCAGATTTTCTAAACATTTTGTGGATCATAAAGAAATGCAAACGGTCATTCTTTGAATGTGCAGCATCAAGTGGTCACATGTACTAAAATCACATGCGCAGCAACTCTATTCTGAGACCCTCTCAGATGGTCAAGCTTCTCACCCTGTCTCTGAGGCCCTGAGGGCATCAACACTCTTGTTCTTTGGGTCACAACCCAAAGCTAAAAACCATAGATGAGGGTAGGAACATAGATCGACTGAAAACTTGAGAGTTTCGCCTATTGACTCGGCTCTCTCTTCACCATGACAGATTGGTACAGTCATACCACGACTGTATGACCACTGTACAGTCAATAGTTGGTGTGTCATGTACAGCAAATGCCACACCAACCAATCGACTGCTCCATTTCATCCCAAGGTACTTCCGACTCCTCCACTTGGGGCAAGAACTCTTCCCCCGACCCGAAGAAGGCACTCTTATTTGCACCGCAAACGAACAACTCTCGAGTTCGTTTGAAACCGATCCATGACCAGGTCTTCCAAACGGTTTTGGTCGGGCTGCTTTCACTAAGGAGTGATGGGAGAAGAACCAGTTAGATTCAACTAACTAAAAACCAGACAGTTTATAAACCAGTATGAAAACACCCTGGTTTAAAAACAAGAAAGAAAGATTAAAACCTGAGTTTGAGTATTCACAACTTTAAGAGTGATGAATTTAAAAAAAATATATAAATTTATATATTTTCAAAGAATACATTTTTGTCCCACCTTCTAGAAGATTACTGCTTCAGAATCTTTCTTATCCATCCAAAACATTTATTGGTATTGACTAACAACTAGATTTTCTGGGGAAATCAACTTCGTCCAACTAACAAGCCTCACAGACATAAGTGAACACAATCCTCTCCTTTATGGATGGTGCATTTCCACAGATCTGTGACTTCCTGTGGGTCAGACGCAGGGCCACGGCCCTGCGGGACACGGCCCTGCGGGACACCAGGCCACCCCGCCAGCGGAGCCCCAAACTGAGGCGCAATTCTCCGCTCGCCTTCCCCTCTCTTTCTAAAGAAACAAAAAAACAGTACGGGTCACAGAAGGTATACATGAAAACCTGACCAGCAGTGCACACAGTGGCACGCTGCACTGGTCTGAATGTAAACAGACGACATGGAGCAGCACGGATCACATGCAGCTCGTCAGGCTGTGATGGTCGGCCAGCCAAAACTCACACACTCGGTTCACTCATCACGCTCGCACACACGGGGACACATTTTCCACGAAGAAAAAAAACTGGAAGAAATAAAAGAGACGTAAAAATAAGCTGCCGACGTGTGAACATACACAGAAAATGTTTACGTTCAGATTCACGGGATCCGCTCGGTGAACTGCAGCGTCAGCAAGATTTTAGATTTTAGTTTAACCCCTTCATTTCCACAATCAAAATGACTACATGCAAGTAAATAGCTGCATTTCTGTTGACCTTAAAGTTGCACAAATTGTACTCATGAAAATAAATGTGCTTGATGAAAACACTGCAATTTTGTTGTGTTTGGACAAAAAAACAACAACAACAAAACGGTGGTGGATGTTTGACTCTGTCTGAACACGTGAGCCCGTCAAGCCCTCCAATTCTCTGCTCAACCAACTGTAGTGGAAAACTTTAAGGTTATTGTATGATTATGAGTGAAACAAGTCGATAACTTTATTGGAATACCCAGAGAAGGCCAGAGAAACGGCTTCATAAGACTTTCCCATAAGCGTATGCATTGCATGAGAATGGCTTTACTCATAATCATATAGAAACATTAAAAATTTTCCACCACGCAACCCTCCCAAGGCTGGTTGCTCGGCCCCTGCGGGCCCCTTCACTCCAGGTAAATCTCTTTTTGTTTTTCTCTGATTGTCATTCACTCATCTCCGTTTTTGTGTTCCAGACCCGCATATCTAGCAGGGCAACTTCAACACCATCACATTGTGTCTAATAAACCTTTTGGTAACCATACTCCTTCTCTTGGCTGTGTGTTGGGTTCTGGCTCATTTGCTGAAACGTTACAGGTGGTGTTATGTATTTAAAAGGCACACAGTGCTATTTCATTGCACAATCAAGAAACTTCTATTTGCACTTCAAATATGACTTAAAATAAATTTGACTTTGTGATGTAACGCAGTGTAACTCGGTCTGTCTCTTTTTAAAAAAGACACACAAACAACAATAAATAGGATGACGACGTAGAACAAACAGAGGCAGAATAAATTCTGCAAAGTCTAAAAAGATTTTGGTCAATCAAGTAACTGTTCAGTTGTTAAAAGTGTTATATCTATTAAACATCACAAAACAAATTACTTTGTGTTATAAAGCCGTGAAATTGGGCCTCTGTTTTTTTTAAAAACTCCCGCTTTTTCTGAAACTCCGCCTCCAGGAAGTCGTTGAATGGTTGCCGTGAGCGATTAAAGGATTTCTCAAACATGCAGGAAAGAATCAAAGCAACACTCCAGGTATGACTATGATGAGAAAATAACATAACATGATGTGAAGCTCAAAGTCCATTTCACATCATACTTCCCCTTTAAAGCTGGAATGTTACTGAGCCCTTATTGGTCCACATAACTTTGAACACAAGATCCATACAGAGTTGTTCATATCTTATTAGCATATATTTTTAACCTAAAAAATGTTTAAATGACAGTTTGCCTGATAAAAAAAATGACAAAAGTTATCAAGAGTCACACAAAAATACAAATACCTCACAGGTTCTGCTTTTTTAACTAAATTTGCACCTAGTTTGCCGTGCCACTCCGAGTCGAGGTGTGTGTTTACGTGGGAAAAGGGAAAAAAGGTATTAAAGTGTGATAATTGGAGATCTCATCCCAAACACCTGGCATAGGCCATTCATCACACAGCACGTCCCTTCATACACACACACACACACACGCACACACACACCAACACACACGTTTCAGATTATCCGTCTCTGATTCGCTCTCGTGTTCACACAAAGAGCTTGCGGAGTGTGTCTGTTCTGCCTGCGTTGTGTCAGGTGCGTTTACACAAACGCACAACGTTCACACGCAAACTGCCAGAAAACATGTAACCGGTAAGTCCCAAAGCGTGGAGTATATCAGACAGGAATTACAGCTGTCATTATCACATGTAAAGAGGTTTGCACACGCACACACGTAAGAAGCCTTTTCTCTTTCACAGACGTCGTGAATGACACGTCGCAGGAGCAAAACACTGACAAAATAAATCCAAACATCTCTCCGCTCTCTGGTTGTGGTAAACTGAAACGCATCGAACATACATTATGCAGGATATGCAAACTACTTCTGCCAATCACCCACACATCCCTAATCCATTTTTTCTATCCTTCTATCAATCTTCTCTCTTTCACCTCAATCCTCTTTTAAGGATCTTTCTCCAGCCTCGAATTCGGTCCCTTGTTCTCCATCTCATGGTTGGTTTTGTGTTCTCGTATCCATTTCATATGGATTCTGGAAGAAGGCAAGCAGATTGTTTTATATTCTGATTGTGATAAAAGCTCAGATATCACTTTCCTGGAGCGCTAACTGGAGTTTAATAATCCACGTCAAGCTGTATTAATCATGTGGATTTGCTCACGAGAGAAACACATTTTACACAATGTGTTGGTGTCGATGTTCCAGGTTACAGAATGACAACTCACCTGTCACCCAAAGGACCTTTTCAGTTTTAGTATTCTAAGTTTTCCGGGCACATTGTCATGTTATAAAACAATCAAGTAACTATTTTAACATCGGTTGTTATAAAAATGCAACAACCGATCACAAGTCAAATGTGATTTAAAAGAAATTTCGCTTCCCAGTTCAACCCTTGAAATTGGACATCTGTCTCTTTAAAAACTTTCTAAAACTTTGCCTTCAGGAAGTCATCACATCACTCCTCTGTTGACCCTTTAAACAACATTTTTGACAATGTTTCACTGAGAAGTAGCTCATATAATGAGGTCAGCGATGACCTCATTTTAGGAGGTCATTAGCACTAATGATCAGTTTCATCAGGTGTTTGCTAATTGCTGCTGGCTAGTCTGAAGGAGTTGCAGGGGAGAGCTGCTCTGTGAGGCGGAACCTTGGAAACTGCAGCTCAGAGGAGGAGCTTCGTCCTCAAAGGCGGGGCCAGGTCCACCCAGGCGTTTTACGCAGCTGAATGGATTTGAACTGAAAGAATCAAGGCAACACTCCAGGTATGTTTTCGATGAGAAAATAAAATTATAAAATTATGTAATTCTCAAATTACATAATACTAACCCTCTAAAGTGATCCCATTTACTCCTTACTCGATCATTACGTTTTTGCATCCAATATTAAAAACCCAGCAATGGAACACGTTTCTGCTATATGATAAGATCTCAACATGTGGGGAAGTGGTTTGAATTTGGATATGCACAGTGTAATAAACAGATGTGTGCCTCTGGGATAATAAAGCTCGATGTGAAAGTGGGGCTCTCGACTGAACTGGAGACTTAATTTCACCTGGAGTTTCGAGTTTCGCATTTAAACTCGTGTTCTTTCTCCTGGGACGGGGCCCTGCTGACAACTATTTATCTGACCTCTGAACTCTGGGCTCCTTGATTGTGAGACCAAGTTCATGTCTGTTTGCGTGGCAACTCGGCAGTGGGAAATTGCGAGCGAAGGGGAAATTCACGAAAGATTAAGGGAAAGAAGGCATACGGGAACAAAGAGGACAGGGAAGCCGACACGTTTGGCTGGATGAGAGAGGAAGATGGAAGGTGAGAGTCGGTGGCAGCAGGGATGGAAGATGGATGGTTTGTGGTGGAAGTGAGTGAAGAAAAGGGGAAGAAATAATTCTTCTTTAGAGTCCCAGTAAGGACATAATCAACCGCTTTTACCTGGGGACTGATAGGCCACTGCCTCACTGTGAATGTATGCTGAACAAATGAATGGAGGCCTGTTGCATTTACTATTATCCCTTTAATAGTTGTTGTACAATAAGATTTTCTGTAATTCTGTGTTATATATGCAAAGGTGGCATTTAACAAAGAAATCTAACACAAGGGTTGGATTATGTTATCCAGAATGTTTCTAAAGGCCAAAGATCTGAAAGCTGCCAATGTGAATTCAGGTACAGTTTAGTTCTTTTATTTCATTTTTCTGTGTATGGTCATATCCAATACATTCAAAAACTGTGTCAAAAAGGCTTGTAAGATTACAAGTATCTTTCAGAAGCCTTTAAGTAGATGTTAAACACACATTTTATTGAACCCATGTTACTTTATTAAAAATGTTTTATTGCTCTGTCTTGTTTTCATCAATAGGAAAAATCATCCTTGAGAGCAGAAATAAAGGCTTGAAAACATCAGTCTGAGTGAAATTAATCAATATAATGAGTTTCACGAATTGAAATAATTGAACTTTTCAATAGGAGTAAAGAGAGGCTCCCTTTTAATATTGTTGAAAAGCGGCCATTTTGAGAAACGCTGCAAACAGTTGGTGTGAACGGCCTGCCTCTTTTGCCTGTTTTCTGTGCTTGAGCTGAATGTTGTTGTTTTTTTTTTGTTTTTTTTGATTACGTAATTTTGATTACGGCGACGTCTAAATCCGTTTTAATAATTGTTGTTGCGGGGTTTTTTTTTTGTTATTTTGAACTGGAGGTAAAGGGTATGGACTGTGAATTGTAGCTCGATATTTTTACAGCACTAACATCTCCAATAACATCAGTTTAGTTTTTTTAACATCAACGTAAATTCATCAAGACGACGAATAAAATTTCTTATCCCAGTAAGAAATCTCCATGATAAATGATATCATTTATCAAATGTCCACACCTATAGTTTGCATATTTCAAACGTTTTCCAGTTCCAGTGTTAAATGCTCTTTAGAAATTAAAGTTTCTTTTTACCTCTCCTCGGGCTGCCACCTTATCGTGGTGGAGGGGTTTGAGTGCCCCAATGATCCTAAGAGCTATGCTGTCGGGGGGGGCTTCATGCCCCTGGTAGGGTCACCCAAGACAGACAGGTCTTAGGGGAGGGACCAGACAAAGTGCAGCCCGAAGACCCCTATGATGCATACAAACTTTGGTTCTCGTGTTTCCCTCGCCCGGACGCGGGTCACCGGGGCCCCACTCTGGAGCCAGGCCTGGAGGTGGGGCACGTTGGCGAGCGCCTGGTGGCCGGGCTTTAACCTATGGAGCCCGGCCGGGCTCAGCCCGAAGAAGAAACATGGGACCCTCTTCCAATAGGCTCACCACCTATGGGAAGGGCCGCAGGGGTCAGGTGCATTGTGTGATGGGTGGGGCGGAGCTGGTAAACTGGCTCTTGGGACGTGGAATGTCACCTCTCTGGTGGGGAAGGAGCCGGAGCTGGTGTGTGAGACTGAGAGGTTCCGGCTAGAAATAGTCGGTTTCACCTCGACACATGGCTCTGGTTCTGGAACCAGTCTCCTTGAGAGGGGCTGGACGTACTTCCACTCTGGAGTTGCCCACGGTGAGAGGCGTCGAGCAGGGGTGGGCATTCTTGTTGCCCCCCCCCCATCTCGGCGACTGTACGTTGGGGTTCACCCCGGTGAACGAGAGGGTAGCCTCCCTCCGCCTACGGGTGGGGGGACGGGTTCTGACTGTTGTTTGTGCTTACGGGCCAAATGACAGTTCAGCTTACCCACCCTTTTTGGAGTCCTTAGAGGGGGTACTGGAGAGTGCCCCTCCTGGGGACTCCCTCGTTCTGCTGGGAGACTTCAACGCTCACGTGGGCAATGACAGTGAGACGTGGAGGGGCGTGGTTGGGAGGAACGCTCCCTCCAATCTGAACTCGAGTGGTGTTCTGTTGCTGGACTTCTGTGCTCGTCACGGATTGTCCATAACGAACACCATGTTCAGGCATAAGGGTGTCCACATGTGCACTTGGCACCAGGATACCCTAGGCCGCAGTTCGATGATCGATTTTGTTATCGTTTCGTCGGATCTGCGGCCGTATGTCTTGGACACTCGGGTGAAGAGAGGTGCGGAGTTGTCCACTGACCACTACCTGGTGGTGAGTTGGCTCCAGTGGTGGGGGAGGATGCCGGTCAGACCTGGCAGGCCCAAACGTGTTGTGAGGGTCTGCTGGGAACGTCTGGCGGAGTCCCCCGTGAGACGGAGCTTTAACTCCCATCTCCGGCAGAACTTCGAACACGTCCCGGGGGAGACGGGGGACATTGAGTCTGAGTGGACCATGTTCCGTGCCTCCATTGTCGAGGCGGCTTATCGGAGCTGTGGTCGCAAGGTTGTCGGTGCCTGTCGTGGTGGCAACCCTCGAACCCGTTGGTGGACACCTTCGGTGAGGGATGCTGTCAGGCTGAAGAAAGAGTCCTATCGGGCCTTTTTTGGCCTGTGGGACTCGGAAGCGGCTGACGGGTACCGGCGGGCGAAGCGGCTTGCAGCTCTGGCGGTTGCTGAGGCAAAAACTCGGGCGTGGGAGGAGTTCGGAGAGACCATGGAGAAAGACTTCCGTATGGCTTCGAGGCGATTCTGGTCCACCATCCGGCGTCTCAGGAGGGGGAAGCAGTGTAGCACCAACACTGTTTACAGTGGGGGGTGGTGTGCTGCTGACCTCGACTCGGGGACGTTGTGGGTCGGTGGGCGGAGTACTTCGAAGACCTCCTCAATCCCACCAACATGCCTTCCATTGAGGAAGCTGAGCCTGAGGACTCTGGGTTGGGCTCTCCAATTTCTGGGGACGAAGTCGCTGAGGTAGTTAAAAAGCTCCTCGGTGGCAGGGCCCCGGGGGTGGATGAGATTCGCCCGGAGTATCTCAAGGCTCTGAATGTTGTAGGGTTGTGTTGGCTAACGCGACTCTGCAGTATCGCATGGACATCGGGGGCAGTTCCCCTGGATTGGCAGACTGGGGTGGTGGTCCCCCTGTTTAAAAAGGGGGATCGGAGGGTGTGCTCCAATTATAGAGGGATCACACTCTTAAGCCTCCCTGGCAAGGTCTATTCGGGGGTACTGGAGAGGAGGGTCGTGGCACACTGGACCAGCTCTACACCCTCAGCAGGGTTCTGGAGGGTGCATGGGAGTTCGCCCAACCAATCTACATGTGTTTTGTGGATTTGGAGAAGGCGTTCGACAGTGTCCCTCGGGGTGCCCTGTGGGGGGTTCTCCGGGAGTATGGGGTACCGGGCCCTTTGATACGGGCTGTCAGGTCCCTGTATGACCGGTGTCAGAGTCTGGTCCGCATTGCCGGCAATAAGTCGGGCTCGTTCCCAGTGAGGGTTGGACTCCGCCAAGGCTGCCCTTTGTCACCGATTCTGTTCATTACTTTTATGGACAGAATTTCTAGGCGCAGCCAGGGTGTTGAGGGGATCCGTTTTGGTGGCCTTAGGATTGCATCTCTGCTTTTTGCGGATGATGTGGTCCTGTTGGCTTCATCGGGACGTGATCTGCAGCTCTCACTGGAGCGGTTCGCAGCCGAGTGTGAAGCGGCCGGGATGAGGATCAGTGCCTCCAAGTCTGAGACCATGGTCTTGAGTCGGAAAAGGGTAGAGTGCCTTCTCCGGGTCGAGGGAGATGTCCTGCCTCAAGTGGAGGAGTTCAAGTATCTCGGGATCTTGTTCACGAATGAGGGAAGAAGGGAGCGTGAGATCGACAGGCGGATTGGTGCAGCGTCCGCCGTGAAGCGGACGCTGTACCGGTCCGTCGTGGTGAAGAGAGAGCTGAGTCAAAAGGCGAAGCTCTCGATTTTCTGATCGATCTACGTTCCTACCCTCATCTATGGTCATGAGCTTTGGGTAATGACCGAAAGAACGAATCGCCGGATACAAGCGGCGAAATGGGTTTTCTCCGTAGGGTGGCTGGGCTCTCCCTTAGAGATAGGGGTGAGAAGCTCGGTCATCCGGGAGGGACTCGGAGTAGAGCCGCTGCTCCTCCACATCGAGAGGAGCCAGTTGAGGTGGCTCGGGCATCTGGTCAGGATGCCTCCTGGACGCCTCCCTGGTGAGGTGTTTCGGGCACGTCCCACCGGGAGGAGGCCCCGGGGAAGACCCAGGACACGCTGGAGGGACTACGTCTCTCGGCTGGCTTGGGAACGCCTCGTGATTCCCCCGGAGGAGTTGGAGGAAGTGGCTGGGGAGAGGGAAGTCTGGGCCTCCCTTCTTAAGCTGCTACCCCCGCGACCCGACCCCGGATAAGCGGCAGAAGATGGATGATGGATGGAGTTTCTTTTTACCTTCAAGTGTGTATACTTGAATTAATAAGCCATTATTATTAACAATAATAATAATTGTTGTTATTATTATTATTACACAAGTTAGATGGCCTCTTATTGACAGTATTATTGTTTATCAGTCATTTCAGGGACAAGTTATCTTTTAATAAAATGTGTTATTTGTGCTCAGTTGCCACCTTCCACTGCTATAACCACAGCTTTACAGTGAGCCGTCAGAGCAGATCTAATGTATTAACTTAGCCAAAGACCTTTTCCTGTGACCTGGGCTGGGTTGCCATGTCTGCACGGTGGTGCCCCTCCTCTACTCAGCTTCCTCTCATCCTCCCTGCTGAAGGTGAAAGGTCGGGAAGACTTCGGAAGCGTCTTGTGCGGTGATGTTTGGGACTCACGGGAGGGGGGGGTAATGTTACCCTCCTCCAGAGGGACATCACCTAACACACAGTGCGTGTCAGCACACAAAACATTCAAGATACACACCTAACGACCTGACAGTCTGGTCAACTCTGCGTTGGAGAACTAATTGTTTTTAGATGAGGCAACTTGAGGAGAGGCTCCGGAAAGGGAGGACGGACAGCAAAGGACTGCGGCCGTAAATTAAAGACGTCCGGGAGATTTGGTTTCCACAAATGAGAAAACGGCAAACACTACTTCTTTTCTTTTTTTTTTTTTTTCTGGATGCCTCTTTGCCCGACCACACGTACAGACACAACTCATCCCCCCACCAAAAAAAAAGTATTGTGATGCATGTTTTGAAGTGTCCAGCAGTCCGTCCAGCGGAGGGGGAAAAAAAAACTTCAATGATACCCAATTCAGAGAGGCACTCTGCAAAACAAACCACTCAATGAGCTGGAGGTAATGGAGATTTGCAGGTCAGGCTTTACAGCAATATCATTACCGCACACAAAAGCACGCGCGCCACACTTCCACTCCCATTGTCTGGGCAATACTTATTAGCGCCCGTGCTAACAGTTTGTCCATAAGTGACCTTAATTAAGTGGCTGGCACCATTAGCTTGCAGAGCTAAGAGGCTAAGAGCCATACATCTGCATGTGAATGTGTGTGTTTTTTATGATAATGGCTTTGTTGAGGTGTGTACCGGAATACTAACAAGCGGCTGCGGCGCGCTCCGGAGTGGATAAATAGGCGGTTGAAGTTGAGTGCTGGAGAGGAGATGGTTTAGATAAGTTACTCATTGTGAGAAAGACACAAAAAAAGAGGGAGGGGGGGCAGCAGTTGCCGAGGGCCGCTTTAAAGTGCAGGTTAGCCCCATTTATGCACTTCACACAGCAGTAAGCAGCACTCTGGGAACGCTCGGTTTACCCCATGATTTTCATTAGTTGTGAAAACAAGAATCTGAATTTAATCTGAAAAAATCTTTTACTAAAGTATTAACGCTTTGTTACAAATCTCAATCCACGATTTTTCTGTTGTTTTTCATAAAATACGCAGTTGCTGTTTAGTGCATCAATCGTCACCTATCAGAACTCTGTTATTTCCTTCACCTTTGGCTCTGGTTTCTCCATCTTTGTTTTTGTTATTGTTGCCGCGGTGGCTAATGGATCCTCACCCTGTTAGCTCGTAAAAAGCCGGTAAACGGAGGTCAGGCGGTCAGAAGTCGCTGCCATCCCTTTGATGTGACCCCGACATCCTGGGCAGGAAGAGGAAATAAAGGAGGAAGAGAATTCTTCACGGACAAGTGGGAGAACACTGTCCCCCATTCAAACCGCGTGTTTTTGACCGATTTATGAAACCTAGAATTTTATAGCTAAGGATAATTTAATAAAACCTTTGATTTATTTTAGGAGAGGTTCGTATTCTTTTCACAACGCATACAGATACGGTTAAATGTGAAGTGATAAAGTCATTGCTGTACACAGTTAAAACCAGATATTTACATAAAGTAAATGAAAGAACAAGCACATTTTGCTTCCAACTGTCTGAAGTGACATCAGACCAAGCTTCTCTTCTTTCAGGTTACTAAGAATGATCAAAATTATTAGCATTTTCTCAATTCCAAATTTCGCATTTCTATTTATTTATTTAGATTTTTGCACACATTTGGTCATTATCCGGGAAAATTGTCTTTTAAAGTGTATGACTTAGGCCAAGCATTTTGAATTCCCTTCAGCACATTTCTAACAACAGCTTGCTGGAATACTGGCCCTTTCCTCTTGACAGGACATCATGTATTGTAATGCATGTTTTAAAGTGTCCAGCTGTAAACCCAGCAAAATGCCAGTGAGATCCAATTCAAAACGAGACTCGGAAACAAACGATGCTGAATATAACAGCAGTTTATGTCATCGTAATTCATTTTTAATTGACTTTTTTTAGCTTTACGTCATGTTGTAATTTCCTCATCAAAAACCCGCCTGCAGTGTTGCTTCAATTCTTTAATGCATGTTTGGGAAATCTTTTAATCTCCATGACTTTGTAAAAATAAACTTTTTTTTTTTTGGTGCTTTATAAATAAAATTGATTTTGATTCACATGATGTTTTCTTTTTCATTGATACCAGTTACAACATCTTTTTGGATTAATTTAAGATTAAATTTGAGAAGAAGCACCAAAACTACAAAACCTCTGTGGGGTTTTTTGTGTGTGTGTTTGTGTGTGTGCGTGTGTGTGTGTGTGTGTGTGAGTGTAAAACTCATCTCCAGTGGATTCTGTTGCTTTAACTGCTCGGACGACCTCCTCACAACACCTGACACTAATTCTCCTCTCACCGCTCCATCCCCTTTAAAGTAATTCAACATATTTAAATTCATTAGTGCAGCGACAGAGGAAGCTAACCCAAGTGCTACTATAAGCACAGAAACAAATGTGCCTGGGTTCCCAACCTTTAAAACACACACACACACGCACACATGCATCCACACACTGAGTGGAGCAGATTACATTCTCCCCAGGACTTGACTTGCATTAAAGTTTAAATGTGTTCAATTTGGACAGTCCCAATATTAGACTGGAGTATCATTACCAACCTTATTGGATGAGTCTGAGCAGAATAGATTTCTACTGATGAGATGAAGATGCCTCAGGCACACACACACACACACGCATGTGCACGCATTCCCATCTATCACACACACATACAGACGTGAAGAAATGAACAAAAATAAAAAAAGATGTGTAATTTCAAACATTTTATATTATCTATATATGGGTTTTATTGAGTAAATATATTTAATATATTTAACACATAATCATGGAGCTGCGAATGAACTGTTGGCAAGGTCAACACAGTTCAGGAAAGACTTATTAAGGGAAGATTTTATGATAAGAATCTATGCGGGATTTAAACAAATGTTTGTGGTTTGCAATGAACAGATGAATGAATACCAATGAGAAAAGCAACAAAAAAAACATGAAAAAAAAAAAAGATCTTAGTACTGGCTGGCAGTAGTCGTGTTTTTATCAATCTTGTCATACGCAAATTTTGAAATGTCGCATTTAGAACAGGCTGATGGAAACTGTAATATTTGGAGTAACGTCCTCGCCAAGGAACCTTTACCCTGGTTTCAGAAAAAGCTTCAGAATAGAGCTAACGCACTCGGTGGGAGACGGACGCACATTAGCCGAATTTATTTTGACGTCGCGAAATTTCCCACCGAGTAAAGTAACTACCTAGTTATAAAAAAAAAATAAGCACACGTCAAATATGACAAATAAGAGAAATTCAACTTTAAATTAGGCAGGCTGCTGTCTCTTTAAGAAATTCCCCCACAATTAACCCTTTAATAACTTTTTCACCACCGTTGCATTGAGAAGTAGCAAATGGCGCTGGGTCCACCCAGGAGTTTTGCCCATCTGACTGGTTGCCATGGAGATCAAAGGATTTCTCAAACATGCAAGAGAGAATCAAAGCAACACTTTGATTCTTTCGTGCATGTTATGCTTTACGCCATAACATGATGTAAAGCTCAAAACAGACAATTTTACATAAAAATGTCCCTTTAAAACAACCATCTAGACAGGAGCATCGGGAAAAAGCTAATAAATGAATCACTTGAACAGATGTATCCAAAATTAAATGTAGGTTTGAATTATTTGACCACTTTTGGCACAAAAATGACTTAAGCTTTTATTTTAGGAAGGTGATGATAAGGAACACGTGCAGATCTCAGAATGAACGGGTTATTTTTTAAGTGGCTGTTTTCTTCCCGCAGGCCGTATTTACTCTAGTGAGCAGGACAGGTGAAGGCGGCGCGCCGAAAAGTTGCTAACAGACACGTTGATCGCTGTTAGCAGGAGCCACATTCCAAATGCATCATGTCGTCATGTGTGTACGACGCCTCTGTTTCTGTATTTGTGCCAATAAAAATGCTAATTTGAAATGGCTCCTGATGCGACTTTCAACACTTGTTTTTCCTCTCTGCGAACGCCGCCTAAAAGTGACAGATTCATTCCAGATCGTAATGAGGCGTTTGAAAACGGGGGGCTCACGTGCGACCGGCAAAGATCACAAACTGTGACGGATCAGAAGGGACTGGATAAAACCAGGGAGGACGACTCTACCTGGATGGAAAAATGAACTGCTCTCAGCCATCTTCCTCACTTTTTTATCCACTTAGCGTGGCAAAGAAGAAGTGATTTTGTCCTTCCCTCACCTCCACCTACTTCCTACACTGTCTCACACTCTGCCTTTTAAAATAATATCTTTTTCATTCTCCGTTTCCAGCCTTCCTCCCTATTATCTTTTTTTTTTTTTTTTGCCTCCTCCTCCCCGGCCTCCCCCTCCTCGTCGTCCTCCGCCACCTTCCCCTCCTCTCATCTTGCTTCCTTCTTTCATTTGTTCTCCACTCTTTCGCTCCCTCTTCTCACTTTGAGCGAAATAGATTTTCAATTACGTGTTGAGTGCCTGGAAGCTTCTATATTTCCCAACCTGACCCCAATACAGCTGAAGTGATATCCCACGCAGCAGAAACACACACACACACCAACACAACACCCACACACACACACATCGGACAAACTTCCGCCTTCACTTACAGCCTAATGGGAGAGGAGGAGTGGCTGGAGGAGGATGTCTTCGGTGGTCTGGACTTGTCCACTAAAGTACCTGACAGCTACCACAGACAGACAGCCAAATGAAATGTTCTTTTAGTCTTTTGCAGCAACATCATGGAGCAATGTCACATATTAACAACGAGCTGGAGGCTAATGGTTGTGCTTCGGGCCGCCTGCAGCCGGGGCTTCTCACCCATCGCCGTTGGAGACGGACTCAACGGGATCAAGGTGCAGCGCATGCGGTTAGAAACCATCGACATGGATCACACAGATGAATAGGAATGAGTTTGATTCTAGTAGCACGGTTGGGTTGAGTTACAACCGTCTAATGTTTGCAGTGTTTGAAATTGAAATGATTTGGATTGGTTTAGAGGTGACTTATAGAAGAATGTCACCAACATACTGTGTCCTATGTATATTAATACACATATTAAGGCATTAACGCACACGATTATCAGGTTTTCCCCCAGAAATCTTGCTAAGCCCACCGTGTTTTTCTATTAAGCAGACAGAAAAAATACAAATATTTCTGGGTAATTATATGTTGCTGGAAAACATTGCCAGTGAAACACTATTTAAAACCACAGCTACTCTTAAAAACAAAAAGTAAAAAAAAAAAAAAAAATACAACTTAAATGAATGTCAATTATTTGCATTTCTGTTTAATCCAAATTAAGTCAGCAGCTCCATCAGGCCCCCCAGAGCTTCAGGGGCCCAATAAATGCTAATATTTTAACACAGACGACAGATATATAAATTATAACATTTATTTATAAATGTTATAATTTAAAAATGTTATAATTTAACATTTAATATTTAATATCAATGCTATTAAATTTTATTTAATGGTTTCAGCATTTCAGCGTAAATTATAAGATTTTAAATTGTTTAACACTTAAATGTAAGACTTTAAGGAACTGGCAAATTTACTTTGTAAAAGTTCAAAGAACAATATCCATCCATTTCCTGACCACCCTTCTTCCTAACGGGTCGGGAGTTGCTGGTGCCTATCTCCAGCTGTGTTCCAGGCGAGAGGCGGGGTTCATCTATGTTGAAATTCTGTTAGAGATGCTGATGTTTTTTTCAGCACGAGGGGCCCCTAAGTCAGATTCTGCTCCAGGCCTCATACAGCGTTGGATCGGCTCTGCACGATGAGTTTAAATCCGCTGAACTGCGCAGAGACGCTCAACAAACAGGAGATTTAATTTAATGCTGCTATTGTGGCTTTAGTAGCTCTTCCATTTTGTGTCTGTTGAGTTTTTTTAATAAGCGCCACAGAAACCGTTTTGGTTGCCTGAGTTTTCTAAGACAAGTTTTTCAGATCTTTGCGTTAGCTCTCGCTGACTAAGTGGACAAAGCATTTGATTGGATTAAATTCTGTGTAGCTGGAAAAATAATACTAAAATTAAAAAAAATTTTAAAAATAAAACCAGCGTGACTACGAAGCGAGCACGAAAGCTGAACCCCGTGGAGCTTCAGCTTTTGGCCAGTGCATCAGCTGAACCACTAAATCTGGACCTCATTCCTTGTTCAAGTTGGATCTTTTCCAATAAGTGACACTTAAAATAATCCAACAAATGTTACTCTGCTTATACCTAAAAGGGGTCTCACCAGCCAGACGCTCCATGAAGCTGCATCCAAGGAAACAGAAATACACGTCTTATCATGTTCGCCAAAAGCTTTTTGATTCATCTCCACAAAAAGCTCATTTTTTAATTTAGAAATCAGGACAATACCCCCAACACAGCTGCTTTATAATGCCGACTAATGCCTCCCCAACACCCACTCACACACACACACCCACATGCACAAGTGCCAATTTCATTAGGCAGTTTGCGCCTCTTAACATGGCCTCTCCTGGGTGTTAGCGAACGATTTTCCGTATTAAACGGAGGGAGAGGTCAGAGGTCAACAGCCTAATGCCTTATCTCTGATGCACCATGGCCAGCCTTATTACTCAGGGCTTAGAGAATAAACACACACACACACACGTGCAGAGGGAGGCATAAATGCATAGATTGTTCAAGCAGGGAGCCACAATAAAGAGAGCCGGAGGTGAGACTATGGCCTCAGGGCATGTTCAGCATGTGGAGCAGCGCGCGCCAGCCACGAACATCAAATACACACACACATACACACACACACACACACACACAAAACCTCAGTCTTCCTTTTGCTTCACACTACTACAGTCCAATCGTACTATAAAGATGGAAAATGTTGCATGGAGGAAGATCAAAGATTATAAAAAGCAAGTGTTTGTGTCGACTCTGACGCCGTTTATGGACAAACATGGAACTGAAGAAGAAAATAAAATATCTTTTGAAGTATAATTCTTTTAAAGTACAAGAAGAAAATGAAGTCCATCCGTTTTCAGTTCAAACGCTTCAGTAGCAGCGTTTCCATCAACCATGCAATTCCACAATTTAACATTTAGAAAATAAATTTGCTTAATGGAAACAGAAAATTTCTAAAAGACTAATTTGTAGATAAAAAGTTTTGGCGCATATCAAAATTGGTTCATCTCGCAAAACTGCAACCGGGGCGCTTTTTGTCCACATCAAACCAGTCATATGATCAACAACCAGATGTTGCAACTCGCAGAAACCACGAAGAAGAAGAAGAAAACAGGAAGTAGTTGTAGGAGGATGGCATGGCATGTTTATTAATGGTTTATCACATCAGCAAACTTATTCATGTGGGATTTTAATTGTGTCTCTTATTAAATAAGATTTTGACATTAGGGTAATAGTGACAAGGTTTTCACATTTTTGAAGTTTTCCAAAAATGAATACACTTTCAGTGTATTCCCCACTGAACGTAGGGAAATCAGACAATGGAAAGTAGAAATGCCCATCACTAATCCCTGGTTTATAGGTAGGCCTAACCTGGTAATGCTCAGGTTTAGAGTAAGAGATAGGCTATGGGGATTAAATGAAAAATGAATGGAAGTCACTGCAAAGTCCCTGTGAAGATAGAAACACATACTTGTGTGTGTGTTGGTGTGTGTGTGTGGGTAGGCGTGGTGGTGCTTTGTTAAGGCCTGAATGAGTTGTTGATGGGTACAGCAGCTTGGGTCTCTCAGGGGATGAAGAGTGAAGAGGAGGAGGGAGTATGGGTAAGTTGATAATTGCAGGGGAACTTGGACTCAGTCTGTCAATGTGCCCCCCTCCCCTCCCTGTTTAAGCACACACACACGCGCAAACCCGTTCTCCCTTTGAAGGGGAGGTCCCTTGATTAGGCCACTTAAACACACCACAGACACCCTCATCTGTTTTTGGATTTTATTTTTTTGTCTGTTCTTGTTTTATTTTTATTTTTGTCTCAGTTTCTCTGTGTGGCTCTGACCCAAAGATCCAAATCAGTTTTCCAGCTTTTTATATTTTAATTTCCTAAGAGCTCTTCCGTCTCTCTGTGTAAAGTGTATGTGTGTGTGTGCGTGTGTGTGTGTGTGTGTGTCAGGGGGGTTGGGTTGGGGCTCCTGTAAGGACTCAGCTGCCGTTGTGTGTGAGGGTGAATTACACGCTGTAGTACAGTGTTGACAGGAGCAGCTGGACATCAGTGGGTCATGCATCCATGTGTGTGTGCATGTGTGCGTGTGCGTGTGTGTGTGTTAGCCCTATCTAACACACAGCTGACATCTTCTGGTCAGTACGGGCATAAACAGGCTACACAGAGGAGTCGTTTCCTTTGGTCTTTTTTAGAAATGCTTCCTGTCAAAATTCTACAGTCAATCCTTTAAAGGTCATTTAGAAATGCAAAGGGTAATAGTGATGGATGGATGAACAGTGGGCCAGTGTCAAAGTCTGGCAACCCAAATATTTATACATATTCTATGTTCTCTTTCTATGCTTCCTCACTGACCTTTGAAATAGACCGATCATATTTGTCTATTTGATTTGCTCATGAATGGTTGAGAAATCCTGCATGGCAACCATTCAGTGTCTAAAACGTTTCCTCATACAAAGCCCCGCCCATTTACCCAAAGCTCCTCCCCAAACACAGAAGCACCAAACATCTCCTCCAGACTAGAGGCATCTACATATTTAGGCTCCATAAATATTCAATGAGCTCAAAGCGAAATATGCAGCTCTCAGCCTGCTAAATATTTAGCTAGCAGGATATTTAACAAGTTAAACAGCTAGCTGGTGGGTCCATTTTTATAACAATCCAACATAACATAATTTGCCTTTCCATTGACCAATTAATTACACAATTTGACATTTTGAAAATAACGTTGCTTAACTCTATGTATATATATATATATATATATATATATATATATATATATATATATATATATATATATATTTTTTTTTTTTTTATAAAAAGTTTTGCCGCTAGGATGAGTTGGGTTTTTCATATTTTTGTCATTGTAAAACTGATGCACAAAGCAGAATTTGTTGTGTTTGTGTGTGGCCTGGAATTTGCTGCAGCGTAAGGAAATTGTGTTTTTTTCGACTTTAGCGGAACAACATTTTCTGCACATTTGTGATGAAAATGCAGCTATGTTTACTTGACAGTGGTGTAAAATGGCCTGGAAAACACATAATACCTTCCCTTCAGCCAGTTTGTCACTACTCATGCAGAAAATACAAGTTTGTCCAAAGACTTTTCGGGGCTTACAATAAGGTGGAATCCTTTCTACTGAAACAGGTGAAGGGAAAAAGTCAAACATTTCACATCAACTCATGCGTTTCTGAGCCAGGTGGGCCGAGAATCACAGAGAACCTGCTGCAGCTGTCTCGCTTTCCCCCCCGCATCTCGTCATGTAAACACAAACTGACTCCGTGATGCTGAGACGGGGACTCAGTTGGGGCCTTACCATCTGCTGAGGGACTCTTCCTTCTGTGGCTGGAAGCTCTGAGTCTTTATGACCCTGTCTGTTTACTTGGCCTCAGCATTTTCTGCCGAACCAAAAGAATCCAACAATTTATTTATTTATTTTATTTATTTATTTTTTTGACACGATTTGATTTTGACACAAATCGATGACGTTCAAATAGGAACGGTTTGGCCTGGGCGTAATAATGAAATGTGAAGGGCAAGGCTGAAACGCAGAGAAGAAGGCAACTTTAGAGGAGAGGACGGTATGAAGTAATGAGTGTGGAGAAGCGTGTTGGTCTCTGGCTGGTCGTGAGGCCAGAGACAGAGTTTTGTCACTGCAATCTCACACTCTGCCTCTGTAATGACTCGCCTGGAGGCACAAATGATTTCCTCCACTGGTGTTACTGTTGCCAGAGTCGCCACAAATTCAAGCGAGAGAGCTTTGAGAGAGAGAGGGAGGTGAGGGGAAGTGGCGGGGCACGGCAGGACAAGAAGAAACGAATGGAGGTGGAAATGCTAAAAAGAAATAAAAGAAGGTTATTTATTATTTATCTTTCCTGAAAATCTATATCAAGTGATTCACTATAAAAATTTGGGTTGGGTTTGCTTTCTGGTTTCCCCCTCAGATCAAGTTTTCAGGTCGTTTGCCGTGCCAGGACCGCCGTAATTGCTGTCCATCTGCAATTGTGTGCCACAATTTTCAATACACAAACCTTAAGAAAAAAAAAAACAAATGACACCTCAGTCAACCTTTGGCCGTTCCCGGCGCCTGTCTCCGGCTCCTTCTCCTTCGCCGCCTGGGGAGGGGGAGAGAGACGTGTCATAAAGACATCATCATCATTGTTTGTTGGAGAGAAGACGATAAAATAGAAGAAAAAACAAAAAGTCAGGGGTGACATGATCTATCCACCAGTTGTTTCTTTGTGGGTCTGAGTGCAGCTGAAGCAGCACCAACAATCGAGAAAGATGAAGTCATAACCAAGCAGAGAGCACAGCCCAGCAGATATGATATTTCTTTCTGTTGATTTGTAGTTTTTGTGACAAGAGGGTAACAAACAGACAAAATATGAGCAACTGGTGCCCAAAAATGTTACATCTCACTTTCTTGAACGTTTTAATTCAGCTATGGTTGGTTTTTAGCTATTTAGTTTTGACTCAAGTGGCCAACAACTGACTTCTGTTTCCCGGTTTGACATATTAACATTTTTCACGAAGATGCTGTCAGCATCGGATTTAGTCTTGGACAGTGAGTGGAAACTGATATTACGTTGTTGTGGATGTGAATTTAAAAGCGCTAAGCTAGGCATGTTGTTCTCTTTTAGTTTGGATAAATAAAAAAAATTGGGTATAAAACCTTAAAATTGCTTTCTTTTAAATTATTCATCAGGACATGCTTTGGGCATTTGGATGGACTGAGGAAGATTAACAGGGAAAATATGGACTGGATTATTATGTACTGTGAACACTGGCTTGCTATCAGCTGCTAGCCACGCTAAAGTTAGCAACTGTTTTGGAAATTCGCATTAGCGCAAAAGTAAAAGATTTTCGCAGTTTTTGGGATGCTGTTTGAAATGAACAGCAATAATTTTGGTTATTGAGCCTGTCATAAGCAAAAAGAGATGAAAGTCATGTTTAGATTTTCACCATGTTATTCATTTATAAATGTAATGGTTCCAAAATAAATATTTAATTAGCTAATTACTTGGTAAATATTTAGGCTCCATAAATATTCAATGAGCTTAAAGCGAAATATGTAGCTCTCAGCCAGCTAAATATTTAGTTAGCAGGATATTTAACATAGCTGGCTGGTGGGTGGCTATCAGCTAGTTGATGTTATAGCTTAGCAGGAGTTATAGCTACCTGGTAGCTAACCATTTAGAATATTTAGCTTGCTGAGAGACAAATATCTAGATCTCAGAGCTACGTGTTAAGCTGGCAGGTCAAAACTAAATGTTCCTTTCTTTGAACTTTAGTTTGAAACTGTGACATTTATGAATGAATAAATGAACATGGTGAAAATATGACTTTGGAATCAGGGTGTTATCCTGAGTAGATCACTTACAACAAAAATTATTCCAACCAAATATAGCTTTAAAACAATATTTTAGTTCTATCAATGTGCTTCTTCAGCCTAAAGTGATATTTGCTTTGTGAGAGACATAAATTGAGTTTGACAGAGAACCTACAGAGGGAGATGAGGATTCGGGTGACAGCAATGAGACCTTCCAACCTCAAAAACAAAATGTGAAAATACCAGCAAAAACATGCAAAAGCTGGTCTGCAAGTATAAGAAGCTATTAATACATGTTATCCTTTTTCCAAATTTATACTCACTGTACATTGCTTTTTTCTTTTCTTTTGGCACATGATTTGTCAGGTGGACGGGGAGGGGACGAGGCCCAAGGAGAACGGAGGGGTGATTGTGTGTGTGAGAGGTGGGAGGGGGGAATACATCACTTCATCCTTAATTAGCTGTCATCAGCTTCTCTCCTCTGAGGAACCAGAGACTAATAATTAATGATGAAACTCTAAAGGAGAGTCACTCGCATCCTCTTTCATCGCGCTCCGTCTCCATCACACAGAATCTGGCGAGGTGGGTTAATGAAATTTGATCGGACGGAGACGAGCGTTCGGGGGGTAAGACATCGCAGGAAATTTCAATTTGAATAAGTGACACACACACACAAAAAAAAATCAAAGTTCAAAAATGCCCATCTTTAGCTTAACGCTGCTTGTTTGGTGTAAAACGAGCCGTGATTATTCTCTTGATTAGCCCTCCACCTCCCAACAAACCCCACTCTGATGGATCCTTTTTTCTTTTTTTTAACAAGACGCTAACGTGCCAGTGAAAGCGTAGTGATGTTTTAACAAAGTCAGAGCGTCCATGTAGACAAGAGCAGCTAATTAGAGGAGAACACAGTGTAAGTGGCCATATGTGCGCTGGGGAACCAGTCAGCCAACACGCGACAGGAAAGCACCGCGGGGGGGAGGACAGAGAGAGGGAGGGGAGAGGCGGCTGACCAGCTCCCGAGCCAATATGAAGTCGCCATGGTGGCATGTTGTGGTCTCAGCCCCCCCGCCCGAGTCCCTGGCACGCTGTCCTCCGGCCCTGTTTGTAGAGGCAGGGAGGGGGGCTGCCAGACCGAAACCGCAACCTGTCCTCTCTCTCCAAGAGGTTTCTGCATGTCTGCTTGTTTTTAAGCCCCTCTTTAAGTGTTTTAATTGGATTATCCTTAATGAGTAAACAAACAACTACAGCAGCAAAAATAATAAGCAACTAATAAATGTGTCATGAATGCTGGATTCTCCCTGCTCCTTTTTTCCCCTCCCTCGCTCTCTCTATCTCACAACCCCCGTTTTACTAAACCCTTCGCTCATTTACTTCCTCTCATGTGTAATTATCCCGATTAAGAATGACTCAAAAACACCGCAGCTGGAGAGCACTGTGTGTGTGTGTGTGCGCGTGTGCGTGTGTGTGTGTGTGTCACTTGAATGAGACGGGATGTCTTAAGTGGCTAGTTTGAAGTCCATGATGAGCCTGTGATTGCTCCTGTGATTTATTGACAAGGAAGGAAAGAGAGAGAGAGAGAGAGAGAGAGAGAGAGAGAGAGACAGAGAGAGAGAGAGAGAGAGAGAGAGAGGCTGAGACCACGAGAAGCTGAGAGCAAAAAAAATAAACAAATGGAGAATTTTGAAATGACATCTGTGAATATTATTTGAACATTAATCTGCGCTGATGACACAGATGCTTATGCCATCTCCTTCTGTTATTGTAGGAGTGAAAGAGAGGCGAGGAAAGCGGGAGGAACCGAGGAGAGTGACGACAAGAGGGAGATCAGACGCCAGAGAGGGGGGGGATGGAGAGAGAAGAATGGAGAGAGGAAATACACGGAAGAAAAAGGGAGCGAGAGGAGGAATTCTCTCGAAATAAGAGGAGCAGAAAGTGAAAAGTAAAGCGGATCAGGTAAAGGGCCAAAGAAGAAAACTTTAATTCTACAAGCTGGTACAAAAGTAATGTACTACCACAGAATCAGTACTATTTACTGATTCGGAATGCTTTTGGTCAAACCAGATTTAATTTAGGGGTATCAGAGTAAAATCCACTGAACAACAAAACACCTCTCAGATTTTCAGTTGTTAAAAATGTCGAATAGCATGCACCATTCTCCTGCTACTTCACCAGTTTCCATTTGTAAAGGAGATTTGAACAAAAGTGATTAGATAGAAATGATGGGAGGGGCAAAACAATAAGAGATGTGAATTAAGCAAAGAGCAGAGGGCTCATAAAAACTTCGAAGTAAGTAAAAGTACTTCAAGTAGGGAGATGGAAGGGGTAAAGGAGATAAGTACAAAAAAAAAAAAAACCTTACTTGTCTAATTCCAATTCATAGCTCAATAAAAAAAACATTTCCTAAAGAAAATCTATAAAGAAAATTCAGAGTCAAATCATTTTATCACTTTCTCTGCTCTAATTGTTGCCATATGTAATTTTAAAGGCTATTTTACCCTTTAATGGCTCCCCGGGGGGACGAGGGGTTAATTGCTGCAGCTGGTGATGAAAGCCTCTGGTCCTGAGGAGGTGAGCCGCCTCTGTCCATCACTTTACTCTTTGCGTTGAGGAAAATGACTAACGCTGCTCCTTCACCACTTTAAAAGCGCTTTACTTTCCAACACAAACAGGTTCTTGTGATATCATCAGTATTTTCAGCAAGGTCATTTTAGCTGATAATCCTCCTGAAATGTTTTTGTCGCTCGGAAGCGCAGCCGGCGTGGCCGCCCATTCAGCATGCAAAAGTACATTTCCTCGCGCTTCAATTCTGATTTTTGCTCCCACAGAATTATGGGTAATGGCCGAGGAGGAGCGAAGTGAGGCTCACATTGTATCCTTTGTGTTAGTCAACAAAGTTCCTGGGATAGCAAACATACCAATTGGTTTCCAAAAACACAAAGCAAGGAGCTCTGGTGAAGCAAAAGTAACAGGTAAGGAAATGTTTCTTTTTCAACAGATATGAACAGAATATGAATCCATTTTACAAGGATTCCTTCCACTATAGTCAAATCTCGCTAACAGCTCAGGCTGGGTTTCTCACGTTTCCTCCAGTAGAATTTTTCCCGAGCCAATCAGAGAACAGAAGGAGAAGCCGTGAAATGACGTCGATTTCCTGATTTCCTGCACTGTTTTAGAATTGCAGTCTGCTTGCAGTTTTATTAGTGGCATATCTGGTCATCTTCTTAGCGTCAAACTGGCGCGACACACACGTCACAGAAACGTCCAGCGGTCGGAGAAAAGAGACTTCGTCGTCCGTCGGTGTTCAACGAATTTTACCTGTGTGTCAGATTTAAGGGCGGACTGAAAACGTGGGAAAATAAAGCTTCCGGCGGAAACCTTTGTAAGTTCAATAAAAATAAATAATTCAAAAAGCAAAGAAATGTTTAATGCACTAAAATCTATTTCAATCAAATTAACGTGTTAAATTTTCTGCCCTAGTTTAAATAGCTAAATTAGAAAGATGTGTTGAGGACAGTTGTTGGCATTAGCAGTAAAAACATTCTAAACTTGCAATAAAAACTGTAATTTCTCAAGAAAAAAAAAGATTTTTATATTAAACAACATCCTGCCAGTCTCTCCTCTTGTAACAGATAAACATTTCCACCCTGTGGGTCTGTTTTCCTGTGGGTCTGTGTTTTCCTGTGGTCTGAGTTTGGCTGGACTGATCCAAACAGGTGGGTAATGCAGAGGGGGCAGAGGGGGGGGCAATGAGCACATAGGAAGCTGGGAGACAGTGCACAGCAGGGGGGGCCGGAGACAAGCTCATGGGGTTTGAGAAGGTCGGTGAAAGTCACGCGACGGACCTCCTGAATGTTCCTCCATTCCCACAGCAGATCGCCAACAGAGACAGATGAACCCCGAGAGGCAGCGACGGAGGCGAAAATGGAGAGAGATTTACACGGACAGACCGAGGCAGAACAAAGAGGAGGAAGTCCAACGTTAGGGGAGAAGGAGAGAGGAGCCGTGGGGTGAACCCAACTCAGCTGTGAGGGGCACCTGTTCTCGGTTGGATCGCCTCCCTTTGCCAGCCCTAATCAAATTTACCACAGAGACAGACTGTGACGACACCCCCCTCTAACAAGAAACCCACTGCGTGTTACATCCAAATAATCCCTACCTCTCTACAGGTTCGCACTGCGCGCCACTTCTAAAGGTGTCCCACCTCTCACTAACGCTCCTCTGCCAGGTTTCGCCAAAATAATCCTCTCCACACTCTAATTAACTTGGCCGGCGTCCGAACACGGGAAGGTTTAAACTATGGATGTACTTTTAATCTTTCGGCATGTCTGCTGAGATGGGAATCAGGTACTGAGGACATCAAATCTGCACAAGATTTCTCAATCGCAGCTTGCAAGCTGCTGTATACTCTTTTGTAAGTTCTTTGGACCTCTTACTCAACATGAAAGCTGCAATTTTGGGGGGAAAAGTGCTATTCAAAAATCAAGTTGTTTTTTTTTTTTTTATTTCAATTCATTTCATTTTATTTATGTATTTATATGGAGAATCAAGCTGTCATAACTCTGTACATGCAGTCAGAAAATATATACATATATATATCAAACTCCTACTACTTCCTGTCATCTTCTTTGTCGTTTTTGCCAGTAGGAACATCCGACTTTTGAGCATGTGACTTGTGTGATGTGAAACAAGCGTTTTGTGAAATATGGTTATTTTGATATGAATGAAACGCCACCTGATCCTGGCATATAAGCTTTACCAAAAAAAAAAAACATATTTTTTTGGATTCCTGGGTTTCCATTAAGCAAATTTATTTTCGTAATTTCAATTTGCGCAATTCTATGGTTCATGGAAAAGCAGCTACTGCCTTCCGGCGTCTTTCTTGGGATCTTTTTCAGTTTTTTCCTCCCCATTATCATAAATTCTCCCCTCATCTTTCCCAGAAGTCCTGAATCTCTTCCAGGATCCCTCACCTCTTGAACGGCTCCAATAAAACACCACAGAACCGGTTATCTTGTTTCCCTAACAGCCATTATCTGCTCTGCGCTGTTCAGCTCCACCCGTCATTCCTCTTCCTTACTTCCTACGTAGCAGATTGGCACTTCTCACAGCTGCCGACAAAATTTATTAATAGCATTTTTCGCGTAGATAAGAGATTCAATCTATCATCACTTCTTCCCATCTCCTCTCCTCACCCTTCTCGTTCAATCTGTTGCTCCCTCTCCTCCCACTCTCCCCTTAGAAGAGGGAGAGAGAGAGGTGTCAGTTTCAGTGAAACAACTTAATTCTGATGTCAATGAATTAATTAGATGTGTTAATGAGCTAGCGACAGCTAACCTAAATTAAATTAATACCGTAATGGCCTCAGACAGCGAGAATTAGCTCCCATTTCAGTAAACGCTTTCTGGAGTGTACACAGCCGCCAAGGATAGGCACTCACACACTCACACACACCCTCAGCTCAAACAACATCCATCCCCCCGAGCAGATCAGCATCCAGATGTAATTAACTGACTAATTACAGGAGCTCTTATGCGCTCCTGCTCCTCTCACTGTATCTCTCTTCTGCGTCTGACAGTTCGACTGTCTGCCGCTCTCCGTCTTCAACTTCACGCTCTCCGACTTGACCCCGCCATCTTTTCCGTCGCTTGTTGGCTTCCTCTAACTATTTGTTTGGCCTGCAAACTTCTGGCACGCACCTCCAGGTTAGCTTTTGTTTAGCATCGCGCCGTCTGCACCGCGCAGCCCTCTTCCGTCCTCCTTCTCTTCTTGTCATCACACTTAAAGTCTCATTAGACACAACACGCCTGACTTTAAGGCTGTTTAGCTCGCCATTAGCTCTAATAGAGACTCCCGCTCTGTTTCCATGCTCCAGCAGGCCTGCCGATGGCGAAGAGCTGCCACCAGACTACTAATCTGATCTCGCTGGGACAGAATGGTTCCTGTAAATGGGAGGGTGGTCAGCTGCGCCGGAAAATGGTGTCACAAGGTGGAGGATTTCAGTCACTGAACGAGTCACTGGCTCTATTTTACTGATGCCAATACGACCTCAGGGGTTTGGGGTTTGTAATTCGCCACCTCAAAGGCAAAAAGGTTTCAGATTTCAGCATGATCTTCACTCTACATGTGTAGGTTTTGTTTAGGTACTCTAAGTTTCCTCCTGTGGCCCAAATATATTCATAAACCAGAATTGAAAAAACGTAGTTGTCTTTCTCACTGTGTACTTCACCTCTTACCTGCTAACTGCTTTATCCAGCTGTCTTCATGGACCTGAACTTGAAGTGGATTGGAGAACGAACTTTAGCAATCCACTTAGGTCCTCTACGGGTGTAAGAGCTGTAGACTCTGTTCGATTATTGACAAAAGTTGGAACATAAGCTACATTTTCAGCTGGCGGGGTTCGCTTTCACACTGCACTGTGTCCAACAAACCAAACCCTTTAAAAACCCTGTTCACCTGTAGTGGAGGCACTGCACCAAGAACTACTCAAGGAAATGACATGAAAGCCTCTGAAGAAGAAACTGGGCGCAACTTTCTTCTTCACGGAATGTACACAAAATGGAGTAGTGTCAGATTTTAGCAATTGTAGGACTTTTGTCATTGGACAAAGATCATGAGTCGTTTCTCCGGCTAGCGTTAGACTTGCATGTTTGTTTTTGTTGTATTTACCCAGAATGCCCTGCACGTTAGTCCGCTTTCTGCTTTCATAGCGGTCTCCGGTCCGCTTGGCGTTCACATATGCATTGAAACTGCATCAAACTTCACTTCAACTGAACCGAGATTGAGGTTTTTAGATGGACCAGAAGTCACTTTTATGGTCAGTTGTGCATTCACACCTCCCCAATTCAACCGGACTTTCTAGGCAAATGAACTATAGTTCAGTTAAAACCAGTTCAACTGTGTGAGTAAAGTAGTTGTCTTGTGATCGGAAGGCTGTAGGTTTTATTCCAGCTTCCTCCTGCCACATGTCGATGTGCGCTTAACTCCAAATTGTCTACTGAACTGCGTATCGGTGTATAAATGCATGCACGTTTGTGAGTGCAAATGGGTGAATGTAACTATAGTGTAAAGTGCTTTGAGTGGAAAAGCACTATATAAGTTCAGTCTGATTTAAAACCGGTCCTATATCTGGTTCTCAGTCCTACAGTCCAGAACACTATTTCAGAGGATTTCATTACATCTTCAGTGGTTCTCCAGAAGCCTGTTAATCACAGTCATTTCAGTCTGGGAAACGTCTAAAATCTGCAGTACAGTGGAGAACCAGGTGAGAGAACCACTGTACCAACCAGTTCATCCCCAATCTAAACTTAGTTTACATCTTAGTCCTAAACTAAACCCAGCACCTCTTCTCATGGGGCTCAAAGCACTTCATTGTCATTGCTTTTGTAAAATGTAAAAATGAATTATGTCGAGTGAAACGTTTATATATTGTTTTAGTCTCCAACAGTAAAATAACTCAGAAGACAGATCCCCCATGCATGATGTGCATGGGAGGAACGTAAGGATAGTAAATTCTCAAAACGATATTTCGGCCTGTTTGAGGCATGCTTTATCATCTTTCAGAAAATCTTTATCATCTTTCAGAAAAGCTTTATCGTCTTTCAGAAAAGCTTTATCGTCTTTCAGAAAAGCTTTATCGTCTTTCAGAAAATAAAATTGGAAAAAGGTGCAAAGCCAAAAATGTAAAACTTCAAACCTGGAGAATGTGTTAATCGTGTGGATAATCACACTTTATTAAATTGGAGATTTGGGGATCAAATGGGTTTTAGGTGGAAGCTCTCATTCCCTCAGTTCATTGATCATAGGCAACACACTGAAAAACAATAATTAATGGCCAACCTCACCTGGTTACTCTGTGATCAATGCAAAATGATCTTCATCTATCCATTCCGAGGCTTTGTGGTCCTGCTCTGGGTGTGTGTGTGTGTGTGTGTGTGTGTGTGTGTGTGTGTGTGTGTGTGTGTGTGTGTGTGCCCTCTCTCCATGTGTTTGTGTTTGTACAGTGGGGCTGTCTGAATTAGCTCGAGCATTTTCCTGGTGTGAGACTCTGCAAGCGGCGAGCTTCTCTCACAAACACCATCTGTCAACAACAGGCTCACCTGCGAGCAAACATTTAGTTCAGGAGCCTTCTCATCCGTCCGCTCACACCTACACTCGCCGAACTACGACTCAGCGATGCCAAAGCGGGAAATAATGCGATTTCCCACTTTGTCCGCCTGACAATTTCAACTGCCTTGCAGCCGCGGCGCTCTCTAAAGAATAAAACTGTGACGTGGGGGGGGGGAACTACCGAGACACATTAAAGAGGGGGACAGAGGAGCTCAGAACGGGACGTTTGACACCTTGTCTGAGGATGAAAATTGGGGGGGCGAGGCGGGAGAACGGAGGAATATGCAGAGTGGGCAACGGCACAGCGAGAAAGTGAGAAGAGGAGAAATGAAGACACACTATTACCAGAGGTGTCGGACTAAATTAACTTCTCATCATCACTAATTAGCCCCTTGTCCCCTGCTCCCCCTCAGGTGAATCCTGCCCACATTGTTGTGTTTATGTGATGTTTTTCTCTGAACATCTGACGTGGGAATAAGAAGTCCCGTCTTAAATCTAACACCCCTTCCAACTCAACAAATGAGATTGTGTGTGAAAATTATTGTTTTAAAGTGTTTATTACGAAAGCCGGAAACCAAAAGAAAAAGCAAAAAAAAAAAAAAAACAGTCCTGTGAAAAATTAGGACACAACAAGAAAGTTTGTGTGTGTGTTTTTTATAAATGTATGGACATGCAATACCAAAACATTCTAATAATATGAACAGTGAAGAAAATACCTTTAAATATTCATGTCTAATTAGAATGGCATGAAGTTATACACAGCCATGTTGCATCAGAAGTGCATGATCAGAACCACATTACTCTATTTGTTGAAATGTCTGTGTAGTTCTATAAGGAAGGTGTCAAACCGTCGTCATCAGAGTATGGATGGCGGGACAGGAAGCATCTCAGACAATGACATAACCCTAGCTAGCATCGGGCAGTGGGGGTACAAACATTTTCCTCAACTTCATTTCACACATTTATTTTTAGTAAAAAAAAAAAAAAGTAATTTTTTGTTGTTCAAGTGCAAGTCTACTCATTTCTTTTCCACAGGATAAAAACATGATGCATCAAAATGTCTTTAGGCTTGAAATTTAAGGGATTGTCCGAACTCTTCATGTCTTCAGACGCCACATTTTCATGTCACATCTCAGACTTCTGACTGATTCCCTTTTTCTTGTTAAATAAATTGAATCTGCAAACACAAAGACTTTCTCATCAAGAGCAGCATTTACTTTAGTATTAATAGTCCAACTGTTGACCTTTTCACAACTGGAACAAGATTCTGATTATGGTGTTTGCATGCGCTGCACACAGACTGCGTTATCCCTATATGAATTTACACTTTACACAGCATAGTGCGAACAATAACACTTATATTAAATTTTCAAACCAACGGCGATGTTTGCAGCCATCTGATGCTTGAATCTTATTGCTTGACACACAAAGTAAGACTTTGGTTTCTCACTCGTCAAAAAGGTTATATGTGTGTAGGCGGAGATAAACAGAAATCCAAAACCATTTCTTTCTTTTTTTTTTTCTTTCATGTTTAAACACACTTGGAGGTGGATTTCATTGTCTTTCCGTTCACATTTCCCCCACTTAAATTAACTTCAGCTGCAAAACTTTCAGCCATAATGAGATTGTCCACGGAAAATTTGCCCTAAATATTTCATCATAAATCTCACAACCATGAGTCAGTTTAAACAAAAATCTGCGAAAACTTCGGTTCAATTCCCAACTAAACATTATTCTAATTTTCCAGTGCAAAGCAAAACCAAGCAGGCGAAAGGCTGTGGTGAGATTTGCATTTTGGTCGAAGCTGCCGATGCTCAACTGTGACTTCATGTTCTTCACGTTTCTGCTTCAGAAGCATTGAAGCAGCTTTTCTCACAAACAATGAGGCTGAGCTGGGATGTATTCGAGATATTGATGTAGAGACACTAATATTAAAATTTGATTCTATGATCTGAAAAGAAAAACAGAATAAATCTCTTATGGAGTAAATAGAGTTTAAATGATGTTTGATAAATGTTCAAACACCAAAACAATCAGCTCTAAAAAAGTAAAAGATTAAAGTGACATGAAAAAAAAAAAGAAAATGATGTATTGGTGAAATGATTTATCAAGCTCAGATACGTCAGGTGTGAACTTAAACCAACTGTTTTGTACATTTTTTTTTTTTTACATGTTGCTCAAAATGGCATCATGGGACTACTGAACTCTTCCCAGGATCTCAATACATAAAACAAAAAAAACTTAATAAATCTTTCTCTGAATGTCTAGCAGCACATGCTAACATGCCTCATATTCAAGACTAAGGAGAGAGTTTTATTAATCATAAGACTTTTGTTTTGTTTTTTCTTTGGGAAATCCAAAAACCTTTAATAAAAACTAAACATTGATTTTTGATTGTGTCAAACTTGGGCAAGATACAATGAAAACATGTTCAATAATTTATTTGCTTGCCCCAGTTTCAAAAGACCCAACAAAGTCTAAATTCAGATATTTGCTGAAAGTATTAGACTTTCAGCAACACAAATCAGGGTTTCACAATAAAAGTGTCTATCAGCGTTAGCCTGCTAGCCAACCAGCAGCAAACTCTCTAATTAGCTTAGTGCTGTTTCCTGTTCATAATTCTCAATTTCTAGTGTTTTATTGCTGTGTGACAAAGACATTTAAACTATACAGGTTTCCTTTGTTCGCCGGGAATTTTAAAGATTGTTGTATAGTAATCAGATTATTCAAATTGATGTTAATTAGAGCTTCTCCGTGAAAAGATTGGCAACGTCGGGGAGTCGCTTCTGAAGATTTCTGCCGCGCCACAAAGGGAGGCACACGGACACGAAAAGAACCGCTCGGCTCTCCCCTTGTTTTGTTACGTTTTTATTTGCATCCGTTTTCCCTGTTTTGTCTTTCCTCTGTGTACTTCAGACGGGACTTCATTTGAAGAGAAACAATTGCAGACGATGAATAACCCCGCATAATGCATATTCATGGCGTTCGAGAGGCAGCCGAGCGGATCCACTTGTTTCGAGACGTGACAAAGGTAGAGCGTCCGCTCCTCTGCTCCCAATCCTTTCCTCTGTCTTCGGTTCGCCCGTTCATTCCCTCTTAATTATCTCTGGAAATCCCTCCTCTGTTTAAATCTTTGTCCCTTCTTTTTCCCACGCGCGGCCTCCAAACAGGCGACAAGGCGCGCGAGGACAACGTTGGGTTAATCTTTCTCCCCAGCGAGCACAGAAAGGATCTATAGGTTGGATGACATTTACCTGTGACATTTTAAAACCTCGGCGTCTCAGATTTTTCTTCCTCAAATAAAAGAAACTCTCGCTAACATGTGAAACATGAAACCGCGATGTCTAAAACTACAAGTACAAGCCTGTGTCTTGGCAGCGCGTTGTAAGACAAGCAGACGAGAACAGCCTCGGCGTTGTCTTGGCTGCAAACAATTGTGATCACAATAACAACGTTATTGTGATTACAATAACGTTGTGATCACAATAACAATTGTGTCGTAATCCCTGGAAAAAGGAAGCCAGGAACTAAATCAGTGTGATAGCAATGATGCTCAGCTTAGCCTCCTTTCTCCTGTTCAAACAATGATCCTCATTAGCAAACCCTCCGTCCCCCAATGAAAAACACCCTCTGTATGGATCCGTGTTATAAAACGTCCTCTTCACACCTGCGAAAGCCATTTTTACAGTTTGCCAAACATACCTTCCAACACTCCTCACCTCATGTGGAGCAGTTTAAAAAGAAAACCTGCTTTTGCTTCTTTTTTTTTTGTCTTTTGTCTTTTGTGGTAAACTGGTTTGTGGATGTTCTGAAAATCTCTGCTTAACAAAGGATTGTGACGGATCTCCAGCTTGTTTTTTGGCGCCGAGTGGCTTCAGAAAAGCTGGAAAGCGTAAGAAGTAAAATGAGGACGCCTGAGGTACTGGGAAGTTACTCTCCTCATCCGAAATATGCTTGAATGAAGCCGTATTAGGGCTATTGTAACAAAAAGGAGTAAATTTAAACAACAACAACAACAAAAAAACACTGAAATTTCTCAGAAAATTGACTAGAAAAGACTCGGAAATGTTTTGAGTTTCAAAAGTCGAAAATGTTTGATTGTGATCTCAGAATTGGCCAAGTTTTTTTGTTGTTTTTTTTGGCATTAATATCTGTATCGTCCCAATATTTGAAAAGGAAAAAAAAGATTGGGTATTGATGACCATGTACCCGATCCATTAGGGCAGATCTATTCAGTCTAACTCTATTCTTTGGGCTCTGAGAGACGTGATGCTTTATTATTTGTTATAAATCATATTTAGACTTCGTAATGGCAAGTTGAGCCATTTGAAAGGTTTGTTGAAGATTATTTTTCACATGTTTCACCTACTGATTGTTTTTTGCCAGTTTCTCTAATATGTATTTCACATTTGCTATAATACTTCTGACTGCACTGACTGAACAACTAAAAGTTGTTTTTTCACATGTTTGACCAAGCTCATGGTGTATGTAAGCCTGCTGCATTGGTGCAGAGTTATGAACCAAATTTATAATTCAGTACATTTTTGTACTGAATTATACATTGTTTTTGTTTTGTTTTTGGGTTTTTTTGTTTTTTTTTTGTATCAGATCGATATCGGCCAATACATTATTGGAAGTGAAAAAAAGTGGATCGGTTCTTTCCTGCTGGAAATCCACTTTTCATTCACATATATATATTTTAATTTGAATCCTAATTGTAGAGAGTTTGCTAGGGGAAAAAATACAAATAAAAAAACATTGTCTGTCGCTGCTGCGCCGTTGTAACTCTTGTGATAATCATCCGAGGTGATCAGAATGATGCTAGATGGACTTCTTGAGTTGTTTTCATTATTCACAGTGATCAAAAACACCTCCATAACACTGATTTTTTTTTATTCTTTTTTTTTATTATCAAAGGCAGTAATCCTCCACTCCAATGTTCCAGGATGAAAAAACGCTCCTCTGACCAGCTGCGGCTGGAAGCTTTTTCCTCTCTGAGGCCTGAGAGCTGCGATTCACCAGAACCTCTTCAATTAGTGATGTGTTAATTAAAGAGCATCATCAGGTTCTCGTTAGTGATTAAACACCCGAGTGTGATTACTTAACTCAGCAGGACTCCCGACGAGTCATCTGCCCCCTTGATCCCTCAGACGGAGGCGCGCGCGCGCTGGGCGTTTTTGCGCATTTGAAATTCAGCTGCGCTGAGGGACTTTGCGACGGGAACAGATTCTCGCGCTCTCGCTGCATGTCAATGCTGCGATGAACGCTGCATATGCAAAAGCTGTGAGGACGGCGTGTGTGTGTGTGTGTGCGTGTGTGTGTGTGTGTGTGTGCGTGCGTGTGTGTGTGTGTGTGTGTGTGTGTGTGTGGGTGTGTGTGTGTGTGTGTCCGATTAGAGGGGGGGATTTTTGTTCACAGGCTGATGAGGTGTCTGAGGAAAGTTAATTGCCTATCAAGAGAGCAAGCCAGCTCAGCCTCTTCCACATGTGTGTGTGCGTGTGTGTATGTGTTCGTTTGGGTTTGGATGTTTGTCAGAGCCTCTATGTGCTTGTCTGAGTCACTCCGCCAGCTAATTGCCTATCAGAGGACTCCTCGGGTTCTTTTCCCTTCGCTTAGATCAAGTGCATGTTTATGTGCGTGTGTTGGCACACAGGAGAGAGCATGATACTCAAACGTGAGTCTATTTGTGTTGGAACCGAGCAAATGCATTCATGTTCCTTCAGGGTACGTGTCACTCTGCGTGGTTTTGTCTTTGTTTTAGGAAGGAGTTTTCAGAAAGGATGCTGGAGGAAAAGGACGGAACGTATTTTAATGCCTGGCTGTCCCATAAGAACCAAGAACAAAAAGCACCGCAAGCCTCATTTGGTTCAGTTAAGGTCAGTTCTCTTAATCGCACAAGGACAAATGCGAGAATAACATGCAAAACCCATATTTATTTTCCCAGATAGTGAATGTCCCACAGCTCAGAACAACTGTGGGAGTTTCCTGTTTTTCTATTTGGATTTCAAAAGTCCATTTCTTTATTATTATTATTATTATTATTATTATTATTATTATTATTATTATTATTATTATTATTGCTTGGTCAAAAGTCCCTAATTTTAGCAAATTCACTGCAATGTTGCATCTGCATATCTGGTTGCTAAGGATTTTTGTATGTTTGACAAAAATCACCTCCATGTCAGCAGGAATAAGGATGTGTATTTATGTGTATTTATCCCCATTGTACAAGTATTTGTTCACCCATCCAGTCACTTTCATAGCTGTGTAAAGACCTTGATCCACAAACATTGACCATACAATGGTTTGCTCTCAGGAGCTCATTGATTTCCAGCACTGTACCGTGACATGAGGTGGCCCCTGTGCAGAAACATCAGCCATATAATTTCCTCTATACTAAACATCCCACAGTCAACTCCTTAGTGATATTCTACCAAAGTGGAGGGGAGAGAGAACTGGCAGGTTACGTATAAATCACATCACCCGTTCCAACCGGATTTTTATCTGACAAACAGGTCCCGACTCAACAATCCCTGTACGGACCATCAAGCTCTTGGGGTTGAGTTTTCACGTGACAGTACAAACCGGAAATCCCACCAGTGTAAACACACCGTCCGGCTGTGAAACTCAGAGCTGTTTCATTCTATTTTTTCTTTCATTCTGGCTCGGATAAGTACATCTCATCGTACAAGACCTTGAAACATCCCAGTATTTCTCGTTGAGGTGACCGCCATCTCGCCACCACTAACCAGTTGTGGTTGGCATGACTTCACCTGATGAAGTTGTAAAGGAACGAACTGCTCATAGATCATCTGTTTGACAGCGTTTTGGGCTTTCAATATGAACAAAAAATGGCAATAGAGTGAAAGACATGATGCCAACAATGTGTAAACACTGCAAGTTGTTCAGACACTCAAAGAGGTGGACAGCATGGCTAACAACCGATGGCTATGGGTACGTTGAGCTACATCACAACTACAAATATATTCTACTCTGCCTTCTGCTCTCTCTCCTCACACCTGCAACTTGTTTCTGATCAGCCATATGTTTCTTGTACAGAAACCAACGTCCCTAGTACATGCAAGTATATCCTCAATTCCTCCTTGCTGGTTCCTTCTGTTAGATCCTGTCTAATCCAGTTACCTCCCTGTTGCGCCTGGTTCTTGTTATTTTTGTTCTGCTCTGGTTTCCTGTGTTCTCCATTTTTTCTGTTGTATAATTTTCCATTAAATGAAAGTCTCAGCCTGCTGCATTTGAGTCCAACGCCAACACACATCATGTCAATAACAGAGTTTCAAGCTGCAGTGTATAACTTTTATTTAAAAGAATAATATAAATAAAAGTTTACCGTTACAGAAAAACCATTTACCTGCCACCGTGCTAACTGGTCTGAGCAATCGTGGCAGACTCTGCTATCAAGAAGAACCTAAAGTGTAACAGAGTGAGAGGGTCTTCTGAAGGGGGTAAGGTTGAGCAGCGCATACACAAACATAAAACAGTGCTAAGAACCTCCCCCTGGCTCTGATTGGTTGTTTTTAGTTAGCACTGGGAGAAGGCAGAGAAGCTTGATTTTCTCAGATTATCTTTCTCATACTGTACTGTCATGACATATATACATATATATATATATATATATATATATAATATATATATATATATATATATACTATATATATATATATATATATATATATATATATATATACATATATATAAACTTACATACTGTAGCTTTAATGGTACAGTGTCTAACAAGGAAGAAAAATAATGAGTGTAAACGAAATCTGCTCTGCAAATGTTTATTTGCTCTGCTGAGACTGGCAAACTAAATTTTACAGGACCATGAGGAAGAAACCCTTTAATTATTTTCCTTTCTTTAAGAAAAAAAAAAAAATCACTTTGTTCAGCCCTGGGTTCACACAGAACCTCCACTGGAAACCTGAAGGCCGACAGTTCACCGCTCCATGAAACACACCCGGCACAAATGAACTGCGTCCGGCCCTCCGAGGCACCGACGCTATGCTTGACCGGTAATTACCAACAGTCACAACTTTAAGGCAGAATGGATTTTTCTGAACCAGGAACAAAGTCGTCGTGCGTCTGCTGTGGTACGTTTTCCACCTCTGTCTGGTTTTCGTCTGGCGTTTCTGTCCCCAGCTGAGCAGTTTACCTCGAGAGGCCTGAGATGTTAATTAAGATGAATCCACCTCCAGTCTCTCTCTGCCACATTCGGCGGCATTATGCAAATGAGCGCATGCAAAAACCTCAGGCAGCACGGATCACATGCCCGCCGCCATCCCTTCCAACTCTTTGTAATATATAGCCTTTAATAATGCCACACACACACACGCACACATGTGTGCGCAGAAAAATCAATATCCATGATTTAATAAAGCAATGTACTGATCCAACTGGCTCCAGAGGTCTTATTCCTGGCCACCAGAGCCTCCCCACAACAAGGAGCTCCAGAATAATAGATCTACGCCAAGTGTGCTAATTGAATGTGTGTGTGTTGAATGAATATATGAGAATGGACATTTTTCATCTCTGGGATGATGAAGTAGGATTTAATAAATTTACACACACACACACATACACACACACACGCACACACGTACGCAGACACCCTCAGCAGGTGAGTGTAGCTGAGTTGACACTTTGTCAGCACAATGTAATTTGACATAATGAATGCAAGCATCGTTACTGCTGTTAATTGGCCAGACTAATTATACTCGGAGGACGTCATTAAGGAGAGAACCCGCCGCTTCGCTCTCTGTGTGCATTAGCGGATGAGTGTGTTTGTGTCAATGAGTGTGTTTACAAGTCAGGTAGGGGCAGACGGGAAGGGAGGGAGGGAGGGAGGAAGCGAGCGCAGGTGAAGAGAGGTGGGTTTCCACATCAGACCAGAAACGAGGTCCTGGATGCAGGCGTGAGGCGCCAGGAGGGAAACTCTTCACATGTCAAAGCCAAACAGTTGACGTCTATATCATCAGGATTTTTCAAAGTCAGGAACACGTTTTGAAAACTGATGACGTCTTCATGCTGATGGTCCAGAAAAAAGAAAGTTAGTGGAGAAGCTTCCTTTTTTTTCGGCTTGCAAATATTATCTGTTTTTTCTGTCTTTTTGTTTTTGTTTTTTTTTTGTTTTTAGCTGGTTTAGTCTGGTGTAACTCATGTATGCTTTTTCTTGTTTTAGGGCTGCACCAATTCACCTTTTTTCTTCCGACACAGATATCTGAGGTTTAGTATCAGCAGATACTGATCTGACACAGAAAAACAGCACTGAATAGGCATGAAACTTATTCCTTTTGTTTTTTTAAAAGGGATCAAAAACATACATAAATGTACTCAATTACAAATGTATTTGATAATTCTGCACCGGTGCAGCTCGCTTAAATGCACCAGTAGCTTCACAGGCTTGGTCAAACATGCAAAAGCAACACAACTTTAATTTGTTCAGTCTGTGCAATTAGGATTATCACAGCCAATGTCAAATAAAGAAACTGACAAAAACAGCAGGGTTGATTCCCCTGGTCAAACATGGAAACATAAACTTCAAAACACCTTCTTTCAAACTGTTCAGAAAGTGAAATTAGGAATTCTAAATATAATTAACTAAAAATAGTTAAGCATAACATTGCTCAGAGCACAGAATTAGACTAAATATCCTTTATGGATCAGTCACATCGTCAGCGATACCCGATCTAAAAATATTTCAATATCTGCCCTGATAAAGATATTAATATCGGATCAGTGCATCTGTGGTTTTTTTCCTCTTCATGACATTTTTTTGACTGACACAAAAACTGTTTACACACACGTGGATGAATGATCCATTCTGGTGGATCATTCATCAGAATGATACAAATCATTCTGAATGATTTGTATCTCGTCGTATCACATTGCAAGCCCATTAGCAATAGCATTAGCACATTTGAGGAGTAACGATGTTCTGAAAATATGGTAGAAATGGTCGGACAGTAAAGATGAGCTGTAAAAGATGCTATTCCCTGATTTATAAATGCCATTATGTACACAGAGCTAACTCTCGGCTAACAAACATTGCTATTGGGAAATCCATTCTAAAAGAACTAGGCCAGGTGTGGGGAAACTTTTTTTTTTACTATTAATCTCAGCAAAAGTCCTGTGGCTTTTTGGTTTCCTTTGTCTGTGCAATTTCAGCACTAATAGAGGGCGGAGTTTTACATTTCACTCCTGCAATCAGCCGTACGAAGCCGTCTCTGCTGCTTGGCTGGCTTTGTTTGTGGGAACGTGAATTAGAAGTCCTCAAAACCAGAACTAATGCACTCCATTATCATTAGGGGATGGTGAGGAAGCTGGAGATGCCCGCCGTGTCGAAATTAATTATCATTATATGAATACCGACAGCAGTGCAGTTTATCCAGAGACCTTTTCATACCGCAAAGAAATATATCCCTTTTAGGGCACAAGACGTGCAACAGCAGCGAGTTCTGATTTTGTCTGGCATTATTATGCTGACATTACTGAAAAAAAGCCAGGATGTCTGATAATATGCTGGATTTAAAAGCTGGATTTTTAATGAATTTCGACTGCTCCTGGCAACTATAAAAAAGCTAAATCCTCAGTGTTTAGGCGTTATAAGTTGATTGGTACAAATTTAACCCTTAATCCCTATTAAGGAGTTTGTGTGGCATCTGACCATTACGCTCAAGGGAAAATATGATTCAAAAGACCCAAATCAAAACACTGTTAGAACAGGATAGCTTAAAGAAGCGGATGCGTTTATGAGAGGAAATTTTAAACTGACCTTTCACTTGAGTTGTGTGAAATTATCATTAGATCTGGAAAAAAAAAGTTTTAAAGTTCAAAAATGTTTTGGCCACATTAAATACCTTCCTAAAATATTCATAACCCTTTGAACTTTTTCATATCACCAACATTCAGCATTACATAAGAACACTAAATGTATCACTGTGAAGTGGAAGGAAAAGGATCCATGTTTTTACAAATAGGACCAATAAGAAGTGTGGTGAACATTGGCATTCAGACTCCTTGACAGCAACTAAACTGTATGTTTGTTGTTCTTTGTTTTTACTAACTTTGCACATCTAAACACTGATATTTTTGCCCATTCTTCTATGCACAATGGATCGAGCTCATTGAGATACTGAGCAGCTCTGTGAACATTTTTCAAAGGGTTGTCATAGGATCTCAGCTGAATTTAGATTTGAACTTTGACATGTACCCTACTAGAAAGGGAACTTCCACCGGACTGTGACATCCGTCCGACGCACCTGTCACAGTCGGACAGTGGGGAACAGGAGGGTTGTCCCGTCAGACTTCCCAAAACTACACAAAAAAACAAACCTTGTAAAAGCCCACAAGGGGTCAGTGTGATGCTGCAGGACGGTGCGCAGGGTAAAAAAAAAAAACTTGTGGAGTCCCAATGATACGATATCTTAAGATCACCATAGTGTTTTTTTCCCAATGTGTTGTAGGAAAGTAGTCCCATGGATCTGATGTGTCTGCCATTGTGTCATATCATGGAGGTGGAAAATTGTATTGCCTGGTAAAAAAGAAAAGATGTAATTCAAAGAGAAACTGAGCTCAGTGGTAGAAATCCCAGTTGGAACGCTGAACGGAATTGTGTAGGAAGGCAATGGCCAGACTCAACTATTTTGCCTGTTGCCCTAAAAGTTGTGTTGTAGTATCATCTGATCAGAACAACTCCTTCCACAACTTTGTTATGCCCTCGACATAAATCCCAAACAGAACTTCCTATAGTTATCGTCTTGCTACTCCAAAATGGAAGGTGGATTAGTGAGGTGCACAACTAAAACAGCAGTTGTGCTTCCTTCCACTTCATTTCATATCAGTCAGCCACATAAAATGTTGAACGCTGCCTTTTCATTGATCATGTAATTGCTCAAATTGGAATGACTAAACTAAATTTATTTAACGGACACAAGCTAATTGTAAAAAAACGTATTGGCCCTAGAAATGTTTTGATAACTTTTTGGCGCTAGAATGATGTGGTTTTTCAACCGTATTGATATTAGCGTATTTTGCAAAACTGCAAAGGAAACACTTTTTTCGCATCGCAAGAGTCACGTAACCAAGAATCGGATGTTACTACTGGTGAAACTTATTCAAGTAAAATTTTAATTTAATTTCTTATTTAATGAAAATAGCACAATTGTTTTCTGACATTAGCAGAATATCGCAGATGTCCAAATGTTGGATGGTATGCTTTTGTAAGGCAATGTGATTCTTAATTAAAAGCAAAAGCTGGTAAAACTGAGTAAATCTTAGTAAAAGAAAACATTTCAAGTAACCAAACGTGACGTGCTCTTTGAACGTCGTGTTTTCTGACTTGAACAGCATCAGTTGAGTTTTTATTTTGCTGCCCATTAGCTACAGCTGAGACACTTTGGGAAATTCTCAGAAACAGCATCAGATCGCAGGCTGCCAACGTGGAGGGAGGGGGAGCAAGTCGGCGACGGGTGAAACATGTAATTTCCTAATTCTGATCTTGCAAGACAATCCGTCCTTATCAGTGTGTGATCTGCTCACTGGAGGGAAAGAAGAAGCTGAAGGCCATCACACACACAGACACACCCACACACACAGAGAGAGAGAGAGAGAACAATAGACAGAAGCATAAAATTACATTGTGGAAAGAGATAGAAAAGGAAAGACTGAGAGACTAGTGAGAGAACAAACAGGCCTATCAACACGACCACAGACCCAGATAACAAGATAAGACCTAATCAATCAATCCTTGCACACAGAGAAAGATTGCACTAAGTGGCTCATGAGTCCTGCTGTAAATTAAATCTGCACACTCCTTCAAGTAAGACAGAATGGAAGTGGTGAGAGTTAGAGAGAAAAGAGAAAGAGAGAGGGGGGATAATAGAGCCTAATTTCATCAGCGTGGCCCATGATGAAGCTTTTACACGGTGGTTTGAGAGGCCAAACTAAAAGGCTGGAGGTTTGGTGATATTGAATATGAGTGGTGTTTCATAATTAGATTTGTAAGGCGATAGGCAGGAATCACATTATGGGGTCTAATGCGGATCTCTGAAAGGGTGTCGGATCGTATGTGTGTGTATTTCGGTGTGAATGTCTCGAAACGCTCTTCCTGTCCGACGAGAAGCCAACAGACAAGCGGTCATGATTCACTTTAATTCACTCGCTCCGGCAACATCCTGCCTCCCGACCGTATCCATGCCGCAGAGACAAAACAACGCACACGAGAAAAAACACGCCCAGAAACACGAAGACATGAATCAAATGTTCACGTTCCGCTTTTAAACAGAAGCGCTTGTGTTCCTCAAAGTGATAAATCAGGTTTTTTAAAGAAAGGCGCCAAAAGAAAAAGAGCTTGTTTCAGTTGGCATGTCATCATTTTTCAGTCACTGGAAAAAGAAAAATTAAAAAATGGCTTCACGGGGCAATCATTAAACCTCTTCAAATGTTTACTCTGACATCTGTTTGTGTGAGCATCAACCGTTTGCCAGTTTGAAGTACTTTTTTCCAGGGGAAAATGGCAAGTCAGCGCGCACCACAGTTCCAAACATTAACAGTAACTAATCGGCCCGATGACGGACGCATCAAGCTGCCGTTTGTCCCCTAGTTGATTCATGCTGTCTCCGGGATGCAAGCAAAGCAAAACCCCGTCCATTCATCGTCTATTCTCATTTCAGGCTTTTGGGGCGAGATGGTGACTATCTCAAGTGATGAGAAGGTCAAAAGTAGGGTATACCTGACAGGTTCCCAGTGTGTTGAAAGATTTAAAAGAGACTCGCAACTAAACCTATGCTTCCACTAAACATAGAATCGTGCAAATTCAAAGTACAAAAATAAATTTGCTTAATGGAAAAGCCGCATTGTTGAAAAAATGACTGTTTATTAAAAAGTTGTTGCGCTAGAATGAGTTTCTTTTTCCCAACTCATGTGGGTCGTCAGATGAAGATTTGATGTATTTGTATTTGATGTATTTGTTGTATTTGCTATTTCAAATACAGCATTGAAATAGCTGTATTTCACAAATGGAAATATTTTTTTGTTGTATTGCATGAGTCATGTGATCAACAACCGGATGTTACTACTGGTGGAAACGACAAAGAAGATGACGGGAAGTGGTAGGTGATTGATTGTTTGTTGTTTGTTTTTTGTTTTTTTGTTTCAGACAATGTGCAGCTGGCTCCGGTGTCTCGAAAATGAGCCGTTTCAAAAGCCTCTGAAATGTGACGTCACAAAATAGCAGGCACTGCTAGCCCATCACCAAATAAAATCACCCTACATTTGTTCTACATTTCTGATCAAAACACCTGAATATTGTAACTGAATTGGGGACTAATATAGTCCAGGTGTGTTGCCTCTGTTTCTTGTTTTTAGCCAACATGAGCTCTCTGCTGTTGCTGCAATCCAGTTGCTTCGAGATGCAGGAAGCTGTGAACTTACAGACTGAATTCCGTTAACCGGGTTGAGTTACTGTTGCCTTCCCATGATCTCTGACAAGCCGGCCCATTCTCCTCTGAACTCTGACCTCAACAGGACATCTCCTATAACTGCCTCTCTGAGGAGGAGCTTTGTCCTCATAGGTGGAGCTAGGTCCATGTTACACAGCTGAACCGTTGCCACGGGAGATTAAAGGATTTCTCAAACTCGCATGAAAGAATCAAAACAGCACTCCAGGAATGTTTTTTATGAGGGAATAACATTATGACATGATGTAAAGATAAAGAAAAAAAAACAAACTTTGACTTTCCATCAAACTGTCTTTGCATTGCAGAATCTCCTCTGTGCATGGATAGATTTTTTCACCAGAAACCCATCACTGCTGATCGCCATGAGCAGAGCGTTAATGACGGTGTTTTGTTTTTTTTACTGGCCTCACAAAGTATTTATATTTTCAGAAATTTAATTTGGGATTTTCATTTAGCTGTGAGACATAATCATCAACATCTTAGAAATAAATGAAACACACTGCTCTGTGTGTAATGAATAATAATAATAATAATAATAATTAATAATAATTAGAGATGCATTTTAATATGTATTCAATTACTGAAATAAATAAATTTTCCAAGATATTCCAATTCATTGAGATGATCCTTTAAATACAGTCAAACAAAATGACAGGAAAGTGAAAAAAAACACACACACACATATGGAAACAATAACAATGTTTTGTTTTTTTGTGCGTTTTTCTTCTTTTCTCCCATTTGTGTGGTGACAGACTGAAGCTGACACACAACAGATCCCTCCCAGCAGAGAACACTGAGCCCTCACATCATTAACACCTCCCGCTGTGTATCGCTGGGCTTCAGCCGTCTGGGGACACAAAGCAAAGACGGGGCGGGGAGGCAGGAGGGGGGAGGAACACTTAACCACACACACACCAAAAAAAAACAAAAAAAAAACACGAGGAGCGACAAAAGTGGTTTTGTGCCTGTATTTTTTGCTATTAAAAACAGAAAAAGGGAAAAAAAAAAAAGCTCGCGCGCGTTCGGATGCGATGGCTAGCATCCCAAATGCCTCGGCTCGCGCGCTAATTAGTCAGGAGCAATTAAGTTCACTTACAGTAAGCGCTCACAGAGGCCGGATGAACACACGTTCAGGTAAACAAATCATCACAAAACGGGAAGACTCGCTGATTAATGACTTAGAAAGGGGGACATGGAAGAAAGACAAAAAAAAAAAAAAAAACACGCACAAAAATGAACCGGCAGCGACGATATCGGAGAGGGAAATAAAGCAATAAGGCGAGACAGAGAGACGGAAATAAGTTATAGTGAGTGAGGGGGGAATTAGGTGAAAATGGTAATCATTTGTCCCAATGGACCGATTGAAGCAGGGCGGATTCATTCGCGTGCTATCTCTCATTTATATGCTAATTTACACTATTAACGGCGAAAGGGAGAGCAGAGGGACCGGGAGTCGAACCGGTGTGTTCTGGTTAATGTTTGTTCGTCATCAGGAGTTTTGCGTTTGTAAACACATCCGTATCGATCAAAACCGGCAGCTGGTTCTCTCCCCCCCTTCACTCCCCCTCTCTCCCCGAAACCCTTCGGCTAAACTCGGGTTTTATTCTGCGAGTGAAGTGGGTGTCTGAAATGGAATCAGGAATTAAAACCACAGAAGAAGAGATGATATCAGTGTAATTCAATGCGGATTCATGCTCTAATCCACCTCCTTTCATCCCTTGTTTCTCCCCTTCGATCGTTTGAAAGAGCTTCGACATCATGAGTGTTTCCTTCATTTTCTGGTGATCTTAGCTCGGCTTGGTTAATGACTGTGGAGCCAGCAGCACACATCTGCATGTTTGAAGTACTTTGCTCACCTTCTTTAACGCCTTCAGTTGTCGCTGAGCAAATTGTGCAACTGGGAAAATGGGATTTATTTGTCGCATCGTTGCTGTTCTGCGCGTACGCTGACGTCAAAAGAAGAAAGTTCCGCAATACAGTCTTAAGACGTTAAACTGTGACGCAAATGGGTTTTAGAAATTGAGAAAGCACTGGAGAGAAAATGTATTTATTTACTTAGCTTTAGGCCAATATACTGGACGATAAATTGTCCCAGTAGTTATCACGATAAACAATAACATTGTTTCTTTGAAGCTATTTTCAAGGAATATAATCGTAATACCATCAATAAACATTCAATTCTAAGGAACATTTGACACTGGAACTTAAATATGCAAAAAAAAAAAAAAAAAAAAAAAAAAAAAATTACCGCAAAACAACCAATGGAAGTCTCTTTAAACAAATTTGTCCTTCATAAGAAGGGCTAGTTGAGACCAAAGCACCAGACCGAGTGAAAAATGTTGTCATCCAGTTTTTGGTAGAAAGAGAGAAAGAAAAGAGAAAAATAAATTGTGAAACTGGAAATTATTGAACTTCTTTTAATTTATCATGCGATTAATTGATTTGCTTATTGCGACAGGCTAACTTAGTTTAGATTTAAACCTGTTAAAATGTTTTTTTTCCCTCAGTGCAACTGGGCGCAGTGAGGATTGCGATGACGACGATGGTGGATCGATCATTCTTATTAGCAACTCACAAAGAGTATCAGAGACTGAGAGTACGATGAGATCCTGGCAGTCTGAGAGGCAGCTACTCAGAGAGCCCAGCAGGGGAATGGTGGCGCTGCACAGCTGCAAGAAGTTGATCACTAAGGGGTGAGGCAGAGCCACTCCCCCAGCAGCTAGTAGTAAATAGCTTTTCCCTATAGGCCAAAAGACTTTTTTACTCTAAAATGCAGCCACACTATGCCCAAAAGAAAAACATACGTGCAATTAGGTGTTTCACCAGGTGTTTGCTAATTGATGCTGGCTAGTCTGAAGGAGTTGAGTGGGGCAGTTGCAGGGGAAGGGGCTCTGTGAGGCAGAAGGTTGGAAACTGCAGCTCTAAGGAGCAGCTGTGCCTCGAAGGTGGAGCTAGGTCCACCCAGGCTTTTTGCACAGCTGAATGGTTGCCATGGAGATTAAAGAATTTCTCAAACATGTGTGAAATAATCAAGGCAACACTCCAGGAATGTTTTTGATGAGGGAATAACATTATAACATAATCGAAAGCTTAAAAGAGACAATATGACATAATACTTTAAAGGGGTGGTGTAAAAAGGTGGTGTTGTGGTGACTGATTCGGATTTACGAAGCCCATTTCCGCTCTATTCTGCACTTACTTATTCACAGAAACGTCAGTGTGAATTTATGAAGAAGCTGACCTCACACACACACACACACACACACACACACACACGCACACACACACACACACACACAAGCCTATTGATCATTATGCTGCTGCCTTGTCACAGTCATTTGGAGAAACATAAAGAAGAAGAGGACCAGCTGAAGCAGAAGTCCTGCGATGGGTTTCCCTCATGTCGCCGCCAAGGTCCGCGTGCGCCTCTGCCGTTCCTGAGTGTTTTTGCTGGTGGAGACCACAGGCAAAGGGTTTCCACGGGCGACGTCCACAGGTTCTTCAGGGGGTTCCCCGCGCGGTGATTGCTTTTCCAGCTCCATCACAAACACATGCTCATGCTAAAAAAATATATTTACGTTTTGCTCCATCGCGCTACTTTTTCAAAGAAACACAAAAATATCACCCTGTCTTGGATTCTAAACACCTTAAGATAAAATATGTATTTGCTTTAACGCAACATACGCATTTTTGTACTAAAGTGGAACATAATTTTCTGGGGTTAAATGTCAGAATGTTTTGTTTTTTTCTTTCTGTTAAGCAGTCTGCAGTCTGTTAGATAATAGTTTATGTGCTCCTCTTTGCTCATTGTCATGACCTCTTTCTGGTTTGCAAGAGCATCCTGAAGTTCATAAAAATCATCTGTATAACCTCATGCTGCTCATAATATCCAATAAGAAGTCATATGAACTAATGTGATCAGATGAAAGAGACAAAACAGAGAAGTTTAGATTAAAACTATTACAATGGACATTTTACTTCCCTGAAAGCAGGTTTATTAATCTGTGGTTTTATTGTTGCTGCTTTTGTTTTTTATTCCAATGTAGGTTTTTGAGAAAGTAGTACAATCTAGAGAGAGTGAACTTTTAACTTTTTTCATTAACCAGGAGAATGTCTTTCGGTTATCAGCCAAAACTAAGCAACGAGATGCCAAACATATGCAATACACAAACAGGATACTTTGAATAAAAATAGAACAGAATAGAAATGTATATGCTCTTTTTTTGTTTTGTTTTACCTTCTGGATACGTCGTTGGTTTAAAACCCAGGAAAACTCTACATTCGGTTCCTCTGAAAATCCGAGTATTGTTGGACTTTAGATACGGACAAGTCAATCAGCTGAATATTGTCTTCATGCGCTCAATAATGTGTCATGGCTGCTTTTGCACGAGTTATTGCAACGCATGGCGTGGAATTAATTAGTGGAGGCTGCTTTAATAAGCCAACCAGTCAATCAGTCATTGTTGTCTCTGTCATCTTCCTGTTGACAGTTCTCCATAGATTCTCTATCAGGTATTTATCAAGTTGCTTGCTGGCTAATCAAGCACAGTTATTCCCAGTGGAAGCTGTATCTGCTTCCTGTTTGGTGGTGAAGGATTGATAAGTATCTCCTACAGTATTTTGGAAAAGTTATTTGCAATTATATACATTTAGATGAAGACTGGACTTTTTACAGACCGTCATGGAGGCTTCATTTATCACACAAACCTGTAACTTTGTCCTATTTAAATCATGTAATGTTATAAGCCATACAATTCATTGACCTGAGTGAACTGGTTTGTCTCATCGTCTTCATTTGACGATTTCCAAACGCGAGCTCGTTTTTGTGAAAAAGTTGCGTCCAGCTGCGAATGCTTCCGGAGCGTTCTTGTTTTTCCTCTTCGTTTCACCATTGCTCTTCCTATTTTTCATCTTTTATAAAGATCTCTGACGTCTTAAATTATACAGGCGGTCAGCAAACAACTGAAGGAAACATTACCACCACCAAACCGGAAAGAAGTTCTCCTTTTAACTCACAGCTCTATAACAGCAATACAAGATTGATGCTTAACTCTAAACATTTTTGAAAAGTAATTCAAAAGTAATTGAAAATAATAATTGGAAACAAACAAATTGCCAACGTTGATGACCAAATAAAGTTTATAGGTGTCATTTCTATTATTGTTATTAATGAGAAAACCTCGGTAAAACAAATCGTTTGAAGTTTGACTGAAACAAAAACTTAAGTTAAAAAGTCCAGTTCTGAACACAGCCTCAGCTTCAACACTGAAAAAGTGAGGAAAAGAGCATGAAGCTGTGAGAAACAACAACAGCGGCTCCATTGAGTTGTGCTGATGGCAGATGCATCAGACTTGAGTTCAGATCAAACAGATACAGACACATCATAACATATCTCTGACGTAAGACGGGGCTGATTATTAAAGGCTTCATATGTTTTTGTACTTCCTGGTTGTAAAGAATTAGAGTAGTCCAGCCTTGAAGTAACAAATGCATAAAATTTCAAATTGTGGCAACGTTCCAGAGGTAAAAGAAGAAAATTCAATAATAATTCTTGTCAGAATTTAAAATGAGAAAATTTTGAATCTTGATATTCCTGTAATCAACTTAACGTGTGTATTGTAAAGAGAATTGTCCCAAGCATAGAGCCCTGTGGTACTCCACAAGTAACCCTAGAGTGTGTGACGTGAACAAACTGGAATCTGTCAGACGGATACGATTCAAACTCCAGCATCTGAAGCTCTCTGACCGGAGCTCTTCACGCAAGTCGTCACCCTGTAGAGCCTCAAACACTTGATTAGCAAATAGTTTCTCAAGAACTTTAGACAGGAAAGGAAGATTAAATATAGCTCTATCATTTATTAACTCATGTTTCAGTTCATGGTGTAAAATTATGCAACAAGTTAAGTGAGGAATTAAAACAAAATCAACATTTAATACAGTTTAAAGGGAAATATAAGGTCATTTTCACAAAATATAGAACTATGGGTGAGAGCAGCACTAATGTGTATATGTAAATTGAGGCCAACGCATATGCATGTGTGGGTATGGATGTATATATTTAGACATGTGTAAACCCAGATAAAATAGAAAATGAATGAACTATGTCTTTTTTTATTTATTTATTTTTTTATTATTATTATTTAATAAAGACGGTCTATTTGAAAACATTGTATGAGTTTATGGAGTAAGTTTCTTATTTCTTCCTACTCCTTTTCGACCGTGTTAAAATTATTATGCCACAAAAAATATTGTACTAAAAAAATAAAAAGTTTTTCTCCTTCTCTATTAGTTATTTAAAAAATATCCAGGTGCAGCTTCTTGAAGCCTCTTGTTATTCTTTTTCCAGTTCAGCCTGGACTCCTCTGCACGTGCAGCGCGCCGCACTTTGAAAGCGCGCGACTCCCGAGTCCCGACGTCACGACCGAACCTCACCGAGTCCACTTCAAGGCCCATTTTCTCCCCTCAAAGATAAACATGTTCCCAAGTTAAACTGAGACGTGATTGATTCAGACACGCAGCTGCGCAGCGATGGAACATTTGATCACGCTTTGAGGGAGGAATCAACAAACATTTTCACACATAACAACAGGAACAGATGTTGCCTTTAGAGGAAGATTACACCGTTTTGTGTTTTCACGCACAAAAATAAAAAAAAGAGAGAACGAAACAAGTCAAGGAGAACCTGAAAGCACATTTCCTTGCTTTTTTTTTCAGGATTTGGTTGGATTCTCCTCTCCTCTCCTGTGGCAGAATAGTTAAACTTTAGCAGAAAAAAAAAAAAAGATTTATTGCTGCGTCGCTTTGTTGTTTTACACCTGCATAACTTCACCTGTGGCTTTTGGGATTGACGAGGAAGAACTTGATGCAAAGTTTCTGTGAAGAGACAAAAAAGGATCCAAAACCCTAAAACACAGTAACTAGTGTACTGTCTGCACTGCAAAAAAAACACACCCCAAAAACTTGTTTCTAGCGCATTTTCTTAGTACACTTGAAATAAGGCAAAAATAACTTAAGTAACTTTTCAGCATGATATAGAAACTTGTATTAAGGCAATAATTCCTTAATATTGATGAAAAAAAAGTTTTATTTGCAGAAGAATTCATTTATAAAAATTTTTTACGAGTAAAATAATATTAAGAAATTATTAACTTATACAAGTTTCTATATCTTGTTGAAAGGTTATTTGGAAGTTAGCTGTGCATCGCTTCAAGTGTACCAAGATATTTGCACTAGAAAATAAACCAAAAATACCTTTTTGATGGATTTTGTTTCTGCAGTGTGGATTCATGCTATTCATTACATTTTTGAGTGCATGAGACAAGATGATTGGATGACACTAATAATAACGTTCTGATTATTGTTTGAGTGAGATTTAATGGAGGGTTTTTAAGATTTTTCCAATAACACAGTATTATTTTGTTTTCCTTCCGTGTTTCAATTTTTAGATTTAGAAATCTATGGGAATATTTGTAACACTGTGTCTCCAACTACAGGGAATAAAAACAAAATTCAAAATGAATTTACTACAAATCCCCAAAATACTTTTGTCTCTCAGATTTAGTGATTGACCACCAGCCTGTTCAAATTAACCAAAGAGTCAGCGCGCTAACCTCACTGGTTTCATAAAGTCGCATGCTGCCTCCTAGTGGTTGGAGACGATGCAAGTGCAGCGCAGCAATTCATCTTCCGCTTTCAAAACTTGGGATAATAAAATCAAAACCAAATTAACATAATAGATTACCATTTCTGTTCAAATTATGTTCTTGTTACATGTAAGTTACATGACAGGCGATATTGGCATGAATATAGTTTCTGATATTATATATTCACGTATTTTGAAAGTTTAAAAAAAAATGTTTATTGAAACATAGCTTAGTTGTTTATTTTTATGCTTCTCAACTCAATATTATATACACTTATAATATCATACACAGTACAGATGAATGAACATTATTCTACAAATGTATGTTTTTTTTAAAACACTAATTTAGTTTAATGTCTAATTTAGCTTAGTCGACCTAAAAAAACCGCGAACTAACCAATGTTTGTTGGTTTAAAATAAAAACATTATTTATGGCCGTATACATTTAATATAGAATAAAAATATTACAAACATACACATATTGAGGTCCAATGTGAACCGCATCTGGTGCTCTCCTGACTCATTAATGAAATACATGTAATTACACATAAAGGTCACATGAGACAAACCAGTCATTTTCTTAATGCAGCAGCAATAATGTAGCAGATAGACTGAATTATTATCTTTTTCTTTTTACCCGCCATAAAAATCTTTAGATTATACTGTTATTTGGATGGCTATCATTCCAAAAAGATTATGAATATTTCATTTATAGAGGAATTTAACAACAAACAGGATGATTTTCCACATGACCAACCTTTACATACTGTTATGATTTCAACAAAGTAGAAACTATGAAAAGTCAATAACTTAAAACGCAGGAGTTCAGTGCCTGAAGGCTAACATCTGCTGAAAGCAGATCTAACAGGCTGTCAGATGTTAGCTAGCAGCTGATATTAGCTGCTAGCTAACACGTAAAATCTGCTAACAGCAGACATAGCACATGTTACGTGTTAGCTACCAGCTGCTAACAGCCAACGGCTATTATTAGCCAACATCTGCATGCTGTTAGGCAACTACTGACATCAGCTAGCTGTTTCAGAGCTAACAGCTAGCTGAGCTAAACCACAATCAGTCTTTCACCACAAAACAAACTTCATTCAAGCACTATCCAGCAAAACTGAACATTCCCGTTCGGCAGACAGTGCTGCACATCCTGTCACCTGCTTTAGACTCGTACATCAGCAACAACCGAACTGAAACGTGACAAAACACTAAATCCTCAGAAAAGGCATGAAACACTGTAGGGTGTTTTGGGAATTTGAGTCAGTTTAAGATGTGTAATTATGGAAAATATCATGGAAGATTAGTTATCTGCTGATGACCTCTGTGCAGGAATAACCTTATGATTACAAAAAAAAAAAGTCTGAGCTTGATTGGGTTTTAACTGAACCGGTGGAAGAATGAGACGAATGAAAAATCTAAAAATTGATGCTCAATCTCAAGCGCTAGTGTGAAGGGAACTGCAACAAGGTGTGTCTTGATGGGAACCTGCTAGCATAAGCTGTTCGTAAACATTTTCACCAGGGTGCCAATAACTGTGGCAGGTTCCCAAAGATAAAGCACAGAAATTTCTCTAATTTCTTGTGATGACAATCTTTTTGTTGAGTCTGAGCAAAATAACTCAGAATTAAATCTTGTTTTGTTGGGGTTTTTTTACCCATTATGCATTACAGAATACATCCAGTATTGAATAATATATTATGCAAGTAAGGAAATACGAGTCAGACACTGAGAATGTTGGGGCGTAAAGTCAACAGGTGAAAATAAGAACAAGATCAGAACTAAACAACTGGAGTACTGAAGTAAATCTCATTACAAGGCAGACAGTGGTGGATCTTTCTCTTCTCTCTCTCCTACACACACACACACACACATAGAGCGTATCGACGTCATCCCAGGAATTGACAGTGATCAGGGGAAGCAGCTTGTGAAAACAGGGTGGTGTTGGTTTCCAGGAGCGTCATGCATCCTTCTTGCCTCCCCAGCTGAACAGTTTGAATTTTTGAGACTTTCTCTTGGTTTTGTCCTTCTTTATGTCTGGGAGGAAAAAGAGAAGAAAAAACTCAAAACAGGCCTCTAGACAGAGAAAGGAAAAAAATAAATAAATACCGAAAGTTTGCCATGAACTCCATGAATACATTAAAGCGAAATGGCTAATGTTTAGCCCACGTTCCACGTTCACTCGCCGACCTCTCACCGAGTTTCAATAAATCTCCACTGGGTTCCGCTCCGGGTTCCCGATCATGAATTGCAAATGACCAACAGGGTTTTCAAAAGGGTCAAATTAACCGGCCGCATTAACCATTTTGTCTAACAAAGATGCAGGAAAAGCTTTTTTTTTTTTTTTCTTTTTTTTTTTATGTTTGATGCCATTTTCCATTAGCAGACATTAAATCAAATTAGCTGAAAACATCGCCCCGGCAACACTCATTAAAAATGCACCGCAAGTTCACAAAGACAAACTTTTCCCCAAGTTCTATCCACTTCAGCTAAACCTGAAATCTGTTCGCTTGGAAGCGACTAAAATCACAGCGACGAGGCTTTGGTTCATAATCAGCATAATGGAGAGAGGGGGTGGCGGAGACACTCACTGAAATTCATCATCATCTTGTTTAGCTCCTCATCCTCCTCTTCCTCCCTGCAGAAAACAAAACAAAAACAAAAAAAGCACAAAGAGCAAACAAGTTTAGCATGAGCTCCTGCCTGTGTGTGGAAACACTGAGTTTGTGAAAAGTCAAGAGGAACATGAGCGTTCTGCATGAGTATACAGAGGTCTGTGGTTTCAAGTATTTATTTCATCTGCTAAATCAGATCCATGTCGTAACTTTTAAAAAAATAAAAAAAGGAACAAATAAGTCAATAAAGAACATACCTGAGCCTGTCCTCATCCAGACCTTCTACAATAGCGTTTCTATCGTTGACGATCTCTATGAGTTTGTCCATGAGGTGCTTTTCCCTCTGTCTTTCCCGGAACGTTTTTAAATGTTCTGGAAACACAACAGTATTTCAGTCGCGCCGCCGCAGAACTCCGGGTTTTTATTTTGTTTTGTTTTCACTGATTGTTCCTCTACAGAACTCACCTGGTTTCTCCATAAGCCTCCTGAGCTCCTGCTCCACACTGGGCTGCTCTTCTTCCAGATCCTGAGTTCGTCCTCTGAAGGTAAGAGAAAAGGAAACAAAAAAAACAAAAAAAAAAACAAGCTCATTTAAAACAAATTGCAGACAATTTCTAGCTTGATCTGCCTTGAATCAGAAGTTATTATGAACTGCTCTAATTTAAACAACCTTTACTTAGTTAGCATGATCACTAATGTTGGTGAATAAACAGTAAGTTGTTTCTCTGCCTGTAGTATATTAAGAAGCACATGCAAGAGGTTGGTTGACAGTGCTAAGATCCTCCCCCTGGCTCTGATTGGTTGTTTTGACCAGGTAGTGGCACAGTTTTGCAGACTGAGGTGGTGGAGGAGTTGATTCTTTTCCCCACAGATTATCTCCTACACTGTGACGACACGGCGACAGTTTTAATAATATGGAACAAACATATTTTTGTAAGTTACGAACTGCAGCTTTAAGGATGTGTGGAAACCTGATAAAAATATATTCCTCTACTATGATCCTTTCAAAGCCACGATAAAGCCAACTGTAGAGTTTGGATCTGTTATCAACAATTTTTTTGATGTGTGTTTTTTGTTTTGTTTTGTTTTTTAAGAGAGCAAAGCACTTTTTAGATTCCAGAATTTCCGTTGACGCCCCGTACATCCAAGTTCATAAATATGTTTTTCTGAACGACATCCTGATTCCAGCTACTGTTTGCTCAGTGGGGCCAGTGGGGGGCCTCAGCTGCCTTGTTCCTCGCTGTGGGACAGAGGAGGGAGGACACTGGGACCTCAAACTGTCGACCTTCTGGCCACAAGTCTGTTCCGCTAATTACTGAAAACCCCTTTTTCCTAGCCCGAGTGTGTGAGTGTGTGTGTGTGCGTTTGTGTGTGTGTACTCACATATACACGAGCTCCGACTCACGACGCATGGCCACCTGCTTGTTCCTGATCAAGGTGAACCACTCGACCATGAGCTCGTCTTCGTCGTCGTCGCCACCGCCGCCCTCTGTCGCACAACAGACAGGCGTCCGATCAGAGGCACTCCCTCCCCTTCCATTTCCCTCCAGACGTGCATTCTGGGAGTTTCTGGCTCACCTTCCTCGCTCTTGCGCAGCCTCAACTCCAGCTCCACTCCTCTCCTCTCCAGTTCATTTAGGTTTTCTTCGATCTCCTTCAGCTCCCGGATGATGTCCTCTTTGGGGATGTAGCCGGGCTTCGTCTGCAGATGTTCGCATACGAAAGCAAAGTTTTGTGCAAAGTTCAAAAAAAAAAAAAAAAAAAGTACATTTTGGCAGATTTAACACGTTTATTTTTTTTACATGTGCCCTCTCGTTTTTTTTGGTTTTTTCTTTCACGGCATAATATTGTACTTGGGCTTTACTCTACTCATCTTTCCAAATGTAAAACTTCTCTTTTTCCATCCGTTTTTAACATTTAGTCAGTTTTTATATTGACAAGTGATGCATGAACAAGGTTTTACTTGTTTACTAAAATGGTGTGAGACCAGATGAAATATTAACAAGCTGATAATAATAAACATTAATAAGCTTAAACGAAACATGTGTGAATTTGCAGACTAGAGTTTTTACAGATGCTTTGATGTTTACGTCCAAAATGATCAAGTTGAAGTTAAACAATCAGCTGGTCCCACCAATATAAAAACACAAATCTTTTTGCGCTGCTTGCTAAGAATAATATCTCCCTCCCTTCTCCATGTATGCTGTTTTGTTTTTAGTCTGTCGTAATAAAACTTCAGTCATTTTGACATTTCATGTGCATGCATGATTTTTATTTCCTTTTTATGGGTCATTTATTTCTCTCCTTGTTCCCTTTTTTAATGTTAATTTTGTTTTGTTAACATTGTATCCTTAACAAGCCTGTCACAATAACTAATTTTGCTTGATGATATATTATCCCAGAAGTTATCGCGATTAACTATAATATTGTCGTTTTGAGACCATTTTCAATAATGCAAGCATACATTCTCAAAGATGAATAAACTTTCAATTCTAATGAACACCAGTCAATTATAAGCCAGGCGGGCCACCAGGCTTTACTTGTAGCCCACCAGGCTAAACATTCCTTATTTATTCAAGTTTTTTTTTAAATATTTGCATTTTTTAAGACTTTATAGTTGTTGTTCAGGTATTAATCTTCCAATAATACATAATTATCAAGTGATATTTTAAAACTTCCAGTCATTTTAAAAAATGTTTAACTCAAAAACACGCAAGTTATCTGGCGGGAAGCCTTGGAACATTTATCACTTGAACTGGAAAATATTTAAAATATCCAAAATAAATAAAACCAACAGAAACATAAAACAAAACGGACAGTGAAGTCGAAACAAAAAAAGAAATGTGAAGTCCTTAAAAAAAGAAATGACGAGTTCAGACCCCTTTGGTCATTCAGTTTTTGATAGAAAAATAAACAAGAGAGGAAAACAATAAATCATGCAAATGGAAATTATTGAGATTGTTTTCATTTGCCAAGTGGTGAACAGATTTACTGATTATTGTAATCTAACTCTTAAGGCGCATACCTTAGAATTCTGTGACTCGGACTTTGCGGCGTTGGCAATTTTCTCTTTCGGCCCGTTTTGAGATTCTGATAAGAGATCAAATTCAAAATATGAATGCAACATTGATTATTCTCAACTTCTTTAACAATTGAAAACTGAAATCCCAGTGCAGCGGATGTGGCCGTTACCCTTCGACACCGAAATGATGGTGCTGACCGCCGAAGGCCCACCAGAGGGCTCTGAAGTCCTGGTCGCTCCATTGCTGTACGGTTTAGGCGAAGACTGAGGAAGACCTGCTGGTCTGAACAGACGAGATTAAAATTAGGCAAAGAAACCGAGAATTTAATCGTCCTCATTTCATCTGCTTTCAATCCACCCCGGTTCTGCGACAGCATTTCTGAGATCTGATTTATGAAACGAGAAGGAAAAGGAGAGGAAATTCTTTGGAAGGAGCATATGCTGCACCGCGGAGAACTCCGCTCCGTCCTGACGCCATTTGGGGCGGAAGGGGAGAGACGGAGAGCAGAGGCAACAAATGACGGCTGGGCCATTTGGCCGAGCAGCGGGTTCAGGCGTCCTGCAGGAGGACGGGTGGAGGGACAGGAGGGACGGACAAGACATGAGGAGGGAAGAAAGATCTCCAACAATTAACGCTCCATGTCAGTATGCTGAGAGGACACCCATGTACAAACACTCCCTACCGTTAGAACAGAAAGGAAGGGAGTCACCAATGGACAGCGAAAAGATAAAAACAATTAAAAAAAAAAGATAGGTAGATAATAGAATGGCTTACTTTGCTTCTTTGGAGATAGGCTTGAGCTTTGACCTCCAGGCTCCAGGAGACTCATTTTCTGACACTGCAAAAAAAAAAAAAAAGTTTAAAAGCAAACAAAAATTATTATTATTTTTTTTCTTTAACCCCTCTGGTCACCTTCCTTCAGTAAACTGCAAAAAAATGCAAAATCTTACCAAGTAATTCTGGTCTCGCTTTTCACACTTGATATAAGACAAAATTAACTTACAAGTAACTTTCAGCAAAATATAAGAGCTTAATTTATGTCAGTATAGTCTAAATATCGATGAAAAACTACTAGTTCCACTGGCAGATTATTTCCCTTATAATGAGACATTTTCCCATCTTATACATAAACAATCTGCCAGTGGAACTGGAGAACTCCGCTCCATTGCTAGATTATTCAGGAATCATTGACTTAAAACAAGCTCTTATATTTCACCGAAAAGTTACTTATTATTCAGTTTTGTCTAAGGGTTAGGCAAACCCTGACATATTTTTACTAGAAACTATGCGAAAAATTACTTGATAATATTTTGTTTTTCTTGCAGTGTGAACTTGTGAAAGGAAGGTTTCAAGTCCATAATATTAGTAAAAAAAATGCCTGACCCCTAAACACACACAGAATATTGGGAATTTATGAAAAATGTATAGCAAAAACAAAAAAAAACTAGAATAAATAAAGAATCACTTATTCTGTCAATAATAAATGTTTGAATTGTAAACAAATATTTTGCCACTAAGGTGAAATATTATAGTCAGGAAACAAATAATTAAACTTGGTGCCAGCAATCAAAAGAAGTAAATATGGTGTCAGAATAATTCCAGAACTAAGAACATTGTTGTAACTATCAAACATTGTGTGGCGGTATAAAGCTGATTTAGTTACCAGAGCGATAAAGGTTCTTCAAAATAAAACTCAAGACATTTGAAACTTGGACGCAGCCGTCTGTTCTGACAGAACAGCCGTCACAAACTGGCATTTAAATCTACTCTGGGAACCTGATAAAGCAGCGCAACATAAAACCTTCTGAAATGATCCAGATCTCAAATAATTTTTCATTTTTAAATGGACCAATGAAGCGTCCGAAGCTTCGTTTTACTCACAGCCAGGTTAATGACGCAGCCATTTCACAGGCTTAAAGTCATGGAGCCCAGAGGGGAAGAAAATACTAAGTGGATGATTTCACACGTGACCAACCAAAGTTCCCCTGGCAAGTTTATTACTTTTATTGATTATTATTTGGATTCTTATCTTGCAGAATGTCAATGTCAAATTTATTTATATAGCACTTTAAAACAGGTGTAAAACTGCACCAAAGTGCTGTACAGGAACGATAATAACGCAAATTGATAAAAACAGAGTATCAAAACACTACTTCAAATAAATGCCAAAGAATAAAAATGAGTTTTGAGAAGCGACTTAAAATGACCCAGGTTGTGGGCAGATCTCATTTGTTCCATAGAATAGGAGCAACGACAGAAAAAGACTGATCTGCTGTCTTCTTAAGTCGGATCAGAGGAACTGACTTCAGTGTGATCGCTGATTGTTTGATCATAGAGTTCTGGACACAGACTAAAATTTTAAAAGATTCCGAAAATAAGGGAACTTAAAACTTTATAAGTTAATAAAATAATCACTTCTGGATTTGTAGTGTGAAGACTTTATCCAAATAATGTAACTTGAGTTTTACTTTGATTGAGGTGAAGAAAGTTTTGTTCCATCCAAGATTAGGTCAGTGCAATGGATTTACTTATGCATCATATTTATTCTCTTCTAAACTAATTGATTTTTGTTTCAGTGACATGCATATGCACTGGTTAGTGGCAGAGAGGTAGGACATGCAACATGGTGCCTTATCCATATTTAACCAGCAGATGGCCCCATGGGCAACTAATTGGAGACGCTTCAGCCTGTTCAGTTTCACTCTCTTTTTTTGCTTGACTAGTTATATAAATACAAATGAACAGCTTCCTTCACTGTGTCTGCACTGCAGGAACACAAAATCAGATCAAGTATTTTTGGTCAAAACTTTGAAAACTGTAAGTTAATTTTAAAACTAACTTGTAAGTTCATTTTGAAAGGAGACAAAACTAACTTACAAGTAACTTTTCAGTAAAATAGAGGAGCCTGTATTAAGCCAATAGTTTCTTAATATTGATGAAAAAGTATTAGTTCTACTGAAAGAGCATTTCACTTATAACACTTGAAAAATGTCTCCTCATAAGTGAAATAATCTGCCAGTGGAACAAGGACTTTTTCATCAATAATAAGAATTATTCACTACAATTATTTACTCCTGTATCTTGCTGAAAACATACTTGTAAATTTGTTTTGTCTTACTTCAAGTGCTGCAACAATACTATAAAACAAGGACTTTATTTATTCTCATAAATGTTTGACTTAATTTTATAATTTCATTTAGTTTTATTTACTTATCATGGCCCTAATATTCCGCCGTAGAAAGAAATGCTGCAGAAAACTCTTCAATTAGACACATTGCTGAGTCTAAGTGTCGTTTGACTCCCTTTTTTATTTCCGTCAAAAAAAATTTCTCTCTCAACGATTTAGTTATCTACTTTGTGACTTTAAATGAATAAGATACATCCCACACCAGAATATAACCTTCAAACTGCCATGTCAGGAGGAGATAATAACTCTTTGAAAGAGTGTGTTTAACCTGATGTGTTGTGGGAGGTTTGGGGAGGTTTTAGGCCGCTCCGACCGGCCGCACCGGTACCAGACTTTTCAGGCTCTGGAATCTGCAGATCCGCCAGGAGAGACGGGTCTGCTTTCAGCTTCACCTTCCCCCGGACGCCCCCCGTTTCAGTCTTCTTTGGGGTCTCCTCTAGAGGTCTGAGCACAACAAATTAAATTGATTCAAAGTCATCCCTTATCACAAGACATTAGACGTGAACAAGAGTTTAAGCAGCAGTATGCAACTTTTTATAAATAACCAAAAAAGTTTATTTTTACATATTTGTTAAAACTGTGACAGTAAAGTATAAGATGGATAATCTGTAAAAAAAAAAAAAAAAGGAAATAGAGCTCCTCTGCCTTCTGAAGAAATGCACCACTCTGTCAGAAAAGACCAATCAGAAGCAGGAGGAGTGCAACCTGGCCTACAAGCCGCTTACAACTTCCTCCTCTCTTTGCTACGTTAAAGCTGGTTCACCATAACGGAGCCGGCCGTCAATGCTGAAGCCAGATGGCAACAGCAGCTCAGGCAGATGGTAATCTTTCACAGATTGTCTCATGTTATACTGACAGGAGCTGTTTCCACTGCAAATGTGCTCAAACCTTTGTCTATTTTCTGCTAACGTCAAAAAGAACACAATTTTGCAATTGAGGTGTTTCCATTAAAATAAGAAATAAAAATTAAAATCAAAACTGAATAAGCTTATTCGCACTAAATCATGTCAGCAATGGATTTAGTGTGAATAGTAGGCAGTTACATGAGATATATCCGCAACTCAGCCAGTCAGAGGAGACGTCAGCATCTTACTCAGTCGTTGAAGCAGCAAGCCCTTTAAACCTGGGAGAGTCTACGTCTGCGACGTTTGGAGGAAATTGTAGACGGCCATTCTACATAAAAGTTATGACTTCAACAGGCTGGAATGACACACAACTTTTTCTACTTCCTGTCATCTTCTTTGTGGTTTTTGCCAGTAGTAAGATCTGGTAGTTGATCATGTGTCTTGTAATGAGAAAAATGTTTTTCAATACGGTTGAAAGCCCACCTCATCATAATGCAAAAACTTTTTATTGAAAATCGAGAGGTTTTCTTTTTTAACTGGCTTGTTTCCATAGAGGGAATTTATTTTCCTAATTTCAATTGTGCAATTTTACTGTTAACGCTAACACAACTAGTTTCAACAAATATGTAAAAAACATGTTTTAGTCAAAATACTGTAGCGTTAAGGATAATTCTCCCGTTTTGATCAGACTTACTTGTCAGTTTTTCGGAGCGCTATGTTTGTCCATGACGGTTTGCTGCTGTTGTTGTTCTCCTCAGGAAGTTTCTTGGAGATGAAAGCTGCTGCTGATGCTCTCGTTTTATCATCATACTCTTTAGCATTTGTACTCAGCATGCTGCCCACAGCAGTTGTTTTAGCTGCACCCCCTTTATCCACATCTTTAACATTGATAACCATGGTTACAGTCTGACCGGGCAACACGTCCTGCCCCTTGCTGTTCGCGGCCTGGCCTTTATTCACAGTTGTACTGAAGACTGACGTCTTTTTCTCCTCGTGATTGGCGCTATCATCCGACTGTAAAAACTTCATTTTTGACTCCCACGTTTTGGCCGCGGTGATGGAGGTCCGGGGAGCAGCCGTGGGCTTGGTGCTGATGCCTGTTGTAACGGTAGGCAGTTTGGAGACGGAAACCTTTGGGGTTTCCGAAGCAGGAGCTGAGACAGGTGAAGCAGAAAATGAACTGGAGCCATTTGGAGGAGAGCTGGGCTTCTCCGTCACCCACGTCGGCCCCAGTCTGGACAGTGTTTTAGCCGGGGCCACTGTGGCGGGTTTACTGGGTTCGGCTTGGGGAGTGAATTTGGAAATGTGGGTGTTTGTGGGAAGATCGCGAAACGGGGAGCTCGTATTCGTCGAAAGAGACCTGAAACGCAGGAAAGAAAAAGTGGTTTTAATAGATGATATTTTTTATGAACCAGTTGTACAGAATTCTTCTGTTTTTACTTTTGTGGTCACAATTTAATGTTTCAGAGCATCAAACTAATTTCAACATCCTAAAATGTGAATTAGCGTGGTAAAAATCCCCAACCCTCTGCTTTTTACTTCGTGCAGATAGGTGCAGAGGGCCTGGACCTTCTGGCTGTTGAGAAACAATTACTTCCTGCAGGAATGCATTCTGTTGAAGTTTTAAACGACTGGATAAAATGTCTAAAGCTGCTACCCCCGCGACCCGACCCCGGATAAGCGGCAGAAGATGGATGGATGGATGGATGGATGGATGGATGGATGGATAAAATGTTTTCCAATGGTTACAGATGAACTCAAACTAACTGCATTTCAAAAGAGAATAGTTCAAACATAGTTGAGGTTTGCAGTCTGGACAATGACCCAGACAGCTCAACCTCTGAATGGCACAAAAGAAAAAAAATAAATAAATAAGTGAAGGTTTTCAATTGGCCTTGACAAAGACTGCACTTAAATTCAATAAAGAGCTTAAGGTTGAATTAAAACAAGTTTGTAGCATAGTTCTTTACTAAAAACAAATATAAGAAAATCCCAGTGGTTTTCAAACCGAAACAAGAAACTTCAATTTCAATGCGTCTTCCGAGTCCAACCAAATATAAATACAGCTGGCTCTGCAGATAATTCACTATTTTGAAGAATTTTCCTAATCTACACTTAACATGCACAGCAACTCAGCCTCATTTCCAGACTTCCTAATTATTTCTTTCATTTCATCAAGCTTTATATTATCATATTATTTTATTTATTGCGATTCAGATGAATTTCAGGAATCCATTCTCCCAGTAGTGTCCTTACCTTGCACAGTTCCTGTGATAGAGCTTTCCCTCCACTAGGTGTCGCTGCACCAGGTGAACGTGTTTGTTACATGACACACATTTGTTGCTTAAAGTTCCTGCTTGAGATTTCTCAACGTGATGCTCCTGAAAGACAAAGAAGACGTCAGTTAATGAGGAACTTTTAAGACAGCAGAGAGAACACCTGCTTTTTTGGGAAATTCATTTTTATTCTACATGATACATTATTGATTTATTGCGATTTGTTGCAATAAATCAATAAATTGCATGATAAAACAAGCTTAATTATTTCCATCTGCATGATTTATCGTTTCTCTCTTTCTACCAAAAACAGGATGTTAAAAGTCTTCAGTCTGTAAAAACAAGTCATTTTTTAAGTAAAATTTGTTTACAGTGGCATCATAACTTATGTTAGTTGTTGTTTCTGTTGTTTTGTTTGTTTTGGACATTTCAAATGTCTTCCAGTTTCAGTTCTAAATGTTCATGAACTAACGTTCATTGAACTCTGAAAATGCATTCCTATTATGCCATTATGACCACTATATTACATGAAAATGATCAACAATATTATCATTCATTGCAATAACGACTCGGACAATTTGTCGTCTGGCAAAATAGTTTTTTGTGACAGGCCTTCTGATGACAACTGCAACATGAGGAATCTTTTATCTGGAGTCGTTTGTGTCATTGTTACTAAAATTTCACTTACAATTTTGCATTTTGTGAGTTAATACTTCTCAAAATAAAGCCTGCGAGGCCCAGATGAGGCCTAAAAGTGTCTTTTACCTGCGTTGAACTTCTGATCTGTTTAGGTGACGGAGACGGCTTCGTAACGTTGGCAGAGCGGGGAGGACTGTTCTCCCTGCTGGGTTTAGATCCTGGAAACACCTTGGCGGTCACCGGCTGGTTCTTCTTCCCTGAAGGTTCGTCGTTGGTGCCCTCTGCTGGACGCTTTATACCCGCCATGCCGCCAACTGAACGCAGACGTGAACGAATTACATGAGAAAAGACGGGCAATAATGTAGATTGACGTAATGAACCAGGGTTAGAACTCACTAGGGGAGCGTCCATGGAAGTAGTTGTAGTACTGAGAGACGTACGTCAAGATACTGAGGCGGTCAGGAACCCTAAGAGCCACCATGTCTTCCGCGTCCAGCAGAGCCGGAATGCCCAGTTGTTCTTCTGCAACTTTAAAAGCCTGGAAAAAATACAAAAAAAAGATGTTTAATCGATAAAATTTTTCTTTTTTTTTTTTTTTAGTCAAGCAAAACCAGACAACAGATAAAGTAATAAAGAGGAGGCTTCCTGACTTTGTGTAAGAGTTTTTGGCTTTTAGAGGCCTCAGTGCATCAAAAAATATGAAATATTATTATAAGTTTGAGTATCAGTTGAAAAGTGATCATGTTTTCTTATCTTCAGAAAGACATTTGTTCCTGCACGCCTGGCATTGAAAACATCTCAGAGCCTGTTTTTTCACAGCCCATGCAGAACGAAAGGTGGCGAGGAGAAGTTTGGCAACTCGAGTGTTGACTCTCACTCACCAGAAACAAGCTGAGGCCTGCCACTGACCACCAGATACACAACTTAATCTGATGAAATCAGATCATCAGCAGAGCCTCTCAAAACTCACTTTCTTGTTTACTTGCCCTGCCACTTTCTAAAAACGCTCAATGGAGTCGGTCTTTCACCAAACTGCTTGCCGAGTTTCTGGAAAACGCTTGCAAGGAATCCGTTTCACTCAGAGTATAGCAGACGTTTGCCATAGTACATACCTTTCTTTTTTCCTCATTCATCATTAAACAAATAAACGCAGCTGGAAACAGATTGACAAAACTGTCATTCTGCACAAGAATTTGTCGAGTTCAAATCTCAGCTTAGGTTTTTATGTAGGAAGTTAGCATTTTCTACTTTCTCCACGTACTTCAGTCCAAAGCCGTGCATGGTGGGTTTGAACGTCCTCTCTGCTGACGTCAAGAAATGATGTAAAGCTCAAAAAAGTCAAGTTTATGTAACGCTACCCCTTTAAGAAATTGTCAGCGATGCGACAGTACACCAGTATTAGCAGTGAGTTAGCTACAATTAAATCGACTGGAGAAGTTAAATGAGGCAACAATGTTTCAATAGGTTCACAAAGGGAAACAAAACACAACATCGAGTGACTAAGTAAAAACAATAGACTTTTGCTGTTGGTCCAGAACAAAGAGACCAATAGTTAAGATATCTCTGAACAAGAGAATCTGTGCAACATGACCATCAACACATTAGCGTCATCCAAAATGCTGGGCCAGACTCATTTATAAAGCCAAACAATTCTTCTGGGAATTTTCTGGCAGTCGTTTTTGCCAAGTAGTTTCCTGAAATGACAGGAAAAGTATCAAACAGGCAGCCTGGATAAGAGCTGTTGAAACTGTCTAAAAGCTACAACGCTTCCTTTATTATCTCCCTTTGTGTACGAAACATTGGGCCATCCTTTATGACATGTGGTGGATCATTTCTTCCCATAATTGTTCTCAGCTTGGACTTCCAAAACAAAACCGTTATTGTGCTGCAACAGCACTTGCTGGGACTCACCCAAAATATAATGAAACACAAGACAGAATATTTATGATACTACAAAACCTTAGAGCATTCGTGTCAAAGACAACAGGTCTTACCAGCTTGTTGTTGTCGTAGACATCGTCCTTCTTCAGGGAATCAAAATTGCTGCAACAGAGAAATTAAAAACGAAGAGGAAAGGAATATGAGATCAAACTTTCCCAGCTACCTTTATTAGTTCTGGACCAGTGACATGTGTTGTTCAGTCATGCATAGTTTCCTCACTTCGCCATGACACGACAGTACGAGTGAGTCAGACTAGATGTATGTGCTCTATCAATGATCCCATGCATGCTAAACTGAAACCAACACAAAGCTCAGACGGCAGAAATCACACTGCTGGAGTTGTTGAGCAACTCCAGCAGTGCATTTAACCACCGATTAGAGCTCCAGAAACACGACTAAATTTAAAACGTGCTGGAATTCCGCGGTCTGGCGGCTGGTGGAGGCTGGGATGGAGGACACACTGGGAGCAGTTTTATCTCCGTTGGATATTACGCTGCCGTTAAAGAAACACGTCAAGGAAGAAAAAAAAAAAAAAAACAAAGGTGGAAGCCGGCCAAGGTTCAATATGTGATAAGTTAAGACTTAGTAACAGCTAAATAATTAATCTGAGAATGAGCTCATGTCGAGTTTAGTCGTGTCCCAGCGATACTCTGCCATTACCGAGGACAATATTTACATATTTCTGCCCTAATGAAAGCTGCTTGTTTTGAAAAATGTCGTCTGAACCAAGAGCTGACTTTTTTTTTTCTTCTTCTTCTTCTTCTTCTCCAAAGATAAACACAAGGAAAGAATGCAAGCGAGTTACATTTTGCTTCCAATAAGGCAGATTTATAAATAAATATTCTCCCTGCTTTCTGGAACTGTTGAGAACTGATCTTGCATTTTTCAGCCCCTTCTTGCACATTTCATAGCTTTTACTTTGCCTAAAAAGTTATTTTTACAGATGAAGCGCTGGTAAAAACATAGAATAGCACTGTAAAATGGAAAGAAATGACTTATTCTTATATACAGGTTTTTAAAAAACAAACATAATCTGATCATTTTGCTGTCAAAGTAGGTTAACACCAAGTTTATCCTCAAATCTTCAGTTCTGTTCTGAACAGTATCAAGAGTTCTTGTGTATCTAAAGATCTATGTTATCATGACAAGGAAGACCAACGAAATAAAAAAAACCAACATTATTTTACTACAGATTTGTCAGTAACTGAAAAGTACTGCTATGTGCTGAACAGTATATGAACTCAATACTTGACTAGTCCTCGTTTTGCATAAATGACTCTTTAAGTAGTGGCCACAACTGCAGTTTTCATTTTGATCTCCCTGAGCTCTGAGTTTCACCACACCGTCTTCCTTCCACTCAACTTTCCAATAATATGCTCAGCTGCAGAACCACACTTTGATAACATGTAGTTAAGTTTGCTTCTTCTCGATGACCCATCAGTGGTTTAGTTTTGGTTTCTTGCTGTATTCAAATTGACTGGCAATTAGAATCAGAAAATAATCCAGATCATCAAAATGAGTAAAAATAGACTTAGAAAGAATTTAAGTTTGGCATATTTCAGTGTTTGAATCGAATGACTGAAATCACTATATTCTACTGATGTGCGTTTTTGTTAAGCATTTAACTCTTGTAATGTCTAAACATTCATCTCACAGAGTTAAAACTGAAGTTGAATCGGTTCTTTCAACAGATCAGTCCCGTTGAACCCTGAGCTCCACTGAGTCCACGGCTCAACTTCTCCTCCACAGACCCACGCGGATGAGGTTTGATCTCCTCTTATTAAATCCGCCATAAAACTGAAGGAAAGTAATAGAGTCTGAGTAGTAAATAAAAACACAACATAAAAACAAAAGCGCAAACAGATCCTCCCTTGCGTTTTAAAAGCTCCGGACGCACACGGCGGACCTCGCCGCGGGTCCTGCTTCCACAGCCGCGGTACTCACATGAGGTCGGGTCTGTGTTTGTGGATGAGGGCGCAGAAAGCCAGGCCGTCCCTGAAGGACGTGGTCATGTTGGTGATGGACACATCCCGGTAGCCCTCACACTGGATCCGGCACCACTGCTGCAGAGCCTTCACGGCCGCCATCCCAGACCTCAGAGCCCGCACAGAGCCCGCACAGAGCCCGCAGATCGGCGGTGGGAGTCCCGGAGCTCCTCCTCGCTCACTCCTCCGCTTCCCCTCCGCCTCTCCCTCTCGCTCTACCCGGCGAACTTCAGGGAACTTTCCGCGGCCTCACCGACACGCTGGATCCAATGCGAGGCTGACTCAGACAAGCGCGTCGGCTGGGAATCACCCTGTTCTCCCTCAGCTGATAGAGGAAATAACCAGGTTGTGACACCTGTGGACGGTCGGGTCTGACGTGGTGTGGGTGGAGCTCCACGGAGTTTCTTAGGTGTTTTTTTTCTGCGTGGGCCAGTCCCGAAGTTCATAACACAGAAACGACAGAAATCACCAAGAGATTAGATGCATAATTCAGATTATCTTTTCAAATAAAACTCCTTACATTCATACATGGAATACAGCAGGGGCGGAGCAAGGCTGCATGGGGCCGACAGGGGCGCCACCAAAGGGGGGGGGGAAGGGAGTGAAAGTACTTTAACGCTCATGTATGTAACTCTTACATGTTTGTTAATACTTTCACCACCATCTAGTGACAGTATAATATGAGACAGCTAATCTGTGTTAAAATTGAGTTCCTCCACCTTCTCCCTGCTGCTATTGCTGTCTGAAGAAGTGTGCCTCTCCTGACCAAAAACAGCCAATCAGAGCCAGGAGGAGGTTCTTAGCGCTGTCAATTAACCTTGCATGTGAACATGCTGCGGAATGCACTAATGGCGGAGAAACAGCTCACTGTTACAGGCAGACAGTTGATCCCCCGACATTGAAGTAGCACACACAGGCTTGATTTACAGTGCTAAGACCCGCCTCCTGGCTCTGATTGGTTGTTTTCTAATTAGCAGTAGAAGGCAGAGGAGTTCGATTTTTATCTGTCTCATACTATGCTGTCTCAACAAATAAAAGTTACGTCAAGTACAAACCCACTCAGATGGACAGTCTTAAAAACTTGTAACGTCTGTTTTATTTCAAATTAATCCTATCTCTTTTTCCTCTCTGTTGTTCGTAGTGCATTTTAAACATTTAACTCTTGATTCTGCCGTCAAATGATGATAGACCTTTATGTAATTACATATATATGGGAATGTTCCCAATTCATTTTTTAAAATTAATATCATCTTCATGTCCCAGTTTGTAATCATCTCAAAGGCCTCACAAAAATCTATTAGCTATAAAGGTTAACTCATGTAAGCAATGCTTTATAATATGCATTGTGCAGCTGTTTTGGTAGCCCTGGGATAAGCAGTGAAAACAGTTAATCGGGTGTGGTTGAGCGGGTGAGATCCAGCTGGTCCGGTCCTGCTCAGGTGGGTGTGTTACAGGCGGTGGGCGGCATCGGCTCGCTAAAATCACCCGACACCTTCAGAGTCACAACAAAGAGGAGGCGGAGGCTTTGTTTAAGCAATTCAGACGTGTGTGTACCTGCAACCTTAGCAGCTTCTCCACAGTACTCCTCATCTGCTTCTGTTTTTCTCAACACATTCAACCTTTAAAATGTCTCATATTTTCAGTTGCTTGATCTCATGTAACCTTTATGTCTCAGGTAAAAGATTGACACTTATTTTTTTTTTTACTAAGGAAGACAAATGATGGTTCCAGTTCCTTAAGCTGACCTCATTTGTTGGGATCTTGATCGAGCTTCATGTCAATTAAATATAATTTGGTAAAAAAAAAAAAAAAAAACAAAGAAAGAAAACAAAAGAAAAAGGCTTACATCAACAAGTTCCTGTTTTGAAATGGTTAGTCAAAACATATTCTAATTGACTGTTACTGATTGATGTTACATGATTACTGTGAGGAAGAGTGTGCAAAATCAGGCTGACTGACAGGAAATATTTGCATAACTGAACTTAAACTGGTTTCTGACAAGCTTGCACAAATATACATGAACATTATGAAGTTTTTCTTTGTACTGGCTTACTTCTTCCTTTAGGAATGATCTCACTGCAAGTAAATGCATTAAAATGAATATGGTATGGTTAAAAGAGAACAGAACAGTTTCTTATTATTTTATATTAAGAAACTGTTCTGTTAATAATATTATTTTATATTATTATTATTATTATTATTTTATATTAACTTTCTAAAGGCGTCAGCTTTGGTTTTAATAACACTATTTTTCATTCACATGATGGCCTAAATATCTGAGCAGTTAAAGCATTTAGTAACAAATTATAGGAAACCGGAAATTCTGGTTTTGCAGTTGCCTGGCCTTAAAACTTTATGAGCTGAATTTGAGTGCGCTATATTTCGAATATGATTTAATTGGAATGTATTTCCTTGAATTTTATATAAACTAAACTGAACAACTGTTTGACTAATTGTAATGCCCAATCTCTTTTAAAAGTGGAGCTGCGACGCCTCACTTTGTCACAAATTGTTCAATTTCTTAAGCTAAACGTTGAACTCAAACGTTGTTTAGCGGAAGTGTGGCAGGTTTACCGCGTCGAAGCTCAACTTCCTGTTGTGTCTTCAGAGCTCTGTCTTTTCATGGCAGCTGAATTTATGGAGTAACGTCTTTAATGTGTTTATAAGCTCTTAAAAACAAATATTGTCCCCGAATTCTGTCGTTTCCTTGACTTTGCGCGTTGTTCCGTTTAAACTGGACACAGAATACGTCAAAACCGTTAAACCATCGACCAATCACGTCGCGTGTTCCAACAGAATTTGGGAATTTGGTCAGAGGAGGCAACAAAACACTGAGCTACTGATCACAACAACAATCAGTTAATATTTGGAAATTACATTATCAGATGGACCAAAGTATAAAATTTGTGAAAATTTTGGTATTTTAAGGAGCAAAATTATTTATGAAAGTAATTTAGAAACAACCAAAATCAAGCTAGAGAAATAGTTTTCTAAATCTCTTTCTTTCAGTATAAAGCGGATGAAACTTTAGCAAAGACTGTATGTGTGTGATCTTTTCGGTTAAAACATTTTGATTTTAATTTAGTGAAGTTACTCACAGTGGGTAAAGGATCCAGACATTTTACTCAAGGGAGAGTCGCAATACTTTATCATAACTTTAGTAAAAGTAAAAAGTAAACTGTTACAAAAATGCTCCTAAAGTTAATTTTTTTTCCCCCAAAACACTTACTCAAGTAAATGTAATTAGTTATTACCCAACTCTGGCTACAAGATGGCTTTTGGCATGTTGAGTCATGCTCTCCCACTTCATCGTCATGTATTCCTCCTTAAAGAAAATGTCGAACTAGATAACATTGTATTTCATCTGGTCATCTGACTGTCCTAGTCATTGTCAGAAGTTCCTGTTAGATGGAAAGAATTAGTTAAATAGACGTCACATGAATCACCAAATTCATTTAAAGCCTCTGGGACGCTGCCGGCTGTGGAGAGTTTTAAACTAAATTTAGTTTCTGTGAAGACAAGATGTGAATGTTAAGTTTCTGTTTTGTCACCAGAGTGAAGCAAAAATAAAAACACTTCAGCTGATGGCAGAAATATTATTTAGCCGAGTTTCAAGCTGGATGGAGTAACCCAAAAGTTTGCTCAGGGACACATTTTGCATTTATATATAATTAAGTTAAGTGTTTTTTATCATTCATTTCCAAGTGTAAACTCAGGGCATTCAGCTCTGCGCTCTTCCAACTTTATCATCAAGGGTAAAAAGTGAACACGCTTTTTTCCCAACTCAACTTCGACTAAGCATTTAATTACATATTGTCCACTGTATATCAATATTCCAAAAGTGATCCAGAAATGAAAAACATTGTAATTACAGAAAAATAAGCGACTAACAACTCTGCATGTGTTAAAATAATATGAAAGACAGACAGAGCTGACATTTATGCAATATTAAGGACAATAGTTTTATCAGATTATTGAGCTACAATCCTTCAGACCTGAACCATTAAATCTTTTCTTCTTCACGAATTTTTCCAAATAATCACCTTTTTTTAAATGGATTTTTCTGATGCAACAACCTTTGGGGGAAGGTCGACACGTATGATGTGTTGCCTAGAGACGCGGAGCGTGACTAACTATTGCTGTGAATACAACAATGGTTTGTTCCCTTGACTAAAAAAGGCCTCTTTAAGAGGGATTTGACAAATGAACGCTTAGTGACAGCAAGTGGACAGAGTGAGCACTCTTTCCTCGCTGTTCGGGAAAAGTGGACGAGTGACGCCGTTTCCTTTCGCTAAGATAGAGAACTTCCTACCTCTCTGAATAATAGACTATCCCTGACTGCATTTGTTTTATAACTAGCATCAAAATGGAGTGCATGTTAATAAAGGCAATAAATAATAATGGAAGAGCGGGAGCTTCTTAAAGCAACACAGGTGTCAAATTGCAAAGTCATATTTGATGTACACAACATTTTTATAACAACTGAAGTCAACATAGTTATTGTGTTGTAAAATGTCACTGGCACAGAAAACATGTGAAATGTTCATTTTCAAAGGGTTCTTTTCAATCAGAGATGAGCCTCATCGCAAAACGCATGTGATTTATTACACACACCTGTACATCATAAACGTTGGAGCCACAAAAACACCTCGTGCTTTTCTACGTTCACACAGACACAACGAGCTGAAGGCGCCAGTGTGTTGTTGGCGTGAGGAATCCAACCACCAGCTAAAGCGAAAAATAAAAGAAAAAAAAAACATTCAGAGGAAAAAAACATAGGACAGAACAATGAAACTGCTTTCAGCTTTTCTTTTATGACTCCCAAAACTCACCCATACAATAGCCACATGTCAAAAATGATGCTTCACTTTGAGACCAACTTGAAAAGAACTTCTTTCACACGGTAACAACAACCGAGCCGCAGCTGAAACAACACAAAGTGTTTCTTATGGCATTAGGCCTTTTCTTGTCACATTTCATAAATGCACTTCGCAGGCCCGGTTGTCAACATCCACATGTCTTGTTCTTCACTTCTCTTTTCCACATGCCATCCATGCTTACACTCCCCCACAAATACTTAATCCTCCCAAATCCAGACAGGAAATGTCCTCGTCAGTGGAGCACAATGCTTTCGACAGACCCCCTCTGCTCCTTTCTCTCTTGCTCTCCTCCCTCCTGGCTGAATGATCTATGTGCCCCCTTCAAAACGCCCATCTGGAAACATTTAGCCTGAGAAAAGTCACACGCTGCCAATAACAACATGTCTGCAGCAGGTCGAGTTTATCAGTTGTGGAGTGTGCCTTAAAGCCAGCTATCAGAGGAACAAGACGCCGCATTATGGCCACTGCAGATAGAAAAAAACCCTAAAAGTTATAACTAATCTCAGAAATTTTCAAGAAAAAAAACTAAACTTTTTGAACTCAAATTTTCTCTTTATTTCTACAAACTTTCTGAGATTTGTTTGATGGACATGTACAAACCCCCCCACACACACACCCACCCCTCCCCATTCCCCCCCCCCCCTCTGAAAGGGAACATGAGACGTCTGCTTTCACTTTTTAAAAGGAGCTGCGTGCATTCTGTGGTTTTGAGTCATGACTCATGAAACCTTTCGTAAAATTCTGCATCAAGCTCCCCCCCTCCTTTTTCTTTTAAACTCTTCCTGGTTTGATGGCATTTATTAGGCCCTGGAGGATTCAGGATTTTAAAAGGAAAGCCCTGAGATGAATCCGCTCTGTGAGAAGAGGAAAGGACATGCCTAATTATCTGGAAAACAGTATCTTTGCAGCGACAAGGAGAACAATAGACAAAAGGAAAAGGTCATGAAGAGGGAAAGTGGTGAACGGTTTATCTGAGGACAGCCGGGGAAGGAAATAATGAAGAGAAAGCCATTGTATAATTTACACCAGAACTGGCAGGGAATCAACACTGTTAATGACTGCAAGAGTGACTGTGGTGGCATATATAAAAAAAAGATAAGCATTAACAAGAATGTCTATGTCCAGATATCAGAGATAAAGCAGCAATTAGATTCTAAATGAGTAAGAGTTTGGCATTATTTCAAGGATTTGTGGATTTAGACTCACAAAGACGGAACATGCAAAAAATGTTGAGGGCAAAAAAGTCAAAGAAAAAAATAAGTCAAACAATAATCACTGGAGGGCTGCACAGTGGCGTAGAACTGTTGCCTGGCAGCAAGAAGGTTCTGCATGGAGTATGCATGTTCTCCCTGTGAATGGTGGGTTCTCTCTGGGTACTCCAGCTTCCTCCCACAGTCCAAAACTGTGGGAGGAAGCTCCCACAGTGTCAGGTTGATTGGTCTCTCTAAATTCTCCCTTAGTGTGAGTGTGTGTGTGCATGGTTGTGTGTCCCGTCTGTCTCTGTGCCGCCTCTCGCCTGAAAAGTTAGCTGGAGATGGACACCAGCACCTCTCGACCCCACGACGGACAAGGGTGTCAGAAAATGGATGGATGGAATAATCACTGGAAATTGTGCCCTCTTGTGTCAAGTTTCAGTACCGTGAAAGAACACACACTGTTTTTTCCATAAGTGGGATAAAAATGATACACACAACTCCACAGACAAATGGATCTCTGGTGTGATAAACCCTACACTTACTTTTCTGCAAACTCCACTTTGAAAGAAAAACTTTTCCTTCAGTTTGCAAGAAAAACAGCTATTGATGTGTTAAAGTAAATTAAAATTAAAGTCATTTTCTGCTAGTGTCAAAAACAGCAACACAATTTTACAATTGTGATGTTTTCATTAAGTAAGGAAAGAAATTAAAGTCCTGCATGGATAAGTTTGTTCATGAGATGAATTAATAATTCAGCCATGGTGCTAGCGTTCATCATCTATCAGCCAATCAGAGGAGATGTCAGCATCTCATTCAGGCGTTGGAGTAACAAGCCCCTTATACTTGAGTGCGACAACACGTGCGGCGTTCTGGGGGAAATGATAGTCGGCTATTTTACAGAAAAGCTATGGATTCAACTATGGATGTTGGAATAACAAAACTTTTTATGACCTGTGAACAGTTGCACATTGTCTGAAACTCCCCTCCCCAAAAACAATCATTTTCCTAGTACGACTTCTTCGTCGTTTCCACCAGTAGTAATATTTGGTTGTTGCTTACATGACTCGTGTGATGTGAAAAGGTGTTTCCATGTCAGTTTTGCAAAATACATCTATATTGATACTGCTGAAAAATTCCCTCATTAAGATTGGAATGTCAATAAAGATGTGTGCAAATGATCCAATACATTTACATTTATACATAAAACACCAGAAGCAATAAATCACACAAATACATTTTTACCACAGCAAATTTTAAAATAAAATTTATTAAATCAAATGGTTGCTTATTGACATTGCTTGTGAAGTAAAAGAAAAAAACATGAATTTTCTTCACCTTGAATTGTTCTTTTGACCTGCTGTTCCACACAAACATGTTTTGTTAAAGAGAAACATTTTTTTTAATTATAGTCCAAACATCTATTCATCCAAAAAACAAATAATCCAATAATGCATTTTCTAAATCAAATACACACAGAAACATAAGAAAAGAATTAAAATGACAATCCATGTCAAACCTTTCCACGTTAAGAAACGCCTTGACAGAATAAATTCATAAAATTATTTCCTAAAGAAAAAAGCAGTCATTTGAAGCTAAAGCAAGAGTTCTATTTGTTTTTGATCTTTTTCAGTTTTAAATTGTTTAATTTCTGGTTTCTGAGAAGAGAAAGGAAATGAAAACAAAACAATTTCATAAAATGCTTGTAATTTATGCTGTTACATTACAAAACTAAAACACAGAAACGTGAGAACAAAACTCAAGACTAGCATTAAAGTCACTGAAAAGTCAATCAGAGCCGCTGGATTTGAATCTGAATGGAACTGCATCCAGTCAAGACAAAATATTTTTCTAAACATCTTTCTGCTTGACCGCTCTCCGGCTTCTCGAGTGGGAAACTTGCTTATGACAAGCAGTAAAAACTAATAAAATTTTCAACAAAAGAAAAAAAAACAAAAACATTCATTATAAGGCACCTCCTTCCTTTAAAATACTGCATCAACAACAGTGCAAAAAAAAAAAAATCCTCATGCAACTTAATTTGCACTGAAAATCTTAAAACTATAAGGAAGATGATCCTCCTGGCTTTATTGCACATTACGTTCCTCTTAGTTGAGATTGAGCTTTAGAATAGTTTTAATAATAAAAGCAGTGTTCACAAACTACAGTTTGTAGATCGGTGTTAGTGTGTAAAACATGACGACTTTTTGGGCTAAAACTTGTTCAAAACAAAGCGCACCTTACCTCACTTCCAATTCATTTCGACTCCGACTGATCACAAAAAATAGTTTGTTTTTTTTTGGATCGGCGAATCCCAAATCTTTGGTTCCTTCATACAATTCCGTGAAAAGCATAAATACAGCAGAAACAGCCTCCTTTAATGTTAGTTTTTTTCTTCTTATCTGTTCGTGACAAGTTTTCAAATCTATTCTGATAATGATGGTAAATTGTGCAATCATTTCCAAGATCCCCAAATTCAGTTTTATAACCCAAAGTTGGGGTCCGACCTGAACTTTTGGGACCACATCCAAAAAACAGGTTCATTATGTTTGAACAGACTGCACTCTAGTGGCTGACCCTCAGAGCTGGGTGAATAGTCTACGAGCATTGAGCAAAATCAAACCTCATGCTTTAAAAGTTAGCTCACAGTGTCACAGTTTCAGGCAAGTTTAAGTTGTTGTTTATATATATATATATATATATCCAGTGTCTTGGATTTAAAAGGATAAAACAGTACTGTGTGAAATAAAATCCTGGGTCTGATTGTTACATCCAGCTGATGGTGAGGTTCTGGGTGAGTCTGAGGCCCAGGCTCGCTACCGATAAGACCTGCAGTGGGAAAATGAGAACAAAGACAAATACGTTACAAAAATAACTCAAAACAGGGTTTCAAGTCAAAAAGAGCATGTATTATTTTAAGAAACTCATCAATCTGTGGAGTGTGCTTCATTGTTTTGCGAGCTTAGTTTAAATTGAGCATATTTACTTGAAATTTATCGACTGGTTGAAATGGTTTCTAAAGTAAATTGAGAATCTAATCAGGATCATAAATGAGAATGCCTCAACGTGACCTTCCCTGTGACCCCCGGGTTCACCTGGTTGTCTCTGTAGATGAACGGAAACTCCTGGGAATTCACCAGCACTTTGCTCGGCTTCTGCTTCACCCCGTAGAACGAGGCCGAGTCGATGCTGAGCCGCGAGCCTTCCTGGTCGCTGTGAAGCACGCTGGACGTCATCGTGTTCTAGAAAACGAGATCAACCACAACTAAGACTCACTGCAGCCGATTCCCTTCCTTTAAGTCAAACCTGGACTCCTGGTCAATCTCATGCCAAATAAAACTCCTGACAAAGTGGGACCAGATGAAGCAAGGTTAGAGCAGAGCGGCGGACAAACTCTTTGCACCTGGGAGACGTTGAACACGACGTATGTGTACTGGCCCGTCTCGTAGGTGTCGATGGTTTCGCCGTCGTCCCAGAACAGATCGCCGCTGGCCGAGCCATCGTCAGACAGAGCAGAGACCAGGTGCAGCGGCTGACCACTGCTGATCCACAGCGTCACGTTGGGCTCCTGAGCAGAAGGTCCAAAAAGAAACAACGGAAATATGATCAGAGGAAGGTTTCTCCAACTTCCTCACATGCTAATCTGGTGAATGGATGAAAGGATTGAGCGACAAAGGACAGACAGACTGATGGCAGTAAAACATAAATGGATAATGGACAGAAGGACAGATGGATGAACAGACATGCAAACAGAACAATGGACTGACAAATAAAGTCAGGTTCCATTAATCTAGTCTGTTCTGTCAAAGTGGAACACTAAATGTCAGCAAGTATCAGAATATTTGTACTTCCAGCCCCTAAATGTTGAGGAAAATACAATGAGTCCAACTAAAGTGCCACACCTGTGTTGGAATAATGGAGCCCTGATGCAGATGCAGGTTGATTTTATCCAGTGGTGTGATGAGACGAAGTTCTTCCCCTTTGCTGCTCACAGAATCGCCCTGGGAAGTAAAACAGGATGAGGAGGTGAGTTATCACCCTTTATGTAATCACTGTTTGCTAGTGTTTATGATCAGCAGACTTACGGTGTAGTAGTCATACCACAGGCTTTCTGGGAAGTACCCGTCCACGTAGTCCACTCCAGGCTCCAACACTGGAGTCACCAATAAGCTCCTCCCCCAGAGAAACTGAGAGTCGATGCCGTACGTTTTTACATCTTTGGGAAACCTGGTGGTTGCACAGGGCCACGGGTCAATCAGAGGTCAGGTCAAAGGCAAAATAAATATTAAGAAAAGCGAGAAGTTGTCCTCACTCAAACATGAGCGGCCGAGCTACAGTGTGCCCTTTAACATGAGCGTGATGAAAGAGGGTGTAGAGGAACGGGAAGAACGAGTAGCGCAGCAGCAGAGCCTGTTTCATGGCCGTTCGGGCCGACGGGCTGAAAGCGGTCGGATCCTGAGGCTAAAAAACAACAAAACTTTGTTAATGTATTTGTCACTTTTACAAAATAATAATAATAAAAAAAAACATATATAATTATGGAAACAAAGAAAGTAAAGGAAAAAATAAAGAAACGCAAAAAAACAACAAAAAAAAACAGAGAGAAGACGGAAAAATAAATAGAGAAATAAACAGAAAAACAAAGAATGAAAAAAAATCAAACAAAAAGAGAAAGAGAGAAGCAGACAGAACGTTCTTTGTTTTTTTCAATGTTTCTCATTGCGTCATCAGCAGCCTCAGCTAGATAAAACTTTATTAGATGGGTGAGTAAACACACCCAGTGGATGCAAACTGGACACTAAAGGAGATTAAACAATGCCAACAACTAGAAGTAACTCAAGCGGATCACAATGTACTTCCCTTTATTCTACAGACTGAATCGAAGGTCATCTGTCATTTTGACCGACACGCTTTTTTTTTCTCTCCATCTGAAATCAAAACTTTGCTTTCGTTACATAACAATAAACACAGCCTGTTAAACTGATTTATTGTTCAATTTAATAACTGAAATATTATCTGTGGCATTGAGTGTTTTGCTAAAATTCTATTTAGATGTCCGTCATTTTACACCCAATTTTCACCGAAGCAAAGCCAGCTTCGTTCATTCTTACGTTCATGTCAATGGAGTTGTGGTTTCGTGTGAAGGGATAAAAAGCTCCCAGCTGAGTCCAGCGGACGCACAGCTCCTCCTGCGGCTCCTCACTGAAGCCGCAGATGTCTGCTCCCACCAACGGGATGCCCAGAAGGTTAAAGGTCAGCATACCTGGAAATGAAGGGAGAAACAAAAATAAGTACAAGAAGAATAACAAAGAGATAGTGTGGAATTTAGTGCCACTTGGTGTTATATATAGATATATATATAAAAAACAAAATTTTGAGAATAATTTCAGAAATTTTCAAGAACATTTTTGGAAATTTCAGAGTTTCAAAAGTCAAAAACATTTAGATTTTCAAAGCTCAGAAATTTTCACCATCTTTCTAGTAAATTTCTGATTTCTTTCTAGAAAATTTTCAAGCTCAGAAACAATCCAAGCTTTTTCCTAGAACATCAATAAGATTTATCACAAAATTTCTGAATTTTTTGGTGGAAATTCACTCCTTTTTTAAAAATAATCTTTATATCTGCAATGCCCCTACTACAACGTTTGAAGAAAAAATTAACTTCCGTTTCAAATATTCACCAGAAATCCTGCAGCACCACGGCTGATGGTGAAGGCGAGGGAGACGTTTATGGCAACGCATCACGATACTCTTGTAAATGTCATGGAATGTGACTTGCCTGCTATGGAGGTGTAAAGGTCCTTCCAGTGGCTCCTGTTGTCTCCCAGCCAGTGACCTGAATACGAGCCATGACTGGGGAACGTGGAGCGCGAGATCACAAACGGTCTTTTTGCTAAAATCCTCTTCAGAGCACTGAATGAAACACAAAACAAAGAAAATAAAACATTAAGGGAAGAAAAAGTGCATGCGGAACTTCCTGCTAACGTCCATGCTCCGATTCTAAAGACCAGACCTTGCAGTGGCTTTAGCCTCCATGAGTCCATAGAGACTGTGCAGGTTATAATGCGTTGACAGTTTCTGCTGTGCAGAGGCGCATACAGTTTTAGATCGGAGCAAACCTCCCAGCACACCTGAAACAACAAAGAAGACGACACAGGTTGTATGACGGCGTATGGACGGATGGTACGTTAGAGGACGTTTTGGTGTGTCGTCGTCTACCGGGCGTGTACGGAGGATTTTCCAGGCTGTTTGACGGACAGCCGACAGTGGATCCATCCAGGAAGTTTGACGGCTCGTTCATGTCCTAAAGCAAAACGAAAACGATGTCAGAAAAAGAAAAATGTTTAGTCACAACAGAACCTCTAAATTTTTCAGATTTTATTGGGATTCTCTACAACAGAGTAGGGCTGTGACTAATTATCTTAGTAATCAATTGTTCTGACGATTAATCAGATTAAAACATTGACACAATCTGCAGATTTTTTTTATTTAACCACTTACGCTGATTTTACAGAATATCAAAAATCTGTTTCAAAAATGCAAATGGACAAACAACTCAAGAAAAATAAACATTTTAATTCCTAAAATGCAATAACGTTCTATCCCTTTAGCGTACGCCTGCTTGTTCGAGACTAAGCATGCATCTGCAGCTGAAATAATATGTCTAACAATATGAGAACCTCTGCTCTTTCTGATAGACTTAACATCAATATAGTGCAGGCCGATCTGTGGATTACTTTTTCCATCAACCAATTAATAGTTGGGTAGAAGAAGATGCTTACATGGAGCAAATGGCCTTTGCTAAAACATAACAAAACATGAACAAGTTCAAAAGGTATAACTGCAAACCCAAGGCACCAACTAATAAAATATTTCAATTTAAAATGATATATATTTGTTTGTTTTACTTACAATCCACAATCCATCAAATGGCACTTTCTCATGAAACCTCTGCAGGTTTTCATACCACCACTCATGCGTCGCCTCATCAGAGAAGTCTGGAAATGCCGTCAGACCAGGCCACACCTACAAGGAAAGCAGAGAAGAAGAAACATCTGTCGGGATAAAAAAATAAAATAAAAATCACTCCCACCAGGCCACAGCTAAGAAAATAAGCAAGCATTAAAAACACTTTTCACTAAATCCACGTTTCCGTTTATAAAAATCTTCATTATTTAACGCTTTGAAACTTGGCTGTCGCTTTAAGAACCTCCGTTCTGAAAATCTGCTTTCATAAAAGGCACAACATGGCTCCTTCACCAGCGTTTCACTGAGCAGCAGCTCCTATAATGAGCTCAGCAGATGTTCAGTTCCACCAGCTGTTTGCCAATTGCTGCTGGCTAGTCTGAAGGAGCAGAGTGGGGCAGCACTCGGAAACTGCGATGGTCGGAAACGTGGAAACTGCAGCTCTGCGGAGGAGCTTCGTCCTCGAAGGCGGAGCTAGGTCCACCCAGGCGTTTTGCACAGCTGAATGGTTGCCATGGAGAGATTAAAGGATTTCTCAAACATGAAAGAATCAAGGCAACACTGCAGGTGTGTTTTAGGTGAGAAAATAACATAACATGATGTAAAGCTCAAAAAGTTGATTTTACATAATACTGCCCCTTTAAACAAACACCTCTCATCAAGCCTGGTATTTAAAACTGATGCTGCTGTCCAAAAGTCTGGCGCACCTAAATCTAATCTGGGAGGAACAGCTATCACGGCATTAAACCGCGGCTCTAAACCTCCAGCTGCAGCGACAGCTTCTCATCTTGCAGAAACAGTCCGAGCCTGTGATCGAGTCTTGTGAAAACCAGGACTGGAGACGTGACCAGCTCATGTCGTAAAGCGGCTCCTCTCTCACCTTCCCGATTAGCGTCTTCCCTTCAGCGTCTTTGATGAAGACTCCTCTCTTCTGTCCCTCGTCGAAGGGCCAGTAGGAGCCCTCCGGCTGTGTGCTGCTGATTCCCGGGTCCTGCAGGCGGGACAAGAACCTGGTTAGACGCACGCTTCCAATCGCATCCACGGCGAATGAGCGCTTCTACGGACCATTATCATGACGTAGGTCTGGTTGTGAGCGTGCAGGTCCCGCACCAAGTCCGGAAGGGTGTTGAAGTTCGTTGGGTCAAAGGTGAAGTCTTTGGCTTGGTCCATGTAGTCGATGTCATTCCACTGGACGTCCTGGAAACAGACAGTCGTTATGAATAATATACGACTCTGGTGATTATGTGTCCAATGCACCATAACCAGCTGTTTTGGATTGTTATGCTGGTGACCCAACAAGACATTTTTAATGTCTTTTTTGAAAGGTCTTTATTCAAAATGACTTTGTGATTCAGTGACTGTTTTGTGTTTGAGAATTACGTAACAATTCATATCATCATTTCAACAAGAACAGCAAAAAGGGATGACTGATACTAATGAATATTCACCTGCGGTATCCCATAATTCCTCATTCTCTTGACAACTTCCCAGGTGGCATTGCTGGTCTTGTAGCCCCAGCGACAGAGGTGGTACCCTAAGGCCCAGTAGACTGGCATGGCTGGCTGTCCTATGAGAAAATCAGTTGGAAGGAAGAAATATCAGAAAACAAGCACATCTCAAAGTGATACATTTCACCACTTCTGTCTGTTTTTGTCAGACAGCTAACGTTCTGTCTTTTTCTCTCGGTGTTCAAGACGACCGGCTACGAGTCGTTTCAGTCACGCGTCTTCATCACAGCACTCTGACTGACCTATGACCTCCACGTACTGCTGAACGACTGAACCAGGATCTGAACCGAGGAACACGTAGAAGTCCAGGATTCCTCCGATGGTTCGCCAGGTCAGGGCGGGGCCCGGCTGGAGGGCCACATCTGATCAAACACAGAAGAAAGCTGCTTGAAACTGAAAACAAGGCCTTCGTTTACAAATCTACAGACTGGTTGATTTTGGCTGGGAGCGGTGCATTTTTAAAAACATCAACTGTAGTACTGGGAGAAGGCAGAGTAGTTCTATTTTTTTCCACAGATTTTACTGTCAAGACAGCCACACAGAATTTTGTTTTTACATAAAAAGATTTGTAAAAGTTATGTAACTATTTAGTGGTCTTGAAATGGACACAAAAGTAATTTAAAACAGTTCATTTAAATTTCCACACATGTTGGCATTTAATAAAACATTTCCAGTGACCAAACAGGATTGTGTCAGTAGATATTTGAGCTTCAAACACGAGTGAATTAGAAAAGAACAGTTCAAATCCATCGATATAAAAGTCCAACATGAATTATTATGATTAGCCATTCCTAATAATAAGATTTGTGCACCAACATATTAACGTGGAACCGGTAGAATTTTTTTCCCCGTGAAATGTAATATTTGAAATAATCTAATTATTACTCTCTCTGAGTAATGGCTCATATTTAGAGCCAGAAGAGGAAGACATAAAAAAATAAATAAATAAATCTGCCTGAAAAACAATTTGAATCATTTTTCATTTTATGTCTGCTTTGCAGTAATTGGAATGACCCCAAACAAATAACTGATTACATGTCAAATTTAGAGGCGGTGCTCTTTAACAACACTGGGAAGTTGAGGTTGAATCACATTACTGAAAGTAATCACATGAAAACCAAACTTCCGCTTTTCTAGGATTTCTTCTTTTTGTCAGCAGGTATTATTCACACTGTTGCAAAACTCTGTGCTTTTCGCCCCTTTGTGTACAGTAACTATTACTGTAGGTCTTATTGTCGGCATGTCTGACCCATGGCGTTGCTGTTCAGCAGGAAGAAGCCATGTGCATCCCCACCGTCCTCCATCGCCAGATAAAACGGATGAACCCCGTAGAGGTTCGTCCGTTCCTACAAACCAGGAAAAAAAACAAAAAACAAACCAACTTCAGCCTCATCGGTTAGATCAGAGCCAAACTCAAACAGGCCCTGTTAGAAAAATAAAACGAGGGCCATAAAGCATCATCTGTGTTACCTTGACCAAAGGCTAGGCTGATCGTAGCGATGAGAAACGCAAGCAAAGCAACGATGAGCGTGTTTACCGTGGGAGGAACATCTCTGGCCCACATGGTGAGCGTGTTCCACTGGACGTCGTGCAGAAAGGTGGAGCGGTGTTCACCCAGGCCGTAAATGAACTGACTGGGCAGAGCGGAGGAGAACTGGAGGAACTGATCAGCGTAGAAGAGCGGCGCCACTGTGGTGTTCAGGCTGATGGAGGAGGAAGAAAAAAAAAACAACAAAAAAATTCATCAGTCTGTGGAGATTGATTTTATGGAAGATTATAACAGGGATTTTGTAGCAGGAGATGCAACTAACAATTATTTTAGTAATCGATTAATTAGTTATTCTGATGATCAATACACTTTTTAAAAATGGCACATTCTATAGAGTCTTCATTTAAAATCTTTTTATGCAATATTATTATTATTAATAATAATAATAATAATAATAATAATAATAACATTTAAATAAGAAAATAAACATTTTTGCAGGAAATCTGAACAAGTCACTAAAACTAGGCCACCTCAGGAGTTTTGGGGGAAACATATTTACAGATGGATGTGTTTTTATCTTAAATACTAAATGGATATATTTTTTGTACAGTTTTACCTTAATTACTGCTCTGAACATGTTGGGTTTTTTTTTTTTTTTAGCAAATTACCTTTATTTTAGTCTTTATACTCCAGCTAGGGATTAATCGCTAACTAAGTTAGTTGATCATTAATTTTATGTTTTATTATTATTCTTTCAGCCCTACTTGAAACAACGTCAAGCAGAATATAAGCATGAGACGTGACAGTGGTGCTTCAATGGTGCATTCATGTACATCTCGAACACTGAAACATATCAAAACTTTAATTTAAAAAAAATGGGAAAAAACTTTATTTTTTAAACTGTTTGTATTGTTGAATGTGTGCTCAATGTTATTTAAAATATTCTAAACATTTATTGTTGCAATGTCCATGAAGTCAGTGGTTAGACCAGGTGTGTCAAACTCATTTTCATTTTGGGCCAACTCAAGATCATGAAGGCTCTTAAAGGGCCAGTTGTGCCAGAATGTGTTGATAAACCTGTTCACAAACTGTTAATATGTCAATGAATACTTAAAATTACACAATATTATTGAAGATCTTTTCAGTCCCTTCAGGAACTAATAATAAATGCAACTTGTTTATTTACTCACTGTATAAATCATGGACTATAATCATACATCAACTAAATTCTCAAGAAACTGGAGGGATTGGTTGATATAAATTGGTAGTAAACAGATAAAAACTGCATTGATATGATTGATAATATAATATTTAATCACACTTAGTGTTTAGTCTAGTGTGTGGAGGGCCACATAAAAAGCTACGGTGGGCCGGATTTGGCTCCCGGGCCTTGAGTTTGACACATGTGGGTTAGACCAACACTCTAGATTGAAACAAACCAAAATTGCATCCTGGATTTAAAACTGATGCAAGGACTGAACTGAACTGTGATTTTTTTTTCTTATTCTTGGGCTGCTACCCATGCAAGTTGTTGCAAACAAGAGATAAGAAAAAAAAAAAGGATCTTTCAAAACCAGAAACTCTTCTGTTCAGTTCACTTAGCGGTCTTCTTATCTTGTTCACATTCTCAGCACAAGGACAGACAGTGGAGGGAATTGATGATGACCGAGCAAAACAGAGGTGATGACAAATAAAAAAAGCAAAACGAAAAAAAGAAAAACTGAAACATCTTAAGGTCAGACTCACAGCACGGTTCCTGTAGACTTCCTCTTCACCACGAGACCAAAAGGCTGCTTTGAATGCTCAACGACGTAATCTGGGTTTTCTGCTTTCTTGGTGGCAGTGGGGACAGAGAGAGGGACCTCAAAGCGTGAACTGGAGGGGTCTGTTATCTGCAATTCAGTAAAAAAAAGTTTGTAGAAAAATATATTGACTCTTCATCAGTGCAGGCAGAGCATCTAGTTGGCACAGATGGTGGCAGTGGAGACATAGTTAGTTTGGATTTTTTACATTGAGGTTCTGTTATATTAATGTTGGTTGTAGTTCTTTGACTTCGTCTGATTCATCTAACTTAGCTATTTAATGCAACTGAAAAACATTTACATCACTTTTAGTGGATATTAACAAGCTGTTGTTGGCTGTCTTAACTTGCTGGCTTTTTAACTTGCCATCTGTTTAGCTTGTGACGCTCATGGCACACAGTTTTTGACTTGTCATAAATGAATTCAGGTCAGCTGCTATTAGCTGGAGATCAAGTCACATGTTACACTATCATGACAGGGTATTATCTACTTTAAGCTGATTAACTTCCTACATAAGACACAGACGCAGTAGCATCACAGGGCACTGTTCAAACTTTGAACCGTCTTTGCAACCTCTTTCAGATAAATGGTGAGTAAGTATCAGTCCGCGTGATACAGATAAAGAACAAAGTGAACACATTTTGTTGTTGAGAAACATCTAAAGTTTTCCAAGTTCAGCATTTTCTTTATCTCTTCAAAATGTGCCTTCATAAAAGCAACCATGACCCAAAAACTTCTCAGGATATTCTCCAGAACAAAGATCCCTAGATCTGCTACGACACGTTCCACTGCCCAGGAAGCACCAGAGCAGGTCTGGAAGACTAAAACCGCTCCTGTACTCACCCTGACACGCAGGCGGGTGTCCGTTTCGTGTCTTATCTCCATCTCCAGAGTGAGGATGTCTCCAGGATAGTAAGTCTTCACGTCTTTTACCAAGGTCCCTTTGAGTCCCATCGACGTGTCTTTCGACGACACCAAAGAGTATGAGGGAAAGTCAGGGGGATAGAAACACCATGGGATTCCATTTTTCCTAGATCTGCCTCTAGTTGAACCAGAAGCGGGGATGAAGCAGCAGCTCCTGGCCTCGCACAGCTCCCGGGTCACAACCACCGCTTTCTCGGGGTAGCAATCGAACCTCCAGCCCTCTGGGATAGCACCGCAAGCTTTGGAACGCGCCGCGGTCGCCGTGTCGTTAAAGTCCGCTTGTAACCCGGGGCCTAGAGCCTGCCCTGGCGCTGGAGGCGGCGGCCTGTGCGCCTGGCCGGATGTGGTGCGCAGCCAGTATATGGTGTGCAGCAGCCATCCCCCAAACAGGACCAGCATCAGGCTGCCGAGAATCAGCACAGCTTTGGTGATTGAGCATGACAGCCTTCTGGGAAGCAGAGAGACACCGTCTGGCTGTGGCACCTGAGAAGAGTTAAAGAAAATAAATTAATGCAGTGGCTTGTTGTTGTGGTTTCTCAGTTTGGGTTTTTCCCTTTCCTCAGGTTTGGAGGCAGACTTCAAGGACGGCAACTTCTGTTCTCTATACTTTGTTCTCTCCTCTACTCCTATAGCCTTTACTTTTTAACCCATTCCCTGCCTTTCTTGCTTTCTTCCTCCTCTCTTTTTCCACTGCATTTGAAATAAACCCAAATAAATTTCTAGTTAAGTTTAAATATCTAAATCAAGTGGAACATCTTGGTAAAAGCTGTAAAGCACCACTTCTGACAGTAGATCTGTTGGGCCTCTCCTGAATACTCGGACAACAGCTCTGAATGACAAATGTTATAAAAAAAATAAAAAATTAAAATGACTACACTAAACTGTCAACATCCCAGGTAACATCTGCCCCTTAAAAATCCAGATTTGCAAACAGAAATCGTTTAAACAACAAAGAAAGAGACCAACTTCTGCTGTCTGAGTTTCCATTTAATAAGAGGGGAAAATAATCAAATAATCACAAAAATACAAGTAAAATAATAATAATAATAATAATTAACTCACGGCCACATCTTCTTGAGCTGGACGATGATGCTCTTCTGATAAAAGTGCACCAGAAAACTGAACGTTTTCTGGATTCAGCCTCTTGTAGGACACCATGGTAATGATGTTAGTCTGTCACACAGAGCTGGACAAAAACAAACACCTTCAGGACGATCTGATACAACGAAGCACTAAACACATTTATTTACAACTGAACCCTTTCTTGTGATTAATAACTTGCATAATGTGATGAGCGAAGCCAAAAGATGAAATGCTTTCAGGTTCTGTGTATTATAGCAGCTGTTGTTATGGAGGTTAAACAACAACAAGGAGAAATGTCGCCTCTGTTGCTAACACTGATAGCAACATGTATGTTCAATAATCACCGCTGTAAATGCAGCAAATAGACCAGAGTGTGCTAACATGTAGCATTCGGTGTATTTTGATGTTGGCTAACTGCAGCAGGAATCAGCTTTAGCTAACATTGTGGCTTTAGCTGGAAGAAGCGTCACGTTGTTCGGCTCTTACCTGAACTTTGAACTTCTCAGGCACAAAATACAGCAGCCAAAGCGGCCTCTGCTTTAAACTAATGTCGGCATTGCAAAGTGTTTACCCGCACTCACGGACTCGTCCCCTGACTGCATGTTGCACGTCTGTTTATCTGGAAGCTGCATTCAACAGCCCTCGGAATATTTTCAACTTCCGGTTTACGGTTTGTAAATTAAAAAAATATATATATGTCTATATTTCATATATGCTTAGCTCGACATTATTATTCCCGTTTACACAGTGAGGAATAGTTCATAATTTTAAAAGGAATTTTAAGTTTATAAAAAATGTTTTATGCAGCTCGTGGTGGCGTTTTAAGACCGCGGTGCGTCCAGGTGCAACTTGTACCCCACATAATCTTTATTAAAATAAAAGATTTGAACAATAATTAAATAATTAATTATTTTTTAATTTGTTTTAAAATACCCCCAAAATAATTTATTATTATTATTATTATTATTATTATTATTATTATTATACCATCACTACTACTACAACTATCTAATGTCAATGAGCAGCTTTGAATAAGTCAACAAAGTTAAACAAAAACAACAAATAAGTAGTTTTGAGATTACAAAGAAAACCCAGAATACAAAATAGTAAATGACATGTTCTCACCCTGCAAACCTGCCAAAAAATGTGAAATTTCTCAATATGTCCAAAATTACTAAGTGTTTGTGGGAGTATTTTTAACTCTTTCATCCGAGTCATTTACACTGGACTGCAGTCCTTTACACACAGTCAAACAGGAGCACAACACAATGTTAAATACTTTTATTGTAAGGCAACACATCTGATACAGCTACATCAGCAAATATATCCACCATCAACACAGCATAAAAATCATTTCCTCTTTGGATAACGCGTCCTTTTGGTGATGGTATTCTGTTTATGGTTGGTTGGCTGTTTGGATGGACGCGAATCAACGTTTCAGAGCAAATTTGAAGCATTTCACAAAATTGTTTCACTGTTGGAAGGAGTATGTGACACACAGGACAATCTTTAGTCTTTGTAACACAAACGTATCTGGATTCTTGGACTGTTTAATCAATTCGGAGCTGATAATAGGTGCACCCTCTCAGTGATGTTTCATCATTTAAAGGCACACGTAATGATGACGCAGTTTCTCATTCACAAAGGATTCCTTTAAATAATCAAGAATAAAAGAACACATGTTTCATATCCCATATGCGATTTGGTCCTTAATGTGTTGAAAATATTCAAGCATATTCCTTTTAAAAACAAAATGTAAAAAGTCTATTCATTTTTCATTTTAAAAACAAAATGACCCAACAAATATACTTATCTATTCCATGTTCACATTCAAAGTTATCGATATGACAAGCATTGTTCGGACAAAGTGGAATCACCTACATCTCTAAACACAAGAAAACAGTCAATTAGAATAATTGAGACTTTGCAACACGAAACTTTGCGTTTGCAGTGAGAGCTGATTTTGAGCGTGTTAGTTGTCGAAAATTACAGACATGTTCAAAATAATATCAGTTCAACATCGCACGTTTGTTGCTAATTCGGTCTGATTAAATCATTAATTCAAAGTGAGGCAGCACATGTTGGTAGTAGAAGGACAATCCCTATGAACCAAACACCAGGCTTGGAATAAAAAGCTGACTGGAGAGGCAAAAGTTCGTAACGAAGTGAAAAAGGAAAACTAGAGCCTAAAAGTTCGACACAGTGCTGGTTTTCCATGCACTATTAGGAAATAAAGGAGTAAATGTCGGCCAAAAAACTCAGAAATTTTCAAGGTATGACAAGGACATTTCTCAACTAGAAAAGCCAAAAGGTTGCTAGAAAAAACACAAAATTTTGGGATTGATTTAAAATAAAAAAGTATTAATTTCAAAAGTTGATCATTTTTGACTTTTCAAACTAGGAAATTCCTTTTTTTTTCTGCAAAAAAATAAAAAAAAAAATTTTCTAGAAAAGGACAGAGGTTCTTTTGGTAAATATTTACTCCTTTTTTCCAGTGACCTGAATATGCTGTGACATAAAAGACCAGGAAGAAAACAGAAAGATGCCATTTGAATGAATCAAAGAATTGCCAAAAGGGCGAAAACTTTGGAAAACTCCAGAGTTCACATATTTGTAACTTGAAAATGACAAGACCAAAATGTGAAGAAGATTTTGGCAGGAAGCCGTCACAAAGTCAAATTATTGAAAAATAAAAATACAAATAAAAAATAGCAGATTACAATTTGCCAAAGAACAAACTGACTGACTGTCCTAAAGTGATTTGGTGCAACATTTTGCTGAACAATAACAAGATTCCTCCTTTTAGATCTAAGTCCTCAAACAATTAGTTTTGGTTACCAGACATTAAAGCACGGTGACTCAGGCATCATGCTGTGGTCATGTTTCTCATTCTATGTCATCAGACATAGACATAGATGAATACATCAAAGTTACCGATCAGTTTTGAAGCACTGAAAGAAAGCAGAAGCTTCAACAACGTCCCAAACGCAGCAGTAAAGCAGCTGTGTTTTGGTCCCAAACTAACCAGATTGACGTCATGAAAACGCCAGCCCAGATTCTGGAGCTTCATCCAGATGAAAACATGCGGGCTGCCATATGATGCAGAGGCAAAACGAACTCTGGAATGTGTCCGATCGTGGTCGCCTGTTCAGGGTGAAGTCACTTCGACTCCAGTCTGAAGCCTTCCTCAGAGACGGCGCTTACACAAATAAAAAATTCATACAAAACATTCGTCCAGATTCAGAGGAAACTGAATCATCAGAAAAGTTTTGTGTAGACAGAAATATGTAAACACTTGTTAATTTAAACAAACAAAAAAAAACCTCACTAATAATCCATTTTTTTTACTTTCTGTATTGAGCTGTTATTGTTTTCCTAAGGTTTTGGTTGTGGATAGAACCTGCAGCGTTCTCAATGCATTTCTGTGTGTAAATATGAGCTGTTATAAGAATTTTTACTCCATTTATTAAACACATACAGTTAGAATCTGAACACAACCGAGGCCTGAACTATAAAGCAGGTTTTACATATCATATCACTTAGTGATTAATCTCTTTTTCCCTTGACATAAACAGCAAATTAAAAACAGATAACCTAGTTAGAAATTGACTTCAGTCCTGCAGTGGAGGTAGGATTTTGGGATATGAACCGTACTGGTGGCGGTTTGTGGAGGTTGCTGAAGACAGAAGGTGTAAATCCTTTGTTGACGTGAATAATTTGGGGTTTTAAACCATTAAAATCTCACAGCACCTACGTTCTAAGGTACAAATAATGATAATAAAAATTCCGGTCCCGCAGGGATGTTTATCACTGCGAGGTTTTGAGTTTGAAAGAGAAAAAAAGCACACTATGGTGTCTGAAGGTTTTGTCCCAAATCGTCAAGGCAAAGGTTCTTACAAGACAACAAAAAGAAAAAAAAAAAAAAGGAAAATCATTTTTAAAAACATTGAAACCACCAAAAGTGTATAGAGTTTTACTTTTTACTACTCAACAAGATAAGCAAAACAATTATTTAAATAAAGGGGTTGAATTTTTCAGAGAAAAGTTTAAATCATTGTACATCCAGAACTTAAAAAGGGTTTTGCACGTTTTCATTATGAGGAAGGAATCCAGTTTGGACATTCTTTTAGCTAATAAATGGTCTAATTCTCCGTAATGAAAACAGAATTGAAGTCACTCTGACTTTAAACAAGTCAGTTGTATTTAGCCAAGTTAAAAAAAAAAAGAATTTAAAACAGATTTAGTTGCACGGCAGTTCCTTTCAGAGTAAAAGTCACGAGCCAAAACCATGATGTGGTTTGTTTTCCTCTAGCTGTGCTTCCTTTAACCACTGAATTGTACAAATTGAATTAAAAAAAATACATTCGCTAATAGTTTTTTTTTTTTTTTTTGACGTTAGCAGAATAGCCAGAAAGATGTCTGAACATTTGTAATGGAAACATTGCTGAAAACGCAAAATGTATGACATTTTGCTTTCTTTTCATTTTCATAAAAGACATATTTCTTGTGTGGGTGCTAGGAAGATTAGAATTTGTCTGTAATAACTTTGCACTAATAAAACATAAAAAGCCCCCATTTCCATCAATCACCTGAGCTCGGGGCCCCAATCAGTCCAATCAGCCCACCTGTGCCATACTTTGGACACCCCTGCAATAGGGTGTGTATTTAATAAACGTCTTTTAATGTGTTTCATAGTGTTGACAATTAGCCACAAAGCACCATGTCACTTTTTCTTCAATATGTCAAGCACATTTAAGATTTAGCGCAGTAACAAGCTGTTTTGTCCTCCAGCAGGGATCCTGGACACGTAGCAATGAGACGACCCACTGCAGCATGTCTATATATCAGTTTGACTTTGCAACTTAACTCCTCGCAATTGGGCCTCTTTCTCTAGGCATGTTTTTGATGAACGAATACCATTATAACGTGATGTGAAACTCAAAAAAACAAAAAAATAAAAATTTTACACGACAACGAAGTGAAATGGCGCATCTCAGAAAATCAGAGGAAAGAAGTACTTTTTTTTTTTTTTTTCAAATGGTTTTGACTAGAACTTGTTTCAGTATAAATTCCCTACTACGGACAAAAAAAAAAAAGGTCAAATAAATAAATAAATAAGTAGTGCTGAACCCAGCTTCGTGTTTCTTGATGAGCAACTAATCCTGCTTGGTAGCACAGACCACATGTTTCTGTTCATAAGGCTGTTTGTACACTTCAGCGATAAATATTTTAGTTTTTTAACACTTTTTATATAGAAGCATCACAGATAGGTAACAATAAATTCACAGAGGTAAGTCGCTACTTTCCACTTTCTCAGATTTACAGACTTTTGATCTCGTACTAAACACTACCAATATATATCTGGTTAAATAAGTAGTTGTTTTTTTCAGTCATTTTTCTCCGTTATGCACATATTAATGGGGGAGTTATTGTCACTCTCGTACACGTCGTCATTCTTCGCAGCGGCCGGAGACGTTGCCTCGGTCTCAAAGTGTTTCCTCCTGTGGAGCCTGAGGCTCTGCGAGCGGCTGAAGCCCCGCCCACAGACGTCGCAGCCATACGGTCTCTCCCCGGTGTGCAGCCTCACGTGGTTTTTGAGGCTGGAAGCGCGCGTGAAGCTCTTGTCACACTCGGGACAGTCGAACTTCTCCCCCAGGTGGATTTTTTCGTGTTCCCTCAGTCGGCCGGACTGGTTGAAGCTGCGGTCGCACACGGAGCAGTGGTATGGCTTCTCACCCGTGTGGGTGAGCCGGTGTCGGTTCATGGCGCCTGAGTGGGCGAAGCTCTTGCCGCAGTCCGGACAGGAATATGGCTTCTCTCCCGTGTGGACTTTAAAGTGACCTTTTAGCTGACCCTTCTGTGTGAACTGTTTCCCGCAGAGGGAGCACTGGTAGGGTTTCTCGCCCGAGTGAATGCGCATGTGGATCTGCAGCGCCGACATCTTGTGGCAGTCTCTCCCACAGAGCCCACAGCAGTAGGAACTCTTGGAGTTGCTTCGACTTTGCTTCTCCTCAGGCGACGTTGGAAGACCCCGTTTATCAACGTCTTCGTCAGCATCCGGGTTTTCTGTAGACAATTTGGACGAAAAGACTTTAAAACCGAAATGTAGAAGGAGCGCAAACAGAGTTTGTACACTTTACTTACAGTAAACTCCAGGTATTTTTAAGGTAAGTTTTCATTCTCTTCCAGCACCACACTTCAGAGACAAAAACAATACAAATGAACCAAAAAAAAAAAAAAAAATAAAACTGTTTCAATTCACTATTTATCACAGTAATTTATTACTGAATTTTGCTACTGTCAAAAAACACAATTTCCCAATTGTGGTATTTCCAATAAATAAGAAACGCAACTGAAATCACACGTGAAAAAGTTTGTTCACGTGAGAAGTTGTTAGAAAACACACAGTGCCATCCTCCTCCTATCACGTCTTGTCTTCTTCGTGTTTTCCTCTAGTAGTGGTATTCTGTTTTTGATCACGTGGGACGCGAAAAAGTGTTAACGTTGCAGTTTTGTGAAATACACTAATTGCTATACGGCCGAAAAATCACCTCCTCCAGTGCAAAAACAGTTTACCAATTAATGTGAATTTTTTTATTGCCATGTTTCTGACAAGCAAATTTATTTTTCAAAAATCAAATTAGAGCAATTATGTGACCAATGGAAACACAGGTATAATAAACTGGTAACATTTTAAATTATGAAATGTCTCTCACACACCCAACAGGTACAAGAGCAAAATTTTAATTTAACAGGAAGTTCGTACAGAAAGCTTGTATTCTGTACGTTGTCTTGGGTCATATTAGCACATAGCCATGTCTTTACCCTGCATAGTGCATTAAAACTCCCTGCAGCTTCACATGAAGGCACTGGTACCAACACAAGTCTGAGGAGGGTTGCAACTAGGTCACATAAAAACCTCTACTGCCTCACACATTGGGCTACAGAGGTGTTTGGGGAACTGTTCAGGAAAGGACCTTGCCTTGTGTTTTGCTCAGGATAAGGTGTGGGCTAATCATCTATGCCTTTTGTCATGAGTGCACTCTCCAATTTTAGCTAAGTCTTGATGCTGTCCTGTTCAAAATGCTCCTCAAACTGAACCTTTAGCATCCAAAACTTTAAACACCTCTATCCACTGCTTTGCCAAAAAGGCATCTTTAATCTTTTTTTTTTCTCAATGGAGTCATAGGAATCAAGAAAGTCAACCAATATTGCTGCTTTCTCATAAGAGTTTTCAGGTTTGTGTTTGTGGACTTGCTAATGGAAAGCACGTCCACAAACTTAGTTTCCGAGCTCTTTCCCACTCTCCCTGGTTCTTAACGGTCTGTCTCCTAGAATAAAGGTTATTTTTCATAACGCACAACAACCCAAACATCGTTCAACCCAACAGCAGGTACTGTCATTGCTAAAGTACATGTTTAAGTGAAGTTCATCCAACTTTCACAAAACCAAAAAAACATGACGATAGACAATGAAGCCACTTCCTAAAAGTTGTTTCATCAAACGCTATTCATGCCTGAACTAGCATCTCAATGCTAAACCTGTTGTAGAAACACAGAGCCTCCCAACATTACAGTCAGCCCACATTTCTAAAGAAGGATTTTGTAAAAGAAGTTCCATGAATGATTACGGAGTCCTGAAACACTGGAAAGCTGATTGGCTAGAATTGCACTAAGTACCAATCTGATGGTGGAAGAACTTATGAGAGATTAAACATTAATTTCAGGGGTTTTAATTGAAAATCTTACTTACTTTAGTCTTAGACTGAATTCCAATTGATTCATCGCATTTTAGATTACTGTCCTTAGAGAGAAAGTTGGACTTGACTTGGCAGACCCCAGAGACAAACTGGAGATCAGCCTGATTTGTGCATCTCTAGCTTTATTTGTGGGACAAAACGGTGTCTCCTTACCGTTTACTGACCCCTCCTCTTCATCTTTTACTGTAATCCTAATCTCATTGTTGCTTTGCTGATGCAGCTCTTCATTTTCTTCCGGAGTCTCACAATTCTCCCCATCTGATGCGTGGTCTGGAGTTTCCTCTATCAATGTAAGGACACCACCCGTATGAACATTACATAATACCGCTAAAGTTAAATTTACATTTAAAGGGGCAGTAGTAGGTATTTTTCAGGTGCATAATGCCACTTTACAGCACAACCAAGCAACAATGTTACCTTCAGTTGTAATAAGAATGCTGCATGGATAGAAATTTGACGTTGTAATTTAACGTCTTGAAACTGGGGCTTGGTTCCAATAAAAAAAACTCCTGCTCTTTCTGAAACTCCACCTCCAGGAAGTCATCTCAACGTTGCTCCTCTATTAACCCCTTAAGAACATTTTTACCAGCTTTGCATTGAGAAGTAGTTTGTTCAATGAGCTCAGCAGATGCTCAGTTCCACCAGGTGTTTGCTAATTGCTGCTGGCTAGTCTGAAGGAGCTGAGTGGGGGAGTGGCACGAGATGGCTGCTCTGTGAGGCAGAAGCTGAGAAGTTTGGAAACTGCCGCTCAGAGGAAGAGCTTGGTCCTTCAAGGCGGCTTTAGGTCCACCAGGCGTTTGGCACAGCTTACCAGTCGCCATGGGAGATTAAAGGATTTCTCAAACATGCATGAAAGAATCAAAGCAACACTCCATGTATATTTTTGATGAAGTAATAACATTATAACATGATGGAAAGCTAAAAAAAGTGCATTTTACATAATACTGACGCTTTAATTCAGCAAATAATGAGGAGGATATCGTGAATATTTTGAAGTACCGTATAAAGGTTTCTCCTCTTCTTCCTGTTTCACTATAACTTTCACATGGGGAGTGGAAACGTGGTTCTCTGAAGGGTTTTCCATTGTTCTCTGGATAACTTCTGGCTGAGGCAATGTGACACAGTTAGGACGCTCAGCAGCACTTGGGGATGTCTCGCTTTCAGGTACCTTAAAACACAGTTTCATAAAAAAATAAATAACTGAGTAAACTAAAGAAACAAGTTTCAAAATGTTGTGTCCTGTTACTACCTCACACATGATGGAGTTACCCTGACCCTCCAGGTACGATTCATCTGCCGATGTTCGACTCACTCCCAAGACGACATCAGGGACGGACTCGCTCTTGGTCAACATACACGACCGCCGGTGGTTTCTCAGAGTTCCCGCTAACGAGAAGTGCCGTCCGCAGTCAACGCAGGTGTACGGTTTCTCTCCTGTGTGGATCCTGGTGTGCCTCCGAAGTTCCCCAGGAGCGACAAACGACTTGTCGCACTGAGAGCAGCTATATGGCTTCTCTCCCGTGTGAGTCCTCATGTGCGTGGTGAGCGTCCACTGCTGTGCGAAGGTCTTGCCGCAGTCGGAGCAGTGGTAGGGGGTGATGCCGGTGTGGAGGCGCTCGTGCCTCACCAGTGTTCCAGACAAGGCGAACCGTTTGTCACAGAATGAGCACTGGAAGGGCCTTTCTCCAGTGTGAGTTCGCTGGTGGTCCCTCAGCTCGGCCGCCGAATTGCAGCTCTTCTCACAGTCCGAGCATGGAAACTTCTTCCTCGTGAAGCCCGCGACTACCTCGCAGTGCATCGCCTCCAGGTGCGTCTTTAAGTGCCAGTGCCGAGAAAAGCTCTTCAGGCAGATGGAGCAGTGGTAGGGCCTCTCGCCTGTGTGAGTCCTCCGATGGAGCCGCAGCTCCCCCTGACTGGCAAACCTCTTGGCGCAGAAAGTGCACGGGAACGGCTTTTCGCCTGTGTGGACCCTTTCGTGGATCATGAGGAGCCCTTTCTCTGGAAATCTCTTTTCGCACATGGAGCAGGGGAAGGGTCTCTCTCCCGAGTGAGTGCGCAGATGTCGCTGAAGCTTAGAGGCGTAAGGAAAGTCTTTCCCACAAACCGAGCAGCTGTGGAGGGATGCTAGCTTTTCACTCTCACTCTGAATCAATTTCTTGGAGGGAGTCTCTGCAGGTACAATGCCTGAGATGGGACTTACTCCTGAGTGAACACAAGTTAAGGAATAGCACAATATTCAGTGACATTCAGTGGATCCCAGAGTGTTTCTTTGCATCAACTATTCTACATATTTTTTATGACATACAAATGAGAAAATTTTATATTTTTACATTTTTAATTGTGAGTGCACAGATACATCAGTCTAAATTTTGGGAGAGCGGCGATAGGCGAACACTAGGCTGTGAAACCGATCTTGTCAAACTCTTGTCTTATGCTAAAAATCAGCTACTGTTCCCCTTAGTACTGTGGTGAGAGAAGCTGGCCCACCACCTTCTTCAAATCAGACAAAATTGGTGTGATACGTTTTTGCAGCAAAAATTTTCATTTGTGCTGCTATCATTTTAAAGATATAAAGAAGTTTCTAGAGGTCATCAAAGGTCAACCAGCCCTCCCCCACCAACTTCCCTCAGGTCTGACAGACACACCCACTCACCAGATCATGTCTGCACCTGCACGATTAACAATAGTCACCCCACTATCGCCGACTTAGCAACTTTGTTGCTGTACTTCCTCAGCTTTCAGTGAAAAAAAAAAAATCGGTATTGGTCAAATTTGTAATTGGTAGGTCAGGTTTTTTTTAAGTGTACCTATCGGGCAGAAAACTACAATCAATGTGCCTCCATTTAAAAAGAAAAAAAGTTGAGTTATGTTTTGTTAATAGCCAGTTTTATCTGTTCTATCAAAGTTGCATGCTGATTTCTACTATTCAGGGTTTTTTAAACTAAAAAAAAAAAAAAAAAAAAAAAAAACCCACAAATATTAATCTTTCTACAGCCAACTTAACTTTAAGATCCTTATTTACTTACTGACTTCGGAGAACTCCACTTCTTCTCCGTCTGAGTTGATTAGACCACCTACTTCTTGCTCGTCTTCGTCGACAAGGACCACCGCTGGTCCAAAGTGGTCAGAGTTCTCTGAACCCATCTCTCAAATATATGATCTAACAAAAGAGAGATCCATATTTGACTGTAACAATATGGGCAAACAGCTCATATTGCAGCTGTGAAGGTGAAGAATAAAAGGGTAATATTTTTGTGTCAATCGTCTCCAAGTACAACAAGGTATAAGTTTCAAAGTCAGGTGCCAGTAAAATGAAATTTTCAAGACGAAGATTCAACTGTTTACTGCCTCATCAAATACAATCACTGATTTTTGTGCTTGTGAATCAGTAAAGGCTGGGTTATGTAAAGATATCCTCAGTTCCTCAGGTGTTTTTTATCATTTCAGTTTGGACAAGAATATAGGGTGATGATGATGTGAGGATTTTACTTATTAGCGCTTCATCAAAACAACAGAAATTAAATGGTTTTCCACATTTTTCAACAATGGCTTACTGGTGCAGAATTATGAGATAAATTAGTAATTGTTTTTTTTGTGTGTGTGTCTGATTGGGACCGGTCAATACCAAACCACAAATATCGGTAATCTGTCCAACATGAAGTGTGTCAACAGGATGGGTACAAGCTGCACACTTCCAAAAATCTAACTTTTATCAAAATAAAATCGAGCTAAAAGAAGAAAAACATTGAAAGAGAACTGATAAATCTAAAAAATGTAGGATGAGCCATGAAGAAAACCACTAAAAGACTGCAAAAGATTTGAAACTGCAGAAACACAAGTGGATTTAGTTCGGGGGTCTGAGACCTGCCGATCTGCAGTCGGACGGTGTAAGTTCATCTTTTAACCCCAGGGTTGCTGGTTTGAACCCGTGTCCATCTGTCTCAGTTATTGGGCAAGACAGGTCGTCTACTTTTCCAGTTCGTGGTCAGACATGCATTTCGACATTTAAAACAATAAAGAACAAGTTAATGTCTTTAAAAATAATACCAAATGCAGGTTTTAGCAGTTTTTCAATAAGTAATTCAATTAAATGTTAGCAAAAGAATGACATTTAAAGTACAGCAGATATTTTAAGATTTTTTTTTGTCAATAGGTTGGAAACTATATGCTTTCCATGTGTTATTTTACCACAAATGTTAACATCACATAGAGAAAATTTATGTATCCTTTTTTGTAAATGTTTTCTTTTTTTTGAAAAATAGAAGTGAAATGTTTTTTTTTTAAAATAAATGATACATTTCCTGTAATCTGGTATTTTTCAAAAAGTATAGTTAAAGTATAAATTTTTTTCAAAAAGTCAGGTTACATTTGCGCCTCTAAACGAGTTTAGGGCAAAAATGTTTCATTGGATTATGAAGGTTGCAGGCCAGTGGTTTTGTGAAATCACAAAATGCACCGGCAATCAATGTCAGGAAAGGGAAATTGACCTGCGACAGACTGGCGACCTGTCCAGGGTGACCCCGCCTCTCGCCCGGAACGCAGCTGGAGATAGGCACCAGCAACTCCCGACCCCGTTAGGGAGAAGGGTGACGGAAAATGGATGGATGGATGGAAAGGGAAATTGACGTTTTCCAACTAAACTGACTGAGTTCGGGTTATTATCAAGAAGAACGGACAAAAGTTTTAAAGCTTGTAGAAACACACCTCAAAATAAGCATCACTGCAATTGCGGTGGAGGGCAGTTTGACAAATCACAGACTTGGGGGCATGGAGGTTAAATTAAAAGGCAAGCCACACTTTTCAGATATCTCTCTGTGAAATAAATGAATGAATAAAAAAAAACAATGTGTCATTTCCCTTTCAACTTCACAAATCCTACTGAAACATATTGAGGTTTGTGACTGTAAAGGTACAAAAGGTAAACAAGTTAAAGGGTGTCGGTGGTCCGGTGTTGTTGTCTCCACCCTGGAGGACATCCGTGTCCTGCTCAAGGACAGCCAGGCGGAGGATGGAAGAGTGACTCGAAACGACACGCGCTTCCTTCCTCGCGCCACAAATCTGACGGGAAGATGTCACCTGGATTTTCTGGGGCTTTGATCGTTCAACGTAAAGACAACAAGCTAGCACGGTAGCATTAGCTCCAGGCTGCTAATTCTGCATATCTGCTGTTTTTTCAATACATTAATTGACCTGTTAGAGTACAGAACTCTGTAATAAACCTGGAGGGGGGATAAATACACCACCCCCAGCAGACGCAGTGAGCTGAGCAGACCGCAACTGGCCTGTAAATAAGTTGTTTTAATCGTGACAGCGGCGGTGACCGCCGAGCTGGTCAGCGACCACCTCCTCCTGCTCTGGGGGGGAAACCGCTGATAGCCAGCTATAGGAGACATGGGCGGCGTTTCACGGCATCATTTATCTTAACAAGTAGCTGAGAATGACCTACATTTTGACAATAAAAAATTAGGTGACATTAATCATCAGAGCCCGCTAGAAATTCACCAGATTTCTTCTGGACCCCCCGCCCCTCTCCTCTCTCTCTCTCGCTGTCTCTCAGCTGTGGATAACACTCGCTAACTCGACTAGCTAACGACAGACAATGGACATGTTGACCAACCTCTGCATAGATTGTTCCCTCGGGTAAAAGGAGTCGCTTCGGAATAGTTTATTGCGACGCAGCGGCAGTAAACGAGTGGAGGTGTCAGCTCGGCGCTCCGGCTGCTGAAACGGCGCGTCAAATGATTGTAAACAAACAAATGAGTCACGTTAGAAAAACGACTGATGACAACACTTTCGGCTTGACTTGGCGTTGCGGACCCTCGGAACTTCCGGTTGTCACAATAAAAGCACAACAAGGTGTTGATTCCTGAAGCTGGTGGAAGGCAAATGTGGGCAAGTAAATGGAGCAAACTGAAAGACTGCTTCATGATGTTTGCACTACAAGTCCTTCTAACTTCAACTCTAAAACGTTTATTTCTCCTCAAATCTATCAAGATCTATCAGTTATTTTAATAACTGCTATACTAACTGCATACCACACAGACAGAAATAAGAAAAATACATTTTAATGCAATCTTTTTTATGTGTGCTGATGTTTCTCTTTGATGATGGGCTTCAAAATTGAGGTTGGAAAGGTCTATATAGAAGAATGACTTTATATCTTAATCTGCCAGAGGTACGAATAATACCAAGTCTTAACTATTACTAAAATAAATATGACATCTATAAATACTGTATTCATGATTTTTTAAAGTCTAAAAATAAGAATGGTAAATGGCCTGTACTTGTAGAGCACTTTATCTAGTCCAGAGGACTCCAAAGCGCTTTACACTACATTCAGTTATTCACCCATTCATCCACTGCAAACCTCATTGCAGGACCTTCTGCCCTGGGCAGTCTGACCGAAGCGACCTCTGTGACCTTTTAAAACACAGCAGAAACCCTTCCATATCTAAAAAAAACTGCTTCATGCATTAGTTTAAAATTTCTAAAACAGGACTAAAGCCTTAAACAGGCAATATTTCTATCCATCTTTTATAAACACTGTATTACTGAATATGAAGAAAACAAAATCACAGATGTGTTTCTAACAAAAGTTTGTATTTCAACGAGGAGTTTGAAATAACATCGATGTAGTGCATTTTTTTTAAAAAAAAAAACATGTACTGTATTGTTATTTGGCATGCAGTTTACAAAAGGCACTAAAATAGAACAGAAGAGTGACCAGCAAAGAGGAAGCATTCAGACAGAACTTACACACAACATAGAAAACACAGTGAGCCTCCAAACTGTTCCCCAGCTCAGAAACTACCTCCAAAGGAACGGAAGATAGAAGAGTAAAGAGCAGTTTACTGTGACACTGCTAATAGGAATGCGTGAACAGAAGTATTGTCAGATTTCCAGCTTGTTCTGCTGTTTGGGTCTGCCAAGCTGCCTGGTTGGTCCCATTCGCCTGCCGCCGTGCGTCCGCTGGTGCTGCCGAAGTCCCTGGCGGTAAGTGAAACTTTTCTCACACTCCCCGCACTTGTAGGGTCTTTCCCCAGTGTGGAGCCTGTGGTGGACCTTCAGCTCCCCAGCTCGGGAGTAGCCTTTCCCGCAGATGCTGCAGACGAACGGCCTGTCTTTGATGTGGGTCTGGTAGTGTGCTTTCAGGTAGGAGTTAATCTGAAACGTTTTCCCGCAGATGGAGCAGGTAAACGGTCTCTCCTGGGAGTGCTGCATCTCGTGGAGCTTAAGGGAAGATGCCGTGTGGAAACCCCGGCCGCAGAGCGAGCAGAGGAAGGGCCGCTCGCCCGTGTGGATGCGCTGGTGAATCTGGATGTAGCTCTCGTTGATGAACATCTTGCCGCAGTCCGGGCACGAGTAGCGCTTCTCCTTGACGTGGCTCTTCATGTGCGTCTCCAGTTGGTCTTTGTCGTCGAACTGAATGCAGCAGCGGCGGCAGAAGAGGAAGCGTGAGGCACCGCGCTCTGCCGTCTCCGACTCGGCCGCGACCTCGCTGTGCGACGTGACGTGGTGTGCCTGCAAAGCCGACTGGCTTTCGCAGTCCTTCCCGCATTCCAGGCAGTGGAGGGACGAACGGATCTTTGATTCTCCTGGCAGGGACTTCAGATATTCTGAGAGTTCGGACGCGGAGGGATTCACCTCGTCCTCGGAGTCCACAGCGTCTTTTCGACCTTGGGAAGGAAAAAGCAAACAAACCCATTTCATCCTTCGTTCATCAGAAAGTTTTAAGCAAAGTCTCATAAAATACTGTCACAACATGACGACAGTTTTAACAGGTATGTAAATAATAAATAATTTTTTTTTCATTAACGTTACATACTGCACTTTTAACACCTAACGATCAAAATCACAGATATAAACTTTAGGTGAACGTGACTGCAGAAATAAACTTTCTGACGACCTTCCAATGGATTGATATGCGCCTGTAAAGAACTGTCAAATCTCTCACCAAGGTGGACTTTGTAGTGTGTTTTCAGATTCCCCTTCTGGTTGAAGCCCCGCCCACAGATGGAGCAGCAGTATGGTTTTTCCCCCGTGTGGATCAGCTCGTGCCGCTCCAGTTTGTACGCGTGGAGAAACTGTTTGCTGCAAACTGAACATCGGTACTCGATTTTCTCCCTGGGCTGTTTCAGGAGCTCCGGGGGGATTTCTATGGGCACACGCGACGCCTTCCTCTGAGGACGCCTCTTCCCTGTAAGGGAGGAAGGAATGACAGTGAAGTAAAGTTGGTAAAAAACAAAGAGATGCCAACCAGACCTGCTCCAGCGAGTGCTTATTGTGCCATTTCGCCTCAGTTTGCTTTCCAAACCCGAAAAACCAGCTGCTTCATTCCCTGAAGTCAGAATTCCAGCTGTCCTTACATGAAGTCGTTTCAGATTTAACTCGACTAATTCATAAAACAGAGACAGTTCCAGGAGTTACCGGTTCACCTGCTGTTCCCACAGTTTGTTTTACAATAAACCGGTGACTCACACACCATCTGTTTCAGTGAGCATGTCCTTGCATTACTGTTTAAAATAGATAGAAATACCATCTTATTCAGTAACCTAGAACATTACTGAAACCTTAATTTGACTCAGGAACTCAGTTTACTCAGTGAAACAAATATGAATTGATTACACATAAACTGATGTTTTCAAGCCTTTATTTCTATTAATTAAGATACATTTAATTAAAATAAAAGATAAAAGATTTTAAAAAATGATGAAAAAAAAAAAAACTGGACACACTTTCTTTTCCCCTCAGCAAACCAATCAGAACACATTGCCAGCATGAATATATTTACTTCTCTTACCAGTAGAAACATTTTCATTTTCTCCTTCAGCAGAGAGTTTGCCATCTTTTTTCTGTAAGTGTTGCTTTGCTGTAACAAGAAAAGAGACCCTGCTGTACAGAAATCATGAACAACACAAGAATAAACCATTATACAACTTCTGTTTATGAGACAATTAACAAAACTGGGAAGGGTTTTAATTCCTCTGCAGATTAACGGATAAAAGAGGTCTGGTTGATGAATCAGACACCCGGGACTCCTCTGATTAATAGAATTTCAATGGTTCTTCTAAAGCCCCCACATTACAATACATTAAAAGCAACTACAAAAAAAAAAAAGAAAAAAACAAAAAAAACAAAAAACGTACTCTGTCACAAATCAAGATGAAACTTTTTCTGGACTCACCAGTCACACAGAGGGTAGTGTCAGAGTTTATTTCTTGTGGTTCGGTATAGGTGCAGATATTTCTCCTTCTTCGGCTACGTCTTGATACTTTAAAATAAAATACAGAGACTGTAACAAAAACAGCAGCATGCAATAATGATATTTTGAATTAGACTTGCCCATAAAGTGTTAGGGAGAAGCTTATGCAATTCTCATGCTGCTATTTTTAATAGGTTTGCTTTTTTAAATGTTGTTTTGTCCTTCTAAATTAATGTTCTCTCTCTAATTAAGGAACGCCAAATATCAGTATGCAAATACTTAGTTTAGCTCGAACCATGTGTGAATTAGAGAAAATCTGGATTCAACCCTAGGAATTAAGCTATTTGAAGGAATTCATAAATTTGTTTAAAAGTAACGACTAAAAATAAAAAAGGAAACAGTTCCGAATCATTTTTAAAAGTCCCAAAGAATTCTAAAAGCGTATGTTTATGGTAAGAACCATCATAAAGACTCACCTCCTTCATGTATCTCTGAGTCTCCCTCACTCAGCAGTGGAGGCTGAGAAACCTGTCTTCGGACTCTTCTCCTCGCTGTAACTAAAGCAGACAAAAATCACCCATTTTTACACTGCATGCCGATTTAAATAAAACAATATCTCAGCATCCATTTGCACTTGTTCCACTTACTTTCCTGTTTCCAATCACCTACCGGAGTTTAAAAGAACAGGCTCTTCTTTGTCTGGATTTGCCAGAGGTCGCCCTCTGACCTTTTTCGCCCGTCTCCGTCGCGTTCTTGCTACAAAATTAAGAAGAGAACAACCTCAAAGCCAAATCAAGTCTTCTTTCGGCACGTTTATGCATTTTTGTCTAATGTCGTGTTTACCAGGATGTGAAGTTGAGATCTTCGTCGTCCTCACGACTCCCTCTTCCTGTTCCACTTCCTCGATTTCTTCCTCGTCTCCAACAACTGCCGTGACGAGAGTTGGACTGCTGCAGTCCCTCGAGTTTTGAAAATCCACCAGGATGACTTCCTGTTTGGCACAATTATTAAAAAAAAACAAAAAAAAACATCACAGTGTTATCAGAGCACAAAAGGGGATTTTATATTTGTATGAACATGGTATTAAATTATGACAGTGGAAGACAGGTGGCAGTTTAAACCAAATATCTACATCCTAAGTTATAAAAAACATGTTTTTCCTCACTCTCTGACATTAAAGGAAAATACATAATACTGCCTCTTTAAATCAGACTAGATGTTTCTTACTTTAGGTTGTTTAGTTTTATGAAAAGCCAAAACAGTTGGTGAAACGATTTTTTTCATTAACTTAACATTCTGTCTGTCTGTCCAGGCAGCCTGGGACGTCCTGGTGTTAAATGTTACGTCTTTCAAAAAAAGGACAACAAAAAGTCACCTTCTCAGACGGGGAAACCTCTGCGCAATCAGACTCTTGGTCAGAAACGTTTCCTGCAAAGATGGATAAAGAAGAGACATAGAAGGGATTTAGAGGAAAACTAAAATATTTGCGAGATCAGCCCTGGGTCCTGGCCTTTTGTTTTGGAATAAAAGGGATCGCTTTGGCAAACAGACCCAGCGCTCAGCGCGGAAGTTAGTTGATGAAACTAACTAACTGGTGTTAAATATTACGTCTTTTAGAAGAAACTTAAAACTAAAGTGAAACTAACTAATTCCATAAACAATAACCACTATGGAGTTCAGACGATGCTCAGCTCATCACTTCCCTATTGCACTGAGCTGAAACCATCATACTATTCTGAGTTATAGAATAGTATATTTCCTCAACTGCATCAACATTTTCCATGAAAGAAGGAACTCAAATCAAAAGATAAAAGATCGATTGATTGATCTATCTACATATATTTTTATTGCAATTCAATATGAATTGCTGGTACAAATCCAGCTGCTCTGTGACGGCCACAGACGTCGGTCCAGAGAATATTGGGGCTACTTTGAAAATGTTTCAGAAAATTCACATACGTAGCAAACTGGGCGCGACGTATGTAGCGAACTTGTAAATCAACTTACTTCCATCCCATGTCACCTCCTCTCCATCCGAGTTGATCAAACCTCCGATTCCTTCCGTCGGCTCCTGCTCCTCCTCCTTCGGTCCGGTCTGAAGCCTGACTGTTAAGTGGAGCGTTCGGCCGTCCAGGTTTGCAGAGGCCATCTTTGGGTCCGAGGAATACTGAGCAGAGAGCACACATTGCATCAAGAAGGGAAGCCAACATGTCATCTTTAGACTATTACGAAACTTTGTGCAATTCATCAACTTCTGCAGAAAATTATTTTCAGATTTGTATGTCATGTTTTATTTTACTCTGAAATTATTTCAACGCTCTTCTTTGTAATCTTGACTTTTACATTTGGTTCCTGGAACTAATACTAAAATTTTCAGTTAGAAAATAGTTAATAATTTGCAAAATATTGACTAGAAAACTCCCAAGCAATCAATCACTTGGGAGTTTTATATAAAATAAAATTGTCATTAATACAGATAGTTTTTACAGTTTGATAAAATAATACTTCAATTTGTCCTGATTAGACACTGAAAGCAAAAATAAAACTCCCTTGTGAGGCTGGAAACAATCCAAAATCAGGTTTGGTGTTACTTGAAGTTATAAAGAACGGTTGCAGGCCTGGACTTCTCTAGTGAACCACGGCACACAGCCAAACACTGGAAATAGAGATGAAATTTTATATGAAGTCACAACTTTGTCAAATAATATTTTGCTCTGCTTGTATCAAACTAAATGCATCTCAGTGCAGCTTAAAAATAAAAAATGAAAAACATTCCAGCTCTCAACGAGGATTGATTTCAACCTGCAACCAGGTTGCTCTCCGTCATTTGGCTCAGGCTCATTCGGCTGGTCTGAATGTTCACTCTGACGCGCCTTTACTCCGTATGGAGCACTACTCTCCTTCCAGAGTGCCATAAGGCAAGGAAAGCCAGCGCCTGGAGGGTTTCTGTTCTTCTCTTCCTCTGAACCGAGACTCTCATCTGAATTTCATAAATGGCATCAGAAGAAGAAAGAGAACCAGTCAGCAACCACGAGTTCAGAGGAAAGACTTTCGCTTAGCCAATCAAAAGGAAGATGCTAAGACGTCGACAGCTAATGCCCTCTCCGTAGGACCCCGCTTAGATAAGAATATATACATTTCTGGTTTTCCCCCTCAACAGTTTTCACTCACAGTCCAGCTGTCTTCTTCCTCTTTGATGATGACTTGGATCTCTGGCGTGCAGCCGGGGCTTCCTGCCGCTTTTCTCTCCTGCTGCTGCCCAGCCGTCTGCCCACAACGGTTTTCGTTCAGACCAACCGACACTGGATCTTGAAGTTCAGGGTCCTAATTGAACCAGGAAAAACAATGGTTGAAAAGAAAAGCAAAAATAAACATTTTTCAATCAACACCTTCTGGTGGACAGAAAGGAGTAACACTGCTATTGGTAATATTGCTATTAAAACCTCAAATACTTAAGAACTTAATTGTTCTGGATTTGCACTAAAACATGAACAGCTTTCACAAAAAAATAAATAAATAAAAAAATCACCACAAACAGCATAATTTCATATTTAGACATTGCCTTTAAACATTTTTGTGATTTTTCTTCTATGAAAAAAAACAACCTTACAAATGTCAGGGGTTACAATAAATATCAGTTCACTGAGTTGCAATATTTCTCAGAATTGACACACTAACAATTTAATTTTAACCTGTTTTTTTTGTTTTTTGTTTTTTTTTTTGCTTTATTTAAACCAATGACAAGTACAAAACAAACAAACAAGCGAAGGATACAGAAGAACACAGCATTTACATGAACAACCAGGTGAGTTAATTGGATAAAGACATGCAAAGATTTACTTATAGAATTTGTGCTGAGGTAGTTTGTCATTGATTTAACATATAGTTCCGTATTTTTGACAAAATAAAGAAAACATGACATTTCATCAATACATAAACGAGTATAAAATTTTGATTTAAAAAAAAAATATTGTCAGAATAATTATGTTTTGTTATCATTCTTACATTAGCAGTTTTACTAGTTTGTTTTTCATTCATGGGTTTAGTATTCACACCCCAGAGAGGAGGAATTTGTTAAACCTTGAAGCTGCAGCTGCTTCTTATCTTGGGATACTCCTTGAACAGCCTGTGTGTAGAATGTTAGTTTCTGTAGTCTCTTTCTTTGTCTGCTCAGAATAGCCCTCCCTCCACATTCCAGTCCCGCTATGTTTTGTAATAGCAGACCAGCTCTGATGCAGAAAATCAGAACGCATGGTAAACACCTTGAAGAAGTGGTTTGCACTGTCTTCTCCTTTTGCAAAAGACTTGATCGAAAACCAAAACGAATGATTCAATTCAATTTGTCAAAGAAAAAAGAAACAAAACTCACAGCCCAAAAATATAGAAGCCACACAAGAGAACAGAACGCAACAAGAAAACATTTAAGAAAATACCAGTCAAATATTATGTTTATAATTTCAAAAAAAAAAAAAAATTGCATCCTTTCTGAGGAATTTAGCAAAACTAAATATTTTTGCATTAAAAAAAAAAGAAATCCCTCAAAATATTATGAACAACCTGTGAAGCTCCTTCCAGAACCTGCTGTGTGAAAGAGCAGTACCAACAAAATTAATAATAATAAAGATGTTACAGTTTCACACAAAAACTGGGATTAATACTCTCTTGAATTTCTCCAGTATACTTTATGAAGAATGTAAAACTCCACTTCCTGGTTGTTCCACCTGTGTTTAACTGAGTATGACGTCACGACCTTCCCTGCCAAAGTTTGAGTCTCATAAGTCTGAACTTCAGGCGTCTCCTTAGTTTGGGGTGAAGTGATGAAGGAAATGAGGTCAAATGACTCTTGTTCTTATAATATGACCTAAAGCGTTATCTCGCAATGGCAAGCGAGTCACTCATAATGCTCATAATCCAGCTGCCATTTACAAAGTGACGAGGCTTCATCATTATGGGACTATATTGCTTCACGTGTTGCGTTTACATCGGATTCCGATTAAATTAGCGACGTTTTCCGCGGCCCCATTAGTTCGCCTGAAGCCCGGACTTCCTACATGACACTAATTACCGCTTTGAAGCAGCTTGCTGTTTCCTCTGCTGGATGAATGGAGGCAGGTTGACAGCAGAAGCAGCACATTTCTCCTCTGTCTGCGAGTGAACTAGCTAGTTAACTGGAACTGTTTGGCTAATTCCAAACGCTCGCGACGTTACCTCGAACATCCTGCGCCGCGGGAGCCAGACACGGAGGACGTCATGGGAAAACCCGCGATACCAGCGCGGCTCGGAGCCAGCGTGGAGCCGTGTGTCAGCCGCAGGCAGCAGCTGCCAGGTCCCACGAACTGGTCTGCGCCGCTTGCTTTTTTTTTTATTATTATTGACTGCTTTATTTATTAATTTATTTGAAGTCGGCCCTCCTCTTCAGCTCTCTCCTCTTCTTCGAGGCTTTAGGTATCTTTATCACTGCTTACTGCCTCCTGCTTTTAGTCTTCCGAGGTTTGTTTGAACGCATCATTTCAGCCCGATTTGCATCCTTCTGTCTGCCTCCTTTGAACTTCACCTAAAGGAGTAAATTTGGGTCCATGTAATGAAGTAAACGAGACGATTGATATTTGTTTGAAAAATATATTTTATGCGACTGTGACCTGGTTCTGAATCCATCAATGTGTCGCTCCTCTCTACTCATGTTACACTGTCCAGACCTGCTGTGGCTCCAGACCTGCTGTGGCTCCAGACCTGCTGTGGCTCCAGACCTGCTGTGGCTCCAGACCTGCTGTGGCTCCAGACCTGCTGTGGCTCTCACCCAGGGCATGAAGGACTTAGGACTGGGGGATGCCTGGCATTTTCATAATCCAACCAGTAAAGATTGTTCATTCTATTCCAACGTCCTCAACACTTATTCAAGAATTGACATGTTTTTGACCTCACGCCCACTTTTGTCCCAAATTAAAACTTGTTCTTATTTAGACCATAACCCCACATAAATTTAATTAGAATTTCATCAAGCGGTTTCCTCTTCTGCTAGATGGGAGTTTAGAGAATATCTTCTGGAGATGATATAACACGGATATACAAGGATAGCATGCTTTCATAATAAAGCTCTCATCCTAGAAGAAAACAGGCCTGCTGCTTCTCAAACAGAAGCCTATGAAATTAAATGACTCAATTCAATTTGTCCAAGAAAAAAACCCCTTGCAGCCCAGAATATAGAAGCCACACAAAGAGTTCAGCAAAGAAATCATAAATATGCAACAGGAAAACATTTTGATCTTCTGTATCAAACAAAGATGATCTATTAATATCACCTACAAATAAGGTCAGAGTGGAAATGTCATTTGGTTTAGGCTCATGTACCACTCTCTGTATCTAAAAGACTTCTGACCCTTAAAGACAGAAGCTGCTATATTCGGTCTGGAATTAGCGCCGCCTGTTCCTGGCGACCCAAATGAGACGAGGAGGCTGATAATTCTTCCTCCGGGCACAAAAGTGCATCAGCCTCCTAAACTTAGTCATGGAAACAGTGATTTGCAAAAATGTCACATTTTGTTACCGCTCCAATTTTTGTGTTTTATTATGGAAAATCCCTAAAAACAAAACCCATAAAGTGCATAACTGTGGAGAACATAGCATTAAGAGAAGCACATAAACTTACTCATACTTAGACTTATTTGAGGTTAGTAACTTTTGTATATAAAAATAAATGTTTAATTTTTTTAAAAACTGTTGCCATGTCATGACAGTATAATAGATTGTGTGAAAAGATCGAATTCTTTTTGCCCTCTGGAGAAATGTAGCGCTCTAGATCAAAAACAACCAATCAGAATCAGAGGGAGGGTCTTGGCACTAACAATCAATCTTGTGTAGATGCTGCTAAACAGCAGAGAGACATCTTAACATTCCAGGAAAACAGTTTTACCGTCCCCACTGTACTCATCCTGACAAAACACTGGCAAAGGTAAGAGACTTTTTCACACATGTGGATTATTTCTTTAAATATCAACCAGATGTTTTATTTCCAGTCTTCTGACAGATGAAGAGTGAGGACTGTTTTTAGTGATGCCTGATCAAAAATCAAACACAAACAGCACCGCAAGAAAACCGAGACGTTTAATCAGTAAAAACCGGTGCAATATTTCACATGTAAACAACTGCAGCATCTCATTCTGAATACCTGAATAATTACATAGAAATGTCTTAGTGAGTCAAAGATTTCTGTAAAAATAAATCAGTGTAGCAAAACCCATCATTACAACCACCCTTCAAATTAAATTATTCAAAAACAACAAACAATATTAGGTAGGATGAGACAAGGGATTTTTCTCCTCTGGTAACTACAGCATCGCTTCGCTTAAAATTTGTGGATTTGTACTAATCATTAAGAAAACACCCACTTGATTGTGTAAGAAACATGGAAGCATTGAACTAATGCAAAAAAAAAAAAGATGGAAAGTTTGTAGAAAAATATTTTTTTTTTATATTACTATCATATTTAGCTTGCAATTCCTCATGAAAAAGTTAAAAAGTTCACACTTCAACACAAACTGAAGTAAAAAATGGTTTTACATTTGACACCTGGACAGCAGGCGAGTTCACACAGAGGAGGCGGAAAACAAAAGGCCCTTCGTTTTTTTTTTATCTCACAGATCATTCCTCCATCAGCAAGTCTAAGCAAAAGTCCTCCATGACTGAACCACACAGCTCCTCCAATCCCTCTAATAAAAGTTAACAGTCTTTTATGACATGACTTTTATTGTGAAAGGAAGCAACTGGAATTCATCCCAGTTGGACTGGTTTTATCGGCGCCAACAAGCTGACCACGAGGATTCTTTCCGATGACAGCCAAACCTTTTGACGTCCATTTCCATACATGTAATTATTCCTGGGTACTAGTGTTTATATAAAAGACAGATAATCTGTTATTGCTGTGTGAAAAAAATTATGCACCGTTCCCCGTTCAAAAAACAACCAATCAGAGCCAGGTGTTAGCGCTGTCAATCCATCCTGTGTACATGCTGCAAAATAGCTGGGGAAAAACAATACACCCTTTATCTGTTGGGCTTACTATGTTCTGCTTAATGTGTAAATTATGTAATCTGAATTATAATTCGTCAGTGGCAACACTAACAAGCCCTTGCATTCACAACTGGCTCTGCTGTCGTCACGATCCTATACGAGCATGATTGACAGCACCAAGTCCCTCCTCCAAGCTCTGATTGGTTGTTCCTGATTGAGTGGTGTATTTTTACAGTTAGTATTGGGGACACCAAACTAGCTCAATTTTTTCAGATTTTCTGTCTCAAACTAAATTCATGACAAGGTGAAAGTTTTAACAAATGTGCAAACAAAACTTGTTTTAAAATAAAAGTTACCTACTACCGCTTTAAATTGTACAAGAATCAAAAATGACCGATTTGGCTGAAAACGATTTATCAGAAATGAACCGGTAAATTTCCATGAATGGCTGTATTCAAAGCACTTTGTAAGACTCGACCCACTCCTCGCATCATCTTTCCATCTTTTTCTCTTTTAAAGAATACAGGTTAATCTCAGTTAACAACAAACCCACAACCTTTTTTAAGTTTAGGTCAAACATGACACCCTGTTTGCAGAGGCATACGTTCCTCTTCCTTCTGCACTTTTTAAAAGTCTAATCACAGCTTTTATTCCCTCCACCTTCAGTCTGTCCTTCACATCCGCCCTGTCGTCAGGAAGCTCGGCGGCCGTCTTCCTGTCCCGCCTCCTCCCGGTCCGCCTTGGCCTGCTCGTCGGCCTCCGTCCTGTCCCTCAGCGCCCTCAGCAGGACTTTCAGCAGCACGTTCTCATTCAGCAGGGTCTCCGAGGCGTCCGCCAGCTCCTGCAGACGCTTCAGCGCCTCGGCCAGCCGCCGGCTCTTCTCCTGCATCTGCCTCTCCAGGCTCTGCTCGATGCTGCGGATGTCAAACTTCAGCTGACGGTTCTCGCGCCACAGCTGCGTCAGCTGCTGCGAGAGCCGCTGGCGGGCGTGGTGCAGGGTCTGGACTTCGTGCTGGAGGGCCAGGAACTCCGCGTGGAGGATGCCGCCAGAGCCGGATCCCGGTGCTGCAGCGGACGACCCGTCGGCCTGACGCAGAGAGTCGGAGTGCTGCAGGATGAAGCGGAGCAGGTTTGGCAAGGTGATGGGAAGGTCAGTGGGATATTTCACACTGAGGTGCTTCCTTAAAGAGAAACAGAAACATAGTTAACGACCACTCTGTGGGAGAATGTGGCAATCTTTTTAACCTTTTCGTTTTTTAACTAAACCTTGGTGGAGTTTCGTAAATAGGAGCTTTTAAAAGACGCCCAACTTGAAGATGTTAAATTAAAATTATATTTGATATATGCAGCAATTTTATACCAACTTAACTTAATATTGTTACTTGATTCTGCTGTAAAACGGCACTTTGTGTCTGGAAAACGCAACATACCATCCCTTTGATGATTAAAACACAGATTTACTACCAGAATCAAAAGGCCATAATAACTCTCCCGCTCCGACAGGGACATCCTGCATTCAGCAGAAATGAAATGTTGTTGTGCCAGTGATTCTGACCAGCTGTACAGACCCTCACCTGTGTCTGGGGAACAGCAGGATGGAAGGGACGTGATCCACCATGAACTCCCAGGGAAGGTCGTTACGAGCCACATTCACCCTGAACACAGAACAGGGAGCTTACAGTGTTTTCATTTCCACCATCCTCTGACAGCAGGACTGACAGGGAAATGTCAGAGGAAGGGCACCTGGCCACGGTGATGGTGTGGTTCCCCTGCAGCAGTCGGGCCAGCTGGATGAGGACGTGGTTGAGAACGGAGCAGAAGCCACACCACTGAGTGTAGTAGAACAGCAGCACATCCTGCAATGGCAAACCCACATTACATTCACCAAAAAAAAACAAAAAAAAACCCTGATCTTTGTTTTTTCTTTCTCAGTTCTGTTTTTCTTCGAGTTGCCATTTTGTAAATTTCTTGCTTTATTCTTCCACAATGATATTAAAAACAAACGTGACCGAAACTTTGGCAATATTTCGCTGACGCCAGAGGAAAAAAAAACCTCTCCCACAACTTCACAATCGCGTTGTTCCCCTCAAATAAGAAACGCAAATAAAATCACAGCTAAATGCGTTTAACGATTTATCGCTAACGACTTAACAATAAAAACATGCCGCACCACGAAGAATGACTCCAACTACTTCCTGTTGTCGTCTTCTTCGTGGTTTGCGTCAGTGGCAACATCGTCTTGATCAGGTGAAAACATGTTTCTACTGCAGTTTGCAAAATACACCAATTTTGATGCAGCCAAAAATAAATAAACAAAGAAAAGACACTGGATTCTAGAGCCAAATCATTTGATCAAAAATAAGTTTTCCAAAATTGACTTGTTCCCATCAAGCAAATTAATATTTTAAATGTAAAATTATGTAATTATATAGTCAATGAAATGCAGCTAATGATCCAACTTCTCTCCCTTGATCTTTTAATTAAGTTTAGAGCAAAAAAATAATATTCCACTGTGGGGATGGCTCAATTTCCATAAAAAAAAAAAAAAAAAAGATCCCAGGCAATCTGAATATTTATTTTTTAAACCTTTTGATGGTCCATGATGGAAGACACGAAGGAGGAAGTGGTCAACTCGGTGATGAGGCGGTACTGCTTCTGCTGCTGTTCCTCCGCAGGATCGGCTCCACCCTCCTTCCTGTCATCCTCTCCAACCAAATGTCTCTGCAGATGGCTGTGCGGTGAGCTGAAGTTCCTGATGAATGTCTCTTCGGTGTGACAAAAGAAGTACACATTGCGTCTTATTAAAAACACAAAAATAAGAAGACAACAAATCATTGTCTATTTTTCAGGAGTCATGGTGGCGAAAACTGAAAATGCTGCTCTGCAAGTGACTCAACAGGCTGTTGCTAGGTAACCAAAGAGTGAGTAGTAGCCTTGCTAAGCTAGCTGTGAGAGGTTGAGCAGCTAAAGTCTTTCCTTGGCCTACATCCCCCAGAATTGGATGTGTTATCTATTGATATTGATCACCTGTCTAATCACAATATTTATCGCTATTGATTTATTGCGCAGCCATGAAAAAGAATAACTGAGTTTCTTCAAGGCTCTTCTTTATCACTTTGCTTTTTTGTTTTCTAAACTCCACCTGACCACGTTTTCGAGAAGACATAAAACTACAGCTGACAGTCAGTCTTACCGAGAGACTCTGTCAGCGTGGCGTCTGGGTTGTGCTGAAGAACGTAATGAACCTCGTATTTCAGGTTGACGATGGTCACAAACGACCAGTCCCGGTCACCGTCGCCTTCTGTGGAAGCCCCTTTGTGAACAAAAGAGTTTTTTTGGCTCGACGCTCCGAGCCGCTCTGCCAGAGGCCAGTTGAGGCCAATGTCCAGTACGTAAAACCTGAGAGTCCTGTTAGTCCGACAATGCAGCCCCGTGATGCCGTCGTCCTCCTCCACCTCCTCCTGGACGGGAGCAGAGGATGGAGGGACGCCGGGAGGAGGAGGAAGTCCCGGCTCTTCTTTGGCTTGTGATTCATTAAGCTGAGGTTCTACTGTTTTGCAGCAGGCACTGAACTGAGTAAAGGGACTGTAGCTGCTCACGTAGTGGCTGCAGCCCTCTGAGGTCGCGTTTTTCATGGATATGGGAGAGGGTGGCGGGTGAAGGCAGCAGCGGTTCAGATAAGCCCTGAATCGGTCTCCTTCTCGCGAAGCGGAGGGGAACGAGCAGCGAGCCGAGGAGACGGGGAGGCTCGGCCCGGACAGCCTGAGGCAGACCTCGCACACACTGGTTCTGGACTCCAGAATGGGAACGGATCGGCAGCACAGCGAGGTGTACAAGGGGAGACGGTCGTCTGCGCTGGACTGGTCGCAGGAGTGATAACGTACAGCAATGTCTGCAAACTGAAATACAAAAAGAAGAAGAAGCTAATCATGAACTGAATCATTAACAGCCTGGCAGGCCACCAGGCTCTGCTTGCCCTTCCATCAGGCTAAGAGTTGTTTGTGTATTTTAGATGGAATTTTTTATACATCAGTAACAGCGACAGTAAGGATGGTTTAAGCTTGGTCCATAGTTGACGCACCGCTTACGCTGTCCCTGTACCTGCCCTCATATTATTTCCCAATTATGATGCCTGTTTGTGCACCTCCAAATTTTATCACTTAACGTTTGTAAACACAAAAAAACAGCAACAGTTAACTTCCCAAAAAAACCTCACTGTGAGGAATTCACCTAATACAGAAAATATTGAAACACAGCACCTATGTGAAAGACCTGATGCAAATCAGAGGCAGGAATTTATCGTATCGTTTATCACGATACGTTTCTTCAATTCCAAGTTACAGAGTTATTTTTCTCAGCTGTTTGTTCAATAAATGTGCATGAAAATGAGATTGAATGCAGTTACTGTATTCATTTTGGTGATATAACTCATGATTATTGATTGTGGTGTGTTTTTCAAGAGCGTATCGGTGTGGTGGTGCTATGAATGCTCTGCCACACCATCGCAAACATTTGGTTACCTAAGAAAGTAGTAATTTGTACACCAATTTAAAATTTTTACGATTCTGAAATTATCCATGTAATAGTTGGTATAACTAGCATTTTCAGAACATCTGAAGATCACAGTCACTTGATTAGGATATAAAATGTCACTGCCTGGCTGGAAAACACGTAATATGTCCCGGCCCTTTAATTAACGTCCCTAACTACTAGTTTCTACAAGGAGGGGATAACATTTCCTAACTGGAAGATAAGATCCATCTTTGAGAGAAAAAACAAACATCTTAAATTAACTGGAATATTGTTTAGAAACCAAGAACATATTTCTTTGAGAACCAGTCAAAACTGATACATGGTTCAGAATACACTAGACTGTCTCTCTCAAAGTTGTCTTTGGTTAAAACTTGAAACCAAAAAATCTAATCAGAAGGTAACCGACAGTGATCCCTGTGGCATACCACAAGTGATACAGAATGATCAATAGACTGAAATCATACAGGATTTTGTTTTTTAGTCATAGCAACCACTCATAGCTCTTCACACAAGGGTCACATTCACCCACACACAAGCATAAAGCTGGATTTAAACCAACAAAGTTTCAGACTTCTAGATGACCAATCATTGTATCTAGTCTGGGAAACATTTTCACTGCCAATTCTTACTGACTCCGTTTGGTGCATGAGTGTTCACCTGCTGTAGTGTGGCACTTGGCTCAGACTGCAGGGGGTCGTATGGCATAAACAGAAGCAGTGCAGGGCCTTTCGTCAACTCATCCTCCAGCAGGCGGGACTTCGTCCCCGGAGGCACCAGCCACTGGATGACCGTCTCATAGTGCTCAAACACCCACTTGCAGACCACCTCCGATGTGAAATTTAGCTTCTTTCTTGGAAAAATCTGGGTGGGAAAACACACCCATGGTGTGAACTGTGAACGCGATCAACATTCAGTGCTTGTGTGTGGAACAAGGTTGTGCTGGCAAAATGACGCTGCCTACCAAAGAAGAGTTGAATCTTCTGTGCAGGTAAACCGTTTCATCCTGTGTGAGTGAAACGGCCTCTGCCACGTGTTTGCTCGTCACAACTCCGAACCGCACAACGCCGTGGAAATCTGCACAGGGTAAAACTGCTAAAGCCACAGTACGCAACTTTTACAAAAAAAAAAAAAATATATATATATATATATATAGGCTATATACAGTTTTTTTTTTTTTTTTTTTTACATATTTGTTAAAATTATCACTATATAACATGAGAAAGGTGAGGAGAAAAAAAATGCTCCACTGCCTTTTCTCTACAGTCCTGCTGTCATCTGACCCAACACACAGCTAAATCAGAAACCAATCAGGAGGGTCTTAGCGCTGTCAATCATCCTCATGTACATGTGTAGAGGGGTGAAAAACTAGTTACCAGAAAATAAAGAAAATATGTAAGAAAATAGACACCCCAAACACAATTTTTCATTTTGTATCTTTTAATTTCTTGTTTTAACAAATTGAGGGTTGTCTCGGTTTGTCCACGCAGTTCTCCACATGACCACTAGGGGCGCATTGCATTGGTGGCATAGAAAAGAGCGAGCTCACAAAAAAATAATTAATCTTCCGTTGGATGTTAATGAGAACTCAACGTGTGTGTCTCATCTTTTCTGTGTCACAGGTTAGTAAAATGTATTTTGACCCTTGAATATAGATTACTTTTGAGAATTGAATATATTATTGAAAAGGAAGTAGACTAGTGAGTCATGTTTTTTGTTTTGTGAGGAGTATTGTGTGGATAAAAGTTAAAAGACTGTTAAGTTTTCGTTAAACTGTTAAATGTTGTACAGATTGAGACAATTTCCAGATGGTTTACACTATTTTAATTTCTTTTTTGGTAAAATTGCGTTTTCTTGTTGAGAACCAACGACATTGTAACTGACGACCGTTGATGTGTCAGTTAGTAGCGAGTCGCGCCGTTGGGGAAGCATTGCGTTCTTTTTCAGTTATGTTTTCTTTTAGTAACGGATAAAATATTGCTATTTTGTAACTTCTTTCGTCTTTCTTCACTCCAGTACTTATGGAAGGTTAAATAGTGAAGTATATCTTGTCTATGTAGAAGGAAAGTTGTTGCAGTGGTTAGAAACAAACCGCATGTACTTTTATTTTGATTTTTTTTTAAAAATGACAACAGATATACAGTACTGAATATGAAGTATGTTTACACAAACAAGGAATAAATCTTCCGTTGGATGTTAACGAGAACTCAACGTGTGTGTCTCATCTTTCCTGTGTCACAGCACCACACGTTGGAGGAAGATCTTTTATCATACATTACTCTGCCACCCGAGGTTGCAGGGTAACAAATTTGGGGGCTCGTCCGGGATAGCGCCTCCTGCTGGCTTGGTGCTATCCAACAAAGAACCACGGGATCCTGACTTCATGTTCCACGAGCTGATGACCTAAGGGCAAGACTTCAGGTATCCAGAGATGACGACGCTACATGAGCTTCAGTGGGAGATTCAGAAGCTGCTTCACAAACTGCTTGATGACGCTAGGAGAGATTTGCTTCACCAGCTGGCAGTCTCATGCCAAGATGAGGTGGAAGAAGAGGTGCCAGGAGAGGAGTCGTCCGAGGTGGAACTCTTTGACTTCATTGTTGACTTTTTAAGAAGTAAACAATTGAGGAGGCTGGAGGACCAAGGGATGTCGCGCCTGTTGGTGTTTCGTGACCTCATTGATGAACTGCGGTCAGCCCAAGAAGCAAAGAACCTGCATCATTCAGGGGATGGAGAAGTGGAATCGGTGTTCGAGACTGAGCAGACTGTAGCAGCGTCAGCGTCGAGTAAGACAGTCTCATCATCAGTTGTTGCTAATCAGGTAACCGGGTTAGTAAAACTGACAGATGTTGCTGCATTACTCCCACGAAGAGAATTTCGGATCCATGCTGGTCAGATTTCAGATTCTGACTCAGATGTGAGTTTTAACTGTTTGTGTAAGCAAATTGATGAAGGATTGAGTGAAGGTTTCACTGAGACTGAGATTATTAGAACAGTTCTCAGGATAAGTAAACCGGGTACTTTTAAAGACATGCTAATTACAAAAGATAGTCTGACTGTAACTGAGCTGAAGCGTTTTCTCAGAGCTCAAGATAAGAGTAGTACTGAATTATTTCAGGAACTGAGCAACGCGAGACAACACAATAAGGAAGGTCCACAACAGTTCATGTACAGACTGATGGGGTTAAAACAGCGTGTGCTTTTTGTTTCTAAAGTTAGCACAGGTTTCCAATATGACAAGAAATTAGTTCAGGGAGTGTTCCTACATTCACTCTACCAGGGAATACATGAAAAATATTCATATGTCCGACGAGATCTTAAACCTCACCTTTCAGATGAAAAGGTCACTGACGACTTTATCCTAGAAGTGATAACCAAGTCAGTAGGTGAAGAGACAGAGAGACAAAATAGATTAGGTCAGGCTCTCAAACCAAAAACTGTAAGTGTCAGTACAGTGCAGATGGATAAGAAAAGTCAGAATGCAGTTCAGATGCAGGCAGAAGTCCAAGCTAATCGTACTGCCATACAGGAGCTAACAGCACAGGTTTCATCACTGACCAAAAGTTTAGAGAAAGCCTTAACACCTATTGTTAGTTCAGGGACTGAAAACATACACCCACATTTCCCACACCAAAAACAGACAGCAAAGTCAGAAGCTAAACGAAGATGTCAGCAATGTGTCTCCCAAGGAAATGATAGCTGTAGCCACTGTTTCAAGTGCGGGAAAGAGGGACACAGAGCAATTGGCTGTCTGATGAAGAAAAATCTGTCGGGAAACGGGGCAAGGTCTCTGGGGCGGGACCACCAGTGACCAGAGAGAATGCAGAGTCCCATCCCACTGCAAAGCTGCATCTTCAAGAGAGCATACCATCCTCCACCAGGCCCATCAAACAAAAATAACTTTACTAAGAAGAAACATGTTGCACAGCTGATTGGTGGTAGGTGCAATGTGGCATGCCAACTAAATGGGGTCAAATTGCAGATGCTATTGGACAGTGGGGGCACAAGTGAGCATAGTGGAGAAGTCATGGGTGCAGAAAGCTCTACCAAATGTCACAATCCAACCACTTGAGAGCCTACTGCAAGAACACCCTCTCAAAGTCACAGCAGCCAATGGAACAGAGGTGCCATTTGATGGGTGGATAGAAGTCCTGCTCGAGATCAAAAGCATCAAATATGGCTCAGTAGCTCTCTATGTTCCATTGCTTGTAAGTCAAGAGCATGTAAGCAGCCCTTTGCTAGGCTTTAATGTGATTCAAGAAATCATAAAGGGAAACACTGACCAGACAAACAACATCAACTTGGTGGACTTACTGTCAGAGGCTTTGAGAATTCAAAAAAGTAGTGTTGAAACTCTAGTCTCTGTAGTTTGCACTATGCCATCTCAGAAAGAATCAAAGAGTTCAACAGTGAGAGTTGGAAAGAAGGGTC